>OX438910.1:16562396-17762396 GCA_949316265.1 Diarsia mendica
TGAATGACTAGATGCCTAATGAATGAATAAATGCTACTATTTAAAACCAGAACAAAATAAAAAACAATTAGATTTTGAAGCTATTAAAATATTAATATTATTAATAGTACAACTTACATTTTTTTGTGGTGTTCCTGGTTCTTGATGGCAGCTCGGGGAAAATAGCAGTGATGTTCCAGATGCCCACGTCCCGATTTATATACCAGTAAATCCACGTCATTTAATACATAAATGGAGAGTAAGTTTTGACTAAAAATCCTGAGTCAAATCTACGCTCAAATAAGAAAAGCGCTTACATAGCACCCTCATAATTAAGTTTAACTTTCGATCTTAAAATACATGCAGTTAAGATTTCAACCTAATACATTTTAGTACAATACTAGTTTTATGCTCTGAATTTGCTTATGATTAAATATCACGATAAATGTATGAGAACACCTTCAACGAAACATTCATACATTTAGATCTTTGATATTAGTATTGATTTGATGTAAACAAAGCAATGCAGGCGCCGATCCGTCGCAGCGTCCTATTTCCATCAGTCGATTTGATCCGTCTCCATATAAAGAATTACAACTTTGCAAAATTCACTAACAATGACATACTACTAACATACGATGAATTTGCCTGCTGTATCTTCTCAAATAAAATGTATGAAAAGATTATAGCGAGCAAACGTACAGTAGTACTTATTTTATCAATATATACTTACGATAAACAATTGAATGTTTGGCGCCGTGATGTCTGGGGTTTCAATTTCACCATACCATTTTTGTCTTTGATACCAACATCTAACAAAAAACGTACGACTTTGAACTCTATTGATTAAAATTAAATTGTATATAAATGAAAAAAAAAAACTTAAAATCTATTATTCAACTTCTGCACCTGAGGCCTGACTGGGTAGAACTTTATTATCACGTAATGTCGGTAAGTTTTATTAATATTTTTTTTTAACACTATTAAATTATCCAACAAAATACTATCACCATTAGCAGGTAATCATTATTTAGATTAGTATAGGTATCTGGTACACCAGTCAGTATTTATTTGTACCTACATAACGCTTTGTTTCAAACATAATAGGTATATTTTTATTGATTTGAGACTTATTTAATAGCAGTTGATTTTTTCTTTTTTTTTTTCAGGACACGGAAGATCTTTTCAATTTTGTACCTATGAATCAACCAGCAGTTCAACAAACACCTGGACAGAAAACGCTGGGTCTTGCTCGTAAGAGACAAAAATCAAATGAAACGTTTTTTCAATATATAAAGAAACCTGTCACTCGCGGAGCAAAAATAATCAAGATTGAAATTTACGATGCAGACAATTTTCCAAAATCCGAACAGCCAATGTGTAATTGTGAAGCTGATGTGTGTGTTCAGCATGTTGTAAAAACCATATTGTTTGATGACATATATTCCAGTACAAGAGAATTAATAGCCAAAATTCAGGATGACATCGAACCAAAAGCATAGATTGAATAAATAGTTTTATATTCTGACTTGGCTTAGACTTAGTTTAGATTGCGAATAAATAGTTATAACGTAGGTACCTACCTACTTATTGTTAAGTGTTTATTGATTCATGTGTTTGAATACATGAAATTATATTATTTATGGTTTTCCTGGATGAATGATACCTTATCTGAATATATTGAAATGTAATAGTTAGTAGTTTGTATTTGAATAAACGGAATAATATCATTATATATAGTTTTTTATTTGAATATATGAATGGCGTTTTTATTGAATAGATGAAGGGGTTTGAATAGATGAATGGGTTTTTTATTGAATAGATAAATGGGTTTGAATAGATGAATGGAGTTTTTTAAAGACTCTACTTTCTAGGTAAGCAAATACTTAATACTTTTATTTTAATTGTACATGATGTGAATGGCCGTCGTATGGAAGAAATAGACAATGACCCGGATAGTGCGAGCGTGAATATACAATATTTAGTGCTAAGTGATTTTGATGAAATCATGAGTGAAACTGAGCATTTAGTTACTAAAATAGTTAAAAAGTTAAGTTCAACTTCATGTTATTGACATATAAAATATAATCGTTCCAAATATTGTTTCGCTTTTTATTTCTAAGACCGCTCATAAAATTAAAAAGTAAATAGCCACTACACTACATACATAATTATTAATATATAAGGCAGCGCGATGGACGAGCGAGCGCATTCCATTTTCGTCAGGCGGTCGTGTTGAATAGACTGACTGTTACTCAAATTTCATGAACGCATCATTGAATTGTTGAATGAATGTAATAATGTAACGATGAAAAATTAGAATGCATATAATTATGAATGTTGAATTAAGATAAATGTGGCATATTTATATTGAATATCCTAATTTCTCATGATATCTATTAAATTAAAAAAAAGTGGTTGAATTTGCAAATTCGACAGAAACTTTTCATATTTATAATCTGAATAGATAAAAAAAGATAAACATTGGAGCCACTAGATCATTTTTATCAATAAAATGAAGATAATAATGTAAATTGGGTGTTTCTGGATCTGATCTGATCCAGAAACCCCAATTTACACCTAGTAGTAGGTGTAAATTGGGGTTTTAAAAGGTTACGATTTTTGTCTCTTACGAGCAAGACCCAGCGTTTTCTGTCCAGGTGTTTGTTGAACTGCTGGTTGATTCATAGGTACAAAATTGAAAAGATCTTCCGTGTCCTGAAAAAAAAAAAGAAAAAATCAACTGCTATTAAATAAGTCTCAAATCAATAAAAATATACCTATTATGTTTGAAACAAAGCGTTATGTAGGTACAAATAAATACTGACTGGTGTACCAGATACCTATACTAATCTAAATAATGATTACCTGCTAATGGTGATAGTATTTTGTTGGATAATTTAATAGTGTTAAAAAAAAAAATATTAATAAAACTTACCGACATTACGTGATAATAAAGTTCTACCCAGTCAGGCCTCAGGTGCAGAAGTTGAATAATAGATTTTAAGTTTTTTTTTTTCATTTATATACAATTTAATTTTAATCAATAGAGTTCAAAGTCGTACGTTTTTTGTTAGATGTTGGTATCAAAGACAAAAATGGTATGGTGAAATTGAAACCCCAGACATCACGGCGCCAAACATTCAATTGTTTATCGTAAGTATATATTGATAAAATAAGTACTACTGTACGTTTGCTCGCTATAATCTTTTCATACATTTTATTTGAGAAGATACAGCAGGCAAATTCATCGTATGTTAGTAGTATGTCATTGTTAGTGAATTTTGCAAAGTTGTAATTCTTTAGATGGAGACGGATCAAATCGACTGATGGAAATAGGACGCTGCGACGGATCGGCGCCTGCATTGCTTTGTTTACATCAAATCAATACTAATATCAAAGATCTAAATGTATGAATGTTTCGTTGAAGGTGTTCTCATACATTTATCGTGATATTTAATCATAAGCAAATTCAGAGCATAAAACTAGTATTGTACTAAAATGTATTAGGTTGAAATCTTAACTGCATGTATTTTAAGATCGAAAGTTAAACTTAATTATGAGGGTGCTATGTAAGCGCTTTTCTTATTTGAGCGTAGATTTGACTCAGGATTTTTAGTCAAAACTTACTCTCCATTTATGTATTAAATGACGTGGATTTACTGGTATATAAATCGGGACGTGGGCATCTGGAACATCACTGCTATTTTCCCCGAGCTGCCATCAAGAACCAGGAACACCACAAAAAAATGTAAGTTGTACTATTAATAATATTAATATTTTAATAGCTTCAAAATCTAATTGTTTTTTATTTTGTTCTGGTTTTAAATAGTAGCATTTATTCATTCATTAGGCATCTAGTCATTCATTATTCATCTATTCATTTAGTAGATCATATCTAGCAGTTGCTTGTGTAGACCTTATTCAGGGGAAACAATATAATTTTGTCTTAATAAGTGTTCAGTTACAATGAGTTTTTATTTAAAATTGTTTTTTTACTTATGTATCTTTTAAAATGAAAACATAATTATGTGTTTGAATTTCAGGTCACATCATAGAAATGCCGAATCATCGTCCTCGTCGGACGATGAACTTCAGCAGACCCGTGAGCCTGAACCTGAATTGAGAAAAACGAAAAAGAAAAAATCCTCATCGTTGGCCGCACCCAGTACATCAAGGGAGAGTCCAGTCAAAATGTAAGTTTGTATTAATAATAATTTACTTTAGTATGTGATCTAGTTGTTTTTGTTTTCAGTTTTTAAATAGTAGAATCTATTCATTAATTAATCATCTATTAATTCAGTAGCTTATATCCTGCAATTGCTACATCAAACTTTATTCAGTGAACCAATCAATTACATATTTATTTTTGTTTGTATTCATTTTATCTTAATAAGTGTTCAGTTGTAATGAAAGTTTTTATTCCAAAAATGTTTTTACATTATGTATCTTCCATTTTTTAAACGTTATTCACATTTGGAGTAGATATACCTACCTAGATCTGATAATGCACCGTAAACTTAGTATTTATAATCTATTAAATTTAAAATGAAACATAATTATGTGTTTTTGAATTACAGGCCACGTCATGGAAATTCAGAATCGTTGTTCCTGCCAGATGACGAACTTCAGCAGCCACGTGAGCCAGAAAAACACAAGCCAAAAAAGAAAAAACCATCGTCGCCGTCGGGGGCCGTACCTAGTACATCAAGGCTGAGTCAAACCAAGAAACCTGTCATCAAGCCTATCGCCGTGAAGAAAGCCACGGTCCGTGCCCCTGACATCTTCGATACTGATACCGACGATGATGCCTAGGATCAACCAATCGCGGGTAAACCAATTCATCCGTTACAGTCATACATAAGCCGAAGAGTTGCTAATGGACACTCTCGCCAAACGTTTGACTTCAAAAAAGGGACGCATTTTGTTGAGTTAAAGGTGTATAGTTGCGACGAAATTCAACATGTGGCGCCTATGAATAGGTGGCGCCACGCGATTATCTGTATTAAAAATAGAACTGATGAGAACACAGACTCGTGGCAACACCTCAGTAATTTTATAACTGCCACTAGAAAAGAATTTAAAGGTTGTCCTGTCAACTTTGTTAGTAATTATTATTCATTACCTATTTTGAAATAAGTACCTACTTATGAATTATCGTGTTACTAGCTTTTTTGTAGGTACTTCAATTAACGTAATAACTACTTATGTTTTTTTTTTTCTTTACTCGTATTTACTCTCATATTCATTCTCGTATCTCTAAGTTACTCGTATTTACCTTTGAAACTGTTTATTATGAGAATGATATTAGTAATAATTAATTTAAGTAGGTATAAAAATGTTAATGTAATTTAGTATTAGTGCCGGTTGTTGTATTGAAAGTGGTATTTGAATAAAGTATCTTCAAAATCATGTTTTTTATTTCTATTATGACCTTGCACTTGTTTTCATTACTTACTGTTTGAAAACAGTTCTTCAGGTAATTTAGGTAAATAAAACACAGTTTATAGGATAAATTTCAACTACTTATATTTAACTTACTGTCATATTTAGTTACAATGAATAATTAAGTATACACAAAATGAATAACATATTAAAAACTGTGTGAAGCCGAACTTAACTTTTTAACTATTTTACCGACTAGATAGTCTGTTTCATCCATAATTTCGTCGTGATTGTCTTTAACTTGATACTGAACGCTCACACTTGCACTATCACAGTGGTCAATATTACTTATTACATTGCTGTCACTTAAATCATAAACACATATTTTTATTAAATGATGTGCTTTTCCTGGCTCCTTACGAAGAACGTAAGATGAAGAAGGCATGGTAAATAATTTGGATAACGTATTTTTAGACGTTGATTTGGACTTGTTCTTAGCCTTTGCTTTTGCTGGTTGCTCTTTTACTCTGTTTTCATTGTCCTGTTGGCGTTTATGGAACTCAGTTTCCTCTATATTGTTTCCAGGGTATTCTTGAGCAAAATAGAATGACTTAATAGCATCATCCACTATATCAAGGTCTTCCATAATCTGAAATAAAAAAAAATATTTTCTTTAGTTAATCATCAATTTGCATTTTATAAAATTTAAAATGATTTGCACTAAATATTAAATAATATAAATTAGTTAAGTACTTACAATTTAAATAAGCAAGTAATATTAAAATTTATAAAAAATCCAACCGATGACATCAAGTTGTAGACTTAGAATTAAGAATATTTAAACTGTAACTTCGCTTTATATTGACGTATGAAGCACTTACAAAGAATGAAATTGGAACCCATCACATTTGTTTCTATAATATAAATCTATGTAAGATTGAAATTGTATTAATATACAAAATGAAGTTGATCAAACAACACACATCACTTAATGTTAATCACATAAATCTTGGTGACTCTGATAATCATATTAGGCATAGCATTCTGTTACCAAATACGATTCGTTGTATTATATGCGGTCCCTCAAATTGTGGAAAAACAAACGTAGTGCTTAGTTTATTGTTACATGAGAATGGTCTGAAATTTCAAAATCTTTATCTGTACTCGAAAACTAACTTTCAACCAAAATACAGGTTCTTACGAGAAGTTATAAAGAGAGTGCATCAAGTTAAGTTTTATGAATTTAATGATAATAAAGAAGTCATACCCCCGGATGAAGCACTAACCAATTCTGTATTTATTTTCGATGATGTGGCATGTGAAAATCAAATAAACATTCGTAATTACTTCTCTATGGGTAGACATAAGCAAATCGATTGCTTTTATTTATGTCAAACATACTCTAAAATTCCGAAACAGTTGCTGCGTGATAATGCAAACTTTCTTATAGTATTTAAACAAGACGATGTAAACTTGAAACATATTTATGAAGAGCATGTCAGTTCTGATATGTCCTGGAATCAATTCAAGAATATTTGTAATACAGTTTGGAGAGAGCCTTATAACTTTGTTAGTATTTGCAAAGACTCCTCATTAAACAATGGAAGGTACAGACAGAATTTAGATAGTTTTTTTAAATTATGAGCGAAAAATGTGTAAATATATAAATCAATAATATATAAATCTAACTTAGTATTATATCTTCTTTGGCTGAGTACACTTGTTAGAATACAACATGGAAAAGAATATTAAAATAGAATTAATGAAGTCTGTAGACTCCATAAAGAATAAAATAAAGCAAATGAAGAACCAGGAACACTCTATGAACTTGTCACTTGATAAAATGCTAAAACCCGTCACAGATCCCCTTAAAGCATTAGTCGATTCGAACATATCAATGGAAAAATTAAAGCATTTACAAAATACAACACCTTCAAATTCTGACGACATTGAGTTGGATGACATTAATACTAGTTCATCCACAAAGTTTGAAGACTGCTACTATCCAAAACCGAATTCTGCACAAAAATCTCCTACAAAAGAAATACCGGATGATTTAGAAATCTCGCTAGAGGGTCATGATATCCATGATATTTATGATGGTGTGAATATACCGTTTGGAATAAGAAGTGTAAACAAAACATTGCTTATGGGTAATTCAGTAGTCTCATTTTCTAAAATCGATAGTTTGAAAGACAAAAGTGTTATTTTAATTAAAGTCGGTGACGAATCCTATAATTTAACACCCGGCTTGAAAGAACTTTTATTTCGAAGAAAACCTGATTTAAAATTAATATCGAGCAAAGATAGACTTGTCTATAAGGACATGCTGCATTATACAAATGCTCATAAGAGAGATTTTAATCCTGATGGGCAAATAAAAGGAGATAAGGGAATAAAATATCGTGAAGTAATCAAACCATTATTTTCCGAATCGATATATGAAAATTTTCACACTGGAGGAAGCTTACCAACCCTAAAGAAATATAAAAATAACACTGACTTGGTATATTGGGATGATCCTAACGAACTGGTTGAGAGATTGAAACTATTAGTTGCTTCCAGAGATGCTGGCAACACAAACCATGATAATGAAATTTTATCGATAGTTGAAGAATTGAAAGAAGCTGGCATAATAAAAGAATAAATACTCATCATGATACAATTTTCATTCAGTATTATACACGGATTCAAAACAAATGTACTGAATTGTTAACATGAGCAAAACGGACGTGGTAAACGAAATTCATAAAAATGCGAGGGTGAACTTTCCACGAAGATGTGTTATTATGAAAGATATAGATGACCTGTGGCAAGCAGATTTAATCGATATGCAATCAATTTCAAAGCAAAATAAAAATTACAGATTTATACTTGCTATTATTGACACATTCTCAAAATATGCTTGGACTTTTCCTCTAAAAAGTAAAACCAAAGATGATGTATGTAATTCTTTTAAGAAATTATTGGATAAAGGGCGTGTTCCTAAAAATCTGCAAACTGATAATGGAGCAGAATTTTACAATAATCAATTTCAAAAGCTTATGAAAACTTATCACATTAATCATTATTCAACCTTCTCAACAAAAAAGGCTTCTATAGTTGAGCGATTTATCAGGACATTGAAATCTAAAGTCTATAAGGAATTTAGTTTGAGAGGCAGCTACAATTGGATAGATAGCACGCTTAATAATGTTATTTACAAATACAATCACACTCATCATCGGACAATTGATGAAGTTCCCGCTAATGTGGATAACATTAATAAAAAACATATATTAGAAAGGTATTCAAGGTTGGTAAAAAGACATAGTATTAGAAACAAATATAAAGTTGGTGATTATGTGCGTATCAGTAAGTACAAAGGAACATTTGAAAAAGGTTACACTCCCAACTGGTCTACAGAAATATTTAAAATTCGAATGATACAAAATACAACTCCTATCACCTACTTAATAGCAGATACAATCAGTGGTCAGCCTATTTTAGGTGCATTTTATGCGCAAGAGCTTCAAAAAACAAAACATCCCAATGTGTATCTAGTGGAGAAAGTTCTTAGAAGAAAAGGTAACAGGGTTTTAGTAAAATGGTTAGGTTTGTCTTCAGCTGAAAATAGTTGGATTGATAAATCAAACATATTATCATAAATATTAAAACATTAAATAACGACAATTCAAATTATAAGTATTTAATAAAATGTTCAATCCAGATGCATCAGTCTGATAATGTGCATTGGAGAGAGTAGTCTGCTCAATTGGATTATAAATCACTTACCTTTTGAATTACACTTACCAGGATACAATTATTGTGGTCCTGGTACAAAATTAATTAAAAGGCTTACACAAGGAGATAACGGAATTAATAAATTAGACGAGTATTGTAAAGATCACGACATTGCCTATCATAAATCATCAAACTTAAAGGACCGACACGAAGCTGATTTAATTTTGTTAAATATGGCGAAAGAACGAGCAGTTGCTACGGATGCGAGTGTGGGTGAAAAAATTGCAGCACGCCTGGTAAGCCGTGCTATGTCGACAAAAATTAAAACTGGTTCTGGTCTGAAAAGTAGTATTGCAAAATGCTGTCGAAAAGTTACATCTGGAAAAGGGTTAAAAAGTAAATTAAAAAATGTTATTTCTAAAACCAAGAAACACATGAAAAAATTAAAACCAAAAAGTAAAAAAATGGCTATAGAATTGGCTATCGCCGCTGCCAGAGAATTAGCTGATGATTCATCTATTAAACTTCCTCGTGTTATTCCTATACCAAAAACTGGTGGAGTATTGCCGTTGATTCCAATTTTTGCGGGATTATCAGCGGCAGGGGCTTTAGCAGGTGGTGCAGCTGGTATTGCTAAAACCATTAACGAATTCAAGATGGTTAAAAAATTGTTTAATGAATCGAAGAGACACAATGAAAAAATGGAAGCTCTTTGCATTGGGAAAGGATTACACATTAAACCGCATAAAGATGGACTTGGAATTTTTGTATCGAAAGAAAAAAACTAAAATATCGGCTACCCAAACGAGCCTTAACTAACCTTGACATTTTGAAATATGGGAATAGTATTCCTTATTTTAGAGGTGTCTTTATGAGAGATGAGCTCCCTAAATGCCCTTTTTTAAAAGAATGCGGCGTTATTAATTTAGACAGTTCTAAAAACCCTGGTTCTCATTGGGTAGCCTATGCAAAATGTAATGATTATATTGAGTATTTCGACAGTTACGGAAATCTTAAACCTCCCAAGGAATTTATAAAATACGTAGGGCCTAAAGTCAGATATAATTATGAAAATATACAACGTAGTCACCCCTTTAATTGCGGACATCTATGTTTGGATTTCTTAAAGAGTTTTTGGTGTAGTCAAGGAATAAAATGAACAGGATCTTCTTTATGACTTCAGTATTAAAGCATGTCTACTACGGTTACCATCTCCGGAAATAAATCTGAATTGGTTTCGTATTTTCAACCACCTCTACATTTATCTGATCAATACGAGTGCGGTTTGCTATACTTTTCAGTATTAAATTCTATACCAAAGACCAATAATAACAATCTGTCTGTAATCAGAATCGAATGTGATCTTGTTCACGGTTCATACTGCAACGGATTGCCAACTCATTTTATCCACGAATTTGTATCTGATACTGCTCCAGGTCACCGGTACATAGAAATACCACAAAACGTTATTTACTTTCCAGTGAACAAAAATCTAATTTCATCTATATCTGTTAAAATTGTTGATCAACTTGGTAACTATATTAACTTTGGTGAAGAACATATTCAATTACGCCTTCATTTAAGAAAAATAAAATGATAGTGTATTATAAAAACACTCCAGTGAAAATCAAACGTCTTATTCCATCTACGACCATTAAGGTGCATAGACGTAAGAAAAAAGTGAAGAAATTGAGTGAAGAAAATAAAGATTTTCTTAAAGCTCTAGGTTTTAAAATATGAATATACTACAAATTACTGAATTACCCCACTTCGATAGTTCGATTGAAAGCTATGAAGTCCACTCATACAATCCCTACACTAACAGCTTTAGAGAAAACGATGAAATCAGAATTCCCATACACCAACAAGACATATACGTGTTACCGTCAGCCAGTTCAATTTACGTCGAGGGTCAAGCAAAGTTCTTCGACAAAGATGGAAAACCGATTAAGAAAAGTATTACGTTCAGTAACAACCCTGTTATGTTTTTGTTTCAAGATATCAGATACGAAATAAATGGTATTGAAATAGATCGCATTAAAAATTCTGGAATAACGTCGACAATAAAGTCATACGTTTCAATGAATGATGGAGAAAATAAAGTTGCTGCCTTATGGGGTTGGAACATAGATGGATTCAAAAACGATGGTAGTTTTAGTGCCATTGTACCTCTAAATAAGATTTTAGGATTTGCGGAGGATTACAATAAAATTGTAATAAATTGTAAACATGAACTTATTCTGAATAGAAGTAACTCTAACTTAAACAGTATCATAGCGACTGATGATATTGCACATTTTCAAATAGACATACAAAGATTGCAATGGCGTGTACCACATATAAAAGTGTCAGACCGCGAACGAGTGACACTACTAAAACACTTGGAGAAAGATAAACCTATTCAGATAGCGTTTCGAAATTGGGATTTATATGAGTATCCTTTGCTTCCTAAAACTACAAAGCATTCTTGGTCAGTTAAAACTGCATCGCAATTAGAGAAACCTCGATATGTAATATTTTGCTTGCAAACCAACAGAAAAAACAATAAAACCAAAGACAGTTCTCTGTTTGATCACTGTGGGGTTACCAACGTAACACTATTTTTGAATTCACAGTATTATCCTTACGAGCCTTTAAGCTTAAACTTTTCTGAAAACAAATACAATATATTATATGAAATGTATGTGAAATTTCGTCAGTCGTATTACAACTGTCCTGCAGACCCCTTGCTTGATTTGGTCGATTTCAAGGACAAGGCTCCTCTCTTTATCATAGACTGTTCAAGACAAAACGACAGTTTGAAAACAGGCCCCGTAGATGTGCGGCTGGAGATTGAATGTTCAGCCCCAATACCAGATAACACAACTGGATATTGTTTAATTATTAACGATCGACTTGTGGAATATAAACCTTTGAGTAACATAGTGCGCAGGTTATCATGACTGCCATTGTAGATGTTCAAGGTTTTAAAACAGAAACAAATGAATTTATCATCAAAGAAATTGCTGTATTATGGAATAAAAAAATTCAAGTATTTTTAATTAAGCCACCATTTCCATTTTACGATTTGACGAAACCAGAAAAACGGCAAGTCAGTTGGATTGAACGTAATAGAAAGATATACTGGAGAGACGGATTTGTGCCTTATTCAAATCATCAGAATTTGATTGTAGATATTTTAAGTGATAAAATTGTTTATACCAAAGGTTTAGAAAAAGTGTTGTGGTTAAAAAATATTTTGAAAAATAATAATAATAATATAAATAATTTAGAAGATGAAGGTTGTCCTAATTTATTAAGCTTGTACAATAAATATGAAAATTCTCATGATGTGAATAGTTGTATTTATCATGATTCAATATGTGCTTTAAAAAATGTAATATGTTTAAATAAATGGTGTATAGATAATAAATTTTTGAAATAAATATTTTGTTGTTTAATTTTTCACAGTTGGATAATAGGTAACAGTTTTCTATCCCTACCAATACCATCCAATGTTAATCGTTATAAGTTGCTGGTAATAACTGTGCGATGTCATTATACATTTATAATTATCAGTATCAAGAACTAAGAAGTGAGTAAATAGAACATGTCTCAAGATAAATACAATCCTCGATATGACTTTTATAATTCATATAAAATGCGTGAATTTTCATTTGGTTATTATTGGGCAACATCTGATTCAAGGAGAAGATTGGTAAGAGAAATGGCTGACGCTGGATTTTTTTATTGTGGAAATGGTGTAAATGATAAAGCAGCATGTTTCTCATGTGGAGGTGTTATAGAAGATTGGGAGATTTACGATGATCCTTGGATGCAACATACTATACAATTTCCTCAATGTTGTTATTTGAACGCTGTGAAAGGAACGGATTATGTTGACAAATCAAAACGTCTATTTTAAAAGAAACAAAAATATAAAATTATTATAAAGTGGAGGAGGATAGATTCATTGTTGCGATGGAGCCTAAGTAACTATAAATTACATACAGTCATCTATGCAACAGTCGATTCCTAAAATTGTAGTTAAAACGTTGGAGCATAAAGAATTTAAGAATAAATTATATTAGCTACAATGCAGGATTCAATGGAACATAGTTCTGAAGGCATTTGTAAAATAATATTATTCAGAACGCTAATGGTGAGGCTATATTTATCCGTGAGATTCAGCCTGCTCGTAAAAAATCGAGCGCAGATTCATCAAAACCTCAGGTCAGAGATACATCGCAAGAAGATTTATTCTATCAAAACATGATAACTGATGTTGAATAGATACGGAGTTGGGCAGACACGTTTACATCTTCTTTACTATTTGAATAGATTTGTATGATTCAGACTTCAAATTTACTCCCCCCTGCTTTTAGTCTATACAAATAAATACCTGAATTTATAATGATGTTTTATTTTAAATTTGAATAATTATTTAAAGTGATCAAAGAAATATAATGATAAAATAGTAAAAAATGAAATAATAATATTTTGAATAGATGATCGATTAATAAAAAAACCGGCCAAGTGCGAGTCGGACTCGCGCACCGAGGGTTCCGTAAAAAAAATATATTATGTGATGTAACTAAAAATTTATGGTTTTCGTAATTATTCCTTTATCTATGCTATAAGACGTTGCTTCGTACCAAATTTCAAGATTCTGAGTTCACGGGAAGTACCCTGTAGGTTTTGATTCCCTTGCGAGTGTCGAAAATTTGCGGCATAAACGGGAGTATCTTGATGTAACTAAAAATTTATGGTTTTCGTAATTATTCCTTTATCTATGCTATAAGACGTTGCTTCGTACCAAATTTCAAGATTCTGAGTTCACGGGAAGTACCCTGTAGGTTTTGATTCCCTTGCGAGTGTCGAAAATTGGCGGCATAAACGGGAGTATCTTTTGATCGCGTTGACTTAGAAGTTTGATTTTTTCACAGCTCCAAGAGACCATAGACTTGAGTATTTGATATGAATTTCAGCTTGATACCTCCACGCGTTCCTGAGAAAAAAGGTCTTGACAGACAGACAGACGGACAACAAAGTGATCCTATAAGGGTTCCGTTTTTTCCTTTTGAGGTACGGAACCCTAAAAATGATGATGATGAAATTATTTGAATAGATGGATATTTTGGTATTCCTGGATAAATGATACCTTATCTGAATATATTGAAATGAAAACAGTATTGTGGGGTTTGAATAGATGAATGGGGTTTATAATGAATAGATAAATTGGGTTTGAATAGATGGAGTTTTTATTGAATAGATAAATGGGGTTTCTAGATCTCATCTGATCTAGAAAAGCAAAGTCTACTACTTTCTTTCTTTTGAATGTTGATGAAATGAGTAATAAAATTGGGATTGACTGGTTGTCTAGTTCACAAAATATTGATCGATCATTTTTATCAATAAAATGAAGATAATAATGTAAATTGGGTGTTTCTGGATCTGATCTGATCCAGAAACCCCAATTTACACCTACTCATGACCACCGAAGAAACGGGTTTTGTCGACGGAAGAATCGACAAAATGACAGATTGTAGCAAGGTTTCATGTCAAATTGTATGGAAAAATCTTTGTCTATTCTTGGTAGAATAGATATAGAATCGCCATGCTACGGGGGCTGGTTTAGACTCATGCAGACCCGCGAGCAACCCATGAGATAAGGAAAAGACGATTTGAAGTCAGCTGTGAGTGGAACAATGCTTACATCGAATGAAGGACTTTAACAGACCCTTTTCTTCACTTAGATGACTCAGACATAAAAATTCAATGTCAAAAGAAGTTTATTAGCCGTTTTTATAGCCAAAGATCCCTACTTCATCTTATCCAAGTGTTAAACATCTCGGGTACGTCTTCGGGAGTAATAAACGTCTAGGACGAGACAAGTGCCTACTATTAGGTAACCCCTAATTGACTTCTGTGGTAGTTAATAGTGTGTAATTTAGAATAGTAGCGACTTTAACAAGAACCATAGTCATGTACTAACAAATTATGCTGAATTAGTAGATAGTGGTATGTTTTATTGCACTATTAATTTAGCCCTGGTAACCTTTTTGACCTCAGTCATAAGTCTTAGATCATTTATTTGACACAACACTAAATTCTTACATTAGAATTAGGTTCATTTTTCTGAGTATCTGACCAACTCCTTGATTGGTATCTCAAACGTGTACATTTAATTGAAATACATGATTATAATTTTGAAAAGAAACGAACGACAATAAGAACAACCATTTCTATTCCCTGGTGTCTTTCTAATATCAGACACATAATATACTACAACTGTGCAATCAGTCTTATCGTGGTAGTATCTGATAGACAGTCAGTACATATAAAATATTGGTATTCAGCAGCATACGGTTATCCTGAAAACTGACCCCAATATAGTATGTCAAAGTCTAGGCCAGTGATTGATAATACATGCTTAAACTTTGTTATGACATATGAAATGCTATGCGATGCTAAAACCGGAAAGAGATAGACAGACATCACTCTGCCCTCGTAAATGAAAACTAACTATTCAGTACTTTCGTAACTGAAGTTACTGTGTTTTCATTTTCGAGGGCAACACTGACCTCATTGGAGAGGTAGGTACTTCAGAAAGGAAAAGTGCGTAGCACTCGCAATCTGCGTACTACATTAAAAACCAGATATTGTATGAACGTGGGAAAAGCAAAAAGAGTTTGTAAGGATCGTAACAGGTCCCAGGGCTGCGGGTTATTCGAAAGAGATACCGCGGCCTCGGCACAAGGCTAAGAAGGAACATGGGTGGTTTTTAGCATTGTATCCGTATAGTTCTACTGTTCAGTTCAACTAGTAGGACTAAACGGAGAAAAAAATCCATTTAGTTCTACTATCTGCTGTATGAATTTTAATTGAACTAAACGGACAAAAAAGTTCTTTTAGTACTACTAATTTCCGGAATTATGTCCAACTGGTTGGACCACGGGGATAGGATGATCGTGTAAAACAAACATACATGCAACGCATGTTGTACTCCATGACGCGCGCTCGCTTCGCTCGCATATTACATAACACTATTGTCTTCTGTCCCCGAAGTGCCGGGCCTCCGCCGGCCTCCTTCGTCGGCCTACGGCCCGGTGCCCATGCCGCCCATAAAGGATACTGTCGCGAGACGGTCGTATTATAATTTGGGTTAAAAGAGGAGGTAGTAATTGCATTGCACTTCAGCATTAATAGATAACCTTTTCCTGTTTATTACCAGTAGTTGTTCCATAGATCATACATTCAATTCCCAGAAGTACAACTAGTTGGACCAAGGAAAGAACAACTCACTGTAATTGAACCATTGGTAAAGATATTTCCCCATAGAACAACCAGTTGAACCCAGTTGAACCATGGGTAAATTTACTTCTCCGTAGTACAACCCATTGTATCCGTATAGTTCTAATACAATGGAAATTAGTAGTACTAAAAGAACTTTTTTGTCCGTTTAGTTCAATTAAAATTCATACAGCAGATAGTAGAACTAAATGGATTTTTTTCTCCGTTTAGTCCTACTAGTTGAACTGAACAGTAGAACTATACGGATACAAGTGTTTTTAGTCAGTAGAAGTCTGACACTCGCTCCATTCTGCCCATAGCGGGATCAGTCATTTGATGATTTCCTAACCCCCCCCCCAAAAAAAGGATTGTTGAGGGTTGCATTCTGTGGTTTTTACCTACTCTCATGGAAAAAGTGTGTATGCTAAAACCAGTTTTAGTTAACACAATACATTTTATAGATTGAGATCTATCTCCTGGCCCACAATCAAGGCAATACCAAGATGATTTACGTTCGGAAATTAAACTATTGTTGTAACCACAGTGTTGTATAACACATAGATCGATAGTCACTCTATGATTAGTACCCCGAGGTACAACACTAGTGGTTTGGTAATATGTCGGTACGAGCGAACGGATATTAAAACAGTTTTTCATTGTTATCTAGTACACTCCCAAGTGTGTTTATTTTAATGATTATCTTATGAGAGATTTTATAGTGTTTTGAGCAAAAACAAACAAGATTTGCGTAGATTAACAGGGTTTAATTAAATAGAAAACAGAAAACAATTGAGTGCATCTTGCAACGATGGCGGCAAAAAAGTGAGCGAGAGAGTATAAGAATTGTATTACATTCTAATCAACTTTATATACCACAGATTATATATTTTGATTTATTATATTTAATTCTAACGTAACGTGTTGTTCTACGTTAAGAGCGTATGGTACCTCAAACGCGAGTTTTATAATGCGTAAAAGTATATGATTCACTGCAGTAATCAACATCAGAAAAATATATGATATTCTTCAGGATATAAGCTAGTGCCATTGTGTTGTGAAAACATAATACAACTAACTTTGCTCGATAGAAAAAAATCGCGAAGATACCTCTAAAAATTTCTTTTAACGAGTAAAAACCATACTAAAATACATGTCATCGTTCTGATTTTTATGCCAAATAATTCTACAAGCAACAAACTAAAGTCATAGTGTTTTACTTTTTTAGTCCAATCAATAGTTTTTTTGTAAATCGCAAAATACCACTAATTTCGCACTATTCGGCCGCAGCGAAAGACGTAACAACCGCTTTGTAGTGCAAGCTGATTAGAACTTTATTCTAACAGTATTTCAAGCGAAGTTTGAACCACCACAAATAGGGTTGCTAATCTGAGGTAGCATACGCTCTTAAGGATGTTTGGTGGTGGGTCCTGGGATCGTTTCCCAGATATTTTTTTTCGAAATGTGTATGTTGGGCTCACCCCAAACCTCGGAGCATGCCTTTGACGCCCTCTTAAAGGGAGCTATTGACTTCCATGCCCACCTGACCATGTCCTTGGCCACGGCTGCCAAAGAAGACCATTCTTTGCCAGACGTGGCCAAGGCCCTGAACACTTTATTAACCTATGTCAATCTCATACATTTTTGATCACTGACAGAATGTCACCTTCTCTAGACAATAAGGTCACATGTCTGCCTTCATCAATTTCAATGAATTTCAAACTATCAACGTTAACATTTAATGAGTACTCTACTCTCATTAATTAACGAATTGTAGTTGAAAGGCTTCTAATAGCAATACTGTAATTGTACGTCGTGTACAAATTGAACACTTGAATGACCTTAGAACTGGGTTTCATATGACAGAAAATATATACAGAAGGTATAAGCAGGGCGCATGATGATTTGAGAATAGTTGGTCGCTGAGTTGAACACAAGACAATGTTTGTTATTTATGTTCTTTCTCCAAAATTAGTTTACTGTTATATTATGTATTTATTATTTTATTTTACATTGTTTATTGTATACTTATATACTTTTGTTTATTACTGACTAGCTGATGCCCGCGGCTTCACCCGCGTGGATGTCGTTCAAATGATATACTAAAACCTTCCTCTTGAATCACTCTATCTATTAAGAAAAAAGTCGGTTTACTGACGATAGTTGAACGTGACAACGTCTTATGTAAATACTGATTTACATAAAATTCTTCATTCAGAAAATTATTTTAAATTTAAAAAATAAAAATACAACAAAATACATTAATAAAATTTATTGTTTAAATTTCTACTCAATTGTTAAAAAAAAAATCTCATTTGTTTGACCGTCGAATTAATTAGATTTAATTCGTAATAGATAACACTCATACATGCAACGCATGTACTCCATGACGCGCGCTCGCTTCGCTCGCATATTAAATAACACTAATATCTTCTGTCCCCGAAGTGCCGGGCCTCCGCCGGCCTCCTTCGTCGGCCTACGGCCCGGTGCCCACGCCGCCCATAAAGGATACTGTCGCGAAACGGTGATTCATCCACTTAGCGGACGACTAGCAACAGCAATTTTGCGTTTTTTATTTTATTACGAAATTAGTAAAACATTTAAATGTAGTAGAACTATTTTTAAATCTAATTAATTCGACGGTCGAACAAATGAGAAAAAAAGTTCTCACTAGTTCGACGGTCGAACAGATGAGAAAAAAAAAAAATTCACTAGTTCGACGATCGAACTAATGAATCGAACTAATGGGAATGAGCCAGAATCATTACCTTTATCGCTGTAATTATCGTTGCTATAAACAATTGACACCACATTCACTTTTCACTGCACTTGATACTCGATCAAAACATGTAAATGTACTATAGTATAGCAGCTGTCCACGCAGACGCATCGCTCACTCAAGTAGGAGAGAGACGGATGTCGAACGCTGCCGAACGCAAAGGCCGATTGTGCTTCTTTGTCGCTCGTTCCGCGCTCTCGCTTGCACTTCAAGCCTTACATGGAACGCCTCAGAGGTAACGCAGGGGTAACGCCTCAGAGGTAACGCCTCAGAGGTAACGCCTCAGAGGTAACGCCTCAGAGGTAACGCCTCAGAGGTAACGCCTCAGAGGTAACGCCGTAGAGGTAACGCCTCAGAGGTAACGCCTCAAAGGTAACGCCTCAGAGGTAACGCCTCATGAGTCATGTTTTTTCGTGCGTGCAGCCGGCTCTATCGAATTATAAGACGTTGTCACGTCAAAAATCTCATTTGTTTGACCGTCGAATTAATTAGATTTAATTCGTAATAGATAACACTCATACATGCAACGCATGTACTCCATGACGCGCGCTCGCTTCGCTCGCATATTAAATAACACTAATATCTTCTGTCCCCGAAGTGCCGGGCCTCCGCCGGCCTCCTTCGTCGGCCTACGGCCCGGTGCCCACGCCGCCCATAAAGGATACTGTCGCGAAACGGTGATTCATCCACTTAGCGGACGACTAGCAACAGCAATTTTGCGTTTTTTATTTTATTACGAAATTAGTAAAACATTTAAATGTAGTAGAACTATTTTTAAATCTAATTAATTCGACGGTCGAACAAATGAGAAAAAAAGTTCTCACTAGTTCGACGGTCGAACAGATGAGAAAAAAAAAAAAACTCACTAGTTCGACGATCGAACTAATGAATCGAACTAATGGGAATGAGCCAGAATCATTACCTTTATCGCTGTAATTATCGTTGCTATAAACAATTGACACCACATTCACTTTTCACTGCACTTGATACTCGATCAAAACATGTAAATGTACTATAGCATAGCAGCTGTCCACGCAGACGCATCGCTCACTCAAGTAGGAGAGAGACGGATGTCGAACGCTGCCGAACGCAAAGGCCGATTGTGCTTCTTTGTCGCTCGTTCCGCGCTCTCGCTTGCACTTCAAGCCTTACATGGAACGCCTCAGAGGTAACGCAGGGGTAACGCCTCAGAGGTAACGCCTCAGAGGTAACGCCTCAGAGGTAACGCCTCAGAGGTAACGCCTCAGAGGTAACGCCTCAGAGGTAACGCCGTAGAGGTAACGCCTCAGAGGTAACGCCTCAAAGGTAACGCCTCAGAGGTAACGCCTCATGAGTCATGTTTTTTCGTGCGTGCAGCCGGCTCTATCGAATTATAAGACGTTGTCACGTCAAAAACCGCATCAAAATCCGTTGCGTAGTTTTAAAGATTTAAGCATACAGACAAACAAACCTCATCATCCATCATCCCTCATCATCCCTCATCATTCATCCTTTTTCTATTTTTTTTTACTGTTTAATTTGCGTTATTTTGTTTTATTTTCTATTTGTTTCTCCTTATAAGTTCTTGTTAAGCTGCGACGAATAAATATTTTTTTCTTTCTTTTTCTTTCTTTCAAACAGACAAAAATAGCGACTTTGTTTTATACTATGTAAGGATTGTGTCTATAGTAAATCTTAAATGTAACTGACACCTTGTTATTGTATCGAGTCTGGTTCTTCTAACCAACCTAACAGACAGATGTGTGCTGGGAAGTTTGTTCCGCCACTTCTTCTTTCCAGCTAAACACTAGGAAGTGTCGATGGGTGGGCGTTTTGGGTAACTGTCTTATAAAAATGTAAATAGTAAAGTAAAGTAAATTTTGGCCTTCAAAAAGTGCTGATTTTGTGGTAAGTGGCATCCGATCGACAAGGCCTATGTCCAGCAGTGTACTGTTGTAGGCTGATGATGATGATATTGATAGTCATCACTTTCATCCTACAATCAGTGACTACACAGATAAGGCTTTACCTCTACCACAGAAACAACTACTTAAAACTTCGTGTTATTTTTGAATGGACTCCTTCATTCGTCAGCAACGATGCCTTTACGAGTTTGTCTACGGCTGCAAATTCAGAGCGGCGGCGGCGGGGCGTGCAGCGTGGAGTTGAATGGAATTTTTAAAATTCTGGAACGTAGGCATGCAGGTGTGCCTCATATTATAGTATACCCACATTTTGACAGTTATGTTTAAGTCATATACAATAGAGGGTGAAACTATTACCATCAGTATAGGCAGAAATCCAGACTCCGTGGCTGCCATTGAGAAATACTTTATGGAAAAACCAGATAATACTTTGCCCGACCCGGGAATCAAACCTAGGACCTCATGCTGAGCATTCGCGCTTGTGAACAGTAAGCCAACGAGGCAGTCACAATGTTTTGTTAAGAATATTAAACTTCTCAATGGCAATAGAGAGGGCTATGTTCGGAGTTTCCTTGCGTGATCGAATCAGAAATGACGACATCCGCATGAGAACCAAGGTTACCGACGTAGCCCGAAGAATCGCCAGACTTAAGTGGCAATGCGCATGGTACATTGCTCGCAGAACAGATGGCCGATGGGGCCGAAAAGTTCTGGAATGGCGACCGGGAACTGGAAGACGTTGCGTTGGAAGGCCTCCCACTAGGTGGACCGATGACCTGGTCAAGGTTGCGGAAACCCGCTGGATGAGAGACGCACGGGACCGGTCAATGTGGCGACACCTGGGGGAGGCCTATGTTTAGCAGTGGACGTCTTTTGGCTGAAATGATGATGATGATGATTAAACTTCTGACCTGTCTTACTCCGTGGTTACAAAATCTTCACATAACTTCAATGGTTGATTTTGAACCAATCAAAGATATTGCGTGTAATTAGTTGAAAGGGGTTCCTCTTGCTCTATTGGGTTACCGGTTAGCATACAAACTGACATAAACTCTGGCTATACTGACCATGTTTGTGGCTTGCCCTAGATTAGTTTGAACCCTTCACAGTGTACTTTTCATGTTGGGGGACCACAAGATGTCAAAGTTTGGTCCCTACGGTTTAGTACTAACATAGCATGGAAATAAATGCGGTGGAGTTTAGATTTAAATGTTCTATTTTTGTTGACTGGTTGTTTAATAATTGATGAATTCGGTCTAGGAACCAGAGGATCTTGTTTAGAGGAGCTCGTGGCTTAATAATCATTTTACCATTCGGGTCAATTTGTAAGTTAAGCTGTTCTTGCCTCGATTGGTCCGAGGATGATTGACCAACCATTACTTACCAAGTATCCTTCATATCTCGGAAAGCACTTTAAACCATGTGGTCACAGTTGCCATTTGTAGATCTTTGACAGTCGTTACAGGTCTGAAAGTCTGACAACCAGTCATACCAAGCAGAGTTTTATTACCCAGTACAAAACGGAACGTGAAGGTCAGATAGGCAGTCGCTCCATGTAAAATACTGATATTCAGTTGGATCCGGTTAGACTGGAAGCCGACCCCAACATCGTCGGGAAAAGGCTAAGCATATAATGATGCCCGATGAAAAATTTTGGGGAGTTAAAAATTTGGAATGATGTTATACTTAAACTTGATAATTTTTAGTGCATTACACGAGATAGACAGTTCCACGTTATATTTTCTAATGTAACCTTAGGTATACTAAGTCACGGCAAAAAGAAACAGACCTAACCGTTTGTAATATTGCCCTCGCAGTTCGCACGTCTTGCAAGCGTAGCACAGTGATTAATGTTCGCTCTGCAAAAGCTCATTTTCGTTGCAAAGTTAATTCCAATCATTTCTGCGATGCTGTAGCCTGTAGCTAAAATATTATTGTGCTACCTCTGAAAATACACACTTAGGTATTACGCGTATTTGAACTTGGATCGACTGTATTTGTCATGACAACAAGCAGACACATTGCCACAATTGGCGGATCATAGAAAAAGGTACTTCCCCGTATAGAATATATTGCCTCCTAGATCGGCTATATTATTATCCTTTAGAAATATATAGTTGCATTCTGCTTTAATCAATGCTAAAGATGTCATACTCGTATGTAACTGTAATCAATGTTAAAGATGTCTATCGTGTGGTTTTTAATTTGAGAGAGTAAATTGACACTTGGAAATGTCAAACTTCAATATAATGTTGTTGTAATTAATTATGGAAGTTTGACATTTCCAAGTGTCAATTTACTCTCTCAAATTAAAAACCACACCTTACAATATCATTCTCTTTTGAAAAGTAGGCGCTTATGTCAAATTCTAAACAAACTGTGACTGTCAATTATGTTTTGTCTAATGGGGCGAAATGTAGGCGTGTAGTGTTATACCTACTCGTTATTTCAGCATAGTTATTCTTGTGGCGTTTATGAACGCAACTATAAGCGCTGGCAACACCAGGCACGATAGTCTGTGGCCGACCGGGTTTTTCACAGACAGACAGAGAAGAAAGTGTTATTGTGTGTTAAGATTAGAAAAGTTTCCAAATTACATTCTTCCAATACTCTACGCTTGACTTTCATTTTCGTTAAGTGCGAAACAAAAGGGAACGAACAGTATATTCCTGCATTCCCAAAGTAGTGACCCCGACGTGATTGTGACTTTACATCTCGCGAAGCGAACGCCTGCGACTTCTGTACATGAGATCCAAAGCTCCATACTACGGACATTGCCGCCTAAAAAAAACGAGCTACACCGGACAACGAGACTAATGTTTTTCATGTCATCAGTGTCAGTTCCCGTTTCCCGCATTCCAGCCGTTTTCCAGAGTACGTTCGTCAATTAAGTGACGACAAGTGTCATTGCAAAGGCATGTGAAATTGTGGAAACATTGTGAATTCATCTATACCTACCGACAAGTAACTAAACTCGTTTATTGGAAAATCGTTATCATACGAAGACTACGAAGTGCATCGAACGCCATCTGTCGTTAATCGACGAAATAAATACCGTTCCAGTGACAGCCGACATTGACATCAACCGACGTTCCGGTCCACGCAAGTACCACTTGAATATTAGTTGGACATTCTCGTGATAGCTACCAAAAATACAGTGATACAATTATATATTTTCATTTTATTATATAGAAAATTATAAATAGCTAGTAAACACAATAACATTTCACTTTACTTGCACTTGTATTTCTTGTGTTTACATACTGTTTTCTTATTGTAACTTTTTAAACTGCAATGTATATAATATATATAATACATGCATGTACTAATATGACAAAGGTTGGGATATTATGCATTGAATGCTGATAATGTCTGTTTAACTGTTTCTACAATTATTTTTGTTTGTCTGCATCTGCGTACTTAATTTTTGTTTTTAAATTTTTGTGTTAATTTTTTGGTTTGCACATTTTTGTTATTTTTTATGCTCATATGGTACTTATATTAACCCAGTGGCGGGCCTCCCATACAAGCAGAAAAGCTGTGCTTGCCTTAAAATAAAACAACAAATAAAAAATCAGTCGTACTATAAACACCAAGAAAATATAATAATATCATATATTATAAATTCGTGTGCATTACTCAGCGCGCGGCGCCGCGGCGTTGTCAAACTTCATATTTCTCCGCTGCGACCGCGAGTCTCTAGCTCGCTCTAGCACTAGCAAAAGAAGAGATACGTAGTGAGCCAGTGGGCGGGGCTAGCCCAGTAGCCCTTTCTCGAAAGCACGCACTGTTTCCACTGCATTTTTCATTCATAAATTGGTTTGTTTTTAATAATACTTTTAGGAAACATTCGAAATTATGAATGAGGAATAAGCCGAGCTTCTATTTTATTTGAATGTGTGCGTGGCAAGTCAGTGTATGTTTGAGAGAGAATGTGTGTTTCACGGTTCGCGCGATGGATGATGCGTGTGGCGAGAATTTTGACACTTGAAGTAGATTTCAAGTTAGTTCATATTTGTTTTGAGCGATTACTAGTGAGTGCATTTCTTTCTGTGTTTCTTTTTCTAGTGATTTAAAGTTTGTCATTAGTTTTTGGTGGAATTACCTAACTTTGTTTTGAAGTGGTTAATGTAATATTTCCTTGTGAAAGATTAAAGAGTGTGGATTCGTTATTGTGTAATGCACCATGTTGTTCTTAAATTGTGACGTAATATTAAGAACTACGAAAAGGTTTATGATTAGGAATATTAAAAATAACTAGTAGGTACCTACCTAAAATAAATCAGCCGTTATTAAAAACTTAAACAAAACAGTCTGCTTGTTGTAGTTGTGCTTGCTGTATTGCTTACTCCTAGGCACGCCACTGTATTAACCCTCACCACTTACCCACGGTTAGAATAACTATCCCTAGCTCGGTGTTTTGTGTGGTTTTTGGATTTCTGCAGGTTTTATTAAAATTTTGAGTTTCCTCACTATGTCTGATGAACTCCAAGCACGTTTAAATATGCTTGAGGCTGAAAACATTGCCCTGTGCGCACAGCATGAACAAGCTAGCACTCAGTCTAAGCCGGAGATAGCTGCTGCCATGTGTAAGGTAGCGGTAAAGCTGCCACCATTTTGGTCTGACAGAGTTGATGTATGGTTTGCACAAGCCGAAGCCCAATTTCTATTGGCTGGCATAAATACTGATGTCACCAAATACAGTTATGTTCTCAGTCAAATCGATCACAAGGTAGCTGGGGAAATCGAAGATATAGTAATCAACCCACCGGCAGAAGGAAAATATCAGACACTCAAAGAAACATTAATTAAACGGTTTTCTATATCTGAAGAACAGCGGGTAAGACGGTTGTTAGGTGATGAGGAGCTTGGAGACAGAAAACCATCCCAGTTCCTCCGTCATCTTAGGTCCATTGCTGGGAACACCCTGTCAGATGACAACATCTTGCGCCAGCTTTGGGTTCGCCGATTGCCTCAGCATGCACAAGGTATCCTGGCAGCCCAGGCCGATCTCACTCTAGATAGGATAGCCGACATTGCTGATAAAATTGTTGAAGCTCAGCCAAGCCAGGCAAACGTTTTTGCTGCTACAGGTACACCTACACTAAATAGTCTCTTGGAGCGGATAGACGAGTTGGGCAATCAGATTGCTGCTCTGAGATCTGATCGCTCCAGATCTCAAAACCGCAGCAGGCAGTCCTCGCGCAACAGTACTCCTGACCGGACTGAAAAACGCTGCTGGTAGCATCGCAAATATGGTACTAGCGCCAGAAAATGCATCTCGCCCTGTAATTGGCTCGCGGAAAACCCAAAGAGCAGTCAGTAGCGGCGGCGACTGATTGCGAAAACAATCAACTCAGCCGTCGCCTCTTCGTAACTGATCAAGTCTCTAAGCGACAATTTTTAATTGATACTGGTTCAGACCTTTGCTGTTACCCCCACCGTTGGCTTTCTAATCGAAGGAAACCTACCGATTATGATCTCTGCGCTGCTAACGGTAGTAGCATACAGACATTCGGAACAATAACATTGACACTCAACTTTCGTCTTCGTCGTAATTTCACCTGGACATTCATTGTCGCCGACGTCAATAGTGCGATTATTGGCTCTAACTTTTTAGCATATTATCACCTGCTTCCAGATTGTCGCACTAAGCGGCTAATAGATGGCGTCACCAACCTTTCTGCCCTTGCCTCCACCGCGACGTCAGATCAACCCAGTGTCAAAGCTGTAGCCCCTTTGAACTCTGCTTTCGCACAAGTGCTAGCAGAGTTCCCAGAAATTACTCACCCTCCCGGTCTCCCTAGGATTATTAAGCACGATACTGCACATTACATCAAGACAACGGATGGGCCTCCTGTTTCTTGCCGCCCTCGTCGCCTAGCACCTCAAAAATTGAATTCAGCTAAAAAGGAATTCGAGGAAATGGTTTTGTCCGGCACAGCACGACCATCCAAAAGCGCGTGGTCGTCCCCTTTGCACATGACATTAAAGAAAGACAACACTTGGCGTCCTTGTGGTGACTACCGCGCGCTTAACGCCCGAACTGTGCCGGATAGGTATCCAGTCAGGCACATTAATGACTTTGCTCACAACCTCACTGGCGCTAAAATTTTCAGCACTATAGACCTTGTGAAGGCGTACCATCAGCTTCCGGTATCAGAGGATGATATCCCAAAAACGGCCATCATTACCCCGTTTGGCCTCTTCGAGTTCCCGTTTATGACCTTCGGTCTTCGCAACGCTGGCCAGACCTTCCAGCGGTTTATCGACGAGGTCACACGGGGTCTTGATTTCTGTTTTCCATATGTGGACGACATCCTCGTCCATTCCACAGATGTGGCTCTGCATTGTGAGCATTTGCGAATCCTCTTCGGACGCTTACGGGACTGTGGAGTTGTGATAAATCCTTCCAAGTGTGTATTTGGTGCACGGGAGGTAACATTTCTAGGCTATCACATTAGTCCCGAGGGCACTCAACCTCCTCGGGATCGTGTCCAAGCCATTCTCGAATTTCCACCCCCTAAAACTGTCCAGGGTGTGCGTCGGTTTCTCGGAATGCTAAATTATTATCGTAGATTCCTTCCTAAGGCCGCGTTGTTCCAGGCTCCTTTAATAAAAGCGGTTATTGCTACGAAAGGTAAGGGTGCGAAACCATTTATATGGTCCCCCGAACTCCTAGAACAACTAGAAGCCTGCAAAAAGAGTTTAGCGACCGCTACACTACTGCATCACTCGGTACACGGTGCCCCTCTTGGACTGTTTACATCGGTAAACAGTCCAAGAGGGGCACCGTGTACCGGGTGATGCTTCCAGTGTCCACATCGGGTCCTGCCTTCAACAAGAAATCGGGGGCAAGTGGGTACCTCTCGCTTTCTTTAGCAAAAAGCTGACCGACCAACAAACACAGTGGCCCGCTTATTATCGCGAGTTGTTAGCAGTATATGAAAGCGTGCAGCATTTCCGCCACATTCTCGAAGTTCAGCATGTAACCATTTTTACCGACCACAAGCCACTGCTTTACGCCTTCATACAGCGCCGGGAGAAACTGCCACCTGCTCAGTTGAATCAGTTGTCTTTTATTAGCCAGTTTACCACAGAAATTAAGTACATTAAGGGAGAGGACAATATTGTCGCAGACGCGATGTCGCGCGTCGACGCGATCGCTCTTGACCAGGATTGGCAGATGCTTGCAAAATCACAGGAGGTAGACCAGGAGTTAGCCAATTTATGTCAGCAAGGCTCTAGCCTGCAGTTTACAAAGGTCAACATTCCCGGAACTGACATTCTTATCACCTGTGATAAGTCGACCGGCAAGCCTCGCCCATACTTGACCCCTTCCTTCCGTAAAGCAACATTCGACAAACTTCATAACTTAAGTCACCCTGGTGCACGAGCCACTACCCGTCTCGTTACTGAACGTTATGTTTGGCCGTCAATCAACAAGGACTGCAAACAGTGGGCTCGACAATGCATGTCAGCGCGCTAAGGTATCGCGCCATAATTCGTCCCCACTTGGCAATTTCGCCCTACCGCCAGGTCGTTTCAAACATGTACACATAGACATCATAGGCCCCTTGCCGATTTGCAACGACTACCGGTACTGTTTGACTGCCATCGATAGAGTGACTAAATGGCCCGAAGTATGGCCAATGCGTTCGATCACCGCAGAAGAAGTAGCAGAAACCCTAACACGGGAGTGGATAGCCCGATTCGGGGTGCCTTCAGTCATTACAACAGACCAAGGAACTCAGTTCGAGTCCGACCTGTTCCGCCGACTGATGACACAATTCGCCACCACGAAAACCAGAACGACAGCTTACCATCCCTGCGCCAACGGCATGATCGAGCGCGTCCATCGCCAGCTTAAAGCTGCCCTCATGTGCCACCAGGACTCATGGGTGCGCGCCTTGCCGTTTGTCCTTCTCGGTATGCGGTCAGCTTTCAAGGAAGACTTGAAAGCCACAGCTGCTGAAATGGTGTACGGGGAACCTCTTCGATTGCCCGGTGAATTGCTCGTAGCTTCTGATGAGCCACATAATTTCTATGACCCAGCAGATTTCGTCGTACAACTTCGACATAAAATGTCGACTGTGCGACCCATCCCGGCATCTCGGCATACACAACCATCTATATTTATATTTAAAGATCTTTCTTCAGCGACGCATGTATTCCTTAGGGATGATTCCGTTAGACGACCGTTACAGCCACCATATACCGGCCCGTACCGAATAATGGATCGTGCCAGTGATGGGAAAACTATTACACTGGAAATCAACCACAAAACCGTGACCGTTAGTGTAGATCGAGTAAAACCGGCACACATAGATCACACGATACCTACCGCAAATGGGTATCCTAAGAAGTCCTCAGAACCTACGGCAGACACGACTGTTGACCTCCCTAAGAAACCTATAGAACCTGCAAAATCCAGGGACATCAACCCAACGGCCCCAAAACTGCCGTATACCACTCGTTCCGGTAGACGAGTTAAGTTTAAGGATCTCTCCGATTTCGAATAACCGGTTCATCCTTCTCCGTGGGGGGGGTGGTGTGGCGTTTATGAACGCAACTATAAGCGCTGGCAACACCAGGCACGATAGTCTGTGGCCGACCGGGTTTTTCACAGACAGACAGAGAAGAAAGTGTTATTGTGTGTTAAGATTAGAAAAGTTTCCAAATTACATTCTTCCAATACTCTACGCTTGACTTTCATTTTCGTTAAGTGCGAAACAAAAGGGAACGAACAGTATATTCCTGCATTCCCAAATTCTCTTCAGCCACCATATTTTTGCATTTAGTGAAAAATAAGGACTACTTTTTCAAGTTGATGTGCGAAATGAACACGGACTGCGCTGGACGCTGATGACCAACGAGTTTTTGATTACAACTCGCCGGTGTAATACTGGAAAAATATGGACCGAAGTAGAAACTAGAGGAACGCAGTACTGTTACCTAAAATTCAGGTCAGTTGTACAGACGGGCAAAAAGGTCGATTGAGGTCACACAAAGTCAGAAGTCAAAGTCAAATTAGTTATTTAAATTAGTCAGTTTACAACATTGCCTGTTCTTGAGTGTAGTTTCTTTTAAATACTTAAATCAATGATGGTATCTCTGTGGCATGTCTCACCCAAATCAATTAATTAGTCTAAGTTATAGCCTCAGTTACCTATATTCGAGTAAAAATCGTAGAAGTACACTTACATTTCTCCAGCTCTATTATAAGGTTTAGGTACACCTCTGCCTGAACCTTTGGGGGTTAGGGGCGTAATGTTATGTGTATAATTATATCGTTGGTTCTAACCATAGATATATTGTGTTTATTTATATATATATATATATATTTTAATTCATTTGAGGGAGGCCTTTGCTCAGCAGTGGGACAACATAGGCTAGCTATAATAATAATAATTTATATTTCTCTATACCTACTTTAATATAAATACTGTTTTATAGGAGACTAGCTTTTGCCCGTGGCTCCGCCCGCGAGGATGACAAAAAGTTGACAAATTATATACTAAACCCTTCCTCGGGAACAATTATATCCATTGGTGAAAACAGTCAGATTTGTGATCATGAGTTTATAGCGAACGGACAGACAGACTTGGTTTTATAAATGTACTAGCTGATGCCCGCGGCTTCACCCGCGTGGATGTCGTTCAAATTATATACTAAAACCTTCCTCTTGAATCACTTTATCTATTAAAAAAAACCGCATCAAAATCCGTTGCGTGGTTTTAAACATTTAAGCATACAAACAAACAAACAAACAAACAGACAAAAAAGCGACTTTGTTTTATAGTATGTAAGGATGTAGTGATATCATGGCTAATCTTTTTTTAAGTAATTAGGTAGGTTCACTCCAGAAGTCCCCTATTCCTATTGACATCACCTGTTGCCTTTCCCAACAAGGCCACAGCAAAGTGTTTGCTCTCAGCTTGTAAACGTAGTGTCGTTTATGGCCTAACAGCTCGAACTGAGCTCAACTGTTGCTTCGAATTCAAGCTGCAGCTGACTTTCGAACATCGGCTGTGGTTTGGAAACTACAGCTTTGCTGGGAGTAGATTGGGGTGGTATTTTGAGGTAGTGGAGGAATATAAAAGTTCGCATATTGGTAAAAATCTTGCCGATAAAATTGAGGTAATAAAAGATACGAAATTAAACCTAACTAGTCTTTAGATTGCGACTTTATCCGCTAAAATTGTGATCGCTCGGCTATTATGCGTGGTATCAATATAATTTGTAGCCATATATGAGCCATATATAGCATTCATAATAATGAATAATGTCAAGTTTCTGCTTGTAGAAGATTTTGTCCCGAGCCCAGTTGATGACAGTAATAAAGGCTCGCATCATGGAAATTAAACTTACTTGGCGAAATGTTGGTGCTAATGGGTGCACCTTCGGTTAACCCTTCTGGGATTACAGGCGTGATGTTATCTTTTAATTAAATTTAAAAAAATGTAATACAAAATCCATTGATATAAAAACTAAAGATACGGTCATCCGAACATTTTGCTCGATGCGTACCCCATACATAGAAACACTAACGCCATCTATAAGAAGATAGCCGATCGTGAACTAGTTCACTTCGGTAAACTTCGGTTTAGTCAAGACCTATTTGGGACCAAGTTCGAGGCGTCATTTTATCATGCGGTTCGCCCAGTCCGCAATATAAAAGTCAATGACAAAATCACTCCAATTATTCCTATGCAACGACAAATCTTACAGAAAAAAATAGCAAAAAATAACTAGTGAAAAACAAATTGCAAAAAAGACTCAAAAAAACAAAAATAAATCATCAAAACACCGACCTGTTCATACGAAAGCCACCCCAACATCTCGTTCCCTCTAAAAACAAAGAACCGGCTCTAATCCTCTCAGGTAGAACGTCTTATCGTGTACTTAAACAAATACGACGCTAAACCCTATGTTATGCCGCCTAATCCCATGGATTCCTTAAAGGGTCTGCGATGGGGACGCTGTTTTTTGTTAGCAATAGTTAGCTACTCTGTATCGGGTTGAGTTGGCGAGTGAAATAGGGATAATGTTTTAAATCAAACTATGACATGTCAATACATGTTTATAATGAGAATGTGTGTGTAGGTGATAGTCTTTTTTTTATTTTGAAGGGTGGGAAATCATCAAATGACTCCCCCGCTTTGGGCAGTGCGGTAGGGAGTGTCAGACTTCTACTGACTAAAAACCACCCATGTTCCTTCTTTTAGGTTGTCAGAAAAAGAGATACCGTAAGCCTCGACACAAAAGGCTGTAGGAACATGCATGGGTGGTTTTTAGTCAGTAGAAGTCTGATACTCTCTACCGCTCTGCGCGGGACGAGCCATTTGATGACTCCTAACCTTCCAGAAAAATAGGGGGGGGGGGCGAGTCTATTGACAGTAAGCGAGCACAAATCCAGACGTTACTGAGAAGACCCTGATTAAAAAATAACATAAAATCTCTTACAAGAACCTAATTAGATTTAAATTAACCATAATAACAAATACCCTTTCATCAAATCTCTTTCCTATCACGGCGCGGTACCAACAAAGGTTTCTATCGTTTGCATAATGCATTAATACTTTAACAGCAAACGGTATAAAGATAAACTTTAAACAAGAGTATAACTCAATTCCGTTTTATCACAGTATAAATATGTACAGTAGTGTGACTCGGCCGTGTCCTTGAAATAAATGCTTACAGTCGCGCGGTACGTAAACATGCGTAAGGGCTGCCCGCCTCCAGTATTTTAATTACATGTGCTTATTTTGTGTTTCCATTGAGTTTTGTGATCGTAAATATACTTTTTAAAACAAATAAAATACTTTGTGAATTGAATAGAAAGTGTTCAATAAACATGCGTGTTGTTTTTTGATTGATAGATTTAATTAAAAAACCATGTTTTTTTTCGGGACATCTATAGAAATACTTATCCATTAAAAAGACACACATTATAAGCCTACCTACTAGTAAGTGAAAATATTTTATAGTCTTATCTTTCAAAGTTTCCAGGTAATTAAAAAAAAAATATCTCTGGATACGTTATTAACGAATTCATAAAACCAAAAACAACACAAAAAATGTAAATTAAATGTACTTGTCTTATTTTTAGAGAAAACATCGCGCATTTATTGTTAAAAAACAACATACCGTCCGCTCGTCACTGCGGCACAGTCGCGACTGTCTGCATCCCAGGCGCATCCCTTAATCGAGGCGCGTAGGCATAGCTCGCGCTTCGTCCGTTTGTATGAAGTCGAACTACTGTATGATAATATTACCGTGGTTTTATACCCCAGTAACAAATGAAGATAACGAACGATTCCTTAACTAAACATTTTGGGGTTCAGTGGTAAAATAAAATAGGCTAATATGTTCGTAGTTGTACAACAGCAGTAATAACAGCCGGATCAATTTTCAGGTTAAGCTGCGCTTGAATAGGGGATCGGACTGACTCAAAAAAATAGAATTCTGTTTAGTCCGTCAGTTAGAGTATCGAAAAATATTGGATACGTGTTTTTTGTTTTATCAAATTAATAAAAATTGACGAAAATAAAGCGCGTCAAAGATCATGGAGTGGGGCTTGAAACGTCACTTGAAGGTACAAAATGTACTATCATATGACGTCACACGAGTTTTCGAAGCACTGTATGGTCTTCATTTTTTGTTTACGTGAAAAAAGAAAAAAATATGTGGTCAATATTTTTTGGAAATCTTTCTGACGGACTAATTAGTTTTTTTTGTCCGATCCCCTATTGGTTGGTCTGTGGATAGGAGGAGACCTACCAAGTTTCGACAGTAATTTGTATAGATCTTTAACAGTCATAACAGGTAGTCAGAGGCCCGAAAGTCTGACAACCAATCTTACCAAAGGGAAGCGTTTTACTTGGTCGTGGAGATCAGATAGCCAGTCGCTGCATGTAAAATACTGGCATTTACGACTTAGTTGGGTACAGGTTAGGCAGATGATCTAGATCCTAATCTAGATGGTATCGGTGTTTCGTATTTTTTTTTTTTTTTTTTTTTTGGTGGGTGGAAAATCATCGAATAACCCCCCCCGCTCTTGGGCAGAGCGAAGGGGAGTGTCAGACTTCTACTGACTAAAAACCAACCCATGTTCCCTCTTCCTCGCCCTTGTGTCGGAGCCGCGGTAACTTTTCGATATCCGCAGCCCCGACGGGCGTCGGCCCTTGCGGGCCCCTCCTTGCTGACATCTCTTTGAGGCGCGCGTGGAACACGTACGCGCCGCCGACACGGTCTGTTGCCGTCATGACGACGGCCGGACGGCGAGCTAGCCCGTTACTCACCGTCCACAGGCCCGCGTCTACGGTGGCCGGAGGTCATCGCGTGACCCCCGACGCCCGGAGCGCCTTCCGCGGCGGCTGGGACGTTGAGAGGTTCTCTCCCTCTCTCGTTCCGCCACCTCCTTCGCTAGCATCACTGCTTCGCAGTAGGAGGCGACGGCGTCCCAGGTGTTTCGTACCTGGCCATTCAAAAGGGAAACCACCGAAACTAACTCAGAGGTTACAGTCTCTTGTAAAGGCAAACAGTATTGGCGAGTGCACTATATTTGTATCGCCGATTATATTTGTTTAAAATGATGGAAGCTAGTTATTTAAAACATATCGATATGCCATAATGAAATGTTTGCCCCAAATATCATTCGCTATGTCATGAATAGTTCAATAGATCATACTAATGCATAATAATGTAATGTTTGAAAATTTTATGAAAATATTATATAGAGAGACTGAAAACTTTAAGGGCCAATTTAAATTGCACATTCATCCATCTTTGATTTCTAAAGACCCTCTAAAACCGTCTTTCCGGTCATCCTTTTAAATTTGTCTATACAGAACGCAATATCGTAAACCCGACGTTAAATTCACCGGTTTTTATCCAAATTCATCAGCAATTACCGTTTTATTTTGAAAAATTTTGCATTCCATTCCATTTTCCTTGATGGTGAGCACCTAAATATCTTGTCGTCCCCCAAACGTCCCAATTTAAGGAAAAAAAACAATTTACTTATATACACAAGTTACTACAAAACAACTATAATTTAGGACGCCATCAGGAAAATGGGGGCATCTCGCATTTCACCCATTTTCTTTAACATTTTCTAAAGGGAAAAAAAGAAATCTAGTTGACTACATATCTTTATTTGGACACGCCGATAAAAAAATAATGTCCGACATTAAGGGGAAGACTTAATTTAAATATTTCTGACGCATATACTTCTCCCGCTCGCTCTTTAACGTTTCTGTATACTTCTATCTCTTTTCCTCGGTCGGCGATAAGTCACGAAACCGTCGCTGTGTAAATGCCTTTTTAAGTGAACCCCTACAAAGTTAAAGAGAGATTTTTTGTAACAAAATGTAAGGCAGGGTTATTACGGCGATGCTCCGTTACCCCAATGATTACTTTATGTTAATAGTAACGTTTTATGTTAGTTTTAACTGCTCTTCGTTTGTCTGTGTTGTTATTGTTTTTTTTCTTACATTTTTTTTTAATTTTTATGATTCTCACGGTTTTTCTGGGGTTGTACTTAGGCGCCAGTTTTGCGCTTCATTCATTTATTTGAACGGCAAATAGATTTGCATTCAAACACTTTCAAATAAATGGTTTCATGTTTTTGTAAATTGGAAAACGTAGATAAGTTATTTAGGAGGCAAAATAATAAGCCCTAACTGTGCATTGCAAGTAAATTAAGTAAGTAGTTCTAAGGCTGAGAAGAAACTAGCTAATTAGAACATCATAGTTTAGAAACTATCAATCAAGTAATTTTGCCAGAAAAAGTCTCTTAGGACCTTTTACTAACTTTTACAGCGAATGAAAAGCACTCATGATAAGGAAACAGAGTTTTAATGGTGTGAGATGCCTAATCGATGATCAAGTCAGTGGAGGCGGGCTATTTAGGTGAGGCCTATACCCATAACCGGTATTTTTTGTCGAAAAGGATGGCAGCTCAGTCTTACAGCTGCCCACTAGCCGGTGATCACCGAAAACATAACATAACATCACAATATCTGTAATCCTCAAAGGGATAGGCAGAGATGTACCCATTAGTACACCACCATTTGGTCAGTTATGTTTAAGCTAAGCTTCGTATCAATGCTAAATCCTTTTTAACCGACTTCTAAAAAAAGAAGGAGGTTCTCAATTCGGATGTTTGTATTTTTTTTTTCGTTTTTTATGTTTGTTCGGGCATAACTCCGTCACTTGCTAACCGATTTGAAAAAATCTTTTTTTGTTGGAAAGGGTATACTTCCGAAATGGTCCCAATTTTTTTTTATCGAAATCGGACAAGCGGTTTTTGAAAAATCAACAAAACTCAAAAAAAATACTATATTGTCCACATTGACCCATGAACATGTGAACCACTAAAAAGTGAAAAATAAAAACTTTTTAACAAAAAATAAAACCGACTTCAAAAAAAAAAACACAAAAAAGTGCAAAATAAACTTAAGAAGAAAAATCAGTTTCTGAAGTCGGTTACTTTTGTTTGTTTGATTTAATTTTTTTGCCACCGACTTCAGAAACAGATTTTTCTTCTTAAGTTTATTTTGCACTTTTTTGTGTTTTTTTTTTGAAGTCGGTTTTATTTTTTGTTAAAAAGTTTTTATTTAACGGAGAAAAGATCTCAAAGCGAGACAAATCTGATAGCTTTCATATTATTCTACTAACTTGCAAGCATACATTTCCTATAATAACTACATAAACAGTGACAAATTGTCTACGTCACTAGCTTGCAATACTATGTCATACTCGTATAATTTGTCTTTGAGTCACAAAGTTTCTTCCGTAATACTGAAACTACATTGTACGGATGTTTCCTTGTACAGTCACAAGCATTAATATGTATACTTGTACCCAGTTACTGCGTCGTTGGTCGAGTGGTCGCAAGAGCGACTGCTGAGCGAGACCGCGAGCAAACCCCGGGTTCTCGGGTCTCTGCATTTTCTCTTGTCTCGTGTGGGTTGAAGCGCGTGGGCGCGAATAAGTTTCCTAGTCATTGAAACCGTCATGATACTTCAAAATATTTAAAAGTTGTGCCAATAACCTCAGTTTCTCTTGTCTCGTTGAGTGTGCTATTGAATCGGTGCTCCAGCTTCCATGATACCTGGATTCAGCCGGACCAAAGGAAGGTAACTTGTACAGCGACTGGGTGAGTCTGACGTCAGTACTGGGTAGCTGGAAGGGTTCCTTCGTGAAGGTCCTGGTTTCGAAGACATCGTCCAGGGAGCAATCAGGTGAGTGCCTATTCAAAGCACACCCCTTTTATCGTGATATAACATTTTGTCGATTTCTCGTTCGGGCATTATCGTCGCCGCCCCATTAATAATACAGTCCATTAATTTCTCGAGTAAACTAATTCATTGGTAATCAAACTCCGGGTTTGCTCGCGTTTTATTATAGGAGTGAAGAGCTCCGCATACCCTAGACTTTAACATAACTGGCGAAATCTGGGTACACTTTTAGGTATACCTCTGCCTTATCCTTCAGAGATTACAGGAGTGGTGTTATGTTATGATTCGGACGCCTATTGGAACTTAATTAATCACTCAAAGTTACAATGTAATAATTTTATATTTCTGAATGTTGTCTATTGTAATATATTTTAGTGGCAGTGACTGTACATTATGCTATTTTTCGCTGAAAGGGTAAGAAACAATGTAATTGGTATTTTATGGAGGATGTTCTGCTGTATGATGCTTCTATAATATGATTTAGTTTTTATGGTCTGTCGCTGGGTAGCGTCTTATTATCTTTGTAAAATTACATTGTATCGAACACCTAAACCTGTCTGTAGGATTAATGATTCAATTTTTAAACGTAGTAAATAAAATTGTAGTATTTTATCTGTATATCGGAACGGATGGCCGATGGGGCCGAAACGTTCTCGAATGGCGACCGCGAACCGGAAGACGCTGCGTTGGAAGGCCTCCCACTAGGTGGACCGATGACCTGGTCAAGGTTGCAGGAACCCGCTGGATGAGAGACGCACGGGACCGGTCAATGTGGCGACGCCTGGGGGAGGCCTATGTTCAGCGGTGGACGTCTTTTGGCTGAAATGATGATGATGATGATGATTTTATCTTAACGATTCATTTTGCTAGTCTTACCTAAAGACCTGACTTAAAGCCCAATGATCAGACAGACAGCTTAAGCAAGAGGTTCACGCAGCAACTGGTTGATGAGATAAAAAAAATAGAAAAAAAAAGAAAAGAAAAGCAGTCGCTCCATATAAAATACTGGTATTCAGCTGCATTCGGTTAGATTGAAAGCCGGCTCTAGAAGGCTCGAAGGCTAGAAAGATGATCATGGTCGCTAGACCATCACCATGGTCACAGCAGCTAATCACCATGGTCTTTAACCTAGACCATGGTGATTAGCTGCTTCTTAGACAGTAATATAATATAATAATATAATATTCCACAACTATCACACAACGCCATCTAGTCCCAAGCTAAGCAGAGCTTGTGTTATGGGTACTAGACAACTGATAAACATACTTATATATTTCTAAACCGACAAACACACACACAAAAGTGTCTAAACACACCACACACACCCCCCTCTTCCAGTACATTCGTTATGTCCATTAAAATTTACAATAAGTTACCGGAATACATCAAAAATATAAATAATCATAATGCCTTTATCAATAAATTAAAACAATTTTTAATAACCAAAAGCTACTACACTATTGACGAATATTTTAATGATAAATTTCAATGACAATAAAAACTATTTTGACATAATACCTAAAAAACTTAAAAAAGTATTTAATTTATTTTAATTATTAATAATATAATTCATCATAATTTCTTTCATTTTCAATTCATCATTCATCATAATTCATGCAATATATAAAACAAAACACATAAATATAACTTTAAACTAAATATTTAAATACCTTAGACACCTACACCTTGACACCTTGTAGTGTGTCTGTTTAGTGTTTCTAAACAGTATGACAACACTGTTATTATAACATCACACTCGTAATATCCGAAGGGTAGGCCAAGTAGTCTATGAGAGGCTAGCCATTATCATCAACCGGGCACAAATTGAGACGCATTTAAATCAAGACAGGCCGTTACTGAGAAATTCTTGATGAAAATACTCAAAAATACTTTACCCTGGAAATCCTGGAATCGAACCCAGAACCTCATGCTCAGTAGAGTAGTCTATAATTATATATAAAAACTAAACCCGTTTTCCGTTGTCACGACATAGCATGAAAACGGCTGGACGGATTTAGCTGAAAATTGGTAGGGAGGTAGCTAAGAACCAGGAGAAGGTTCTTTGATACTTTTTTTTTTTTTGGGTAGGGTAGTAGGTAGGTAGGTAGGGTAATAGGTAGGTAGGGTAGTAGGTAGGGTAGTAGGTAGGGTAGTAGGTAGGGTAGTAGGTAGGGTAGTAGGTAGGGTAGTAGATAGGTAGGTAGGAAAAACGCATTGCAACGCATGCGCAGGTTCAGCTAGTAGACAATAAATGAGTGTTTTCTCTAATATCTGTAAAGGTGAAACCCCCACCTAAATCAAAAATTCAAATAAATATCGAAAAACAAAAGCAAGCTACACCCAAAACCAGGGACATTCCAACAAAACTCGAAAAAAAAACAAACGACAAACAAGAAAAGACAAGGTTTGTTAAAAATACATTAGTCAATCCATGTCCCAATTACCGGCTAACGAATACCAGATAACTCCTTTTTCTGAACAAAATTAATCGACAAAAAATCGTTGAAATAAATCAGGTCGCCCCCACATGTCGGTTGATAATAAAAAAACTTTTTTTTGTACACCGTTTTGAACGAAAAAGTTTATAATTTATGTTCAAAAAGTTGTACGTTTGTCGTGTGTTTAATCATTATTGTGTTGTGAATGAGTGAGGGGCTTACTTAAGTGACTGAGTTTATTATGGCGAATTGTTCCCTTCTGAACAGAATGGAAATGAAAATGGTGATCACAGGTTGATGGTTAATAATTAGATTTTTCTGAATGCTTCGTTGGTCTACTGTTGCACTGTGGGTAACACCGTACTACTTATGACGTGGTGGGCCACGCCAGGCTAGTACGCGTTGGTAGATGCCTCATGTCTTTGAAGTTTTTCTGAGTTTCTTCACGTTCTCTCAGCTCTGTGGAGGTGGACCCCAACCTGTTTTATAACCTGTAGAAGTGATAAAACGGTGAAGGAAAACATCGTTAGGAAACCGGCATGTCTTAGAATCAAAAATTCGAAGACATGTGACATCTACCAATCCGCACTGGGCCCGCGTGGTAGATTATAGCCCATCCCTCTCCTAGAGAGGAGGCCTGAGTCCCTGCAGTGGGAACATTATAGGCTGATGATGATGAGAAGTGATAAAATAAATAACACAAGCCTGCTTGGCTGCCCTGAGACTATAAGGCGGGGTCGAGGCACGCCACGAAAGACATGGCGAGATGAACTAGACAGGTTCAGTCACAACTGGATAAAGTATGCGTGGGCTTCCGAAAAATAGAAGGAGTTCAGGGATTCATTTGCCGAGAAGTAGGACAGAGCTGGCTAGGAAAATCAATCTTCTTCAAATTTTGTCGGACCAGTTTAAGTAGCAACCTGGACAGCTCATTCGTTTAGGTCCTCGAACGATCAATAAGTTGGGCATACCGGGCAAGGGAGAAGGTGTGTCATGTCCTGTGTTAGGGCTCCACACTCACATTCTGTCAGAGATGAGTCTATTATACCCAATCTAGCCAGATTGGATCGGCAGGGGCCAACTTGGGCGCATAGCCAATTTAAAGATTTTCATATTCGAAAATCAATTATGCGCCTGCTTGTGTTTGAACCTATGACTGATTATTATTTGAAAGTCGGGACTGTATCGCACTGTACCAACACTGCTCTCATATATAGTTACCATAATGTAAGCCTCGAGTTTAAACGTATTTCAACTTTTCTATTTACAATATAGAGATAAAGATAATTGCATAACTGGATTGTTTTAAAACTAAAATATTGTCAGCCATGCTTTTTAAGTTATGTGTCAATATTATATTAGCTTATCGCTTTTAAATACAGAGCCAGAACTTCGTAATAGGTCGTTGACCATTTATTTTTATCCAGGAAATAAAAGTTAAGCACGTGGAAGTTTTCTCTAAGGGCACTAATTTAATTACTCATTTTCTTTGTATCTACTACTTTGATTGTATTTGTCAGTCGTTAGGCGTAGGTAGTTAGTGGCTCGAAAGTATAATATTATGATAACCAGTCTTACCAAAGGGGTATCATTATTACCCAATACTTATTGGGGTTGTGGAGGTCAGATAGGCAGTCGCTCCATGTCAAATACTGGTATTCATCCGGTTAGACTGGATGAAATTACCCCAAAATTGTTGAGAAAAGGCTAGACTGATGACGACGTGGTTAATAAGACATCGAGGAATTAGTAGATTCCGAGTTTTCTACGCAACTTGATGCATGTGGAATGAAACACAGGTAAAATTAAATAAATTATTTATTTTAAATTATGCAAATGAGTATTTACAAAATAATTCGCTATTATTACTTCTATATTATTAAATTCGTATGTTGTTATTAAACGTCGCAGTTAATAACACATTTAATAGTTTATATAATTATAAATTAGAGATTGTTAATTTCTTTAATTGGCATTTTGTTAACGATTGTATACAACAACATCTTGTTTAGTTATTTTTTATTATGGATTTCGTGTTTCACCGACAAAATACCAAGAAAATACTGTTCTCACTCCCCTATTAAAATTTAAACATAAATACTTAAAAGATGAACGAGTATTTACAGAACTTTGACCATTTAAACAAGATTTCGTTTAGAAAACTAGGCAAAGACAGATGACACTACGGTTGGACTATGTGAAAGATAATATGGCTAGAAAAGTGGTTACCATGACGACCATCCTAAAGTAGTATTGTAATGTCACTCCAGTGTGGGTAAGAGACGGAACTCTACAAGACATCTAACGCCATCTCTTTTGCTCTCTGGAATAAGATTAACTGCCGCACTAAAGAGCTTTAATGATTAATTAGGCCATCACTTAGTAAAGGTTTTGACAGTTTTGTCATACAAAGGTATAGCACTCGGCACGTAAGTTGAAACAAAATGGCGGTCGTTCGCAAAGCTACAATCATGAAAATAAGTCGACTGAGACCCGATAATGGTTTACAGATTGCATCCCGTAAGTTGAATTATGATCTTGAATGCTCAGTTGCACATTTTCGTTCGAATCTCACTCTATTTTTGTCATTTTACTTAAGCGGACGACCGCCATTTTGTTTCAACTTACGTGCCGAGTGCTATATGTATGTAAGTATGTCAAATTTTTACTAAGTGATGGCTTAAACTATCATTAAATATCTGTGAGTACCGCAGGTAACTACATTAAAACGTCAACGTAGGCGGACATCAAAGATGACGACCGATGCTGAAGTATACATGAAGAAGACATGCATGCCGCACCGACGGCAAATAAGTAGAAATATGGGTAGGAGAATTCTGATATTGGTTTAGTTAACAAAATCACATTCATCGAACTGGTATTCTCTGTGGGCAGCACTTTGGATACGGTTCCGTGAGGTTCCCGAAACGAAAGAACCCGGGCTTCGAGGAGTCGCTGTCACACCTGAAAATAATTGACAAGGTAAGGTTACAAATAAAATACAACAACTCCTGTCCCCGAAGCGTTTGACAAGGTATCATCCACACCCGTCGGTGCTGCGGTTTGTTCGAAAGAGATACCGTGGCCTCGACACAAAGTGCTAAGAAGGAACATGGGTGGTTTTTAGTCAGTAGAATTCTGACACTCCCATACCGCTCTGCCCAGTGTGGGAGGAGTCATCTGATGAATTCCCAAACTACAAAAAAAGTATCATCCACAGCCCGCCTTCACCCCTAAGCTTCTGGGTATAAGCCTCTCTTTCCTTGTGACAAGCTCCAAGTGCTTGTGCTAGTCTTGTCCAGGATATTCCCACGCTGACAATAATGTCGTCTACCCATCTCTGACTTGGTATAACGACTGATCGGTACACCATCTATGTTTAGACAGTTACTAACTATTATCCAGTATAAACCAGTTTTAACTATTTTATGGAAGTGAAGATACTTAATGTAAATCCAGTGCTGGCTGAGTAAGCAGTCAGCTTCACCTGTACTTCGCTGAAAGGCTAATATTTTCACCTTAGAATAAGCTATCTCGCATATTTCGTAGTGACATATTATACAGAAAACCTTTCGGAACCAATTTTCGAAATAATGGCGACGCTCGCATTAAAATCTGAGAGGACGTTTAGACCTAACAGCTAGACCAAAACCCGACTTTGTTTTGAACTATTTTATGTTTTTTTGTACGCAATAGTTATTCAAACTAACGTCAAAACACTACAATAAAAGCTGTTCCATTATGACACAACAGGCAGGGTAAACCGCCCAATATTTGGCACACCACCAATTTTGCCGCAAGTGACAATAAAAAGTTACTACATTGCAGAGAATTCAATTTAAACCTAATTTAATGAGTTTCATGTAATTTGAAAAACGGACTTACGAACAATTTTTCGGTGTGCTCTGCCAAATATGTATTTATAAACGAATTTTTGATATCAAATCTAAAATTGTATGCATTTTGAACTCTCACTAAGTTAAGCAATAAAAGGGTATTTTTTTTCAAACTCAGTTCAAGCAGTATAAATAATATCTTCTTATTTGTTATTATATTTTACCCAATATACATCTATTATTTTTACCCTTTTACCCTTGCACCAGAAATTTAATATTTTTTTTTAAATCACTAGTATCCATGGGATATTTTTTTTGCTATCGCCTCAATTCAAATCTATGAGGAGTAACATTAGTCTTGAGTGAGAAAAAAAAATATAAAAAACCTTGTTTTAACCCATCATTGATAAAATGCACCACCATGAAAGGGTTGTTTTAACAAGGGACGAATTCCTATCCCTGTTTTTGCCTAATTTGTCAAGTTTTTTGAAGCAAGGTGTTAGTTCCACCCTCAGTTATTTGAACAAGGCTACAAGTAAATAATGAGAGAACAGTCTTTTTGGTATTTTTAGAATTAATCAGATAAGTCTGTGTGGGATTAAAATTATGTGAATTTAATTAGATTGTCATTATCAAAGTTTCTTATATTATGAACGCTCTATGGAAAGACTTAAGCTTGCTTGTTTCCCTTTTCGCCAATGGCCGAAAATCTCCCATCTGGACACGAGTTGCCGTGGCTGACTTGGAAGTTTTTAAATGGACTGCTCCGGACACAGGGTGGCAGAAGCAAGGAGAACCTGTTCAGGTGGAGATTCATAGATGCCTCTGCCTTGTGGTATTGCTCCACATACGATGGGACACTAACTTAATAACGTTTTCTGCCTGTCCTGTTATTTGCATATCAAAAAAACTGATATAATAATATATAAAAGCTACCGAAAGTGCCAAATGTTGAGCTGAGTCACTTTTATTTGTCATCGACAGGCTAAGAAGATCTAAGAAGGTTTTATAAGTAGGGGTGGACCAAATAAACGATTGGTGGACTGTGTGAAAGGAGATAAATGACTAGAAAGAGGGTGACTCATGAGATGACGACTAAGGTTTCAACCTCATCTAACAACACGGAATCAATCAAAAACATTAATGAAAAAGTATGGAAGAAGAAGATAATTATGCAGTGCCAACCCGTAATAAAATTAAATAATGGCAAGAGGCTGTTAGATAAAGATCTATATCTCAGTGGGGGAGCAGCGGTGGCCCAGTGGTGTCGGCCCCGACTTACGAACAGTAGGTCGTGGGTTCGAACCCAGGCAGGCGCATTACTTTGTGTAATTTATTTCATCACCGCTGCTCTCAAAACGGTGAAGGAAAACATCGTGAGGAATCCGGCATGTCTTAGAACCAAAAAATTCGAAGACATGTGACATCTGCCAATCCGCACTGGGCCCGCGTGGTGGATTATAGCCCATCCCTCTTCTAGAGAGGAGGCCTGAGTCCCTGTAGTGGGCACATTACAGGCTGATGATGATGATGATCTAAGTGGTATCTAAAATTGCTTCGCCAGACACGTGTAGGTAGTATACAGAAGTTAAATTACTTTTACCTACAATGATTTGTCATCACTTGCTAAATACGACAAGAAAGCACATCAACTATGTTAGATTTTTGTTTGTGTTAGGTTGTACTAATACTAAGCTATTAAAATAAAAGCCTGTGTTGTTATAAGTTTATTAACAACAAAAACAACTACAGAGTAACATTTATATTTAACAGTTTAGTCTACTTACGTTGTTTTCTCAATAAAAACTTCGAATATTTCTGGTTCTAGCACCTCTTCAGTGGTTGTGTTTGTAGCATTTGTTTCTCTTTTAGTCCTAATGAGCTCATCGATGTTTAATAGTTTTCCCACTCTTTCTAATTTGACTCTCTTTCGGAAAGGAACGGTACGGATGTACGCTCTGTGGCTTTCTGATTGTATGTTAGCTCTAACTTCATCTAATACGTGTTCAGGTAACGGGTCAGTCTGCCAGGCCGGCTTACGTCTCTCAAATGGTCTGTGTTCTTCATTTTGTTTGTGTTTCGTTGTTACTACGTCTTCCGTTTTCATAGACGCTGCTATTTGTAGATCTTGGGAATTCTCTAAATCTAGATTTATGAGCACAGCGTTGGCTTGTTTCCCTTTGAGTCTCTTTATTGGCGGAATTTTATTACCCATATCACCATTGTCATTGTCATCTTTCTTTGTGATTGTTCTTTTGTTCGGGAACGAGTGGCCGAAGATATTTCCACCGTCTAAACTCTGCATAAACACCCAGTTTTTGCGTTGTTGAAGACCGATGAATGGATTCGGTAAGAAAATTGAAGGTCTGAATTCCTTTGGGTATTTTGAGCCGGTGTTTACGGGCTTATTCTTGAGAGATATGTGAGCTTTTTTTGGCGCAAAAATAGATGCTGGCAATGATGTTGTGGCCTCTAGGCCACTAGAGGCCTGTATTGGTATTGCTGCTGCTCGTGACGAAATTCGTACTGGTATGGGTCCCGGTATCAGTTCTGGTATCTTTGCCAGAGGATGTGCCTGTGTATGTTCTGCTATAGGCTCCGGTATCCGCGCTGGATTCCCTCCCTGTGTCTGTGCTGGCATAGATTTCATTATCCTTGATGGTATGTATTCCAGTATTCGTGCTGGTATTCTTGCCGGAATACGCGCTTGTTTATGTTCTGGTGCTGGTAACTTTGCCGGTATACGTGCCTGTGTATCTTCTGGTAGAGGTTCCAGTAACCTTACTGGTATATATTCCAGTATCCATGGTGGTATTCTTGCCGGAATACGTGTCTGTTTATGTTCTTGAATGGGTGCTGGTATCTTTTCCGGTATTCGTGCCTGTGTAATCTCTGGTATGGGTTCCAGTAACCGTGCTGATATCCTTGAGGAAATGCGTGCGTGTTTACGTTCTGGCATAAATTCTGGCATCCGTGCTGATATGTATTCCGGTGCCCATGGTTGTGTATGTGCTGGCATAAATTCAGGCAAACTCAAAATAGCTGGTACATATTTCGGTTTCAATGAGGGACTTGGTGCAGGGGTTGTTATCCGTTCGATTGCCAGCGGGTGTACTTGGATTCTTGTATCATCAAATAATCGTTTTTTTTGCTCATGTTTATAAGACGACATTCTTTGAAAATATGACATCGGATAGTAATATGGTAGCTTTCCAAAATCGTTGCGGGAAAGAGGAGTATTGAAGAACTTGTCACGCTCTCCCTTTGAATTTGCTGGTTTTGCAGATGACAACAGAGGTGGTAATCGTGGTAGTAAGATGTTCGTCGTTGCATTTGAAGTCACATTGGCAACATTAGCAGCAAGTGGTTTGATACTCATAACCATCGCTGGTATTTCAGGACTTATACCATTACTTAAGGTTTCAGGTGGCGCTAAGTCTACCCTTGTTTTAGTATTCGATAGAGGCTCATACCAATACGAAGTAATGTTGTGTTTTGTTACATTTTTGGACAACTTTGATTTACCTGTTTGTTGGTTCAAAGTTTTTACGGTACTCAATGCTTCTTGCAATATTAAGTCCGTGCTTGTTCGGTCAAGTTCTTTATACATATCTTGGGCTAAATTATATATTTCGACTATAGCATCTAGATCGCTTTTCCTTACAATATGCAGTATCTCTGATAAACTTCTTATCTCTTTTTCTGTTAAGAGCCTGTCCTTATCAGGTGCATTTGTCTCATTAATGTCATCGATGAGCGTCAATCCTTGGATTTCTTTTAAAGTATCACTATCTATTGCATAAGGCATAGTTTTGTTGTGAGTACTGGCGGTATTTTTCAAGACGTCTTCTTTTTTAACGAAGCCTTCTCCTTTGTGTATGTACACTATTGTAGCGTTCTCCCCTAGTCGTTGTATTTCCGTGATATTAATTTGTCGCATGGGTGCATACTCAGTGCTTGTTATATTTTTTCTTCTAATTTTGCAGTGGTATGTGCCGCAAAATGAGCTCGCTGGCCAGGTGCTGTTCACAGGATGCAGTTGCCCGGTTTCTGGATCTCGGCAGAATAACCCTGGAATTGAAAATTAAAGCATGTTATTTAATCACTACTGAATATTGTTCAATTATCTGAGTGAGCAGTAGTGCCCCGGTGGTGTCTATCCCCCTCACTGATACTAACTTGTGTTCCAGCGCTGCGAACGGTCATCATCATCTGCCTAGCCTTTTCCCAACTAAGTTGGGGTTGGCTTTCAGTCTTACCGGACGCAGCTGAATACCAGTATTCTACAAGGACCGACTGCCTATCTGACCTCTACAACACAACCCAGTTAGTGCTACGTAATACAATACACTGGGTACACAGTTAGCTCTAGGAATGATGCAGACTGATTATATTGTGTTCATTTAGTTCCATGAACATTTTTAATCTTCGATTTGAGTTGGACAGTGCTCCAATTAGATTATACGGAGGTTTACTACTATGATTGATAGCGGCTGCAGTCAATAGGTACTAGACCAGTGCTTTCATACAAAAGGAACCCTAACAATAGACTGGAACCTCGATGAATAGATAATTATGTTTTCGTTGACTAGAGCTTAGTAAGATATTATGTGCATTGCTTTGATGCTTTGGTGACTTCCAAAGAGATTTAGGATACTGTAGGTAGAGATACTAGTAAGAAGAACTACATGTTACATAGTATCACGCGTATTTTTCCTGAAGGGGTTAGGAAGGGATGTGCCTTTACATAATTATCATTATCACTGACCAAATGTGGTCATTTGGTCAGTGAGCCTATTGCCATGACACAATTTTGTCCGTGTCGTCTTGTCTATTGTCAGGATAATATTTTGATGAAAGGGACCACCCGCATTTCTCCTTTTTTCTCTCTCACTTATCTTTTTGTTTTGACTGTTACTAAAACTGGCTGTAACTGTAACTCAAATGATTGCTTCGCAGTTTGCTTTGGTGACTTCATTCCAAACGTTGTTGTTGTTTTGTCAATCAACATTACAAGCGGTGATGATCTACTGCATCATCACTTATTGTTTGAATGTTAACGTCAGGCAGAGGTGCTCATTATTGCATTGTTCGAGAGTTCTCAACACTTTGTGTATTTGGGCACTATTTTATTTGTGGATAAACATATAGAATTTTTATGCGCCATCAACTACTATTTTTACGTAATGTATGGCACTCCAACTTATAGGCCTCTGGTCCAATGCAAGGGTGGATTCAGGTCCTTAATTTGGACCATATTTCACCAATATCAATCTCCGAAGGGCTACATTGCATTTTTATTAAATGTATTGCATCAAACAGCCAACAAAATATATTATGTATGTAATGTCGAACGAATAATTACAAATCGTCAACAGTTTTTAAAACATTGAACAGTCAAAACACATGACTATCGAATATGTTCTCAGAAACCACGACTATAAGTTTAAATGCTCAAGCCTCCAAATTCACAGGAGAGTGACAAGCTCAATATCTACCTACCTCTACTTCACAATTTAGAGGGCTTTCTCACTAATGCGATTATGCCACCCACCAACCTGGCTATAGGCATAGGTGGAACTTTAAGGCCCAGATTCACAGACCACACTTTGACTTTACTAAGTAAATTATGATTTTTGGAAAGTAAAGAACAGCTTGACAGGACTAAGAAATATATTTTTGCGTGAAAGTAGATCTTTCTATCAAAGTAAAGTCAAAGTGTGGTCTGTGAATCTGGGCCTAAGAAATATATTTTTGCGTGAAAGTAGATCTTTCCATCAAAGTAAAGTCAAAGTAAAGTCAAAGTGTGGTCTTTGAATCTGGGCCTCAGTGATGCGCTGTTAAGACTCCATACGAGGCTGAGACTTATCCTATACAATCAAGGAGACAAGACGTGTCAACTTAGGACGCGTACGGAACTTTGTCGGGAACTATGTGGTGAGAATATCTCATCAATGCATTCAAATGCAAATATTTTCAGTTGACAGTCTCGTCTGGTTAGAAACAAAATGTGTCATATTAACAAATTATGATTTTAGACAACACATCATAACATCACGGCTGTTTTTCTGAAAGATTAGGCAGAGATGTACCTGAGTGGGGACTTGTGATGTCACTGTCTGGGTAAAGCATGCTGGTTTCCTCAAGTATTCCTTCACCTATCACTGTTTCATATGTCTACTATGAATGTTAGCAACGCAATATTAAAAAAAATGTAGTTAAAAAACTAAAAAACCCGACTGAAAAAACGGAAAAGCAAAAAACAAGCACATTTTAAATTAAACAAAACTTGTAAGCAGGCAGGGTCCATTCTATTTTCATTTCATAATTTAATATTCAAATGAACCCCGCCTGCTTCCAAGTTTTGTTTAATTTAAAATGTGCTTGTTTTTTGCTTTTCCGTTTTTTCAGTCGGGTTTTTTAGTTTTTTAACTACATTTTTTTATTTAACACTTTTTAGTCAGTTTTCATTAACTTCGTTATTACTATTATAAGACGGTAGATTTCGATTCGATTTTATATTCATTCCGTAATCCGTACACGAAAAAAAATCCGGTTTTATGTAAGAAATGCGATATTGTTTGTTCTAATAACTTTAAATCGTTATATATCCTAAACGGTTTTATAAAATGAAAAATGATAAAGGAAACCTAATATTCATTTTCAAATACCTATTCAACGATACCCCACTTGACGTGAAGCGTCGAATATTTTTTTTTTATTTTGACAATATGGCGACTAGTTGTTACTATAGTGAGTATTGTTTATTGTAATGTTTTTAGTGACACTCGCGAGGTCAAGACGAATCGATTGACGTACGGATCATCAAAATCGGCCAAGGCGTTTGGCCTCTACAATGCCACATAGGAACAAACATACATACATACATACATAGACTGATAAACACATAACCCTTCTTTGCTTTGCGCAGTCGGGTATAAAGAAATATTTTAATAAAGAATAAGCCTTTTCGATTCTTTCCCCTTCCAAAGGGCGCGGGTTCAAAGTTAAGAGAAATGTTTTGTGCAAATATTACATAAAACCAAACTCTTATTGCCAAAACCTATAGCGGAGCAAATCTTTCGGTAAACATAACAGAACAGGATTTTCTCATTGTATCTATAACAAAATCTGTTACCAATACAGTAGAGAAATACCGTCTCCGTTCCGTCGTGGGTAAAAAGGTTTTTGTTAGGTTCCTACCTACCCCCATGGGAGAAAGGCGTGAGTTTATGTACGTTTGGATATATAACAAAATCTCTAAGGCTTTCATACGGAAGGGTTTGAGGTAAAGTCTTCTTTAATTTTATAGGGAAGAAACCTTATTTATATTTGATGTTTTAGATATTTTTGATAGTATTTGACTGGCTCGTTCGTCTGTGGACGCAAGCGCGACTACTGAGCATGAGGTCTGGAATTGCATTCTTGAGTCGGGCAAAAGTGGTGACCACTACAGTGCGATCAAATTACCTTGGCAGGTCCGAACTTCGTGCAGGTCATTTTGTTACAACTAATGTTTAAAAGTGTTATGATTTTTTTTTATTTGTATTTCTCACTGTTTAAATTAGATATTTTCTGATCGTTTAAGTATTGGTTTATCTGGCAATAACAGTTTTCTTCACAAGTTTACATGCGTAAAAGTTCGCAGAGCCTATGTTCAGACCTGCCAAGATAATTTGATCGCACTGTACACCACAGAGCCACCACTAGGCCACCATTGTTCTCAGATCTGCTCTGCTCTATGATTGACCCCAACGTTGGGTTAAATAGACACAAGGTTATATTTTGCCTATAGATCGGAGTCATACCCAGTTGATGGCAATAGGTTGTCCCATTTTCATGAGGCGTAACATAACTGGGGACATATACAACAAATCTCTGTCGACCATTTGGGGGAAATGCATCATGGTTGTTTCTTCTTCTTCTTTCGTATTGTTAGTGCTTACTGACCGAGTTGGCTTTACACACCGTCGAGAAACACCTTTCTGACATGCTAGTTTCCGAATGATGTCCTTTATCGAAGCAATTGATATAATTGTACAAGACGCACGTGAAACGCTAAACTCAGAGGTGTCATGGGTTCGACCCTGAGACCTCTAATTTGACAGTCACACCACTGCTTGTATGTTAAATGTGATGCATAATAAAGTGGTCAACGATATAGTCTCGTGGTGAAACATTGATACACAAACACATACATGATAAGACGCTGAGTTACACATTAAGATGGAATGTGCGTATAATAGGAGTTATAACACAATGCCTACGCGTACAATAATGTTATTAAAACACACAGTTAGCGTTAGCTACATAAGCAAATAACTTAGTTTCTCGAGTTTCAGTTCGATTTCTACGAAAATTAATAATTTACCCACTTTGAAATACTCGCTTAAAGACTTAAACAAAACCACTTTAACAAATTAAACTTGTGTATAGTTTAAAAAATAGATATTATGTTCTTTCTTGCTAAACAAACAATCGTAAAAGTAGATTTTATGTTATCAATATTGACGGTCAAATTCTCTTACGCCAAACCCCAGTCGGCATTTGGAGTTAAGGTTAGTAGAGATAGATCATAGATAGATCAAGCAACTAATGCGAGTGTATGTTAAGAATCCAGGTAAAATCCAGGTAGATTTGAAGGACATTATCAAAATCTTAGGTAGAATCAATCTGTCGGCCTTACGAAGACATTATTAATTTAAAATGTACAGAAATGGTAAGAGAATAAAAAAAGTATTTGCCTTGCAATGGAACACCACAAGGTCTTCATAACGAGCAGAGAAAAGTATGCATTGAAACTCTCACAGGTAGAACTCTCTCACAAGAAGATACAAACATAGAAGGAAACACTTAATTTTCAACTCAATTGCAACAGTAATAGGAACCAACCTCGTCCACTGAGACTGCCATCACCAAACACACATAATACAACAAGCACCAAAAACACGCGTAACATCCTCGTATGCACTCAATGCGCCTGCGACTGTCGATCACTGTCTGTTCTGAGCCCATCGCAAACTTTGTTATGATTTGACGTCATCCGATAATTGTGGATGGTTCCCAAAGTTTTATTTGGATGATATTGTTGAAGTAAAATAAACACGTATCCATGTCAAACAATTAGATATATTATTAAGTTGAGTAGGTTTATCTTATTTACCACAAGTAGCGCTAACATCTCTTACTAGTAATTATCGATTACTGTCATGGCAACAAACGGTTTCTTTTTACTTATTCTTTAGTCATTTTTGGGTTCAGTAAGAATTACTTACTTTTTACTTATTATTTATTCATTTTTGGGTTCAATAAGAAGAAGAAGAGCAGAAAAGTTAGTACAAACTTGTCTAATTGAAATTTCTTCCATAGCTTTCAATGGTAGTTTTATATGAACTGGAACATTCCTCGTGAAATCCTAATAATTTTAAGAACAAGCACCTTTTAGGCACCCTAGAACCCTCTACTACTTCAGCTTACTATACAACCATTGATTAAGTTTAACCTTAGCCTTTCCATACTGTTACACACACCTTTTCATTCAAAGAACCTTCCACAACGCAGCAAACGGCCCAAAAATATCACTAAATCATCCAATTTCCTGAATTCCATACTTCACTTGTCCGCCCGTAATTCAGCGACAAATAATAGTATCAATAACCCGGCGGGGTGCCGCAAGGAGCTCTCCTAGGACCGGTAAAGTTCCAACAATGCGGGCTGGACAATGGCATTGATATCCGAGTTGCGAAGGCTTTGTACAACTTGTCCGTCCGTCCGGATATTTTTATTGGATTACAGATTTAATAGTACCACAATATGAGTTTTAATATTCGATTTTTCTGCGGTGTTTGTTTCTTTGATGTTCATGTTAAAATTAATGTGACAGACGCGTATCCCTTATTGTCGTTTTTATGTGTGCCTCATTATCTTTAGTCTGTAGTTGTTTACTTGATGTTGTATTGTAATGTTCTTCTGTTTTATTTTACTATCTTGTTAACTACTTACAAAAATGAACAATAATAATTAGATTTATTTATAGTCTTTGATCCTTTTTCAAACATTCCAGCAGCTCAGGTTTGATTAAACATTAATCTTATTAATAATTATACTTATTAAAATATAATCATAATTAGCAGCAACTTTGAGAACCGCACAAGTTTAGAATTTAGCGAACGTGCCACATTTCTTAACGTAAGCACTTTTTGCAATAGATGAGGTATTTCTTATGCAGATGATATCATATTGATTATAACAGTCACAACTTCTTGTAAACACTATAGAAAATAGTACTTTATAATAAACTATCCTTCTTTTATTGAATTCTGCAATCACAATGGCGAATCATTTAGAACGAATTCATGACTACAGAAAATCTAGTTATATTGTAAAGTTGTTTTATGACTAGAATTTCTGAAATAGGTATATCTACTACAACTAATAACTCTTTTTTTGGGCTCTGCTACAGTTGGGTAAGAAAGATACCCACAATGAAAAAAATTGTTTGCAAAAAAAGAATGAAAAATTACTACCAAAAAAATACTTGTTTTATTTTTTTCAAAGTTCTGTATTTGATTGTTATTTTTTACAAATGTTAGTTTTTAGTTAATACACTTATTGCTTGATTATTGCCTGGTATCGGAAATATTTTTAAGTGAAGTTTTGGGTTACATCAAAAATCACGTGTCTTTGTCTACAAAGTCTTTCGTCATTGTTCTGTTCATTACATGCAACCATTACGTCAGTTACAAACAAATGAGCCGATGATTGCTTAGATAACAAATGATAGAACCAACCGAAGTGTACGGATACAATCAAAACATTAGGTAATTCATAAAACACTAGCTTTTCATAATGACTAGTCGTAACTACTGCAAAATGTTATGAAGTGAGAAAACCTTGAAATCACTACTATTCATAATCACTTTCGCAAATTCATACATTTTTCTTCCTCTTCTTATCGTGTGGGAAGTAAGGTCTGATGACCCCACACACCCTAGTGTCAGAGTTTCTTAACCACCTCAAGGGCCTCTTACACCCCATCGGGGCTGCGACTTGTTCGAAAGAAATACCGCAGTCTAGACAGAAAGGGCAAGAAGGAACATGGGTGCTTTTTAGTCAGTAGAAGTCTGACACTAGAGGAGTCATTTGGTGGCCGAAACCATCGGTTTATACACGTGCCTTCCGAAGCACGGAATTATCTTTTAGTCAGACAATCAGGTGATTCAAGCCTGCAATGTCCTAGCCAAACTGAAAACAACTTTATTCATACATTTAAACATTCAGAAGGACCAAAAACAATTTCCATAAATTAAACCTTCTAATCACACCGCATTTTATAAAGGCATGTATTTAAACCGTTATCTGTATATTCCCTTTTTTCGAACAAAATATTTTAAAGTTACACAAAAATACTGACTTGCACACAAATTATCTCAAATTATGCACACTAAAGAAACCAAATTTAGTATCTTTTTTAATAGCATTTGCAGAACTCTTTTACTGAACTAATAACTATTATCAAAATAGTATATCTAATAATTCTTTAGTCTAACAAACATTTTAAAACTTTTTTAAGGAAAACCTACACCTGATTTACTCCATGACGCGCGCTCGCTTCGCTCGCATACTACATAACACTAATATCTTCTGTCCCCGAAGTGCCGGGCCTCCGCCGGCCTCCTTCGTCGGCCTACGGCCCGGTGCCCATGCCGCCCATAAAGGACACTGTCGCGAGACGGTCGTATTAGATATCAGTTTTAGAAATTCCGTAGTAAGATTGTACAATAAATTTAGAGTGCAAGTTAGTATTTTTGATAAGCAATTAGTATTTTTGTTTTACAAAACTACATTTTTGGTGTGAATTCGATAAAAAAGGTCATCTCGTTTTGTGTGATTTTTTAGACTTTTTTGTAGGACATGTTTAGGTTTTTTTGATAAGCATTCAGTTAATTAGTGGAGCTACCTAGTGTGCTGAAAAATTAAACAGATGTGCATTTAAATATAACCCTTTTATAAATATCTAAAGGTTTGTACCTATATCCTCAGTTTAAAATATTCTCATCGTAATGAACCGAGACTAAACGAATACCCTTTACACATATTTAAATTTCGATTTAAACTTCAAAAAAACAAAGGCCGACCAATCAGCGTGAATTATACACAATTACACACCTCTCATTTCTTCGCGCCTTCCTTTAAGGAGGTTTAATTTTTTTTTTTCCACACTGCTATCAACAGGGTGAGGCACCCCGGTGGGACCCCATGCGGTGAACGTAAAGGATTTCTTTGGTTGTTTAGGGGTCCTTTAATGTTTACAAAATTAGTTTTTATTTACTTTAGAACCTATTAATTGTAAGTTATTGTTAGTAAGTTACTCTATAACTGTAGACATTAAATACGAATTATGTGTTACTATGGGACCAAAATCTTCTGTAATTTACTATAAAAAAACCGACTTCCACAAATACCTACACATCAGGGACTGTGCGATACGCCTTTAGTGGATTTGTGTAGGACATCAGTCTAGACGCGGTGATGGCTGATGGAGTAAGGTTCTGACCGAATGGTGGCCAAAGTTGGGTCTAAGAAACCAGGGCCGACCAAAAAGGCGTGTGGATTTACGATATTGTTTTGATCTGGAAACGTATCACTAGAGACGTACAGATCAGAAAAGAGAGGAAAGGGGAGGCCTATAGGCAGAAATGATAATGATGATGATGATGAAAACTTTGCAAATTCCGCGACATCGCGTCGTCAAGGACTGTAAAATGGTCATTAAAATACTATACTATACAATATAGGCACTTCTAAATACATACCTACTGCCGAATTCCAATCGAGGTAGATGAAAATGAAATCTTTATTTGTAAACATAGGTTTTTAAGTGGTGTTACAATTAAATATAAGAGTCCCGTCTATGTTTTGCGTTTAAGCGTACAAATTAAATTGATGATTTTAATCAGTTTTTATCAAAATTCAAATTACAAAGATAACATTAAGAGCCTAGGGTACCTCAAACGCGAGTTTTATAATGCGTAAAAGTATATGATTCACTGCAGTAATCAACATCAGAAAAATATATGATATTCTTCAGGATATATGCTAGTGCCATAGTGTTGTGAAAACATAATACAACTTACTTTGCTCGATAGAAAAAAATCGCGAACATACCTCTAAAAATTTCTTTTAACGAGTAAAAACCATACTAAAATACATGTCATCGTTCTGATTTTTTTGCCAAATAATTCTACAAGCAACATACTAAAGTCATAGTGTTTTAATTTTTTAATCCAATCAGTAGTTTTTTTGTAAATCGCAAAATACCACTAATTTCGCACTATTCGGCCGCAGCGAAAGACGTAACAACCGCTTTGTAGTGCAAGCTGATTAGAACTTTATTCTAACAGTATTTCAAGCGAAGTTTGAACCACCACAAATAGGGTTGCTAATCTGAGGTAGCATACGCTCTTAATGTCAGAATGATTAGAAAATAACAATATTTTAGATTATTAATTACAGTCAAAAATTTTACACATACAAACACATTAATTGTCACATAAACATAGAGGTAATAATTAATTATAATTATAACAATTTTATTTCAATAATTTAATTCAGTACAATGTCAAGTTTTTATTAATGTCATACATCGGATATAGTAGGTCTAGCAAGTTTCATTAAGATAGTCATTAATTGTGTAGTAACATTTTTCAACCAAAAAATCATTTAACCATTTTTTAATAGATCTGTATTACTAGCTTCTATGATATGTTTGGGTAATTTATTGTAGATTTTGGGTGCCATGCCTAAAAGGTTTTTGCTGAATATAGCTTTTGTGTGTCTTGTCATGCATATTGTATTTTTATAGCGTATGCTCTTCGGGCGATTATATAAATGTAGATTTGATTTGACAAAAGTGGCTACTTCATATATATAAAGACACGGGAGTGTGAGTAACTTAAGCTTTTGAAAATGTGGCTTACAGCTCTCTGTATTTTGTATGCCACATATTGCCCTTATGCATTTCTTCTGTGCCCTAAACGCCACTTCTCTGTCTGGCGAGTTTCCCCAAAACATAAGTCCGTAGCGTAATGTTGATGACACATAACCATGGTATGCCATTAAAAGGGTTGCCTGACTTGATATTTTTCTTAAAGACTTAGCCAGTGCTCCTATGCCCTTTATAAAAAGGGCATAGGAGCACTGGCTAAGTCTTTTACACACGCCCTCAACATGCATTTTCCAGAAATTAGAAAGATAGAAATTAGAAATCGATTTTGATTGGACAAATAATGTGGCCATTTGATTAATTAATGTCAGCTATCCAAACCATCTAGTTCTAATTATATTGATTAATTGTTCTAGTTATTGAAATGGCCAGTATTTGTTTGTAGGGAACAGTTTGGATAGTGTTCATTAATAAAGTTCTTGTAATATCGTTGGAAATTAGAAATTGTTTAGCCTAAAGTGAAATTTTGTCATCATCATCATCAGCCTATTAATGTTCCCACTGCAGTGACACAGACCTCTGCTCTTTGGTAGAGAATGGGCTATATTATCTACCACACGGGCCCAGTGCGATTGGTAGATGTCTTTGTTCCTTGATTCAAGATTCTTTATTTGCATGAAATATTTATGGTACGTATGAGTCTATAGTCAACTGGACCCGTTTGCTACTGGACTCACGGCTCGTCGACAAAGTTAAAATGTGATTTGGTTGAAAGATCCCGCGGGACCAGTAGACCAAGACTCCTACACATTAAGGTCCATTAAGGTCTGACAAATAAAAAGGTTTCGCTTATTTCATTTCGCATGGCAGCTTGGCTCCTAAAAGATGTAGCGAGATGTTAAATACCTTAAAACCTTTCCCAAGAATTGTGCTATCAAATAGAAAAATATTTGTTTAAATACGACTGGTAGTTCCAGAGATTAGCGCGTTCAAATCAACAAACAAGCTTATACACAAAAATCTAAATTGCCATTTATCCAATATGCCACCTTCCATACTCCATAAATCAAAGCATTAATTATGTCATAATATAATTAAACCACAAAATTATCACCACGAGCCAAAAGAAGATAGCAAAACACCGACCATAACGGACCCCTAACAACCTTATAACAGCTTAGTGTAATTCCTTCACACTACCATAACCTACTGAACCCTCGTTAAAACACGCGGCTCACGCTTGACCGATTCGTATTGTTTTGATGTCCCACTGGGGCTATAATGTTCTTTACACTTAATAAGTGTTTGAGTACACCTTTAAAGGAAATCCTGCTTTAAGGTTTAGAAAACACAGTGTAGATTCGAATGGGTAAATGTTAATTACGATTTCAATTTTAGTATAATTCGAAGTGGCTCGAAGGACCAGTTTGGTTAAGCCAGAGCAGGTATGTTTTCAGCCAGTTATTGTTCCGAAAGGGCAAGCTTTCCTTTGGAGTTTAATTCGGAATGTTGGTGTATTGAATTAATTATTTAGAGCAGGTTGCTATTATGTGTTTCTCTGTGAATTTCTGTTGAGCTGTAAATAAGAATAGGGAATATTCATGTTTTTCTTTTTTGTCTTAAATTAATAGTTTACTATTTTATAACGTAGAAAAAAATATTAATGGGCTTCAAAATACTCTAGATATTTAAAAAAATCAAATTTAAAACTTTTAAAAAATGTAAGCAGTTCAAACGCCGCCATGTCGCGCGCGCTCCGCGTGACGTCACATGACACGTCCAATGGGTGTTTCACAGAACATTTATATACTTAACGGGATACAATATCGTGTCAGATGACGTCACATTTCGTTCGAACAATGGTGGCGCATTTTGGAAGTTTGAATTTCGCTCCCTTATTTTGCACTTTTTGAATATTATTTTAGGGGTTTAAATAATAAGTAAATAAAAAAAATCCTTTTCATTATAATATTACGATAATAAGTATTCGAGAAAAAAATATTTTAGGTTATTTCAAATTTTATGCATATTCCCTATTCTTTGTTGTATTTTCATTCATAAAATTTTTCGTATACAAAACTAACAAATATAATTTTGGTGTGATATGTTGTGTTATGAAAGTCCGTTTTTTTAAGAGAATAATTATATTGGAATTTGCTATTTGAAATAATTCATTATCATCATCATCACCAGCCTATAATTTTCCCTCTGCAGGGACTCCAGGCCTCCTCTCTGGGAAACGGATGGCCACCACACGGGCCCAGTGTGGGTAGTTGTCACACGGATTCAAATTTTTTGAACATTAGATTGAGAAATGGTAATTTAAAGCAAGAAAAAATGCTAGCTGTGAAATTTCAAAATCAATGTATTTCTGTGGTTTCTTTGACAAATCTTTGATGGTAGTCCGTTCGTCACTTACTTATTTATCAATTGTTACAGGTAAGTACCATTTATCACATTCCTGCTGTTGTCCCATGTTACTTGGGGTCAGCGCAATGGTATAAGTAACTCGCGATAGAGGTAAGTAGTATGATTAAGTATTTTGTGCTTAAAGGTGTATCTGATTAATTATGGTTGTCTTTTAATTAGGGATATGATTTGAAGCTGTTTCTTACCGTGTTATGATTAAGTCCAGGTCAGCAGTATCTGAATAAAAAGTGAAATAGCTCAAATCGACGCACTCAAACATTGTGATGGGATGCTTTGAGTAGTACAAGGGTTGTGGACGTATTTAAGGAAAAGTTATAGCATCTTCTTCTTATCGTGTGGGCAGTAAGGTCTAACGACCCCACACACCCTAGTGTCAGAGTTTCTAAACCGCCGCAAGGGCCTCTGACATGGTTTGACGACCGCCATTTGGCGGCCGGGACCACCGGCTTATACGTGCCTTCCGAAGCACGGAACCATCTTTTTATCAGACAATCAGGTGATTCAAGCCTGCAATGCCCTAACCAAACTGGAAACAACTTCACAAAGTATGCTTCCCGTGGGAATCGAACCCACGATCACCGGGTCACAAGGGAAACGCAAACCACTCGCTATAGCATTAAAAACTTGTATGGTCAACCTAAAAGGGCCAAACGCTTCCTGTCGGAGGCTCTACACGGGGCTCGTGCTGTTCATGGCCCTTTACGGGGCCCGGTGTGAACAGAAACTTGTGAAGAGTTATAACTTTGACCCCCCAATATCTCCGTAACTAGAAAGTTCCGAGGTATGGTCTGGAACAAACAAATGATCGCAATAACGGGGAGAACAAATGCTTTTCGGTGTTGTTAAAGGTGTCTTTACATCCCTTTATACATAAACTAGCACTTAGCCCGCGACTCCGTCCGCATGTGTTTTGAAAATATAATGTAGCCTATGTTACGAAGAACGGTGAAGATGTAGCATTCTAACGGTGAAAGAATTTTTTAAATCGATCAAGAAGTTTTTGAGTTAAATTGGAACAAACGAACAAACACATCTTTCTTCTTTATATTATTGCCACCTTTTACTCAAAGTAGCAGACACAAACTACAGAATCCTTACGTACAAAATTTACCTCGTCTGCGTTCATAAACCTTTACAAACGATTTTCCAGCCCAACACAACTTAAAATGTACAATAATCCTTCATACCATTTAGTGCTAAATTCACATACTATAATGATGCATTTAAACGCTCCCGTCTGACTGTAAAGGGCTCTCCAGGCTGTCACAAGCCGCTTCACTTCGCTCTGGCAGCGTAATCCGTCGGTTACACGATTACCCGAGTTAATGCCGTCGGCTTTTGTGTGGAGGACCCCTAACTAACTAGTGTTTATGCCTATATGGTAGGCATAAGGATTTAATTATGGTCAGAATCTTGAAGAAAGGCACGTCAAGGCAAGTGACGTTGCCCGTCGGGGCTGCGGGTTGGTCACAAAGATACCACGGCCTCGACATAAAGGGCTAAGGAGGAACATGGTTTCAGTTTTTAACCAGTAGAAGTCTGACACTCTCGACTGCTCAGCCCAGAGCGGGAAGAGAATTTGATGATTTCCAAACCTCCAAAAAAATGGGAAGTCAAAGCGTTTGTGAGGTTAAGCTGCGTTTGAGTTGTTTACCTTGAGGATGGGTGATCGACTCGTGGCTTACATAACACGCCTGTAATTCCCGAAGGGTTAGGCCACAACATCACACCTCAGTAAGTAAGCATGAGGCAAGTGTACCCACATTTTGTCAGTTGTGTTGTTCAGTATTGTTGTTGTTGTTTTGTTTTATTTCCCTATTAGAAAGAAAAGAAAAGAAAGAAAATAGTAGATTATACAACAAGTGAATAAAAAGGGAATTTAATTCGAGGTACGAAGTTGGATCCCGAGAGCAGCGAAGGATTCTAGAGTAGAATCACGAGCGTAGCGAGGGATTCTATACTCTAGAATCCTGAACGGAGCGAGGGATACAAGTACCTACCGAGATAAATTTTTTATTCACGTGTTGTGTACTCTACTTTTTACCATTGACTGTGAGAAAATAAATAGGAGCATGGTATTTATTTTCGGAGCTAAGCACTCTAGATTTCTTTGGCTTATTACCCACGGATAGACGTTTTAAGTATGTCACTAACTTTGAGTATTTTGAAATATCAATGTTGTGTTTGATTCTCACTGTGGCTTTTATCATAGAATATATGCTCCAAAGTGTCGACGGCGGTCTTGGTTAATTCATTGAAATAGTTAAGAAATATGCACTCAGAGAAGGAATTGGCGCCATTCATGGTTTTCCAGTCGCAGAACAAATTGTATGTTTTCAGGTACAACTCCCGGCAACAAATCATCTAGGTACTATTATAACTGCTGCTTTAGAACGAAATTATTCCGGAGTCAGTCTCTCATTTTCGTCATCGGAAGAACTCATTTTATTATAATTACTTACCTAGGTTAATAGATTTTCCAATAACACAAAACAACCACAATTAAAGACAGAAAAGAACGTAACTAAATTGGCGGGATATTATTTTAAAATTTGGAATGGAATAGCTCCATTCAGTCACCCAGTACGTACTTTCAGCAGCAGCGATTTTTTTGTGTACGCGCGGAACTAGTTGGCCGCGCCTTAGGCATTTTTTGTTTTTTTATTTAAGTATTATTTTCAATAAATTGAACAATTATTAATAATAATAATAATAATATTCCACAACTATCACACAACGCCATCTAGTCCCAAGCTAAGCAGAGCTTGTGTTATGGGTACTAGACAACTGATAAACATACTTATATATTTCTAAATACATACATATTATAGATAAATTACACCCAGACACAGAACAAATGATCGTGCTCATCACACAAACATTTGTCCTGGGTGGGAATCGAACCCACGACCTCCGGCATAGCAGTTAGGGTCACTAACCACTAGACCAACAGGCCAGTCAACTTGTCAATTATTGTTCACGATATCTCGAGATTGGTCATCACTGTCTAATTATAGTCTCCTGTGCATTGCGAGCTGTAGGCAACCCGCCCCCTCACCCCTGTCGCCACCTTAGGCGCGGCCAACTAGATCCGCGCGCACTATACGTAATTCGTGTTTGTTCCTAATTCAAAATGTCTTTATTCACTCAGTGACTAAAAGAGCGTTTTATTCACTGTTATCGATGAATAAAATGCCCTTTTTCGAGTGGCAATGGTAAAATAGTAGATTATACAACAAGTGAATAAAAAGGGAATTTAATTCGAGGTACGAAGTTGGATCCCGAGAGCAGCGAAGGATTCTAGAGTAGAATCACGAGCGTAGCGAGGGATTCTATACTCTAGAATCCTGAACGGAGCGAGGGATACAAGTACCTACCGAGATAAATTTTTTATTCACGTGTTGTGTACTCTACTTTTTACCATTGACTGTGAGAAAATAAATAGGAGCATGGTATTTATTTTCGGAGCTAAGCACTCTAGATTTCTTTGGCTTATTACCCACGGATAGACGTTTTAAGTATGTCACTAACTTTGAGTATTTTGAAATATCAATGTTGTGTTTGATTCTCACTGTGGCTTTTATCATAGAATATATGCTCCAAAGTGTCGACGGCGGTCTTGGTTAATTCATTGAAATAGTTAAGAAATATGCACTCAGAGAAGGAATTGGCGCCATTCATGGTTTTCCAGTCGCAGAACAAATTGTATGTTTTCAGGTACAACTCCCGGCAACAAATCATCTAGGTACTATTATAACTGCTGCTTTAGAACGAAATTATTCCGGAGTCAGTCTCTCATTTTCGTCATCGGAAGAACTCATTTTATTATAATTACTTACCTAGGTTAATAGATTTTCCAATAACACAAAACAACCACAATTAAAGACAGAAAAGAACGTAACTAAATTGGCGGGATATTATTTTAAAATTTGGAATGGAATAGCTCCATTCAGTCACCCAGTACGTACTTTCAGCAGCAGCGATTTTTTTGTGTACGCGCGGAACTAGTTGGCCGCGCCTTAGGCATTTTTTGTTTTTTTATTTAAGTATTATTTTCAATAAATTGAACAATTATTAATAATAATAATAATAATATTCCACAACTATCACACAACGCCATCTAGTCCCAAGCTAAGCAGAGCTTGTGTTATGGGTACTAGACAACTGATAAACATACTTATATATTTCTAAATACATACATATTATAGATAAATTACACCCAGACACAGAACAAATGATCGTGCTCATCACACAAACATTTGTCCTGGGTGGGAATCGAACCCACGACCTCCGGCATAGCAGTTAGGGTCACTAACCACTAGACCAACAGGCCAGTCAACTTGTCAATTATTGTTCACGATATCTCGAGATTGGTCATCACTGTCTAATTATAGTCTCCTGTGCATTGCGAGCTGTAGGCAACCCGCCCCCTCACCCCTGTCGCCACCTTAGGCGCGGCCAACTAGATCCGCGCGCACTATACGTAATTCGTGTTTGTTCCTAATTCAAAATGTCTTTATTCACTCAGTGACTAAAAGAGCGTTTTATTCACTGTTATCGATGAATAAAATGCCCTTTTTCGAGTGGCAATGGTAAAAAAATATTTATTCGTCGCAGCTTAACAAGAACATACAAGGAGACACAATAAAAGAGAAAATAAAACAATATAACGCATAATAAACAGTGAAAAAAAAATAGAAAAAGGATGAATAATAATAAAAAAAAATGGTTAACATCTTGTACGTCGTGACTGCGACAAAGAGGTTACCCACTCAGCATGGTGCTGTGCTATTGGGACCCATAGCACAGTGCTGGTTTTCAGTGGTCACCCGTGGAAAAAAAAACGTGCGAAAGCCAAGACAGCTTTAATATTGGGTACTTGTTTAAAATTAGAAAATATTAGAAAAACCCAATAACACTTTGCCCGACCCGGGAATCGAACCCAGAACCTCATCTCAGCCATGCTTGTGGAGTTGTGACCACTAGACCAACGAAACAGTTACAATATTAATATTCCCATAACTAACTAATATTATATAACGTTCCTCTAATAAATTGTAAGGCAACCATCTGATATTACAATAATTTATTTGGTTCGCACTAATCGTTTTTGCTGACGCTACAAAAAGCTCACGTACGCGATTATCATCGGTTATCCAACGTTCAATGTTTTATGCTGTCTGTACACACTCGTAGAGTTAGCATAAGTCTGTTTGTATGGAAGATTTGTAATTTTATTGAAAACATCCTTTAATTTTTTTTTTTATCTCTGGAATAGTAACAAGTAAATAGTAACTACTATTAGTGGTAGTAATGTGGAGAGGATGGGTGAAAGACGACTATCAAAGCTACTCTTTGTATTTACTTTTTGTACACATCTTTCTTATCATCGACTCTTTATCATCATTACTTCGGCTGATAAAGTCTACTGCTGGCCTCCTGCAACTATCACCAGGTCATCGATGGTGATTCCATTGTAATCAAAATTTAAAGGATTGTCAGTATTTTACGTACCTAATAGCTGATTGATAAATTTATGATGCATGTCAAAGTATAACCAAAATAGGTAAATCTAAATATTTGTATGGCAGAAACGCCGAATGTAGTGAAATCCATCGGTCCACCTAATGGGAGGCCTTTCAACGCAACGTCTTCCGGTTTGCGGTCGCCACTCCAGAACTTTTCAGCCTCATCGACCATCCGTTCTGCGAGCAATATGCTCTGCCCACTGCCACTTCAGTTCACGACATAACCTTCATCGACTCTTATCACTAACGATTCACAATCGCCTACAACGTATCTCTATTAAACAAAAGTAGCAATGTACATCAAACACAGTAACACATCGTGCAAATTACCCATCAACACTAACTTCGTGCCTTTAATTTCGCACCTCGCCTCACTAAAGCACTGAAAACAACAAGCAATTAGCCAGAAAGCGTCCAACATAACATGACACACGGCGAACTATGAAACTAAGACCAACTATACAGATTTTGACGTACCATTGACGTTTGCCAAAGAAAATGGCGCCACCGTCAAGTCTCGAGGTATGCTGGTAAAGAGTTATCTATACTAATATTATAAAGCTGAAGAGTTTGTTTGTTTGTTTGTTTGTTTGTTTGTTTGAACGCGATAAACTCTGGAACTACTGGTTGGATTTGAAAAATTCTTTTTGTGTTGGATAGTTCATTTATCGAGGAAGGTTATAGGCTATATAACATCACGCTACTACCAATAGGAGCGGAGCATAAATGAGAAATGTTGCAAAAACGGGAAAAGGAAATTCCCTTCTAAGAGCTTCCGTTGCGTGCGCTGCGAAAACGGTTTAAGTTACGAGATTATCATGTATGAAGTAATTATTCGTCTTTAAAAGTTCTAAAAAAAAGTCCGCGACAGCATCTGTCTATCTTTTAAGATTGACTCACTGTAACCATTTTTTATTATTAAAATGTTAGGTTAAAAAGAATTATTTTTTGCGAAGCTTATTTAACCCATAAGGTATCTATACTAATATTATAAAGCTGAAGAGTTTGTTTGTTTGTTTGTTTGTTTGTTTGTTTGTTTGTTTGAACGCGATAAACTCTGGAACTACTGGTTGGATTTGAAAAATTCTTTTTGTGTTGGATAGTTCATTTATCGAGGAAGGTTATAGGCTATATAACATCACGCTACTACCAATAGGAGCGGAGCATAAATGAGAAATGTTGCAAAAACGGGAAAAGGAAATTCCCTTCTGAGAGCTTCCGTTGCGTGCGCTGCGAAAACGGTTTAAGTTACGAGATTATCATGTATGAAGTAATTATTCGTCTTTAAAAGTTCTAAAAAAAAGTCCGCGACAGCATCTGTCTATCTTTTAAGATTGACTCACTGTAACCATTTTTTACTATTAAAATGTTAGGTTAAAAAGAATTATTTTTTGCGAAGCTTATTTAACCCATATGGTATTAATCTATATCTAAATAAATGTGTTCGTTAGAACGGAAATTTAATATAAAATATTTGTGCTCTTTACTCTATACAGTTTAAACAAATATCTTAGAAGATATCGCAATGTAAAAATACCCGCGCGGAAAAATAATTACGCGGGTTGCGTCGCAATGTAGGTACGGGGGATTCTGGCTGGCCTCCGGGAAATTCAAATTCAAAATATTTACTGCATCATAATGTACAGTACAGAGTGTTATAGTATATTTAACAGTAAGAGATAGATTTTTAAACTCACACTTTAATATAATCTAAGCTAATCTAAACCATCTAAACTATTGTAATAAAGAGGAAAGATAAGATTTTTTGTTTGTTACGATTTAGCTTAATTAATGTCGGATAGTCGATATATCGAGAAAGGTTATAGCTATATTTATGTGACGCAGACGAAGTTGCGCGGGTCAGCTAGTGACGTAATAAAAACACGGCAGCCTGCAGTAAAGTCTAGATCAATAATTCGTGTTAAGGAAGAAATGCTCGAATGGAATTGGCGTGATTTGACTACTTTTAATAGAGGTTATACAAAAAAGCTACGATTTTTAAGTCTGTTTTTTGTAAACTGTAGCTGCCACGTTGGCCTGGTGGTCGTAAGCGTGACAGCTGATCGTGAGATGTGGGGTTCGATCCTGCGTAATCACGGACTTTTTTTTTTGGGGTGCGGGAAATCATCAAATAACCATCTGACCTCCTCAACCCAGTTAATACTAGATAATACGATACCCTTTGGTAATACTGGATGTCAGAATTTCAGGTCACTGACTACCTGTAACGACTGCCAAAGATCTATATATATGGCAGCCGGGACCAACAGCTTAACGTGCTTTCCGAGGCACGGAGGAAACTCGGTATGTCGGGTCGTCACCCATCCAAAGACCGACCTAGGCAAACACAGCTTTAAGTACCTAAAGATCGACCCGAGTGGCAGTTTTTATTAAGCCACGAGCTCCTCGAGCTAGATGACTTTATCATTATGTATGTGGTCCTTTAGAAGATCTTTTCTTTTTCATTATTCACAACTATTGTAAATAATGTGCATTCAAGCCAGTTATTTCTGAAACAGTGTCTCACATTTAAGAATCAGCTAATTACTTTCACCAGGTCCTCATAAACAATATTCGCAAACATTTTTCAAACCCCACAAGCCAACCGATCGCGTGTCTCCAGCTGTTAGCCCCGATAATATGCGAACCGTATAGCGAAGAACATTCAGATATTGCACATTGTCTTCAAGCTCATAAATCTTTTCCGTTTTATCGTGCCGTGACTTCGTTTTGGCAGTTTTTTCCAATACTATATGAAATCGATTCCAAGTTGTACGGATTGGATGAGAAGTTATTATTGTAGCGAATAATGGGGTCCGTATAGGTCGCTTGTAAGACTAGCCTGGGGCCGCGAGTTTGTTCGCAAAACTTGTGAGAGCGCGGCTTATTTGTGTGATAAATAAAATAAAATAAAATAAAATATAATAATAATAATATTCCACAACTATCACACAACGCCATCTAGTCCCAAGCTAAGCAGAGCTTGTGTTATGGGTACTAGACAACTGATAAACATACTTATATATTTCTAAATACATACATATTATAGATAAATTACACCCAGACACAGAACAAATGATCGTGCTCATCACACAAACATTTGTCCTGGGTGGGAATCGAACCCACGACCTCCGGCATAGCAGTTAGGGTCACTAACCACTAGACCAACAGGCCAGTATAAAATATAAATATAATGTATAGCAAACACCCACGAACAATGTAGGTTCCAATCAGTGAAATAATTTTTAGAGTTGAATGCATTTAAACGCTCTCCAGAGCTAATCTCTGGAGATTAGCCCTTATTTTTTGGGGTTGGATATAATCAAATAGCCTCTCCTGCTCTTGGCAGAGCGAAAGGGAGTGTCAGACTTCTACTGACTAAAAACCACCCATATTCCTTTGCATCGAGGCCGCGGTATCTCTTTCGAATAACCCGCAGCCAGAGATTACCCCTTACGTACAAACTTGAAACATACCTCTTTAACGTGTGGTATAGAAGTATAGAAATGTTAGAAGTAAAAAGTATTATCTGTCTGTGATTACACAGGCTCGATAAAGATAGCAGATTAAGCAGATTTTATATTAGGAAACGAAATGTTCAAACAGCCTCAAGGTCGGAAAATTACACTAAAGTTTTGTAATCATATTTTTCTATTTGCTTATCAGATATCGCTGTGGGTAAACACTCTCTCACTAATAGCTATTGTTTTGTTTTCCTCTAATAGCTATTGGAAAGGTTTATTTTTAACGCATACCTACCGCCTACGAACTAGCATGATGTAACCTATACCACTATTGGCATACATATACAGAGAAACCTAACACTAACCGTTATCGGAATATCCTCACTTTTCTATGGACAATGTGAATACAACCTGTGCCTCATCATCATCTGCATTGCCATGTTGGGGACGGCTTCCAGTCTTACTGGAGTCAGCGTAATATCAGTACATGGAGTGGCTGCCTATTTGACCTCTATATCCCAGTCAGTAACGGATGGACTGTGTGAAGAATGATATGGCTAGAAAGGAGGTGACTGCTGAGATGACGAGAAATAGGGAAGTATGGAAGAAGAAGACATGCTGTGCCGACCTCAAATAAATTGGGATAAGGGCAGCTAGGAGAATGATGATCCCAGTCAGTAACGGTAAAACGAAACCCTTTGGTAAGACTGGTTTTCAGTCTTTGAGGGTACTGACTACCTGTAACGTCTGTCAAAGATCTATAAAAGACAGTCCCGAGGCACGGTGGAAATTCCGAAGACAATCTGTTCCTGTCACCTCTAAAAGACAATAGATACAAGATGATACACTGAACACTATCATGTCTTTGACTCTCTCCCTCTTCAAGTGACTCTTCAACTAGTGAAGGTTAACAGTCAGCTCCGCATATCCGATTCGGTCTTTTGCCAGTCTAAAAAGTTTCGCGGCGCTCTTAACTCCCGTGCATTCCCGAATATTGCGCTGCCAAGATAGGAAACTTTCCTTTTTTTTAAAGGTCTGCATTAATTGGCGAACCATTCTTAAATGTCTTTGACATTGTCCAAGACAATGCAATTCCATGGGCTTGAACCAACCATCTTTCGCATTTTTCAGCCAACCACCGCCAAATATTACAACCCATTTACACAAAACACCACACATACATCCAAGATCTTACAGATAGCAAAGTATCAGCGAAAACAAAAGAACAAATACGAGTAAACGTCCGTATAAATGTATTCCAGCAAACGTTTGGTTCGCGTGCCTGAGTACCATTTGATAGGCGTATCACGAACACTGGCGCTTTAAGACGTGCACAGCAAATCACTGTGTTTTACACATTCGGTGGATCGTGTTGGTATTTTTGGAAGAGTTCTTTTGACGCGTGTTGATATGGTGCAGATTTTTGCGTACGTGAATGATTTTATAAGGTTAAGACTAGGGTCGAATTATTTCATTTAATCTATTTTCAGGCACTTTTGAATAGTCAAACAATCGGCTGGATAGTCTGAAAGTTGAAGATCTGCACGGAGAAGTATGGGTACGGATCTACAGCGATATTACAGATCACTACATAATTATTATAAAACAAAGTCCTCCACCGCGTCTTGTCTATCTGCCTGTTCGCGTAGACTCAAAAACTACTCCACCGATTTGAAAGTTGTTTTCACCAATGGATAGAGTGGTTCTCGAGGAAGGTTTAGTAGATAATTTGTCAACATCCACGAGGGTAAAGCCGCAGGTATCAGCTAGTTGATTATAAAGTAAAGATTAGTGATAGACATCACTAACATTATCAAGTAATCGATCCAGCGCTAGATCTTAAACACTGATCTGCATAGCCTTCATGTGAGCCACCAAGATTATGTCTGTACCTTATAAGAGACTATGACCTCTGACTTTATTTAAGATGTTTCTTCTCAGAGTAGTCAGGTACGAAACATCAGGCCAATCTTGTTTTAAGAAAATACATGTAAATCGACATGTTTTTTCTGTGAAAACCTATTTGCAAAAAAAGTACCTAGTTAAAAAACCAAAAAACCCGACTGAAAAAACTGAATCAAAAAACAAGTACATTTTAAATTACTTAAACAAAACTTGGAAGCAGGCGGGGTCGTTTTATTTTCGTAATTTTAGATTTAAATGGCCTGCTTCCAAGTTTTGTTTAATTTAAAATGTGCTTGTTTTTGCTTTTCAGTTTTTTATAGTTACTGCTATTAACTGTACAGCGCATTATTTGTCCTCCCATGACTTTACTATCATTTACCTCTGTCGTCCCCTGTTAGAAGAACACGCGTAAAGATACAAAAATAAAGGAGAAAGGTATACCATCAGTGCTAATGGGATACGAGGTCATTTATCAAGTTTGTCATCTTTGCAGTATCACGCAAAGTAATCGGGTGGTCGTATTGCTGGATAATGCTTTCACAGGTTTGCAGGAATATTAATATTTACCTTAGAACCATCCATTATCTATTCTAATATTATAAATTCGAAAATAACTCTGTATTTCTGTTACCAAGTTAACGGTTGGAGAGATTTCAATGAATATGCTAAAATTCATTAGGATCTCGGATAATTGTGACCAGAATAGGTCTATAATTAGGAAATTTGGACAGGTTTGTACCCTGGTGGTACTTTCTTGTGGGATAATTCTTATTTTCCACGCCGGTAGAAACTAGTTACAATATGTTAGAGAATTTTTGTTTATATTTGTGTCCGGTTGATGGCAATAGGCTTGCCCCCTGTTACATGGGACTTAAACATCTGACGAAATGTGGGCTTACTAGGTATATAATTATACACTTCTGTGTACCCGTTCTTGCAATGCAGGTGTTATTGTTACTTCTGCTTCGTTGGTCTAGTGGTCGCAAGCGCGACTGCTGTGCATGAGGTCCTGGGTTCGATTCCCGGGTCGGACAAAAAGTGCTATTGGGTTTTTCATTAGAAATTTCCCAGTAAGTAGCCCGGAGTTTGGAAGTTGGCGGTATAGTAGGTACCCCCGTGCCTCGGAAAGCACGATAAGCCGTTGGTCCTGCGCCTGATCTCTCTCCGGTCGTGTCGGATTGCCGTCCCATCGGACTATGAGAGAAAAGGGAACAGAGTGCACCTGTGCCTGCGCACACACTTGTGCACTATATAATATCTCCCGCGCAGTTGGCTGATCTCTGCTAAGATTGGCCGCCGTGACCGAAAACGGACAGGAGGACTATTATTTATTATTATTGTTACATAAAATAAAGAATTTATTGCAATACAGGCTAACCGTTCAGCAACCATCCAGTAATGGATGTTCGATTTAGTTGGTGTTCGTTTCGCTGATATATGTACCTATAAGGTAAAGTAATAAATCGGAACCTAATAAAATGCTTACCCGACTGAGGCGAAACCCAAAACGAGGGTTATGTAATATTGATCTTCTCAACATGGCAGTCAGCCTCATTGTTAGTATAGTTGTATCGACTGCTGGGCTTGAAGTCCCGGGCTAGATCCTCGGGACGGGCAAAGTGCTGTTGGTTTAATGGCAGTAGACTCCTCCCTCCTATTTTATGGGACTAACGCCCGAATACTCGAACGTCACTCAATTATAAGTAGCCCTCAAAACTCGTGCTATCTCTGTCACTCTGCGTTAAAGTAACAAAGACAGCACGAGATTTAAGTGCAACTTAAAATTGAGTGACGTTCGAGTATTCGGGCGTAAGGCTGAGGCTACATTAGGCCGCGACGCGACCTGCGACACATGAGCGATTAAAACAAGTAAATGAATGCTCACATATATGGCTACACCGTAAATCAAATATTCTTCTTTCCTCTCGTTTCGCTCTTCCAGTCGCATCGCAAATCGCTGCCTACTGTAGCCTCAGCCTTAAACGAAACTGGCTAATATTGTATGAACTATTAGATACACTTCTGCCTAACCCTTTGGTTTACAGGCGAGAGGTTTACGATCTATTCAACTGTGGAGTCGAACCTAGGTCTTCAGATACACAGCAGCCACATTTTAAACTGCTACTCTAAACTACAAAACAACAATTTCAAAACCAACAATTTATTCAAAACTAATTATTCCAATATTTATTCTGCCATCAGTACCCAAGGGTGAATCTAAATCTAAATGCTAGTTAGGATTTATCATGATTTATTCGTGAGGGTTATTCTCACGATTTATCGTTGTTCGTTCTGCAGGCTAATACTGTGTTTGCTTTTATTTAGGGTTTGAACGTAAATATGAAAGGTTCTTGCTCCTTTTTGTAAGGGTTATCTGGTAGATTTTGGGATGGATAATGTGAAGGGTTTTTGGGTATCAGACCTTCTTTCAGGTAAATAATGAAAATTTTAATGTCTGGAACACGATTTAGAGCATACATTTCAATGAATAAAAGAGTGTCCATGAAGTTTCTTGCCATTCTTCTCATGAGACCAACGCTTTGGAATGGGCAACTACAGTACACTCACGAGTTATTATGCCTTGTGACTGGGACTGTAGCTTACTTTATTTAGCTTCATTAGTTTAGTAGTTTACTGCCGCACTCGGAGAGCTTCAGTGGTTGCTTGGGACGTCGCTTGGTAAAGGTTTTTGGCAGTTTGGTCATACAAAAGTATGTCAAGCCTTTGCTAGGTGGCGGCTTGAGTAATCGTTGGATATCTCTGAGTGCCACGGTTAGTTTAATTCGACTATTCAAAAGTGCCTGTAACGGCCTACTTGAAATAAATGCTTTGATTTTTGATTTGATTTTAATGCTTTGCTATGAATCGGTGTCGGATGAGATCTTGGCTAAAGCCAGCTCTTGCCTAGGTTGGTTCGTAGTTAGGTCCCATTACATACCGTGTTTCTTCCGTTCCCCAGAAAACACGTGAAGCTGTTGGTCCCGGCTGTCAGTAGATCTTTGATATTTTCATTACACTTACCACTTCAGCTTACTAATTTCTGTGCTTCGGAAGGCACGTATAAGCCGGTGGTCCCGGCCGCCAAATGGCGGTCGTCAAACCATGTCAGAGGCCCTTGCGGCGGTTTAGAAACTCTGACACTAGGGTGTGTGAGGTCGTTAGACCTTACTGCCCACACGATAAGAAGAAGAAGCTTACTAATTCTGTGATCTAAGTCGATAATTCTGGTTATTTGTTGGAGAACCTAGTTCCGATACACACGGGTTTTAGGCACTTCACTTTATTACCTTCCTTCCTTATCTAGGCCTGGAGCAATGGGTAATGCGATCCAATTTGCCTCAGGCGACACACATGAGACAATTTATATCCTTCTGTGATTAGCTTCGCTCCTCAAATGTCGTAGCCACTCGTAGCATGCTCGAAATATCTTAAATCATTTCTTCGAGCGTCATTTAAAATATCAATCAAGGAAAGCAGAGTCTTGCTGAATGATATTTTGATGACTTGAGCTAGCTCCTTTCTTGTCCATTTTGTAGAACGACCTGCACCTTCAAAGGTTTTATAGAAGCCAATGATTGAGCTGTGCAGGTGGCTAGGCGGCCCCGACTAGAGCAGCGGTGGCCCAGTCGTGGCGGCCCCGACTTACGAACAGTGGGTCGTGGGTTCGAACCCAGGCAGGCACATTACTTTGCGTAATTTATTTCATTACCGCTGCTCTCAAAACGGTGAAGGAAAACATCGTGAGGAAACCGGCATGTATTAGAACCAAAAAATTCGAAGGTTCGCACTGGGCCCGCGTGGTAGATTATAGCTCATTCCCTCTCAAACAGAGGAGGCCTGTGTCCCAGCAGTGGGAATATTAATAGGCTGTTGATGATGAGGTGGCTATGCATATCTACACGCTTGTAATCCCCGAAGGCCCATTTTGCCAGTTATATTTAAAATCCCATGTAATAGAGGGCGAGCATTGAAACCACCCGGGCACTCTGTAGCTGCTACTTAAAAATTCCTGATTGAAAAACCCAATAACACTTTGCCTAACTTAGACATCGAACCCAGTAGCTCTTGCTTAGCAGTCGAGCTTGCGCCCGCTAGACTAACTAAGAAGATTATTTGGCTCAGCCAAATACCAACTTGCCAGGAGGCTGATTGGTGACGCCAAGCTGGTTGCCAAGTTACATAGCCTGGCCCACCGCCGCAAAGTTGCATGTCTGTCGGTCTTCTACAGACTGTACTTCGGAGAGTGTGCGCAAGAGCTCCACGAGCTTATTCCACCATCTCCCTTCTTCCATCGAGAGACTAGGCGTACTGCAGGTTATCACCCATACCTTGTCGATGTTCCACACATTCGTACGCAGCGTTTTGCTAAGACTTTCATTATTCGTACAGCCAAAGAGTGGAACACCCTGCCTGCGTCGGTTTTCCCGAGTTCATATAACCCCAATATATTTAAGTCGCGAGTAAATAGGATTCTTCTGGGTAAGCTCGTTCCATAGTCGACCTCATCTCTACCCTTAGGGCAAGATTGAGGTCAAGAGTAAGCCCATATTAAATAAAAAAAAAATTGTTGTTTCCTTTTAATTAGTCTTATTTCACAACAGCTTGTCGCTTAAGCGTGTAGTTCGGTCCTAAAGGTTAACTCAATTAAACTTAACAAAGCTCGCAATTAAAAGACAACATATTATGTTCAACGACAGCCTTTAACTTAATTTTTAACAGGTGCTAAATAACGCGAGTCAAATTAAAACAACTCATTACTTTAAGTAGGATACGCTTTGGAGAAACAAATGACTTTCGATTATGTTTCAGTAGAGAAAAGGTGCAATTTAGCTTGTGTGTGAAACAAATTCTTGGTAAGGTAATACTGTGAGCGAGAAGAATACTCGCGGACGAAATTATTTAATTAGTGATTGTTGAAACAAATATTTGTATTAACTATTATGAGACTAAAAAGCTCAGAATTAGTCAATACACATAAAGGCTGCACTGCACACCTCAATATAATTCATGTTGTTTGAACCATTCTGATATAAAGGAGTGTCCAAATAATTTCTTGACCGTTCTCCTCCACATCGATCTACGCGTTGGAATGGACAAAGAACTAGGTATTACATTACATTCACAGCTGTTATTATGACTTGTTAGTTCTGGTATAGGTGGTTACCTAAAAACAAAAATGTATGAGAAAGTTGGAATTTTGACCTCCATTCTTCTCCGTAACTAAAAGGTTCCAGGTATGGTCCAGAAAAAAAAAGAATTACAATGACCCCCGTTGTAATTCCTTTTTTTTTTTTGAATAACTGCCTTTCGAGTTCGTCTATGGTCAATTTGCACCCTATATAAACGCTAATCGCTGACACTGAAGCCAAGCCTCGCATATTTCCATCCCCTTTCCTACATTAACAATCCGTAGTATATCACTCGAGAGAGGTAATAACCCAAAAACATGAATAACTTAAAAATAAATAAATTTTATTTTAACTTCAACGTCATTCTGACGGCTTCATAATGAGGTTTACTTTTACGAGGTTTTAAGCTGATTTGGTATTGTCTCTGGTAGATGCGTTCTTGACTGTATAGTGTATATTATTATATTTCGTTGGTGAGTGATGTAAAGGGTGTAAAAGGACCCATAACGAAGCCGAAATTAAGGCACGTGTTGTCCACGTCACTGCACGATAATTTTTAGGGTTCCGTAGTCAACTAGGAACCCTTATAGTTTCGCCATGTCTGTCTGTCCGTCTGTCCGTCCTCGCTTAATCTCTGTGACTGTTAGCACTAGAAAACTGAAATTTGGTACCAATATGTATAGGTATCAATCACGCCGTTATAGTGTTTTTTTTGTTAATTTCAACCCTAACGTGTGATATATTGTTGGAAAGGTATTTAAAAATGGATAAGGGTTTACTAAAATCATTTTTTGATAATGTCAATAATTTCGGAAATAATCGCTCCAAAAGTAAAAAACAATGTGTGTCCCCCCCCCCTCTAACTTTTGAACCGTATGTTTAGAAAATATGAAAAAATCTGAACGGATGTGGATATGGACTTTCTAGGAAAATCATTTTGAACTTGGATGGAAACAGTTTTTGTACAAAAAAGACAAAAAGTTGTAGAAAATAATTTCTGGACTAAGTTTGTAGTTTAATCGTAGCAAGCATTTTTTTTAACTTCGTTTACATATTTTATTATCCTGAACGTATCTTTTTGCAAACAAGAAAAGAATTATCACTACGGAACCCTACACTGAGCGTGGCCCGACACGCTCTTGGCCGGTTTTTTTTTATACCATACACCTTGGGGACCTCCTAGTAACGGAGATATTAAGGGGGTTCAAAGTTCAAAAATTTTCACAGCTGTTTTGTTTAATACTGGTTTATCAAGTTATAACGTTACTTAAATTACCTCCATGATCCATTTACTAATCACAGCATCCACAATGGTTTATGAGTGCTACATTGAGTTTTACCATAAAATGTGATTTTTCTCCCCCAAAAAAGAGTCGTTTTCCAGCAATAATTTTTACGTAGGGTAGGTACTGAGTTTTATGTACATAATGCTTGGTTGACGACTTCTTGAAGGGTACGTTTACACCCTGTATACCAGAACTAGCACTTTGCCCACGGCTTCGCCCGCGTGGATGTCGGTTCAACTACAAAAGTGACGATTTTCCATACAAACTTTCATCCCCCTTTTCACCCCCTTAAAGGTTAAATTTCCAAAACCCCCTTCTTAGTGCTCCCCTACATTATAATAGGAAGCCGTGTGCAAAAGAATAGTGGCAAACGCTCGAACAAATTTTTGTTGACATTTTTTTTTTGCGTCAGCCTATGGAAAAAATATATTTGTATAGAGTTTGAATTCCTGAATAGTTTTGTCTTCCGTTATATTTTTATAGGTACGCCAGAATTAAAGATATTCCTGTTTAAAGTTTTAGAGGTTATGTTGTATTAACAATGGACTAATCGAAAAAGAACTATAGAAATACAAAATAAACTACGGACGTTTTCAGAATGTTAAAGCCCGGTGTCGGTCGCAAGCTGAGCGGACCCATTAATGACTTCTTTTACCTACCTCGCAATAGAAAACTGCTTACGTCTGTGTTTCCACAAACACCAACGAAACACCAACAAAGAGTCGAGCGGAAACGAGTAAAAATGAGCTTGCTCTGCTACGCCAGAATTAAAGATATTCCTGTTTAAAGTTTTAGAGGTTATGTCGTACAAACAACGGACTAATCACCCTACTTACCCTTTAAATATAGATAGAAATGCATTTACACATTATAAACTACGGACTACCGTATTCAGAATACTAAGTCCAACCGATGCAAGATACCGCGGCCTCGACATAAAGGGCTAAGAAGGAACATGGGTTGTTTTTAGTCAGTAGAAGTCTGACACTCGTTTTCGTCCTTCTCCTGTCCAAGAGCGGGAGGGGTTATTTGTTGATTTCCCAACCACCCCAAAAAAAAAGGTTTACCTACCCTTACCATTTTAGTAGATACAGAAAAACACGTTTAGCACAATTTATTTATTTAGAATAGGTACACCAACAGTATGCACATTTCACAATCATTCATGACAATATCCAGGCTAGGGATGTTAAGGTATCAATTGCATAACTCTCCTAAGTACAAAGTACAATAAAGCTATATCATCGTAAAGTTATAGAAATAAAATGTGTAGGTAATAGAAAACTAAACATCTTTGCTATTCGTCTCTAATTGGCTAACTCCACAACTTGTGTTGGCTCAGGTTGGGTTGATGCATCAGCATCAGGCTGGATTACATTTTCTTGTGGTTGCACATCGCCAGTTGTGTCTAGCTGTGGACTACTTTCATCTTGACTATTCATACGTAGGACTTCTCTTCTTGTGCGTAACCAACACGCATGGCAAACACGTTGTATAATGCTTGTAGGCCTTGCACGGCTACCCATCGTGATATTTAATTCGATGTACACACAATAAAGTCCAAAGTAAAGAGGCAGAATCGGAATCCAGAGTCATCCTTAGGCAAGTCACACAGGGAACAGTAAATATCAGAGTTCATAAGCAGAACTAGTCGATGAATTAGAAAATCACGGAGAATCGATGGAAAATAATATAATGAGATGCTCGTGCAGACTATGACAAGCTGTCAGTTCAGTACAGTTGACAATTGAAATGTCTTTTAACTTACAAAGGTTTATTGCATGCCAATATTAAAAGCATAGCTAAGTCAAAAGTTGTAAAGTCAAGTCAGATAGAAAAAATAAATTAAGCTATGATTATTTATTATCACCTGTAATCTAGTCAATTGAGCTCATAATTATGATGATTTTTTTTTCCAGCGATTGATAGGCCTTAAGCTTGATTTGATAAAACTAAGTAAATTATTTCGTCGGTATCTATCACGGTGACTTAAGTAGACGCTTATTAATTCCATCAGCTATAATATAGCCACTGTTCTTTCACATTTTTAGCCCCAGTAGTTTCGGCTGTACGTTGATATGTCACCCAGTCAGTTCTCCTTATAAATATAGGTATAGATCACAGATGACAGAAACAACAGGAGATATGCCCTTTAGCCGAAAATGTATAGGAACCCGTGTCGTCAGTTCACACACGCAGAGCAGTAAAAACAATAGATATACGCTGTCGCGCACACACCCGCATTTCTTAAAACATCACGTACTACACAATCAATTATAAACCTTATCCCTTCACACACGGCGTGTATTTACCATGCACCGTACAATTTACATAGTACATTTTGTTTTACGTAGACACTAGTGATTGATTAAATCAAAAAGTTATCGATTCTTCTATTTATTCTTCTACTAAAGCTTTTATGGGGTACTGAAAATAAAATAAATAAAAAACGATAAAATACACTTATATTTTTCATACAATACTTTTTTACATTTTATCGGTTATTTAATGCCCGAATGCTGAAGTTCCTAGTTACCTATATTCACATTAGCTACTGATTTATTAAAAGATAACTCGAGTAATCAATGAATATTACCTATTTATTCAGTCAATAGTAAGCAATAAAAAGTACCTACATTCTATTTTCAGTATTGTTTACAATAATAAGAAAGCGTAATAATACAAGCGTTGTTATTTGTATCTATATTAACTTTTGTTGTTTGTAAATTTATATTTTACTAGCTGATACCTGCGGTTTTTTTCCGCGTGGATGTCGATTAAATCGCGACTAAAAGTAATCTTTTAATCTCCCACTTTCAAGCCCTTTTTTATTTTGGAGGTTGGGAAATCATCAAATGACTCCTCCCGCTCTGGGCAGAACGTTAGGCAGTGTAAGACTTCTACTGACTAAAAACCACCTTAATGTTCCTTGTTAGCCCTTTGTGTTGAAGCCGCGGTATCGCTTTCAACCCCTTACAACCATTTTTCGCACTAAAAAGTAGGCTATATCCTTTCTCAGGCTATATATTATTATTATAATATTGTATGTGTACCAAATTTCATTTAAATCGGTTCAGTAGTTTTGGCGTGAAAGCTCGACAGTCAGACAGACAGAGTTACTTTCGCATAATATATAATATTAGTAAGGATTAGTCAATACATAATTATTTTAAGTAGTAGTAAAGAATATTGGTTTTTCTTATCTACATTTACGACAACTCTCAGTAATGCCATAAAATACGCAGTTCCTTACACTATAGTAACAAATTGTGTCTACAATAATTAATTGTATCATGCATAGTCGTACTAAGCAGGATCATCGTATAAAATATCGACAACCACAAACATCACATCTCTAGCTGTCAAAAACTGACAGCGGCCGCTTTTCGAAAATATTGTGTGAGTGAGAGTATCAGTAAAACACCTATCCATTGCGCTATTAGATCAGCCGATTCACTGGTCGATTTGTACTAAGCAAGCAATGGTTTTTGTTCCTATTGAAAACAATTGATTTGGTTTTTCATCATGTTTCTCGTACCACGAAGTAATGTTTTAATGAATTTAATATGAAAAACATTAATGTTATAGTACTTACGTGTGAAATGAGATACAATCTTTTGTGTAATTCACAATACAGCTATTATTTTCACAAACATTCACTGAACAACGCGGCATTTTGTAAAAAATCACGAGCAGTGAAGACGTCGCAAGTTGACATTCGACTCATTATTGAAAGTGGCATCCTGCCGCGTCGCGGCCACATGAGTTCGCATGTACCACGCCTCCTTGCCATATCTCCTGTTGTTTCTGTCATCTGTGGTATAGATAGATAAAAGAATTTAAGTAACAAATTATTTATGATTTTTTTTATACTTAATACAAATTCCAATCACCACATACACTGCAACAAGTGAACTGTATCACAAAGATATCCCGCCCCAATCCTTCATTCAACTATTTATCTACGAAACCAATCACTCACGAACAAGCGCCCAATTATACCCATCAGTTGCCGCGGCGTCGCTTGTTACGACGATATGTTTAATTAAATTAATTAATTGTCAGTTGATTTGTCATTGGTGATGAATTAAATGATTTATGGATAGGGAAGACTGTTTTCTTTGTGAAATAATAGAAGGGTTATGATATGCGGGTGTACTGATATTAACGGTTTAGTAAAGAAGAGGAGCTCGTAATTTAATAAAAACTGCCTCAAGTCGATCTTTAGGTTAAACTGCGTTTGCCTAGGTTGGTCTGTGGCCGCTCATTACATACCGAGTTTCTTCTGGGTCTCGGAAAGCAAGTTAAGCCGTTAGTCCCAGCTGTCAATACTGTCATCATTTTCATCATTTCAGCCCGTAATCACCCACTGTTGGGTATAGGCCTCCCCTTTCTTCTGCCAGTCTTCTCTGTTTTGTGCGTCTCTCATCCATCCATTTCCCGAGCTCCTGACGATATCGTCCACCCAACGCGCTTTAGGGCGACCCTGGTATCTCACGCCCAACCTTGGCCACCATTCGGTCAGAATCTTACTCCATCGGCCATCATTATTGTAAATCACATAGACCTCCACAATCCAGTTAGGATTGAGTGATATTTGTTAAAACTGGTTGTGACTTTCAGGCCACTGACTACCTGTTACGTCTTTGACAAAGTAGTTTTTACAAGGATTGAGTAATCCAAAAAAATAATTACGACTTCCCTTTTTGAAAATATTTAAACGAAAGTCTCACAACCAGTTTTACCAAGTATTACTCAATACTAACAGGGTTGTGGATGTCATTTAGGCTTTCACTCCATGTAATATACTGGTATTCAGCTGCATCCGGTTAGACTGGATGCCGACCTCAACAAAGTTGGAAAAAGGCTAGGCAGATGATGATGAAGATCTGACCACTAAATTACTATGGTTACCTATCATTTAGAACTGAACTCTATCTGCGGTACTCAAAGATTTGACATACAAAACCTTTACTAAAGTGTCAAAATCTTTACTAAGTGATGGCCTAAGTAATCATTAAAGCTCTCTGAGTGTGGTAGTTAGCAATTTTTTTTTTATTAAGTATGATCTATCTATCTATATAAATAAAATAATAATAATATAATAATATTCCACAACTATCACACAACGCCATCTAGTCCCAAGCTAAGCAGAGCTTGTGTTTTGGGTACTAGACAACTGATAAACATACTTATATATTTCTAAATACATACATATTATAGATAAATTACACCCAGACACAGAACAAATGATCGTGCTCATCACACAAACATTTGTCCTGGGTGGGAATCGAACCCACGACCTCCGGCATAGCAGTTAGGGTCACTAACCACTAGACCAACAGGCCAGTCAAAAGAGAAGTTCTGACTGACTGACTGACTCATCAAGGCCCAGCCCAAACCCTTGAACCTAGAAAGCTGAAATTTTGCACAGAGGTTCCCTTTATAATGTAGGCAAGGAATAAGGAAGGATTTTTCGAAATTCAACCCCTAAGGGAGTTAAATTCGGGATGAAATTTTGTTTGGAAAATCGACATTTTCACGCGGGCGAAGCCGCTGGCAAAAGCTAGTACCAAATGAAGAATAAAACTTGATCTTATTCTGTTGTTACTTAAAAAACGTTATAATAATTATCCAAGATAAAATTATTTCAAAACCAATATCACCAACAGTATAAATTATCTACCGCCCTAATTGATATTGACATAGACAAACAACATAAAATAATGAAAATTGGACCTGTCAGGAGTGATTTAAGTTAATTTTATACAAGTGTATGTTCACCTGGCGACGCCTACGCCTGTCAGTGTGTGTGCGGGTTTACGAGCTTATTCTTAACTGATAAACTGTTTGAACTATGTTCATAATCAGGTACACTTTGCATACAAAGACTTTCCAAGGTAAAGAATTTACTCATTAGTGATGAAAATGATGATGTCATCTAACCAATTTCAGCAACCGTATTCGATGAATCAAGTGATCTTCAACCAACATTGAGTATCAACACCTGTCCAGTCTTTCGCCCACTATGTTGGGGTCGGCTTTCGGCTAACCGGATGAAACTGAATACCCGTATTTAAGGCGACATTAGCTGCCCGCGACCTTGAGCGCGCGTTTAACTCATCGCCTAAACAAATAAGGTTGAAAATGGCGATGCGTTTGATGCTCGTGACTGCCAAAATGAACGATAGTTCGCAGATTTAATTTATTAAAAAAAAAAATACGCTGTAATGTTAAAATATTTTTACATATGTCTTTAGTTGGTTAAATTTCCTTTCTGATAGTAAAAAAATAAATAACAGTTGTCTCTCAAAATATTGAGCATTTCGAGACGAAAAAGTTTTTTCGTGTGATTTTTTTGTGATTTTGTGATTTTTTTTTTCGAGGTTCTTGATTACTTTTAGAAAATATTTTTGCATAAGTCTTTTACCTATACATTTTGACTATACACTGTATTTTTTTTGGAATTGTAATAAGTAGCAATACGGCTAACTCTGCGACGAAAAACAGGTCGTTTTTACGGTTCCCCCGTTAACTGCGTCTTAACATGGAGCGACTACCAATCTAACGTCCCCAACCCAGTTAGTACTTGGTAGTATGATACGCCTTAGTAAGAGTAGTTGTCAGACTTTCGAGCCACTAACTGTGACTACCTGATAATGACCGTCAGATATTTACAAATGACAGCCAGGACCAATAGCTTTACGTGCTTCCAGAGGAACGGCGGAAGCTCGGTACGTAATGGGTGGTCGCCAGACCAACCTAGGCAAACGTAGCTTAATCTAAAGATTGCTCCCCATCAATAAGGACTGTAGCAGCGACATCGACGTCCGCGCGCAGTGCGTGCGGGCATAAAACTAACGTACGCGCCGCGACCCGCGGTATTTATAGGTCGAGCAATAACGACGTCTCGTCTGTACTACTCAGCTGTGATTGGCTAATTTCATATAGAACATTAAGCTCCCACATCCATGTAACTATCGAAATAGTATATAAGTTCCATCCCCTAGAAATATATTTATTCAATCCGAATAGTCTTTCATTTCTCTCCTGACAACTGGTAAAGGACCAAAAACGATACTTCACTCACTGTTACACTAAGTTTTATTTAATCTGTCATATTCTTCTGGACAAAAAAAGACGTGGTTACCAAAATACAATACTTTAACTCCGAAATACCCCAAAAAACTTCAAATCAAAATCAAATAAAAAACATGGTCCTTTTTCTATCCCCGCAAGTTCAACCACCCAATCTATCTACGCATTATGTCTGACAGTACAATATTACGGTTATTCTTCTTACCATCGACGCGGTTACAATAAGGGCAGTAAATCTCAATGAGTATGTAAACGGGGCATCTATTTTAATTAGCTCTCGAATTGTTACTGCATTTGATGAATGTCGATGTAGAGTTGTGAAGGGATAGAACTGGCAAGATGAAGTTTTTAAATATTTTAATGATGTCAATAATACTTATATAGTTTACTTAAAGAAGATGGCGAGACGATCTGGACAAGACCACTCACGAGCCGATCCCACCATCTCCCTTCTTCTATCGGGAGACTAGACGTACTGCAGGGTATCACCGATACCTAGTCGACATTCCACACATTCGAACGAAGCGCTTTGCTGGGTCCTTTATTATGCGCACAGCCAAGGAGTGGAATTCCCTGCCTGCGTCGGTTTTTCCGAGTTCATATAACCCTAATCTGTTTAAGTCGCGAGTAAACAGGCTTCTACTGGGTAAGCTCGTTCCATCGTCGACATCATCTCTGCCCTTAGGGCAAGATTGAAGTCAAGAGCAAGCCCATTTATAATTAAAAAAAAAAAAAGACCAGCGACCAGTGGTCCACATTGGCCTTAGAACGAAATATCGAGAAGTCATGGGGAGAGATCTTTGCCCTGCTATGGGATGATACAGGCTAACAGTATCAGTGCAGTAGTGCCTTAAAAAGTCGAACTAATTAAGATAACTTTTTACTATAACTCTAGACTTAAAAGTATTTTAATTTCTCAACATACCTTTGCTTCTTCTTCAACCTGGCGAATACAAAGCGTGGAAAGAAAAGCGAATTATATCATAGTTTCCTAATAATTAATTATTGGCTTAAAATAATTTTCGTTTTATTTCATAAAGTGTATTAAAGCACGTCACTTAGTATGTGGGCATTTGTTACTGCAAGTCTAACATCCTCAACCGGTGGCTTGGTTATGAATTTCTCTTCGAATGCAATAACAAAGTTTCCCTACTTATATCGAAATGTATTATTAACAGTTGCTAGTAATAGTACTGAAGAATTCAAATGTTTGATACCTAGAAGAGTAACTCAACAAAAATCTCATTACACAACAAGTTAACCCACTTTCAAGAAATAAAATCTTTCTAGAATTCCGTTCCAATTCCCCGCTGCCACGTCTACCGATTCATTGCTCTACACCTAGTTACCCCTCTCAATTTAATTGGTAGATGCTTCGACAGATATCGATTGTCGCTCCCAGACTATAATTGTATATATCCTATATTATATAGCGCGTATATATTGTATTGTTCAGCGATAAATCCTTTAGATTTATATACAGTGTAGCGTAATGAATTTCGGTGGGAGTTAATTAATTTTAATGTTTATTTGGTGAATGTAATTGGAGAAAAGCAAGATTTCGATGTATTTTACATGGAGCGACTGCCTATGTGACCTTCACAACCCAGTTAATACTGCGATAATACGATGCCCCTTAGTAATACTGGTTGTCAGACTTTCAGGCCACTGCCTAGGCTTTTCCTAATCATATTGGGGTCGACTTCTAGTCTAACCGGATGCAGCTGAATACCAGTATTTAACATGGAGTGACTAGTAAGTCACTCCATGGCACCTATTACTAAGGGTTTTCATTTTACCTAAAACTAACAAGTAGAGGGAAGGGATACTACGAGTAGTTACTATATATTATACTAGCTGATGCCCGCGGCTTCGCCCGCGTGGATGTCAGTCAAATTATATACTGAAACCTGCCTCTTGAATCACTCTATCTATTAAAAAAAACCGCATCAAAATCCGTTGCGTAGTTTTAAAGATTTAAGCATACAAAGGGACATAGGGACAGAGAAAGCGACTTTCGTTTTATACTATGTAGTGATAGTGATACTCGTAGTTAGTTTTGGATAAAATGAAAATCCTTAGTAATAGGTACCTACTCGTTACCAGAGTTTCGAGACAAATGACAACCGGTACCAACAGCTTAACGTGCTTTCCGAGGCGCAGAGAAAACTCGCTAAGTAATGAGTAGTCACCCATCGACAGACCAACCTAGCCAAGTTCGGCTTAACCTAAAAATGTATCCGAGTGGCTGTTATTATTTAGGCCACGAGCTCCTAAGTCAGTATTTGAATGAAAATATCAATATGAAACACTCGAACCGAATTCCTTACATACTGCATACTCTTCCCAGAATCGCACAAAACATGCTCAAATACCACCTCAGACCAAACCATCACAATGATTTCCTTACCTCGTAACATATTACCTACTCGAACACAATACCCCTCTTTACATCACAGTCGGCTAAGACCCAAACGGTTTTACCCTCAAAGCACAATGCGGGCCTGTGACGTAGGCAACCGGAAGTCAACGTCGCTCGCTACTACCAGGTTCCGGTTGCCGATGAAACAATTAGCAGTAGTTCAACTTTACTTGACTCGGTTTAAGTTACGGTTAAGTTAGAGTTAGACTAATTGTTGAGTTAGTCGGTGATTGTGGTTATTGTTTTAAGTTTGTTGTGGTGTTTGGGGATTTATAGACATTAACGCCCGAATACTCGAACGTCACTCAATTATAAGTAGCCCTCAAAACTCGTGCTATCTCTGTCACTCTGCGTTTAAGTAACAAAGACAGCACGAGATTTAAGTGCAACTTAAAATTGAGTGACGTTCGAGTATTCGGGCGTAAATTTAACAGACTTGAATTAACTTAAGCTTTCTTTTTCGGAATTAGTGGACTTTTTTATGGGGTTCATACAATTCTTGTTTATATTGATATCTGGTAGTGATTGATACAGGTTTTATGCTTGGCTGAACTTAAATGAATTAGTGAATTAACTTTAACTTTGATAGCTCATAATTATTTCAGAAATATGATCCTTGGTTGGTTTTTTTCTGGGGTTTAATTTAGTTGCTTCCAACCTCTTTTCCAATAACCATTGCCTGAGCTAAACAGCTTGTTGATTTAAATAATAAACATGTTTTAGAGTTATCTTGTAAGTAAGTAGCCGTTTTCTTAAGGAACTTTACTGCTCAAATTCACTTGAACCTTCTGTCCCCACCTGCCTAGTGACACAAATAAAGGTTTCATGTTGCACCCTGTCTGTTCACAACATGTTGTGCTGTAATCTATCTTTATTATACAACTTGTTTGGACAAGTCCGAGCTAATGGAGCGCTTGTATTGATCTAGTATAGGATAAGGTAATGATTTAGCGTTAGTTTGCTGTTTGAGATGGAAAATTTGAGATTTTAAATATATAGTATGGTTATTGCCTAACTGGTGACAGGGTGGCCGCGGATTGGCACGTGATGGCTTCCGGCCACCGTAGACGCGGGCCTGTGGACGGTGAGTAATGGGCTAGCTCGCCGTCCGGCCGTCGTCATGACGGCAACAGACCGTGTCGGCGGCGCGTTCGTGTTCCACGTGCGCCTCAAAGAGATGTCAGCAAGGAGGGACCTGCAAGGGCCGACGCCCGTCGGGGCCGCGGATTTTTGTACTAGATGACGTGGCCTCGGCGCAACGGCAAAGAAGGAACATGGGTTCGGTTTTTAGTCAATAGAAGTCTGACACCCCCCTTCGCTCTGCCCAAGAGCGGGGGGGGGGGGGGTGATTTGTTGATTTTCCACCCACCAAAAAAAAAAAGGGCGTCATGCGCATGTGCCTCTGACTAGGCCTTACATGTCGTTGACTGTCTCTTAGGCATGCTGGTGTCCCCACGATGATTTCCTTCATCGAAGGAAGTGATAAATTATACAATACGCATATGAATCCTACAAATGAAAGGTCTTCCGCCTTATTAATAAAAATAGTTAAACCACTTTTTTTGAATAATTATGTTTGAAGTGAGACGGCATGCGAGATAAACCAAGCGTAAGTTAAACCAGGTTTAACTATTTTTATAAATAAGGCGGCTTGGGGTTGAAAAAGAGACCAAGACTTAACAGTCCGACGGTTACACCATTAGGTTATCACTTATCACCTAATAAACTAACAGGTGATCAGATCCACTACTTTCTACTCATTCTGCACTTGGTATTGGTTAGTTCTTTATTCATTGACATTCCAAGACTCCTTGGAAACCATGTTAACCTATGAATGACATCAGTACTGACGTCATAAGCATGTTTACCACAAAATTAGAGGTTCTTCTTCTTCAGCACACATCCACACGATATAAGTAGGTCTTTTATATAGCTACTAGCTGATGCCCGCGGCTTCACCCGCGTGGATGTCGTTCAAATTATATACTAAAACCTTCCTCTTGAATCACTCTATCTATTAAAAAAAACCGCATCAAAATTCGTTGCGTAGTTTTAAAGATTTAAGCATACAGACAAACAAACAGACAAAAATAGCGACTTTGTTTTATATACTACTAGTGACCCGCCCCGGCTTCGCACGGGTGCAAAAAAGGTATTAAAACCTTCCTCTTGAATCACTCTATCTATTAAAAAAAACCGCATCAAAATCCGTTGCGTAGTTTTAAAGATTTAAGCATACAGACAAACAAACAAACAGACGCGACTTTGTTTTATACTATGTAAGGATGTAAGGATACCCATCTAACTCTTAACACTAAATAAAATGGTAACCCGTTTGTATACTCTCTCGTAGATGCATTAAGGCTGATAACACAGACATCTAGCTTACAGTAAGGTGTGTAAGCCACTCACAAAGCCTTAGCATCAGACTTGTAGCCGGTGACATGGTTGCATTTGTCCAATGTATTCACTATCTTACCGGTAGGTGTGTAAGTCGAACCGAAGTCGGGCTAGGTGGACCTGTTAAATTTGTGGAGGTTATGATGGATATAACTGTCTTTATAAGGTCCCATTAAAATAGGTGGACAAATTTTAACACAGCGTTCAGTAGGTCTAACCAAACATATGTAAACAAAAAAAAACATTAAATAAACGGTTTTTTTTTTAATATAAATATTAACTTGCAGGCACTTTATGAGTAGGTACACACGGCTACACATCAAGCTATACATTTCCAGTTTACGCTGATCTCGCACTGTACGGAAATCCTATACAATGCGAGTCCAGCTTATACTGGAAATGTATAGCTTGATGTGTAGCCGTGTGTACTTAAATGCGTTTTTCTTATTATTATTTTTACCATCGTCCTTATTTTGGTGGTCTGAATGATTTCTGAATTTTTGTCCACCTGTTTTAATGGGACCTTAAATAATTGACAGGAATTTGTGTGGTTTACTTACTTTAACTAAAAACGGTAAAATAACAAAACTTAACAAGACTATGGTAATCTAGAATCACTTAACATAATGAAACAAACAAAGTCACTGATATCCGAAAGTTAAGTTATTTCAGATTGCTTTTGTATTTTTTTTATGGTAAGTTCTAGTAGAAATAAACGAATTCTAGAAGTCGGAGAATTTCACCTCTGTACTTTGTGCTTGAAGTGTTAAATAAATAAAAACATATTAGAACACACATCCTAATAGCCATTACTTAAGAGGAAACGCGAGTGCTGTCTCTTTCTACTATCGCTGTCTCTCTCCGTCCTCCTGCCCTCATATTCGTGCGATAAGGACTGTAGAAAAAAGTTAGAATTCGAGGTTTGGCTCTCGCCTGTTTCCTCCTCCAATATTGAACCAATTTAAAAGATATTTTAGACAATGAATAAGGAGGTTATATACTACGCCGCTATGTTTTTCTTTTTTCGTTAATAGTTGTCAAATTTGTACACTAGGACTCTGTTAACAGCGATCTAAACAAGCAATTTTGAGCATTTTTTGAGGGTTCTAGTGCTTATAAAAATAATTTATCACCAAAAAGGAAAACATAAGGGCATAGAAATAGTTAATATTTATTATTCTGTAAAAAACCATTGCTCTAGGGTCATTAACCAAAAAGAAAACAGGCGAGAGCGTTTGTATGGAGAAAAGACCACTCGCGTTTCCTCTTAAAACATGCAACTACACAAACCAATACCTAAGGAGCCAACTGTTAACATGCCATAAATTGCACGCTCCTTGCACTTTACAAGTTAAACCAATATTTAAGTTACCCCTTATATGGTCACGGGTAATGTCCTGTACTAACTGGTACCTAACTGCCTAGTGCCCTGAGGTCAAGTCGTGAGGATGCGGCTATTGTAATACGACACCACCTTGTTAGCTATTGTCAGAGAACAAATTGGTGTTGTCTTTCAAATTGTGGGAAATATTTCAATTATGTGTATAAACTTTTCTGCTAATTATGGTAATTTGCATGCAATGTCTTGTAGGTTAAGAAGTTATATAAAGTAGCAAGCACTGCATCTATGACCGATGATTTTTTTATTCCATTTACCTCGATCACGCATGTTGAAAAGCGATGGATGAGGTCTACGAGTATGATGGAACGAACAAGTCCTGAAGATACCTGTCCACCCTTAATGCTTGCAATGCTTTGGAATGAAAGTTTGATTCGAGGCTTATAAGCACCCCTTTGGGGCTGTGTGTTGTTCGAAAGATATACCGTGGTCTCGGCACAAAGGGCTAAGAAGGAACATGGGTGGGTTTTAGTCAGTAGAAGTCTGACACTGCCTACCGCTCTGCCCAAACCGGGAGGAGTTATTTGATGATTTTCCACCCCCAAAAAAGGCTTATCAGCACTAGTTAAGACATCAGTCGCATCTAGCTCCAGACAGGTTATCTCAGAACAGTGAATAACTACAGTTATCCCCTACTATTAAAAACACCATCATAATGCAATCTATAGCCAACCGGGCAGATAGCCCGCTAGTGTGGGCGCTAACCAATCGCACCCGTTTTGTTTTAGTTATTAAGTACTAACATAGGCTAAGTTTTTGTGTTACTAACCAATCGCATTCGATCTGTCCTAGTTATTAAGTACTAACATAGACTAAGTTATATTGTTACTAACACAGTGGACCTCTTTTGTAGTCTGATGAATAAATTAAATTATTATTATTATTAATAAACCCAGTTTACTTTCAAAACAAAAGCCTTTCAGAACTGCAACTCACACTAACTTGGATCATAAAAGTAACGTTACCACCATAAATTCACCACCATAATGCACCATAATAAACCCTACGCCATTATAAACCCACACTACAGGGTCTGCAGCGCCAAACGGTGTCAATCATGACCATCGTCCCATTACACATTGGTCGGTTGGCAGACAGCCAAATTTCGACTATTGGGCCATCGTCCGGCCTGAGAAAGGTCCTACTCTATTTATTAGGCCTATATTTCGCGAACAGATATTATGGGGATGACCTAGTTTCGATTTTAGATGAGGTTTTCAGTTCGATGTATAGGACCGATACGATCTCATCTATACATATAATAAAATGGTAGGAAAGTCAAAACTGTACATTGAATATTTTTTTAAAAGAATACTTGGGATGTGATCTACAATCGATACCGAAGCCAAAAATATAGTTTTTAGAATTTTTGTCTGTTTGTCTGTTTGTCTGTATGTCTGTTTGTCTGTCCGGGATAAACTCAAAAAGTACTGCATGGATTTACTTCAAATTTGGCACGAATATTATTAAGAAGTCGGGTCAACACATAGGCTACATATTATCACGCTATCACCTACGGGGACCGAGCAGTGAACCTTTATTTCTTCAACGCATTCTGCAAGAACGTGTAATCTAACGACGCATATTTAAATGTTGTTATTATGATAACCATGCTATAAGCTAGCTTCACACTATAAAAAATACGCAATAATATATAATTTATTTATTTAATTAAGTAACATGACTCATAGTGTTAGTAACAATTTCTCTTATATCTATGTTAGTAAACTAAATTAAACACAAAAGAAAACAAACAGAACAAAACACGAAATCAACAGAACAAAGGGGCACAACGCTACTAGCAAACAGGTCCAGCAGAGATTTTGCAGCACCGGTTAACGATCGCGCAGTCCAGTCGGCCAGAAATCATTTTAAGGATGCTGTTGGAGCTGCCCCGCACCCTGCGTACCAGGGATGCGCATCTCTTACGCATTACAGTGTAAAAACAATCTACGCGGGCTTCTGCAAACATCCCTGAAGCACTACAGAAACGTGGCAACCCCATCAGCACCCTAAAAGCATTATTATACTGGACGCGAAGGGCGCTGTACGCCTTCAGTGTAAAATGAGCCCACAGGCTACACGCGTAGAATGAAGTACAAAACGCCCGAAATAAGGTTACTTTGACTTCACTCGAACAGCATGCAAACCTGCGAGCTATCATGTTAGCACGTACAGACAGCGCCCTTCGCTCCCGTTCAATGTCATTATCATCCCTGAGGCCAGCAGTCAGAATGTGCCCTAGATATTTAAATTGGTTTACTCTCTGCAGAGGAACATTGTTCAGTTTAATGGTAGGCATCTCGATAGGCACACTACTGCTGCCGGCCTCAAAGACCATAACTTCACTCTTCTTCACATTGTACACAAGTCCATGCTTTAATGCATACGTTTCACAAATCCCCAACAGCTTGCTGAGGCCACAGGGCGACGCACTCAGCAGCACCATGTCGTCTGCATAGCTAATATTATTTAAGCATACACCATCTATATAGCAGCCAACCCTGGTGCTACTGAGCTCCTCAATCAGTTCCTTCACATACAGGTTGAAGAGCGTGGGCGACGTCAACCCCCCTTGCCGCACCCCGCACTCCAACCCATATGCGTCAGATCTGACTCCTGCCCACCTGACACTATTGACCTGGTTTCCATACCAGAACTTGACGATGTTTATAAGTTCTCTGGGTAATTTAGCATCATCTAGCTTTTTCCACAGTAGCTCATATGAAACCAGGTCAAAAGCTTTCGAGAGGTCAAGAAAACCAGCGTATATGGGCGTTCTCCGATCCGTATAATATTTGACAGTCTGCTTAAGACACAAAATCGCACTATCTGTCGACAATCCGGGCCTAAACCCGAATTGGTTGTCATGAGGTATTATATATTTATTTAGTTGCGAGTTAAGCAGACCATCAAATATCTTCGAGATAATTGTCGCCAATGATATGGGCCTGTAGTTATTTTTATCGGCTATATCGCCAGTTTTATTTTTCACCACAGGTACTACCAACGTTCTTAACATCTCTGCAGGCAGATATGCATGACTTATGCACAACGCGAATAACATGGACAATGTCCTGGGCAGATGGGGACCCGCATATCTCAGGTGCTCAATGCTGAGGTCATCATTGCCGGGTGACTTTCCTCTCGGCATGGATGATATTGTTTTCCTAATATCGTTGGCACTGAACCTTGTTGTAAGCTCCATCCCAGTCTCAACATCGAGCACCCATGACGGCGGCCCCAGTGGCGATTTTACACTGAAGTGATTCTTAAAGATATTCGCTATCTCTTTAGAATCACTTGCTCCATCGACACACACAGGGAGCCCAGGCCTTTTATTTAACCTGTTTGAGGCTTTCCAGAATGATTTAAAATCATTACGTGAGTGATGTGAAGCGAGCATGTCCATTTTAATTTGATTTTCATTATTTTGACACCACTTCAACCTGGATTTAAATTTTCTCCTGGATTCCCTCATTTCCTCAAATACATGACCAGTAGGTGGTTTGCCATACCACACCCAAGTTAAAAATTTGTGTCTGGAATCCCTGTGTGCCCCGCTTACATGTTTATTCCAGCCAACTACACTGCGCTTTCGCTTAAACACTTTATTTTCTCGGCCGATAGCTGCTGATTCGCTCAAAGCTGCAACAATGTCATGATACATTTTATCAATGATAGACCTATGCTCTAACATATCACAACTTTTATCAGCACATTGTTGCAGCTCCTGCGGAAAATCGACAAGCTTTAACTTATCGTGACAAACCCTCCTGTATTCATCGATCTGTTCGGGGCTTCTTTCACCCCAAACTACTTTATTTTGTGTATTCAGACAATCACTAGTTTTTTGCAAGATAATCTCTAAATTACACTCAACAATCACAGGAAAGTGGTCCGACCATACAACATCATAATGCACATACACCCCCACTACTGAACGCAGTGCGGCTCCAGTAACAACACAATGATCTAACCAGCGTTTAGAGCCGTGCGCATCACTTATAAAAGTGTATGTACTTGACATAACACCAAGCCGGTCCGTATCAACACACGTCCATTGTTGCTCAGAACAGAAAAGGATCAGTTCATTGTAAAATGATTCCGTAGGATGCGCATTAAAGTCCCCTAATATGTATACACTTTCAATGTTACTGCTGTCTATAATAGCACTCACCGCACTGATAGTGTCCGTGAACTCAGGCAAGTTTGTAGGCATGTCCGTTGGCATGTACACACTCATCACTAAAATTGACTTTTTGTCAAGCACTATTTGTAACTCAAACTCAAACTCAACTCAAACTCAAATATTTTATTTCAATTAAGCCATTACAGGCACTTTTGAATGTCAGAAGGACGGAAGAAAAACGAAACTACGAGTGTGATGGCATAGCAATATGTATAAGAATATCTAGGTAACTATTTAGAAACTCACACTCTCACAAACACAAACTCACATTATTGACCAAAATAACGTAGCAACGTCGGCTGTCAGATGTCAAGTGACAATGACGTAGGGCGACGTTGCGTCAAGTATATTGTTGATTTAATAATTATCGTAAATATCTTAAAAACAAAGGTTCTAATTTCAAACAAACCTAATTTACAATATTCTAATGATATTTTATATCCCGACGTATTTTATAGAAGTAGCTTTTATTGACTTGGTTTCCGAACCACAATTACTATTGTGGTATTTGAATAGTTGAGTCAAGTTAAATGTTTATTTATTATAAATTGCCAATAAATTATATAGTTATTATTAAACAATACTTATAATGTTTCCTACATTTTATCTTGCAATTTTAATAAATTAAATAGTTTCAATCAATTCTCTGAACTATCGGTTGATATTCATATTCTATCCGATAGTCATAAAGATTACAAATAAAAACATACTACACTGCTAAATTACCTAATGACGTTTTAAAATAGTTTCACTAAATAGGATTTGTTAATTATTATTTATTTTATGTTATTAGTTATTTAGCTATAATGTTTAACCATTTGCCATTGGTTTATTATGGCGGTAGTCGTTGATGTACTTTTTAATATTTGACGGTTATAAAAGTAGAAGTACCGCCAATTCAGGGTCAGTTACGCTGCAACTGTTGAAGGGTAAAGACAGACCCAAAGTAGTATACTGTGTATTCCATTTGTGTATAGTAATGTGTAATTGTGTCTAGAGAGAATTAAGTTTACATATTGTGGCCTAGTTATGAAGATACCAAATGTGTGAAAGCTGAAACCTATTTGTGTTACTCTAAAGGATCCATAATGTTTATGTAAGTTATTTGATATTATTCTATGAATATTCCTGATTACTATGTGTTAGAAAGATATACCATGATATGGTTTATATTGCTTATTGTTTATGTACACTGATAAATTGCTATAACTTGAGACAGTCAAGGACAACGGCAGGTTGTCCTTGTGTAATACTTTAAAAGATGTTCCCGTGGAGTTTCTTGTCCATTCTTCTCCACGAAGACCTAGGGACCTAGTGAATGGAATAGAGTTTGAATTTGACAAGACTAAAATAAATAAAATTAATGGTCTTGTCTTTTGTGGTTTTATTTCATAACAACCCTGTTCCCTACACACTTGCTTAGAGACACTTTCAAACACATTAAATAACGAGTAATCATCTGACACTCAGTTTATTAATTGGTGGATATTAATACATAATATACATATAGATTTACATACACTTTCTGACATCAGAAGTGGGATAGTCTCTGGCTCTCTGATATAATTTCTAATGGTCTTCCTGTTTTATTTTCATGATTAATGCTGGAGCTGCTGCTGATGTGATGATGAAAGCTGTGACGCCGATAGCTCATCGCCTCGACTTGGCTATGATCAGAACGTCGACAGCACATACTCCGACAGCGAGATTGAGAAGTTGCTGGATTCACTTAGAAGCCAGGCCATAGATTAAATCAAGCAGCAGTACGAATTAGCTAATGTCGGTAAGGCCTATAGAGGCTTTGTTTTATTTTTATTTATTTATTTTCTAAAAACGTAGTAATATAAGATCCTAAGGGATATTAAGATCCTAGCAACTGTAAAAATGAAACTAGAATTATTTAGGAAATTGTTGATTCAAAGTTAAGCTTCTTTCTAAAAGTTTTTAATGTACCAGACATCAGAAACTTGTGATGAAAATATTTATAAATTTTTCGTAATGCAAAGCATTACCCTGGCTTAATTAATACCCCCAAATTCATGCAGAATATTAGTTTTCATGAGACATCCAATAATACAATTAAAGAAAAATAAGTATCTCATCTTCAATTCAATTAATGAGATTATGGTATTGAAGATATTCAAGTATCTAACGTTATTTTTGAACCTTGTCTTGTAAATAGTATTAATGACATGTTAATATTTTTGTTTCCTTGATAATTCTAGTTCTCGCAAAATAAATATTGTGAATTTAATGTATAAACGTTACGTAGTATGAAGTTTGAAACTACAATAAAATTCTAATACGATCTAAATAGATAAGATTGAATCATATAACGAGGGTAGAATTTTTTATGGGTTGTCGGTCGGTCTAACTGGGTTAATCAAACAAGATCTTAAATGTTAGAATGTAACTACATTATATACAAAGCCTAATTATTGTCTAGTCTAATAGATAAGTTTAAAAATTTGTAGGTAAAATACAAGTTACTATTTAAAGATATGAGAGATGTATTATTAACGGCCATGAGAACTTGTCACGTTTATTAAAAAAAAAAAAGAGAGAAATTCCCACAAATTGAGTAAAAATATTTGTTCGTGATTTTAAGCCCTATTTCCTGTATACAAATAGTAATAGTTTTTCAATTATCGCAATATTCTATTCAATCTGGAATCAAAAAATTATAGTTAAAATAATAATCTAGACGTTACATGTGAAAGATAGGTGATGTTACGTGTACTTCGTTGCTTGTAATATTCATTACAAGTATTATTCTCATAAAAATATTTTTCGACTATTTAATAAGCAAGTGTGACGATTTTATAACTTATAAATACTAAAGTGTACTTCTGGTCAAATAATTCAAATTGAGATTTTGTTTTGTAAACTTCTTACAACCTAAAAATCTTTCATAACTGTCACGACAAGCAGTTTTAATTCTTATTATGTACACAAACGGTGAAATGGACAAATGTTACTTTGTTCCGTACAGAGATTAGTTTCCCAACATTCCTAAAGGACACAGATTATAGCCGAAGTTCCATACCAAAGGTTAAGTCTCCTTTCTAAACACATTAAAAAAAAATTTGATGTAGTAATGAAGAAATTTAATATTTTACTACTTAAATGTATCAAGTGGATAAACAAATAAATTTATGTGATGTAATAAATAAACACATCATACTTATTGTTTATAATTTAGTGTGACAAGGTAGGGTTACTGGTAGTTCCCATTATTTGGTTGTGCATTGGGTTGATAAGAAGATAACTTTTATTTTTAATCAATACAAAAGACTTGTTGATTCATACGAAAACATGTTTAAAAAAAAATCTAATACAAATATATTAGCTAATGTATTAAGAACTTTATTATTATTTAATGCTCAGGGGTTTCCTCATCAAGAATAAACAACAATTCACTTGCTGATAATTAATTAGATAAAAAGAACATGTTTATGAAAACGCAGAAATTTACGTATATAGTAAAAAAAAAAAAAAAAACAACGAATTTGAGGATAAAAGATTACAATAACAACACAAATGTCTAGTAGCTAATCACCAGCCAAACAAATACTGAGACAAACCAAAAGTGGGTTTCATTTTTTTTACTAGATGTGGCAATACATGGCAAAATACTAATTAAGTTGTATTATTAATTGAGTATTTTTATTATTACCAATGTGATAATTATTCATTTAAATGATTACCTATTTGTTTAAACTTGATTAGGTCGGTTAAACCCTTCGGGGATTACAAGACGTGATGTTAATCTATCTAAAAATTTAAGATTTTCTTTGTTAGATTCTAGATAATTTGTTAAAATAATAATAACAATCTGTATTTTTTATGGAATAGTACAAAATGGTAAACTAGATTCGCAATGATATTGTCAGATTGACCGAGCGGTGACTGTTTGGTGATGTAAATGAGATTGTATGATTCAATGGTTAGAGTATACTATTGATTACGATCTGGGTACATTTTACAAAATGAAAGTCAAAGAAACAGTACACGATAAAGTCATAGATGAAAGGCAAAAAAAAATGCGATTCTAGTGTGGTGAATAAATAGATACCTAGATGAAAACATTGCTGTTGAGAATTCTATGTGGACAGAAATTTTGATGTGTTATTCAAAATGAAACAATAATTGATTGTGCTGCTAATGTTACAATTATTGATTTAAAAGTAGTTTAAAAAAAATATATACTTATATATATACCATTCTCTTGTCCGTCTTCCTCTTCCATACATCTCTGTTTTTCGTCATCTCATGAGACACCTCCTTTCTTACCATATCATTCTTAACACAGTCCATCCATCTTTTCTTTGGTCTTCCTCTACTCGTATACCCTAAAAAAAATATATATGACGACAGATGAGACCTGTCTTCGTTGATTTGTTGCTCGAGCATGATGGAATGTGGAGTCCAACATGAAATAACACACAGACACTGTTCGGTACACTAAACTTAACTGTCCAAAACACTTTACAATTAAAAATAACGAAGGATTGAAGATCTATTTCAGATTTAAATGAAATAAAATGGAATGTAGTGAGGTTAGCCAAGTCAACCGTTCGTCACCATGATTTCAATTTGAATGTGTCAACTGCACAAGTCTACCGCCTTTTTATTAACATCAAAAATGACAAACGATAACTTTATCCGACTAAACACACTCAAGCATTGCCAGACCAAAAATTAAATTAATTGAACTAAATCAAAATTATGATAAACGCTTGACATTCCATTACGCGATCTGCGACACGGCCATCTCTGACCTTCACACGACCTCGTGGGATGAGGTACCTTAAGAGACAAATAATCCAGAAAAGTAACTAGACCACTCGGCTATCCTGACCCACGTCAGGGAACATCACCACAAAAATAATTAGGTCAAATTAAACCGTGTGAGTAATACGTTTAATGCTCAATTGATTGTGAACCAAACTCCAGTACAGCGCTTAACCAGCGTGACAAATGCTATCACTTAACCAGTGATAATAATAACGCTTATCCAGCGATAATAACCCACTAACGCTTAACCAGCAATTACACAACTAACGCTTAACCAGCGAAAGCTCAACATAACACTCTTAACCAGCGATTACACTACTAACGCTTAACCAGCGAAAGCTCATCCACATGCCTAACCAGCGATTCAATTACTAACGCTTAACCAGCGAAAGCTCATCCACACGCTTAACCAGCGATTCAATTACTAACGCTTAACCAGCGAAAGCTCATCCACACGCTTAACCAGCGATTCAATTACTAACGCTTAACCAGCGAAAGCTCATCCACACGCTTAACCAGCGATTCAATTACTAACGCTTAACCAGCGAAAGCTCATCCACACGCTTAACCAGCGATTCAATTACTAACGCTTAACCAGCGAAAGCTCATCCACACGCTTAACCAGCGAAAGCTCATCCACACGCTTAACCAGCGATTCAATTACTAACGCTTAACCAGCGAAAGCTCATCCACACGCTTAACCAGCGATTCAATTACTAACGCTTAACCAGCGAAAGCTCATCCACACGCTTAACCAGCGATTCAATTACTAACGCTTAACCAGCGAAAGCTCATCCACACGCTTAACTAGCGATTCAATTACTAACGCTTAACCAGCGAAAGCTCATCCACACGCTTAACCAGCGATTCAATTACTAACGCTTAACCAGCGAAAGCTCATCCACACGCTTAACCAGCGATTCAACCACTAACGCTTAACCAGCGAAAGCTCAACGTAATCCGCTTAACCAGCGATTACACAACTAACGCTTAACCAGCGAAAGCTCATCACAACACGCTTAACCAGCGAGTGTACCTATAGTACTTAACCCGTACTCTGCATCATTGCTTAACCAGCAAGTGAACCTATAGTACTTAACCAGTATTCTGTATTCGACTCTATATTCGACTCTATATTCGACTCTATATTCGACTCTATATTCGACTCTATATTCGACTCTATATTCGACTCTATATTCGACTCTATATTCGACTCTATATTCGACTCTATATTCGACTCTATATTCGACTCTATATTCGACTCTATATTCGACTCTATATTCGACTCTATATTCGACTCTATATTCGACTCTATATTCGACTCTATATTCGACTCTATATTCGACTCTATATTCGACTCTATATTCGACTCTATATTCGACTCTATATTCGACTCTATATTCGACTCTATATTCGACTCTATATTCGACTCTATATTCGACTCTATATTCGACTCTATATTCGACACTATATTCGACTCTATATTCGACTCTATATTCGACACTATATTCGACTCTATATTCGACTCTATATTCGACTCTATATTCGACTCTATATTCGACTCTATATTCGACTCTATATTCGACTCTATATTCGACTCTATATTCGACTCTATATTCGACTCTATATTCGACTCTATATTCGACTCTATATTTACGGTATTCACATTAGGTATTATTTTAAAGTTCTTGACGTCATGTTAATTACCAAGTCATTAATCAAAATTTCACGTCCAATCACTATGTCATGTTGAAGGTATTCATTAGGTAAAACATGAAAAACAATAATTATCCAAACTAATGTTACCAATGTCAACATTAGCTAAAATGTTCAGGTTACTATTCACGGAAGTTTGACCTATACCCGTAATAGTAAAGACACTATAATAATTACGCTCAACATTAAATTTACACAAAATAGAATCTCTCATTAATGAACACTCTGCTCCAGAATCATAACAAAAACTAAAAGACTCACCAGAGTGACGGAGAATACCTGTAGGCGCATTTACTACGCACAAGTCCACTCGGCGTTGTTCAGGAGCTACACCAGCGCCACCACCAGTGCCGCCGCTGCCGGAACCCTGGGCCACTGCTGGACAACGGTTTTGCGTAGTGGCCTCGGCTCCTGCACGGAGGCAGGTGACGGAGCTGACCTTGGGCTTCGCCGGAACAGATAATGTACTTCCATGAGAAGACGAGGAGTGAGGTCTTCTGTCAGTCTTGCTGTCTCTTCTCTGGTAAACCGTGGAAACCTTTTGGCTTTCCTCACCACATACGTAACACTTGACTATTCGTATCGATAACACACATGTCTGCTGTTGCTGTTGCCAACCAAGCACGTTTGTCGATATTCCGTTTTTCAGAGTCGTAATACGGTAGGCGCGCATCAGAGCAATAGTCATAAAGTTTTTGTTTTTGCTGCGCTAACGAAAACGCCACTTTTCCGTTTCTGTGTTACTTTCAGACGCACGCGCATTGTCTTTACACACACTTTTCCTGGCTAGCACTGTCACTTACACTATGTAGGGCGTTTGAGTCATATCGCACTTCTGATGACGACAGATGAGACCTGTCTTCGTTGATTTGTTGCTCGAGCATGATGGAATGTGGAGTCCAACATGAAATAACACACAGACACTGTTCGGTACACTAAACTTAACTGTCCAAAACACTTTACAATTAAAAATAACGAAGGATTGAAGATCTATTTCAGATTTAAATGAAATAAAATGGAATGTAGTGAGGTTAGCCAAGTCAACCGTTCGTCACCATGATTTCAATTTGAATGTGTCAACTGCACAAGTCTACCGCCTTTTTATTAACATCAAAAATGACAAACGATAACTTTATCCGACTAAACACACTCAAGCATTGCCAGACCAAAAATTAAATTAATTGAACTAAATCAAAATTATGATAAACGCTTGACATTCCATTACGCGATCTGCGACATATATATATATAAATATAATATATTATCATATATTTTATTTATCCGCTGGGGCCTCTAGTTGATACCGAGTCATCTCACGGGCAGCGGGTGAATGTGAAAGGTATCTGGATAACTAGTTGGCTACATATTTATTTTTATAATATTTATCCGCTGGGGCCTCTAGTTGATACCAAGTCATCTCACGGGCAGCGGGTGAATGTGAAAGGTATCTGGATAACTAGTTGGCTACATATTTATTTTTATAATATTTATCCGCTGGGGCCTCTGGTTGATACCGAGTCATCTCACGGGCAGCGGGTGAATGTGAAAGGTATCTGGATAACTAGTTGGCTACAAATTTATTGTTATAATATTTATCCCTTGGGGCCTCTGGTTGATACCGAGTCATCTCACGGGCAGCGGGTGAATGTGAAAGGTATCTGGGGAACCAGTTGGCTAAATATTAATTTTTATAATTAGTTTGATGGTCTATGTGACAGTGAATTGAATTTGGACCTCCATGTCCATGTAAATATGTAAACAAGAATATATTCTTTTTCTCATTGTAAAATTAACAGCACATTTTTATTTTATTTTTATTTTATTTGTTGTGTGATACTTCGAGGACGAAGTATTGTCAGTATGGCCGTGATGGCATAGCAATATGTATAAGAATATCTAGGTAACTATTTAGAAACTCACACTCTCACAAACACAAACTCACATTATTGACCAAAATAACGTAGCAACGTCGGCTGTCAGATGTCAAGTGACAATGACGTAGGGCGACGTTGCGTCAAGTATATTGTTGATTTAATAATTATCGTAAATATCTTAAAAACAAAGGTTCTAATTTCAAACAAACCTAATTTACAATATTCTAATGATATTTTATATCCCGACGTATTTTATAGAAGTAGCTTTTATTGACTTGGTTTCCGAACCACAATTACTATTGTGGTATTTGAATAGTTGAGTCAAGTTAAATGTTTATTTATTATAAATTGCCAATAAATTATATAGTTATTATTAAACAATACTTATAATGTTTCCTACATTTTATCTTGCAATTTTAATAAATTAAATAGTTTCAATCAATTCTCTGAACTATCGGTTGATATTCATATTCTATCCGATAGTCATAAAGATTACAAATAAAAACATACTACACTGCTAAATTACCTAATGACGTTTTAAAATAGTTTCACTAAATAGGATTTGTTAATTATTATTTATTTTATGTTATTAGTTATTTAGCTATAATGTTTAACCATTTGCCATTGGTTTATTATGGCGGTAGTCGTTGATGTACTTTTTAATATTTGACGGTTATAAAAGTAGAAGTACCGCCAATTCAGGGTCAGTTACGCTGCAACTGTTGAAGGGTAAAGACAGACCCAAAGTAGTATACTGTGTATTCCATTTGTGTATAGTAATGTGTAATTGTGTCTAGAGAGAATTAAGTTTACATATTGTGGCCTAGTTATGAAGATACCAAATGTGTGAAAGCTGAAACCTATTTGTGTTACTCTAAAGGATCCATAATGTTTATGTAAGTTATTTGATATTATTCTATGAATATTCCTGATTACTATGTGTTAGAAAGATATACCATGATATGGTTTATATTGCTTATTGTTTATGTACACTGATAAATTGCTATAACTTGAGACAGTCAAGGACAACGGCAGGTTGTCCTTGTGTAATACTTTAAAAGATGTTCCCGTGGAGTTTCTTGTCCATTCTTCTCCACGAAGACCTAGGGACCTAGTGAATGGAATAGAGTTTGAATTTGACAAGACTAAAATAAATAAAATTAATGGTCTTGTCTTTTGTGGTTTTATTTCATAACAACCCTGTTCCCTACACACTTGCTTAGAGACACTTTCAAACACATTAAATAACGAGTAATCATCTGACACTCAGTTTATTAATTGGTGGATATTAATACATAATATACATATAGATTTACATACACTTTCTGACATGATGGCATAGCAATATGTATAAGAGTATCTAGGTAACTATTTAGAAACTCACACTCTCACAAACACAAACTCACATTATTGACCAAAATAACGTAGCAACGTCGGCTGTCAGATGTCAAGTGACAATGACGTAGGGCGACGTTGCGTCAAGTATATTGTTGATTTAATAATTATCGTAAATATCTTAAAAACAAAGGTTCTAATTTCAAACAAACCTAATTTACAATATTCTAATGATATTTTATATCCCGACGTATTTTATAGAAGTAGCTTTTATTGACTTGGTTTCCGAACCACAATTACTATTGTGGTATTTGAATAGTTGAGTCAAGTTAAATGTTTATTTATTATAAATTGCCAATAAATTATATAGTTATTATTAAACAATACTTATAATGTTTCCTACATTTTATCTTGCAATTTTAATAAATTAACATTTAACTTGACTCAACTATTCAAATACCACAATAGTAATTGTGGTTCGGAAACCAAGTCAATAAAAGCTACTTCTATAAAATACGTCGGGATATAAAATATCATTAGAATATTGTAAATTAGGTTTGTTTGAAATTAGAACCTTTGTTTTTAAGATATTTACGATAATTATTAAATCAACAATATACTTGACGCAACGTCGCCCTACGTCATTGTCACTTGACATCTGACAGCCGACGTTGCTACGTTATTTTGGTCAATAATGTGAGTTTGTGTTTGTGAGAGTGTGAGTTTCTAAATAGTTACCTAGATATTCTTATACATATTGCTATGCCATCAAGTGCAATACGTCATTCCGAAAGCCACCACGCCGAACCACACGCCACCGAATGCCCGCAACAACGAACACTGCGAGCACGAAAGCACGCAGCGACGCAAACCGCAACAACGAATGCTCGAGACCCCGAAACACGGAACAACGAATGCACGACGCAACGTGCAACCGCCGCCCCGCGACCCGAAGCCCCGCACACCCGCCGCCACGGCACGCGCCGCCGCGCGCACCCGCACCCACAGCAATCGCCGCCGGTAACATCCGGCGCCGCGTAGCCCGACGCAGCAACTCCCGAAACGACGCATTGCACTCCTACGCTACAGTCACAATCACAAGGCATAATAACTTGTGAAAGTACTGCAGTTGCCAGTTCCCTAACGTAGATCTCATGAAGAAGAACGGGCAAGAAACTGTATTGCACATATACGCGGGTTATCACACTTAATAACCGACACATTCCGAAAAACACTTTGCCGCCATAAAATGGCAACCCCCCCTAGTAGCATTTTTTGTTGGCATTTAGTTGGGCCACATACAGAGGTATGTGGCCCAACTAAATGCCAACAAAAATGTATGTGGCCCAACTAAATGCCAACAAAAATGCTACTAGGGCCGCCGTATGGTCTGCCCTTCAGCATACCAGAGGCAGTATCAACGGCCGACGTCCCCGTACACCCGAAGTCACTGTCCACCCCATCAAGATATGACAACTCTTCTGGTAGCAGCCACGTCTCCTGAAGGGCTATCAAGTCAGCAGTCTGACATAAACGTCGAATATCATACAGAGAACGCTTGATATTCTTACAGTTGAATGATACAAACGTGGAAGGTTTATTACTAAGCATTTTTATTATGTTTAACGCCGTTAACAGAACCACACACTCTGTTCCCATTCTTTGGCTTAAAATGCACAAATCGTCTGAAAATTATTCCCTGAGGCCATAAGTCATTATTCAGAAACATATCTATTTTTCTTTCCGTTACAAAAAACTTATATGCATCATAATCAGTCTCTCTTGTAATTGAGATCTTTTCTAATTGAACTTTTTCACTCGTTCTATTGAATATATAACTAGTAATATCGTTTTCTAACGTCTCCTTATGCACGTTAGTAATGAATATCGGAATTTTCCGGTCGGCTGACTTGAAATTTCCTCTTTCCGCTGACGTACCAATTTTACCTATTAAACGGTTCTTAGATTTGGACTTGTATTTAACTATGTTCCAATCGTTATCCGTTTCATTTTGCTCCCGCATAGTTAAAGTAGCAACGGCCGGCGGCGCTTGTTTACGTGTATTGGCCGAGCCGCACAGCTGTTCACTCGTTTCTTTATCAGTAGATCGCAGTGACGTCATATTTAACGGTACATCGGGCGAGCGAGAGCGCCGAGAACTCGACGCCACTTTTTCCGCAACTACCTCCGCAAAAGAAGTATTCACATTATTTTGCTTTTTCTCGGTTTGAAAAAATTCTTCAATGACCATGCAACTGGATTTATCAAATTCTGGGTCTAGCATGACGTGACTATCTAATAAATCAATAGGGTCACCTTCAATATTCCCTCGTCTCTTCGTGTTGACCTTACGACTGGAGTAAGAAGACGGAGATAATTTTTCATCCTGGAATTCTTTCTTGAAATTCTCTAAATGCTCCAGCGTAGCGTACGTATCCTTCATAGTTTTTATCTCGGCCTGCACCAACACCAAATCCTTCAGCAGTTTCGAAACATCGAGGTGATCGAAGGTAATGGGTGGTAACATTTCCAGATTACGAGCCACAAACACAGGCATAACATCCAGGTCGGTGACTTTGAACAGGTGGATGATGTCATTTAAGATCCGATTTTCTTTTCCCTGTCCTTTACGAGCTTTTCGCTTATCGGACGGGAGCGATTCAAACAGTAACGAATATGATTTTCGTATTTGATCACTCGAAAACGTTGCAACACATATTCGCACTAAACTGTCTTCGTCTATAATAGATATTTTGTTTTGCACATACGCTAACATTTCATCAATCACCATATTACAATTGATACATTTCAACGTAGACGTCATTTTGCAACACAATCACCGCGGTACGAGCAAACACGTCACACTCGGGTGCGCGCGCGCGACGACTGGCAATAAAAGCTAGCAATAAAAGTAACTTAGGCCGATAAACATAATTAAATGAATATAAGTAGTACCAAGAAATTTTTTAAAGCAGCGCCATCTATGAGATTTCAAAAACATCAAGTCGAATTACATGTGTAAGCCTTTTTGGGTATAAATAATTTAAATTTGATCATGTTGGTGAGCTTAATAGTTGTTATTAAAAGTCATAGATGGAGTTGTGCATGTTCTTAGACGTCCACCTGGAGAACAGCCAGCGCATATATTTTGATCCCGATGACGTTGCTGAGGGCTTGGAAAATCCGCGCCAAATTGTCTTGGCATTTTTCAGGCTCTGTGAAATCGACCAGTTTGCGAGGTTCCTTACGTATGACGAAGTGCCTTCATATTACACATACGACAAGCAAAGGGGTGTAATAGTAATAGTCCTCCTGACCGTTTTCGGCCGCGGCGGTCAATCTTAGCAGAGATTAACCAACTGCGCGGGAGATATTATAGTGCACAAGTGTGTGCGCAGGCACAGGTGCACTCTCTGTTCCTTTCCTCTCATAGTCCGATGGGACGGCAATCCGACACGACCGGAGAGAGATCAGGCGCAGTACCAACGGCTTTCCGAGGCACGGGGGTACTATACCGGCAACTTCCAAACACCGGCCTACTATTGGGAAATTTCTAATGAAAAACCCAATAGCACTTTTTGTCCGACCCGGGAATCGAACCCAGGACCTCATACACAGCAATCGCGCTTACGACCACTAGACCAACGAGGCAGTTCAAAAAAAAAAGAAAAAAGGGGTGTATTTAACCGACATCGACGAGGACGTGCTGTGGAAGGTTTTACGGGAATTTTCAAGGATACCGCATTGGGTAGAGTTTATACCGTGCGCCTGAATAATGGTGAATGCTATTTTCTGCGGTTGTTACTTCACACGGTCCGAGGCCCAACGTCTTTCGCCTTTCTGAGGACATTTGATGGCGTGGAGTATCCCACTAACCGCGCAGCCTCGAAGTCACCTTCTCGACGGTGACCAAAACTGGGATGACACCTTCGCGGAGGCGAGCGTCAGTAGGTAACAGTCCCAGCCGCATGCGTCATCTGTTTGCCGTCATCTTGGTGTTTTGTGGAGTCGCAAACCCGGTAGCATTGTGGGAGAAGTATCGCCATCATCTGTCTGAAGATATTCTTCGAGCTTTTAAGGCGTGCTACTAGAGACGAAGTCGAAGTAACTGATGAACGCGTGCTGAACACCTGTCGCAGTTCACTTCAACACGTGGTCATTTCTATCGGCGGCAATCCACTGGTCGAATATGGGTTACCAGCTCCCTAATCATCACCGCATCAAGACCGCGGAAATCAGGAGTAAAACGCTGAGGCATTTTACGATCCGGGTGTAATGACTACCATACGAAATGACCATGTCGCTTTGTTCTCTTCAGAGCGAAAACAAATTTATGACACCGTCCTTGAAAGCGTTGGGCAAAACCAGGGTAAAATGTTTTTCTTGGATGCTCCTGGTGGAACAGAAAAAAACATTTGTTACAACTGGCATACTTGCAGAGGTCAGGAGGCATGGCAAAATAGTAGTAGTGTCGTCGGGAATCGCTGCCACACTGCTTCCGGGTGGCAAGACAGCACATGCCATGTTTAAAATTCCTATCGATTTAGAGAGTGCCGAAACGCCTGTTTGTGGTGCGTCACGTAACAGTGATAAGGCACCCGTGCTCAAGGATTGCTCACTGATCGTATGGGATGAGTGTACGATGGCCAATAGGAAGGCAGTTGAGGCCGTGAACAGAACCCTGCAGGACATCCGCAGGAACGAACATTTGATGGGTGGTGTCACAGTTCTGTTCAGTGGCGATTTCCGACAAACGCTTCCCGTGGTGACGCGGGGATTGAGGGCTGACGAGGTGAATGCTTCATTGAAACGATCTTCGTTGTGATCACGAGATCGCACTCTGCGCTTGACCATTAATATGAGAGCTCGGCTCGGCGGCAATGCACGTGCTCAAGAATTCTTCGATGTCTTTCTAAGTCTTGGCGAAGGCACTCTACCAGAGGAGAGAGGTGGACAGGTGGTGCTACCAGAATCTCTCATTGTAGTTGTATCCATCTAAGAAGAACCCATTCGCTGTGTGTACGGGGACATCAGTCGTATACCGCACCAACAGAATTGTTGGGTGTGTGAGCGGGCTATTTTAACGCCCAAAAATGATCAGGCTGCAGCAATTAACGAATGCATTCTCTCAGAAATTGAACGGAATGAAGTGGTCTACACCACTATAGACATTGTGGTCGAGCAAGATGACGCCACACATTATCCCGTGGAATTTCTGAGCTCCCTGTCAGCAAGTGGACCTCCAGCGCATACCGTCAAGCTGAAGGTCGGTGTCCCGATTATGCTTCTTCGGAACCTATCTGCGAACCGACCTCTAGATGAACTGCTTCTCACACGGGCAATAAATTGTACTTCGCTTGCTCCCGCGTCACCAGTCCTGACTCTCCATACATTTTGACTGCGGAGAGCCAAACCACTACTATGGTTTATCGAGAAGTCCTATAAGTATGTATTTTTACCCCATTCTGTCTTCCTAATTCATTTTTTTCTCCATCTGCTTCAGTCACAACTTATGACTAAAGCAGGCTGAAAATCAGCACTTTTTGAAGGTCAATTTTACAAAAGACAGTCTCCCTCTGTTACTGCACTTTCTGTAGATATAAGAAGAAACGGGTAAATGGAAAGGTATTTTTGGTGCTGTATAGCGTTCACGCAGACGACGTCGCGGGCAGCAGCTAGTAGAGAATAGACCTGTGTTACGGCTGTGTAGAATTTTGCATGGAGGTTGCAAGTACAGTCACCCACAAAAGTGCATGGATACCTTAGGGCCTATTTTTCTGTGAAGGTAGAAATCAAATTTTCGAAAATAATTAATAGATGGCGTTTGATTTCTGCACAACTGTGATATTAAACTCTTCAATCCCCAGTGTCACTTGTAGGTGGCATAAGTTTTATTTCTGTTTGAACTCCCTCACAGCAATTTTATTTGTAATTCCTACATAGATAATAATAAGAAATTAAACCTTTAAAGTTTTTACTTTCCGCAATGACAATATCCGGATTACCCGGTGTCACCTGTAGGTGAAATAAAAAGGAGGTAGATTTTTATAACTTAGTCCTAAATAAATGTAATCTATTCTGTTGAGATATAGAAAAAAATGGACTTTGACTTGGGAATAGGTTAGGTAAGTAAGAAGTTAGGAAACACGTATTAGCTTGGATTAAGTGAGAAGTTAAATGATTAAAAAAAAACAAAAGAAACCATAAGGAATGTTTTGAATTGCTAATAAGTGCGCACAGCATTCAAAAATATAATATTCTAGTTAGTAGTCAGTTAGCAACAGGGATTAACGGAGACAAACAAAAAGACACTATCACACAAATTTTAGAGGTTTATTTTTTACAGTTTATTATTCAAAAACAGACATTTATTATCGTTCAACATTATTATAATAAATAAAACTTCTTATTGAGGCCATAGCTTAAGTATTCGTTTCCAAAATAGGAAAGAGGATTGAAGCTTTTAAAACCCCAACAAAGACAAACAGGAGACCGGATTATTTTATCACAAAAGTGAAAAGTTTAATGAATTAAATAGGTAGGATAAAGCTATACAATTGCACAAAAACATACGAAAAGGTTCATATGTAATGTAAAAACAAAAATTGTTGTGTTTGACTTTTTTTAGTTATTAAAAATACGTAAGTCATGTAATAGGTTATAATAACCCGGTCTCCAGTTAATATAAATAATAAGTACTAAAGTTAAGTAATATTATTTTTAAGTATTATGAAATATAAATCCTGGATCGGCAAAACTTATCTATCCCCACACGTTCACTGTAATATGACCAGCATATTGGACAATTATCCACTTGTTTAGCACGTATTATTTCGGCACCACAAACATAAGCGTCCGTGTTCACTGGACTTAAAAGTTTTTTCATCTGTAAAGATGAAAAAACATTACTCAAATCAAAGTTAACATGATCCAAAGCGAACTGTAATCTTGCCCTTTTATGGTTTTCTGAGGGCCAGGGTTTCACAACATGCCTCCTATAATGCAGCTCTTCACTTTTAAGAGCACAACGGGCATTGTCAACACTTGAGTCATAAGAAGCAGCATAGTCGGTCATCGGCAGGAATCCATTTTCTTCATACTCTCATAACACGATTTGACGCTGTAATGTGTTTATGAGCCGTGGTCTACTAGTTCTTTGATGGTGTTACAAAGAACCCTCGTCTTCAAATCGTCGTACCCATAGAACAACTGTTTTTCTCTGCAACAATATAACAGAAATATATAATACGCAATAATGATTATTTATTAAGTACTATAGTCGTAACTAAAACATTTTTTTTTCTTATATCAAAACTACTTACGTTAACAATAAGATAAGTCGACAAGTTTCGAGTGTCGATAAGTTTTTGCCTTGATTTTGCAAATCAGTTATTTGAGCTCTTGTAACGAAAACAATATTACAACGCGTACTCATTTTGATGAAATAAGTTAATTCACCTAAATTAAAATAAAACTGAGCTAAACATACTCGAACGAGGTAATCGAAACAAACTTAGCGAACAATCAATTGAGTTTAGCTATAACTCATATAACTTCAATCTTATTATTTCTACTACCTACTAATTTATTTATGAATTCATATTCGACCTACCCTCAAGTTTGAAAACTAAAACATAGATAATTAAAATCAGATAGTTATAAAATGATAATAATATTCAATTTAAACAAGCATATTATGTAGTTATGAATAAATTTATATAATAGAAATAATTCATTATAAATTATTTGAATGGTTAAACAGAAAAAAGAAACTACATAAACATTTATACAGCGTGAGCGCCCTCTAGTTAGTGTAGCATCAACAATATAATCAATGTTGCTAATCGAGTACTAATTTACGCCAGGTGGCGTCATTTCTTGCTTCACACGGTATTTTTCCTGAACTGCCCATGCATTATTGTACGCGATGGTACCATAATTGAATGTTGGACTTTTGGTTGATTTCCATTGGCCATCGTTATAATTAATTTAATGTAACGGAGATAGCCTAAAAGTAATGAGGAGTATCCCAATCCCCCGGTATTATTTTCTGATTAACTTCGTTGCGAGATCCACGACTGTTAAGTTGTTTCTCTGTGACTTCGCTTATCTTGATTGTCTCGGTGCTTTTCTGATCGCCGCTGTTGATTCTGGTTTTCACGAGTTACAGTATAAGAATAAACACGTTTAGACTTTTTTACATCTTTAGAAAAAGATTTTCTACTGCGATATTTATTTCAAAAAGTCAAAACGAAACATCTGATTTCCTGCAATTTTTCCTGCCAGTTGCATACATAAAAGACGTCCACACTAACTCTTTTGATACGATATCCTAGAAACCTTTCAGACCCGTGATTTTCCAGATACCGTCCATTCCCTTAGAAGCTATGTCAGCTTTGTACTATTTCCTCGCTCCAAACATTTTTTGTTTCAATTTCCCGAGGATCGCAGTAATCGGATTCTCGTTAATACTGACTGGCGACTAACAATATTATTTCTTTCTTTCTTTCCTTCCTTCCTTCTTTGTTGTTTACTTTCTTTCTTTTTAAAGCTTCGCCTTCTGAAAAGTTTTGATTTAATTGGTTGGCTTAATTTTTGTGTGAGTAGTGAATTTTTTGTTCATTTTAGCTTTCAATTTTAGTATGGATTTGTTTTGATAGATTAAAATCTTACTATGGAAATTAATATTGTTCCTGATAAATTAATGGTGATGTTTGTGTGCTTTGCAAACCGAATAGTAGGACTCTATCAACGAGGTTACCGGTGAAAAAGATTTAGGATTTCAAAACATTGAAGTCGGTAAGTTTTCAATCCAAAACGAAAGATTTATTTGAACTTTCTAAAAGGTTCAAAGCTGAAAATATCATGAATACGAAACAAAAACAAAACCGATTATAACTGTAAATAATAGTAAACTTTAGAAATTAAACCAAATCTCGCAACTTTGACAGAACTATAAATTCAGTCAATTTACTTCTAAAACCTCAGTTCAATCACAATTGAATAAAACTTGAGTCAAATTGACAGCTAACTCCATCTATTTAAATCTAACTTTATTTTTTAGAACAAACTTTTGATTCAAATTATATTCAGCCAGAGTTTCGAGCAAACAATAATGACAAAGAAAGTCTTAGCTCGCTCAATTAAATCGGACGATTCTCTTTTCAGATCTATAAAAATAAAAGAAACAATTAATTGTAAGAAAAAAGTTTCTATTAGGGCGAGGTAGTGAAGGAAGATGAGCGAGAAATAAGCTTTTTTTTCTTCCTCTTCTCATCTACTATCAGACATCCCTGACTATGATCAGATATTGTGTGAAAAGATACATCACGTTTTTACAGAATCAGGGCCAGTGTCCAAATTCTACTTAATCAGGCAGCACAATATCAGCTTTCTTGAGTATCTTAGCATGTTTTGAAATCAATAGTGATCGTGAAAGGGGATTTAGAAGGTTGGCTAACTGTCTTTGTATTTCTCTAGATAGCGCTTCACTTCTCCTAGGATTGTTGGGATATGAGAAAGGAATATACTCTTGATTTTTTAATATAATAAACGATGTATGATTTGCAAATAAGTTTTGTTTTTTTGACTAGATAGAGGGTTTTTTACCTGTCCACTCTGAGAAGAAACCAACTCAGAGGTCATAGTCTCTTTCTAGGTCCACAGCCATATTCTGTTCAACTCACAAGAGAACTATGCAGATTAGTGTCTGAGATGGTCTTTAGAAGTAAGAACCACATAGATTTGAGTTGACATGTCCAGTCTGTGTAAGCATTTGTTAGTTATCGTGTAGCTCGACTTATAACTCAACGATCAATACCAAAGAATGGACATTTGGGCAGGTCTTTTATAGTACTCAACCTGCCATACAATCGTTAAAACCAAAGGAAAACAATATTTTATATTGTCATTCACCTGCTGCTGACAGAACAAGTCTCTTTGCTTACGTAAAAATTAAAATACTTCTATTTATTTCTACTACTAACTACTGAGAAAAATTTCATCGCGGTAAACATTTCGTCTCAAATAGATTTTAAACTAAAACTCTAGGTCTGTGTGATTTTGAAGTTTTTAAAAACTCTCCAGTTCAAACACCAGTGAATAGGACCGTTATACCACCATGCAGTATTACTTACCTTTACTTAAACAATTCTAATTAACTGCAACTAGATAACAAATACCCAAAAGCGACTTTATCAAGGACCACAAAACAAGTTTTAACCAGCATTTGGCTAACATCCCAGAACCGTTTATCCCGGCAGAAATCAGGGACACAGCACACTGCATTATAAGTGATCTGATAAACTTGAGCGGAGCGGAGCGAGGTCGTTTGCAGTGCGACCTCGCCCCGCAGGTGGGGTCGAACAATCTGGAAGGTGCTTCACGGATAGACTTCATTAAGTCGGTAAATAGGAGTGCGTTATATTGTACGGAACCCTCTTTGCTATTCATTAAAAGCTGTGTTTGCGTTGTTTTAAGTTGGGTTTTTTAATTTGCACTCTGGAAAGTCTGTCTAGCTTTGTTCTGTTATGCCTCCTAGTAGAGACTAATAAAAGTTCACGTTTCGATACTGGCAAAAGGCTATATTATTCAAAACATGAAAGCTGCAATAATACAACCATATTTCGCTAGTTATGATTACCCGTTTAAGAGGGGGCGAGCCTATTGCCATTATACGGGCACACATTCAGACTCCGTAGCTGCTACTGAGAATTTCCTGGTGGAAAAACTCAACATAAATATAATAATTGAAGGTCCATATTCAAAAGAACCTACAAATTAATGAGAGGTCCCAAATCAGGTTTCCTTGAGTTTTTGCCTAAACTTGTATCGGAAAAATAATATACGAACTATTCTAACAAGTGTTATTTCGAGTAATGAGCGTTAAAACAAAGCGGAAACCTTTGAACTTCGCGTTTTTTTTGTACAGCCCTCTTTCTTGATCTATTAGTCTGATCTTGTTTACGGGGCAATTGGTTTGGAAGGAGAAGGGGGAAGCCTTTGTACATCAGTGGAAAACACAAGCAGGTAAAAAGAAAACAGTGGGTTTTCTTTTAACCTGCTTGTGTTTTTAAAAGTTAGCTTTTGCAATTCCAATGAGATAAACCCTTTTTTTGGACGGTGGGAAATCCTCAAATGACTCTCCAGAGCATTTGAGGATTTCCCAATGCAGAGCGGTAGGGAGTGTCAGACTTCTACTAACTAAGAACCACCCATATTCCTTCTTAGCCCTTGTACCGAGGCCGCGGTATCTCTTTCGAACAACCCGCAGCCCCGACGGGATTATAATTAACCCTAGCAACACCATTTAACTATGTATTAAGTAATTGACAAGTATAAAGTAGGTAACTATCTCAATGAGTTCACGAGAAAACTACTAAATTGAAACCGTCTTTCAACACGAATCTAGACCAATAAATAGTACGTACTTACTTAAATGGACTTCCGAACTAACTCCACAAATATCTCCAGATATTTCTACTGAACTTTAAACTTAATTACTCAAAGAAGTAAATTGGTTTTCCTCTGCAGGATTGGTTGGTTTGGCAATATTGACTGGTCAGACAGTTATTTTAATTATTATATCTTACTCTGTATTTATTCAAACTTTATCAATTTAATCATTGTTCAATTTGTAAAGTTAGTTGTTAAATATTTATTTGGTGAGGCGTTTGAAAGTGATTATAATTTGTTGGTGACCTTAATTGTGGTATTGAGGTAGATAATCCTACTAATATTATAAACGCGAAAGTTTGTGAGTATGAAGGTATGAATGGATGTTTCTTAGTCTTTCACTCAAAAACTACTGAACGGATTTGGATAAAATTTGGTACACAGATAGTTTATAACCTAGATTAACACATAGGATAGTTTTTATCCCGATTTTATCTTTCCGTGGGATAATTTTCGATTTGTAGCGGACGAAGCCGCTGGCAACACCTAGTCTATCGTAAAAGTCCAGTGTTGTATGCTTTTTTTGCCGGAATTGGACTTTAAGTTTTTGGGAAGTAAAGAGGTTCAGTATGAATAACGTATCCCAGTACGGCGGAGTTTCCCAGAAAAATTTCAAAATATCCGGATGAAAGGTGGACTCTCAAAAAAATATCAAAATATGTCAGCTACCATGAGAATTTGAACGGAATTTTGCATTGAAATTACTACATCTAACAACATTTTTAACAAAAAGATATTTCTAGAAAAAGGTACCAACACTATGACCGGATTATCTCCACATTTTAACTTAACGTTTAAACTTACTCTTGCTACGTACTAATTATAGTGTCAAGTCACAGTAACTCGCTAATTAAGTAATAACAATAACTTTAAGAAAGCGCTTTAGAAGTACTAAGCATAGTTTAAATAAATACAGCTCTTTGATTACTGCACTCGTGGCATCTAGTCAGAATCTAGAACAAGCCATTTTTTTTTTGGAGAGTTGGAAATAATCAAATAATTCCTCCCGCTCTGGGACGAGCGGTAGGGAGTGTCAGACTTCTACTGACAAAAAACCACCCGTGTTCCTTCTTAGCTATTTGTGTCCGGGGCCGCAGTATCTCTTTCAAACAACCCGCAGTCCTAAATCTAGAACAGTTACTATATGCCCAAATTGATATTAATGTTAAATTAGTAGTAAGTCCTTAAAATGTAACAAGAAACAAAATTAGAACCCTCCTTTTCTACTAGGTTTAGACAGCACGTTCCGTAATTATGCTACGCGCATTTCGATGTTCACGACGAGCGTAGCGAGCGTAATGTTCTTAGTATTAGATACGTGAAATGCGTTAAGAGAATTGTATCGCCTTTTAATCAACATATTGTTTTGGTATCAACATTGAATTTTCTAATTCTAGATAAAATCAAAACATTTAAAACTAGTTACAGGCACTTTTAAACTGCTGAAGCGAAAAGAACAATAAAATGAAGCTACAGACGCAGTTACAAGTTAAAACTGTAAAATTTCAAAGCGTAAATCTTTATGGAGCACCTCACTGTGCAATAAACTTTTCAGTAATAATCCAAAGGCAAACATAGGCCTACATGAGCACTTAAAAAACGTCCAGATAAGGTTCAGGTTTGTAGTTTCCTATGGAGAAAACCCGGCCAGAAAATGTTCTCTTTTAAAATGATCTTTTGCGTCGTCAAACAGTTAACCGTAATGTTAAAGCTCTAATCCCGTTCCAAAACGCACTCTAAGGGCTCCGACACATAAAAACGATACGACGTCGCGTCGTACAACGATGCGGCGTCGTTTCACGATACGACGTCGTGTCGTGGAAATCTACGATGAGCATCGTAAAAAAACACGACATCGTAACGTAATGTGCCACGCACGATACACGGCACGATGCCGTCGATACAGAAGGGTGGTGTTTTAGTTCATTCCGAAAAATGGACCGCTCTAGACGCATTCTGAAAAGAATTTTTAAATGTTTTTGAAATTAGAACGAAAATAAATTTAATTTTATGTGCGCAGGATTGCATCGTGAGTTTCTAACGTCACGACGTCGTATCGTAAAACGACGCCGCATCGTTGTACGACGCGACGTCGTATCGTGTTAATGTGTGGGAGCCCTAAGAACGAGCACGATACTCCACGGCCACAACTTTCATATCGATTCACACACACTCATCAAAACAGCATAACATCAGACAACAATTCTTTCTACCGCAATCTGTCGCAACACTAAAACCTTCTTAATAACTTGCTATAAAACAAAAGCAATAAAAACCGATTTATTATCCCTCAGATTATCTTACCCGACTGCTGGTGGAAAGGAGAAATGTGTTTGTGTATTAGCATGAGACCCTGCCAGTGGCAGTCTGAATATTTAATGGTAGAAAAATCAATGTTTGACTCACGGCAACTCTTTGTGTGCTATCGATCTTATTTGGATGGGGTATGGATGAGGCAATGTGTTGAGCGTTTAAGTGGTCTTTAGGTGTAGATATTATCCTCATTGCTTAGGATCGTGACCTATTTGAATCTCTCATGGATTATCTTGCGCCAGCTCACTCTATCTTCGGTAGCGTGTATGGCATCGAGTGGAACTGGTCTGACCAGCGCATTGGGATTCTGCCTCTGGGCTTTCTCCCGCCCGCCTTGCCCGTTATTAGTAGCTTTTCTAAGTTATTGCCTCTCTTTCTGGCAAACGGACCAAAAACAATTTTTTATATTAAACGGGGGCCTCTCTTGCCTTATCTGCAGGATAAAATAAACAATAAGTAATAGAGAGTTCTCTATAGAAATCTCTAATAGTATAATAATATCTACAGGACAAGATTCAAGGACAGATAATTTACTCTTTTCTTATATGACCGGTAAAAGATTCACGCTGCAGTGTACAGCTTGTCGGATTCATACCCTAGGCTTTCGCAAATCGTTTATTGTAGCATGCGCACCAAAGCCGAAATAGCAGGGGTGGCTTTCTGCTACTAGGGAACACAACGATGACGAGTAAAATACGATGTTCAAAAACTCCACAGAATGTCAATAGCAAATAACAGTGCATACACGTACCTTGGACTGCTACGACACACGTTGAACTTTCCACCTCCGATAGTACCAAGGGCAGGAACACAGGAATTCCGGGATGCGAGTCAGATATTCACGCGCGTAGAAGATAAAAACCGATGGTTTGTCCAGTGCTGGGACAGGAGAACGTCGGGCGCGAAAAGGATATGTTTTCACACACGCGGGTATCTAAGAAGTGTCTTCGCTCCAACTTTTTACGAGTCACGGTATGCACCACAGATTATAGATGGTCTGCGTTTTGTTATCGCAAACTGATGGAACGTTGAACATCGATTAGAATTTGAAGAATTAGAATAAGTTACGTTTGGTTTTGTACGATGACGGAACATCCCGCCCACCAAAATGGCTATGGCATTTTCTGGTCAAAGAACGATATATGATAAAATGGACTAATAATGACGATAAACTAAGCTAAACTAAAATTAAACGTACTAAAATTAAAGTTACTTTGAGAGTTAAGTTAATCGATTTGAGCTATGGGCAATGGACATAGCTTAACCAACGGTCGTTGTATTGTATGGTTAGTTGCGGTTTTAACGACTGCGATCCGAACTACCCCGTCAGATCCAGGGAGGAGATCTACCACACGAGCAAGAGGCCAATGTAATGGCGCACGATTGTCATCTTTGATTATCACCATCGAACCAACTTGTAATGGTTTGGAATCTTTGGTCCATTTGGCACGTTGTGTTAGAGAGTTAAGATATTCATTTTTCCATCTGGACCAAAAATTCTGATGAAACGATTGTAACAGCTGTGATCGCGCCAGGACTCAGCCGAACCTTATCTCGGGCCCATGGGAGACAGGTCTCAGAACAGCTGCCGTCCTAACGGGATCAAATAGACGCGATACGCGCCTCCGAACAATATTACAATTTCTGAACTTACAGCTACCCTTACCTCATTTCTTCGAGCCGGTCTCACTTCCTTGACCCCTCGCAAGTTGTGTAACTGTGTATGTGTATAATGAGTGTATATGACCTTGCGATGGTTTGCTGGTAGTTCCGGACGATTCTTCCACGTCGCTGCAAGCCACGCCGTTAACGCGAGCCACCACACTCACTCCGTATTAGTCTAACCACAAAAGCCTCGGTGCTTTCCCAATAGCACTCCCGTGACAAGGCAAACCAATGATATTATCAATAACCCGTTCGACATTCACAGCGTCGCTAACCGTACTGCTTAACTAGTATAATTGGGTGCCGCGAAATGACTCCACAAGTCGATTTAATCAATGCGCGTGCGCTTTCACCCGTGATTCTATGGCTACTCTAATATTCGTTCGACGCCCAGCACGTCTCAATACGAACTACTATTCACGCCGAGCCCAGCGCTCGACCTCTACCTCCGCCCCTTCGCCTCTGTCGCACCGAGGCGGAGAAAATCAAAAATCTGAAGGTAGATTATAAACAATCACCCCCCCCGGACCGACCCGTTGTCGGTCCGCTCAAACTCCCGGGAGTCGAGATAAAGTTGAAACTGCCCGTCTAAGGATCGAGTCCCTCACCTGGACGTCTGCGATCCTTGGAAACCCATCCTTGCCCGTAATCAGGTTAACAATGCGCCCCCGTCGCCAACACAACGGTGATAGGTTAGCATCCTTAACCAGAACGAGGTCTCCAACGCAGGGTGGGGTCGTCCTGTCCGTCCACTTAACGCGTTGCTGTAGAATATGCAAATACTCCAGCGACCATCGCTTCCAAAAATTTTGGCTCATTTGCCGTAACATCTGATACCGTGACAACCGGTACAACTTGACATCAGTATACGGATATTCCGGCAAGGCGTTAAGTGGTTGGCCAATCAAAAAATGACCTGGGGTCATGGCCTCAAGGTCATTCGGGTCAGCGCTCAACGGGCACAAAGGTCGCGAGTTTAAGACCGCCTCAATTCTGCAAAACACCGTTGACAACTCCTCAAAGGTGAGAATCGTTGAGCCGATGACCCGATACAAGTGAGTCTTGGAAGACTTGACTACTGCCTCGAAAATTCCACCCCAGTGGGGGCATCCAGGTGGACTAAAATACCACGAAATGCCCCGACTGGCGAGGCCCGTGCCAATCTCTCGCTCATTCTGACTTAAAAACAATACAATTTCCTTTAAGCACCGGTCGGCGCCCTTGAAGTTGGTACCACAGTCCGACCGAATCAGTGACGGTACTCCCCGTCTAGAAACAAATCGATCTAACGCCGCCAGAAAGGCCTCCGTAGAGAGATCGGCCACCAATTCCAAATGAACGGCCTTGGTCGCCAGACACACGAAGACACACAGATATGCCTTAACCGACTTCGCGTTGCGAAGGTGCGATGTCTTGACCATGAAAGGCCCCGCGAAATCTGTCCCTACGCCAGCAAATGGCCGAGCCTCCGTGACTCGATCGGCCGGGAGATCTCCCATTTGTGGCTGCATTGTGGCTGCCTTGAGTCGGTAACAAGGCAAGCAACGAAACACAACGCTCCGTATGATTCTGCGGGCCGATAAAATCCAAAATTCACGCTGCAAAATGCCCAGAAGGGTGTTACAGCCTGCGTGTGAATTCTTGGTGTGACGGTCCCTAACCAACAACTCCACCAAAGCTCCCTTCTTGGGGAGAATTAGAGGATGTCGCGCTGCATAGGGCAAGTCGGCATTCCGTAATCGTCCTCCCACCCGGAGCATTCCATGCTCATCAATGAACGGGTTGAGGCGGACAAGACCCTTTTTCAATCGACCTGCGCCAGTCTTCAAGACCCTAATTTCGTCCTGGAACTCATTCCTCTGAACGACTCTCACCCAGAGTGAGAGAGCCTTTCGCTGTTCTTCAGGTCCCATTATAGGCGACATGTTTCGCTGCGCGACAGGACAACGACAATTTTGACAAAATCTCATTACCCATCCCGTTACTCTAAGTAACTTCCCTAACGAACTATATCGTTCCAAGAGGGTGTGGTCTACGGTGGCGGGTTCCACTGTAGTCACATTCAGCCTCAAGCCTTGGTCTGGGGGTAATGAATGTCGACCGCACTCATTAAATGGCCACTCCGCATGTGGCTGTTCCAGCCATTGTGGCCCCCACCAAAGAGAATGTTCAACCAAAGCAGGCGCCGGACAGCCGCGTGAAGCGCAGTCAGCCGGATTAATCTCACCTGGAACATGTCTCCAGACCAGAGGAGTCTCTGAGCTATTTATTTGTGAGACTCGGTTGGCCACAAATACCTCGAGCGTGTGGACCGAAGTCTGCAACCAGCATAACACGATTCGGCTGTCAGTCCATGCATAGACCGTCTCGTTCAGAGCCACCGTACCACGCAAATTCCGCACCACATGGTTCAAGAGCCGCGTCAGAAGGGCTGCACCTGCCAGTTCCATCTTCGGAATCGTCCAACGAGTCCGAACAGGTGCAACCTTGCTCTTGGCCAGTACCAAGCGTACCGTTCCCCTACCAGCGGTCTCACCTGTTCTCAGGTAGACTGCGGCCGCGTACCCCTTCTCCGACGCATCACAAAACCCGTGCAGGGTGACCTTGACTCCTGCCTGCGGGAGCAGTTTACGCGGGATCTCAATCTCTGAGATCTGTGGTAAGGTGGTGACGAATGCCGACCACTCCCGAGCCAGCTCCTCCGTGAGCTGATCATCCCAACCTAGTTGAGCCAACCAAAGCTTCTGAATGAAGCACTTTCCCATGAACGTGACCGGCGCGATCCAACCGGTTGGGTCGAACGTTCGTGCGATAGTCGAAAGGACCGATCGCTTGGTCCAGGTCTTCGACAGCAACTCGGCCTCACAACTGTATGTGAAGGCATCCTGACTCGGTCGATACTGGACCCCTAAAATGGCCAACGCATGAAGATTCTCCGAATCCTCAAACAAATGCGGGTCTTGTTGATACTCAGTTGGCAGTCCTGCCAGTACCTCTGGGCAGTTCGACAGCCATTTCCTGAGTTCATAGCCACCGGAGGCCATGAGCGCCACCAATTCATCCCTTAAGATGAGCGCCTGCTCAATACTGTCTGAGCCCGTACAAATGTCGTCTACATAGACGTCCCTATCAATGACAGCAGCCGCGCGGGGAAAGCGGAGCCGTTCTTGATCAGCCAGTTCTCGTAGCGTACGCATGGCTACATATGGGCTGGGCTTTAATCCGTACGTGTTTGTGTTGAGCTCGTACGTGACCATCGGTTCTTCTGGGCTCTCTCGCCACAATATCAGCTGGAACCGACGGTCGTCTGGATGAATCTCAGTTTGACGAAACATCATCCGTACGTCCGTAACGAAGACAACCTGGTGTCTCCTGAAGTCCGTGAGAATGTCTGCAATGTCTCTGGTCAGCTTAGGACCAGCATGGAGACATTGATTCAGGGACACCCCGCTAGACGTCTCCGCGCTCCCGTCGAACACGACCCTAATCTTTGAGTCAGGTGTCTTCAAAACAGCATGATGAGGCAACACATAATGCTCCTCATGACGATAGTCAACCCTGGACACCGACATGTGACCCAACGTCAGGTATTCGCGCATGAACTCCACATACTTCTGTCGGAAGTTGGAGTCCCGCTTCATGCGCCTTTCCATTGCCACTAACCGCTTTTCTGCCAGACTCCATGAGCTCCCCAGCGGAGGTCGAGTTGACAGAAATGGCAACCTTGTCATAAATCTACCCGATGGGAGGCGCACCGTGTTACATCGATAGAATGTTTCGCACTCCTCATCACGTGGGTTATTTCTAAGAGCGGTGGGTGGCTCTTCCGTTGCCCAGAACCGTTGCAGGACGTCGGATAACACGCTGCCATAATATATGGAGCTATAATCCGTTGAGTGCTGTGGTTCCCGTACTGGGCCCAATAACGCGTAACCACCTGCGGTACGCATGGCCACAACCCCGTTTGGTTGCAGCTCCCGTTTGCCGCTTCGGAGCAGCTTCCCGAGGACGTCAGACCCAAGCAAGACGTCCACCCGTCCGGGGATCGCGAAGTGGGGATCGGCTAACTCCAATCCATTGGTCAACCCTTTTACCGCAGACGGTAACCGAGTCTGAGGGAGGACCCCAACCACTTCGTCCAAAACGATCGCCGTGGCATTCACCCGCGTGACCGATGCCGTGTCACCCATCTCGAACAGGAATGTCGTCTGACCCCTGAGGTGAGGCACCCGATTGCCACCTATACCTACGGCGCCATCCCGTGATGGCTCTAATGTAAGGCCCAGCTTTTTCACTAAACAGCTGGACACAATACAACCTTGTGCCCCTGAATCTAACAGTGCTCGCACGTGCACCGGCGGTCCGTCAGTACCCCTGACAGTAATCCTAGCCGTCGGTAATAATACCGTTACTGTCGGGGTGGGCACCACTGACGAACAGGCTGCTAGTTGCTAATAGGAGGCACCTCCCTCCTCCCCTGCCGGAGGGGGAGTAAATACTGTCCCAGTATACGGGTCCCAACCCGGGTAGTAACCCTCCCGACCCATCGGTGACATCCGTGCCGGTCGGAAGTAGCCTACTGGCATCCTTCCGAACGGTGGCGGGCGCGCCGTCAGCCGAGGGCGTTCTGCGAGAGGCGGGGAGAAGCGACTACTCGGGGGTGGCAACATGCCCCCCAACGCATTCGAGTACGCCGCGTAACCCGTCTGTACTACCTCCGGGCCCCTGCCCGAGTCTCGGTGCCTATCCCCCCCCCGCGGGGAAGACGACGGTATCGGGTTGTGCTCTGGATCAGCCCTTGGCCCACCCCCCCGAGGGGGCGGCGACCGCTGATTCCTGGCCGACCCACCCCCCCTAGGGGGGGGTGACCGACCACCCGAATCTGGCTTAGGAGAGGGGGGGTGACCTCCCGGCGAGGCTCCGTGCACCTCCCTACTCTCCGCCAGGCATAGCAACTCGTGATGGGCTCCTCCGCAGGTTCCACAGTTAGTGGTCCTGTGGCACTCACGTACAAAGTGAGTCCCCAAGCAGCTGAAGCACAAATAGCGCTGCTTGACCACCCCTCTTCGTCTATGCACCCGCTGCGCCTTAAAGTCCGCGCATGCGGCGAGACCGTGCCCTTCCTTCCGACAGAAGGCGCACACTTCCGATTGGAGGGCGTGGTATTTCTTCCCCCCCCGACGGGGCTCAACCGGCTTGGGCCCGCTCGTACGTCGGGTTGACGGAGGAGGGTGCGACGTGGATGCCCCTTGGCAATCCGCCCGCCGGCACTCGCCTCCTAAAAACACCCTCAAGTCATCGTAACTTGGGAGGTGGTCCGTCGATTCGCCACCATGTGACTGCTCAAAGCGCGCCACCACGTCGATCGGCAACTTCCGTAAAACCCTATTGACGATGATATATTTATTGTCCCCTAACGACAACTTAAGTCGATCTAACGTGTTCACCGCAACCGTGACCGGATTAAGGATTTTCGCCCTTATTTCGTACACGTTAGACACCTTCGGGATTTCAAAAATCTTATCGATGAGGCCATCAACTATTAATCGCCGATTATCATATCGGTCGATTAATAGGCCCCATGCCGTCTCATAACTGGCGTCCGTAATCTCCAGGTGGGTCAAGATGTCGTGCGGCTCACCGTTAAGCCTACCCATTAATTGAGCCATCTTGTAGGCGGGCGAGAGATCCGTACGCGAATGCACGACACTATTAAAAATATCGCGGAATCGCGGCCAATCGGCATACTCGCCGCTAAACTCGGGTACATGTACTGGTGGCAACGGCGCCTGAATTCCTACGCCTGCTGGCCGACATGATTCCCTGACGTCACCCATGCGCGATCGCTCAATGTCGGCCGCCGCCTGGATTATGCTCATGGACATTTCCCCACACTGGTCCACATTGCCCCGTACCACCTGAGCATCCTTGTCCACCGACGACAGATCCGTCGATTCGAGACATGCTAAATACTCAGCGTGACACTTTAACACGGCGTCATATCGTTCGTCAACTTGCCGAGCGCGTGACAATAACGCATCTTCACGATCGGTGCGACCTACCAACGTAACAACCGATGAAAACCATCTCAATTCAGCTTCGATTCTGGCTGCGATAGTTTTCGTTACTGACGGAGCCATAGTACCAACCTCAATACGCGATTATGCAATAATAAATAACAATAACCAAAAAAAATAACAATTATTGTATCCGGAACTAACAATAATAATATATTCGTTGAGTGAATAAATCTACGACGCTATGCCAACTCTTGAACTTATTCCTCTACGTGCTCTAGAGGTTATTCCTCTATGTCTCAAATGTTGACAATCATAACACGATTTGTGATGAGGTTATATTTGTGCGTAACCGAACGTAAATAACAAATTATTTTATCAACGAATATTCACATTCCATGTACTTATTATTAATAACGCCAAACTCAACTTGAGGCGTACACTGGTATGTAGGTCAATGTACTACTACCTACAAGTTGAATTTGTACATGAACACAATTTTTACAAAGTAAATTGGTACCAAGTACCTACTAATTTTTACAAAGTGGGTTTAAATAAACCACGCTCTGCTACCAGATTTTGATCGCGCCAGGACTCAGCCGAACCTTATCTCGGGCCCATGGGAGACAGGTCTCAGAACAGCTGCCGTCCTAACGGGATCAAATAGACGCGATACGCGCCTCCGAACAATATTACAATTTCTGAACTTACAGCTACCCTTACCTCATTTCTTCGAGCCGGTCTCACTTCCTTGACCCCTCGCAAGTTGTGTAACTGTGTATGTGTATAATGAGTGTATATGACCTTGCGATGGTTTGCTGGTAGTTCCGGACGATTCTTCCACGTCGCTGCAAGCCACGCCGTTAACGCGAGCCACCACACTCACTCCGTATTAGTCTAACCACAAAAGCCTCGGTGCTTTCCCAATAGCACTCCCGTGACAAGGCAAACCAATGATATTATCAATAACCCGTTCGACATTCACAGCGTCGCTAACCGTACTGCTTAACTAGTATAATTGGGTGCCGCGAAATGACTCCACAAGTCGATTTAATCAATGCGCGTGCGCTTTCACCCGTGATTCTATGGCTACTCTAATATTCGTTCGACGCCCAGCACGTCTCAATACGAACTACTATTCACGCCGAGCCCAGCGCTCGACCTCTACCTCCGCCCCTTCGCCTCTGTCGCACCGAGGCGGAGAAAATCAAAAATCTGAAGGTAGATTATAAACAGCTGCCACCGGTGAAGCCGGTTAGTATTGACTTGTGATAGATCCTCATCAGGGACAGCGGTTAAAGGTTCTAATGTGAGGAAATGACCTGGGGTCAGAGCTGTTAGATCATTAGGATCTGAGCTGATAGGGTACAGCGGTCGAGAATTCATAACGGCTTCGATTTGGGTGAACAGAGTTGTGAGTTCTTCAAAAGTAAGGACTTGATCACCAACGATACGTAACAAGTGAGATTTAGCTACCTTAATTTGAATTTCCCACACTCCGCCGAAGTGTGGAGCCGAAGGAGGATTAAATTTAAATGTTATTTTTTCTGCACTAGATGCATGTTGCATTAGAGTCGCCAATTGATTGCTAGCACCCACGAAGTTAGTCCCACAATCCGCGTGTATTTCGTTACAGCGACCACGTCGCGCCACAAGACGTCGTAGTGCTGCGATAAAACCGTCTGAACTTAAAGTAGAAACCACTTCAAGGTGCACTGCTTTGGTAGCAAGACAGACAAACAGACATAGGTATGCCTTGTCTATCTTAGCGCCACGGTGTGGACCTAGCTTGATACGGAACGGGCCACCAAAATCGACGCCTACGATAGAGAACGGTTTTACTTGATTGACGCGATAGGCGGGTAAATCGCTCATGAACGGTTGGAGCGGTTGCGGATTAGTACGGAAGCATTGAATGCATTTAGATAGGCACTGACGTATGACACGCTTAGCAGAGAGAATCCAAAATTGTTGTAAAAGTAAAAAATGTGTCGTGTTTATACCTGGGTGTAGATAGTTACGATGTATAAAATCTACAATTAAAAACGATAATTGATGATCCGACGGTAGAAAGGCTGGATGCTTTTGTTCGTATTCTAAGCCTGCTCGTGATATTCTTCCGCCCACCCTGAGTATTCCTCGACGATCAATAAACGGGTTTAGTTTACGAAAAGGTTTAGGTATAGATTTTTTAGAGTTTAAGTTTGAAATGATTTCAGAAAATGTTATCTGTTGTATATGTTTGACTAAATGCATTAGCGAATTATGTCGCTCAACGTTATTTAAGAATTTGCAACGATTTGCTGAAGCTGGATTACGGCAGTTTGTAATGAAGCGACGAACAAACGTAAGTATGTTTATTATCTTTTGTAGAGATGAGAACCGCTTTATTAAAGAGTCTATAATTGATTCAGTCTGAGACTCACTATTTACGCAAGTGGTTAAGGTCACCATTCTCCGAGCCTCAGCCTGTACGACTGACTCCTCGTCGCTAGTCAGCTGTGCTAGACTACTAGTGGAATTGGTCATTGGCCATTTAGTTTTATCATTCGATAGCCACCAGGGCCCCGCCCACCATAACGAGTTAACTAGAATTTCACTCGGGAACTGACCTCGCGAGCAGATATCTGCGGGATTGTCTCCGGAGGACACATGACGCCAACATTCCATGGGGGTTATATCCTGGATGTGACTGACGCGATTAGCGACGAACGTAGTCCAGCGCGAGGAGGGCGAACGTAACCATGATAAAACGATGGTTGAGTCAGACCAGAGAAAAACGTTATCGATTTTAATTTGAGAAAGACAGGTGTCACGCACGAATTTGTATAGGTCGGAAAGAAGAACTGCAGCGCACAATTCGAGTCGTGGCAGTGATATGCGTTTTAACGGAACCACACGAGCTTTAGAGCATACGAGGAAAACGTTTACTTGACCAGCCTGGACTACACGCAGATACACTACTGCTCCGTATGCGATCTCAGAGCTGTCACAGAAGCCGTGGATTTCGTGTGACTCAGCATCTGTGCAAGTCAATCTACGAGGAATCCTGAATTGAGCTAGCTCCGGTAGTTGGTCACGATAAGTGTTCCACGTTCGAATGACGTCATTAGGTGGAGTTTGATCCCAGCCTATGCCGAGAACCCATAGTTTTTGTATCAAACATTTCGCTCGGACGGTGATTGGTGAGAGGAGACCCAATGGGTCGAAGATCCGCGCTGTTTCGCTTAAAATCGAGCGCTTCGTACAAGGCCGGTCAGAAGATTCTATAGCGAAGTTGAAAGTATCTGAGGATGGATCCCACTGAAGACCTAACACCTTCAGGGTTGATGGTGATGTTTCCATGGTGTCGAATGACACTGCACCAGTTAAGCAATCTTCACTAGGAAGATCCGATAGAAGTTGAGGATGGTTACTAACCCACTTTCGCAAATGAAATTGACCACGTTTGAATAAAGCGATAATTTGCGATTTAGCCTCCTGAGCAGTTTCTAATGTTGAAAATCCAGTAGCCACGTCATCAATATATACTTGAGTTAGAATAACTTGTCTTGCCAGAGGATAAGCGTCTCCTTCGTCTTCTGCGAGCTGTCTCACAGTTCGACACGCGAGGTATGGAGATGACGCTAAACCATACGTGACCGTATTTAGGCGGTATTCCTGTAGGGGCTCGCTAGGCGAGGTCCGCCAGAAAATGCGTTGATAGTCGCGATGGTCTGAAGACAAGACAATTTGGCGATACATTTGACGGGCATCTGCCATAAAAACAACGTTAGGTTCCCTGAACCGTAAAAGTAGTTCCAAAATATTTGGTTGTAATTTTGGACCGATTAGTTGGGTATCATTCAAGGAACGAGAATGAAGATCTTTAGCTGAAGCGTCAAATACGACGCGTAGACGTGTGCTAACGGAATGAGGACGTAAGACGCAATGATGGGGAATGTAATATTTTCCTTGACCTACGTCCTGGGGCGGTACAAGTGACATATGACCGGATTCGAGGTAATCTGCCATGAATTCAGAATATTGACTACGTAAATCAGGATCGCGAGATAATCTACGCTCGATAGCGTAGAATCGGCGCAAAGCTACTTCACGAGAGCCTTCAAAAGTAGGTTCCGTGTCATTTTTGAAAGGAATTTTAACAATGTAACGCCCTGTTTGATCACGTGAATGAGTAGAAATGAAGATTTGTTCACAGAGTGACTCATCTGGACTCAATGAGGACGAGTTCGGTAACGAATCAATTTCCCAAAAACGTTGAACTGTTGAATTTAGATCGTTATCACTACTAGTTAAAGCAGATAATTGAAGTAAAGAAGTTGATGACAAAGACGTTTTACCTAAAAGAAGCCACCCATAAATTGAATTAAATGCGGTAGGTTGGTTGTAACTTCCTTTAATGCGTTGGTTAAGAACAGACTCAACGAAGACATCTGCAGCTAATAGGAGATCGATGGGTCCAGGAATATCGAATCCTGGATCGGCCAGTGGCAACGATTTTATATGTGACCACCCCGATGTGTTTAACTGAGCGATAGGTTGGTCGCCACATATTTTCTTGATCACGTGCATGTTTAATTTGTAATAAACACGCGTATTCGTGCCTACGGAACAAGTGACATCACCAGCAATGGGTGCTACAGAATCCCCGAGTCCACTGACCTTGGCATCAGCCTTAGCTGGAGTAAGCCCTAAACGCTTAACAGCAGATTCGGTAATAAAATTGCTCTGACTCCCGGTGTCGAACAATGCACGAAAAGATTGCATGTTGCCTGAAGCGTCCCTAACCTGAACGATAGCAGTAGCCAGCAACACAGTAGTATTTGATTGAGACCTTGATACCAAGGACGAGACGGTTGGATTTGGTTCCTGCGGCTGAGGTTTCTCGCGGTGAAGTAACGAGTGGTGTTTGCGTTTACATGTACGGCATGTAAATATCGAGTTGCAATCTTTAAGTTGGTGGGATGACTTTAAACAATTATAACACCATTTTTTCTCATTAGCTACGTTCATACGTTCGTCGACCGATTTTTGAAGAAACGTGGGGCAAGACATTATTGGATGTGATTCATCACAATAAGCACATTTACTCGGTTGTGTAGGTTGTTTCGCATCACCAGAAGCAACAAGTGCTGTAGAGGCGGGGGCGCGTCGAGATTGAGGCGACACAACCGTGGGCGCAGTCTGGTTTGATTTAGGTTTAGAAGTAGCGGTGAAGTGGGTACCACGCATAAGAGCTTCTGACTTGGCACGCAAAAATGATTTCGTTTGATCAAACGATGGTATTTCTACATCGAAATATTTCTCTTCAAGACTTTGGCGTACATCTGGGTCTAGTTTAGATAAAATATGATAAACCAAAACAAAGTCCCAATGTTGGACCGGGAAATCGAGTGTCTTTAAAATACATAAATTCTCTTCTAAAAGGTCTAGTGAAGTTTGGAATTTATTCGCATCATTATGTTTAAAGTCTGTGTTTAAAACCTCACGCCAACAAGTAAAAGATAAGTTGCGTTTAGACTTGTAGCGATTAACTAATGTTTGATATGCATCATGATAATGGTCTTGGGTCTTAGGAAACGTTTTCACTACCGTTAATGCTTCACCACTAAGGGAAGAAACCAAATAATGAAACTTTTCAGTGTCCGTAAGTGTAGTAGAATTATGTACTAAAGCGTTAAATGTATCATAATACTCAGGCCACTGTTTGATATTACCTGAGAAACTAGGAAGTACTATTTTTGGTAATCGAATATTAGAAGAAGAGTTTACATTTTGCGATTGAGATGATGGTGAAAGTGATTTTGTTAAACTGTGATAAATTGATCCTACTTGATAGTACATATCATCAAAACGTTCTTGCATATCGTTATCATCATCATCCGGGTCGTCTAAAATATCTAAAATAATTAAATGTGCTTGTTCGAAATTGTGTGCAATGGCCTTTATGTCTCGATAATACGATAAAAACAAATCGTGCTTAGATGAGTCACTCAATGCTAACGTGCCAATCTCGAAAGATTTAGCTAGCCGGTTGTAAGACATAGTACGCTTGCGACGTAACGATGGCAAATCCTGTGTGGTATATTCATCCACATCGATAGACTTCGATTTAGTTTTCTTTAACCTCCTAGTAGAATGTTTACTAAGCAGCGACATTATGTGAAACGTAAAATAAAAATGCGTTAACACGTAAACAACAAAGATAAAGACTCACTGGAATGAATAGGTACAGCTAACCGCACAAGTTTTGTTTGAATGTACTATGACGCACCATACACGTACGATCCGAAACTTATGTGGAGCGGTGTACACGGTCGGCCGTTACGAAGAAATCGACGCCGGTTACGAATGCTCGACCTTGCATATAATATGAGGTTACCCACAATATAAAAAAGTGAAAAACTATATTTTTAAGATTTCTGTAATTGAAATATTATAGAATGGAATGAAAATGAATACAGATAGGTGAATTTGATACTGGTGGTAAATGATTATCGCAAGCCGATGGAATTAAGCACCGATAGAAAAGTGATTGCCTAATTAGATCCTACAATAATTACCTACGATGAAAGTGTGTCACGATAGATAATTCCTGTTCGATGGGGTTACCTCTTGGAACGATTGTGATTTACGTAGGTATAAACGGTTATTTCGATAAGAAATATTAAAAATATAGCTCGGAATGCAGCCGGTAAACGTTTGTTGTAATAGATTTGTTCTACAGACCAAGTTATATGACGTTTCTAACCAGAAAATACCATAAACGTAATAAGATTAGATGGAAAGGTCCCTGGTTTCGGCACCAAAACATGTAGCATGCGCACCAAAGCCGAAATAGCAGGGGTGGCTTTCTGCTACTAGGGAACACAACGATGACGAGTAAAATACGATGTTCAAAAACTCCACAGAATGTCAATAGCAAATAACAGTGCATACACGTACCTTGGACTGCTACGACACACGTTGAACTTTCCACCTCCGATAGTACCAAGGGCAGGAACACAGGAATTCCGGGATGCGAGTCAGATATTCACGCGCGTAGAAGATAAAAACCGATGGTTTGTCCAGTGCTGGGACAGGAGAACGTCGGGCGCGAAAAGGATATGTTTTCACACACGCGGGTATCTAAGAAGTGTCTTCGCTCCAACTTTTTACGAGTCACGGTATGCACCACAGATTATAGATGGTCTGCGTTTTGTTATCGCAAACTGATGGAACGTTGAACATCGATTAGAATTTGAAGAATTAGAATAAGTTACGTTTGGTTTTGTACGATGACGGAACATTTATAGTCGATAGTTTATTGACCTAGGAAGACATTAGAGCGGTTTAATGTAGTCTTGGGTAAGGCTTAGTCATTTTATAAGGTACGAGTGAGGCCAAAAGAATATACATAAAAGATGATACGCTTATAATAGGATATTTATATATGTCGCAGGTTTTTCATAAAATTAGGTTTTTGATCAAAAACCGGAAGATGACACATTTTAAACTCAATTTCATCATAAACCTGTAACAATCCAGACTAGTTCAGATTTTTGATCAAAAAAATGAACTAGTTTGGGTTTATGATAAAGTTCTGTGTCGCAGGTTTTTCATAAAATTAGGTTTTTGATCAAAAACCGGAAGATGACACATTTTATATCCTTTATGGGCGGCATGGGCACCGGGCCGTAGGCCGACGAAGGAGGCCGGCGGAGGCCCGGCACTTTGGGGACAGAAGACATTAGTGTTATATAATATGCGAGCGAAGCGAGCGCGCGTCACGGAGTACTACTGGGATTTGTTCAATTCACTAGATTTGTTTAGGGAAATGATAAAACCGTGTTGTTATTTTATCTTCCTACGTGGTTTGATCAAATCCCTTAGGTTTTTGATCAAAAACCTGATTTTATGAAAAACCTGCGACATATATACTTATATTTTTTATTTTTTATTAATAGGACTCGTAGATAATGATGTGGATTTAGTCAAATAAGTAAGGCTTAAAAATTAAATAGGTTCACAACAGATTAGTTATACATACATAGGTACCAAAAGCTCACGCCCTTGTCCCATGAGGGTAGGCAGAAACCACAGAACGCACCTGTTACGATCCCTATTGGCATCCTATAGGCCTCCTTTTGCCTCGGCACGCCCGGTTAGGAGTACTACGCACCCTGTCCTTTCTGTAGAATGTTACCAATAAGATTAGTTATCCACTTCTTAAAATCTGTTGTTACTTTAAAAATATCCAAGTCAAAAAGTGGTTAGAAATAACTAACTATTTCGAAGAACAAAAACAGTAAAAACATTTCTCAAAGATGAAAGGCTCTTATTATTTCTTCTATATATTTTCGCATCATTCGACTGTAATACAAAGTTAAGCTAAAAGACTAAGTTTCAATATTGACGAATGTCTTGGAATTTGCCAGCGATTCCTAGAACTGGCGAGACATGATTCAGTAGATATGGTCGGAGTGAACCCCAGTTGATATAATATTAGGATTGCCTCAAGTTATATGAGTAACAGCCGTTTGATTGTGGATTTTGAAGTAATCAGAAGGAAGAATCATAAAGTTTATTATATACTTACATTGATAATAATTAAGGAGTTAAATAGGTACCTAATCTCACGCTTCTTTCCCATGGCGGTAGACAGAAACCACAGAACGCCCCTGCTACTCTCCTTACGTACTTATTTTGCCTCATCCAAGTTCATACATGAGGCATGGTTATGACACCTTGCAGGCCCAGTGTGGGTTGGTAGATGTCACATGACATTTTCCAATAGTTGGTTTTCTCACAATTTCTTCACCTTTTTCAGTGGTGACGAAAAAAATTACTTAGGTACTTATAACGGAGTGGCCGTTATAAGTACCTAAGTCATAAGTAACGGTCATTCCATTATAAGTACCTAAGTCATTTCATCAAAGGTAATTTGTTTTAGATACGAGTACCTACCTAATTATAATTCTGCACCCTCATTTTCTCCAAGGGGCAAGCAGTTCTATAACCAATATCACCCAAAATAATAATTTCTTATAGCCAGGTGCAACCGTAACCCACTGGGCTTATACCCATAATAGTCCATAAAAGTAACGGTTTGATAGCCCATCGTCGCCTTTTGGGTAATCTTCGTAATTATAATAACGTCACACCTTTGAGGAGGTTGGCAGGACAGTAAAACCTTTTGTTAAATAAATAGGTATATATATTCATATTTCGGAAGAGACGGTATTCTTCATGATGATGATGATAATTCAGGATGTATTTCTCAAAATCAAACTCTGTGGTTCTTCAGCAGCGGTCTTCATTGGTAGGTAATCACACCTCGTTATAAAATAAAAACGGATGCTTATTACAAACGATCAAATCAACCACATGGAATGCAGTGAGGTTAGGGAAACACAACCACGGTAACCGCAGCGCCGTCCACCATAGAAGCATAAATAGTTTACGATTGAACAAGGTACATAACTGGCGATCGTAGAGAACCAGTTTCTGAAGAACCAGATTCAGCTGAATACTAGTACTTTACATGGCGTGACTACCTCTCTGATCTCCACAACCCAGTTAGTACTAGATAATACGATATCCCTTGCTAAGTCTGGCTGTCAGACTTTTGGCCCACTGACTCTAGGTAGCGACTGTCAACGATCTACAAAATATGGGAACCAACAGCTTAACGTGCTTTCCGATGCATGAAGGAAACACGGTATGTAATGTGTGGTCACCGATACACGGAACAACTAACGAATATTTTTATAATTATTTCAAAAGCTCTTCTAATTTTAGTTAGCATGGATCAACCATTTAGCACCAAAGAAAACTGTGACATCTACCAACACGCACGGCGCCGCGTGGCTCCTTTTTATTTTTCTCTCAAAGAGAAGAGGCCTGTGTCCCAGCACTGGGGACATTATAAGCTGATTACGCCTATGCTTAGCACCATTTTAACTTGACAAACAAATTACCTTCCTGTATTATAGCACTGACCTATATAACGTGACCGATTACTGTCCACTTATCGGTCACAAACTGCAAACAGCGTTTTATCTATAAAATCAAAATTAAACCATACTTATTTTACCATCATCCAATATTGACCATTACAAAAAAACCCTGCAAGCTTTTTGCAATAAATACTTAGATATAGACCAAACATCGAATCGCAATTTCCCCTTACATATGATTACGAGTAAAATACAAACAAATAGATGGAGGGGTTTCATAGTTAACTGTGGTGGTATCTGTAATGATACCAGGGATGTTATGAATATGAAATTTCGGTTTCAAATATGGATTCGGATATAGGAATAATGATAAACTGGTTTATACATCCATGGATATAAAATTATTTATAATTAATATTTCGAATATATTTATAATAATAATAATTAATTTATTCAAAATAGACAACACTGATCCATTTTTTTGTTAGTAGGTACTTAAAGAATACTGTTAGTAAAAAATAATCATAATAATTGAAGGATTATTAAGGATTAATTATATAAATAAATAGTTTAGTTTCTAGAGTTGATGTTGTTTTTTAGATATTTTGTACCCTACCACAATGTTGTCTTATTTAACCCTAAGGTTGACTGGTAGAGAATGCCTTGTGGCATTAAGTCCGCCTATGTACCACTATTGTGCATGAAGTTAAAATAAATAAATAAATTATTTCCAATTATCCACCAGATCCGGATGATTTCGGTTACGAATATTAGAATCTTACAACTTACATACAACACAATCGTACAAGTGACGGTTCGGTCGGGCAAAACAAATAGTGTCAAAACTATTTTTCACCAAAACTAAAATCAAAAACCTCTAGAATGCCGCCAATTACTTGAAAATACTCCTAATTTTTTTTTTAACTTGTCAATAATAATTTATAGTCCGCCTTTAATCGAAACTTTTAAATTAAGTTACGGTTACGGATATTTTAGGGTTCCGTACCTCAAAGGAAAAAAACGGAACTCTTATAGGATCACTATTGTGGGTCTGTCTGTCTGTCTCCGAAACGACTGAGCCTAAAATTCTGAAAAAAAATACAGAAATTAGTTCACCGCTTATAGATTACAGGAAAAGCTATAAGAAGTCTATGGTTCTAAAATAACATGGAAAATCTCTCAATATCTACTACAATGGTACGGAATGTCAGACTTGCACTTGGCCAGTTTTTTTTTGGATATCCGATAGTTTCGGTTCCGGTTACGGAGCTCCATAACATCCCTAAATGATATCGTTTGATAGACAAGACCTTATCGTTATGCAAAGTGGATCACTACGGGCATACACGTTAAGGCAATTTGAAAAATTATCTCTACTTAGATTATTTTCGTTTCAAATGGTGTATTGGTTGAGCTCTTTTTGTATTTGATTCGAAGATAAAAATGGTATCAGTTTTTATTCAAATGGAAATTACCTCTTTTTGAAGGCAATTGAGTAGATAGGTGATTTTTGTTGAAAGGTTCAAAATAAGTAGGTATGATGGTTTGTTTTGAAAGTATATTATTGAATACGACTGGCTCTTTGGTCTAGCTAGTAGTAGCAAGCGCAGCTACTGTGCATGAGGCCTTGTCTGGGCTCAATTTTTAGGTCGTGCAAAGTGCTATTGGGTTTTTCATTTAAGAATTTCGCAGTAGCAGCCACGGAGTCTGAATTTGTACCCGATTGATGACAAATAGGCTCACACAATTCGTATTTGTATCACATCATGTAGTGTATCAATAAATACCGACACGCCTTACTGGTGGGGCGGGCAGTGGTGGGGGTGCAGTCGAGTGAGTCGTTGCACGGACCGCACACTCTCTACTGGTCGGCCGGGCGAGTAAGTCGTGCGCGTTCAAACCAAACTGTGTTGTTTTACTAAATTCCCTACGTACCTAACAACCTAATAGTGACCTGTACACATCACTTATTCATAATTCGTATTGTACCAGAGTAAAAGCATAATTATAGGCGAAATGTAAGTGCACCCACTTTCTGCCTAATCCTTCGGGGATTACAGGCATGTTATGTTATGTTATGCTTTAATCTAAATATTTTGCACATTTAAATTCAATCGTGAACGTTTGGTCATAGGAACGCGAACGTACCTATGACCAAACGTTCACGATTGAATTTACTTAAGTAGGTACTAATATCAGCCCGGGATCGGATTTTGATCATTGGGCTTTTTCCCAGAGCGGTAGGATGCTACCAGGCTAACATGGAACAGTAACCAACAGTGATTTCAAGCTAAGCCGATCTTGTAACACACCCATGTGTCTGCAGGCTGCTAACTCCAGTCTAATGAGGCGCCTGCTGCATTATGAGTAACTCTTGAATTAAACATGACAGCGAACAACAGCATAGTCTGCGAACATTACAACCCCGCATTTTTAACGAACAAGAACCAACATTAATTTACGGTGCTACTTAATTATTCTTGTCTTGGCGCAACCATGGTGCCTACATAGTAAACGAACCTTGTATTTTGAAGAATTAAGCAAAAAAGGCTTGTTTAATTTATATAATTAGAACAACGTTTATTAAACCAAACCAAGAAGAAATAACAAAAATTATATTACAACGCCTGATATAATTCTCGTAGCAAAATGTTGCATCACCTCAACAATACTATCTGACTAATATACTAGGAGCGAAATTTACTTTTAATGTAAACGGGAAATACTAAAAGCGTTGTTTTTAAGATACTTAGCTACATGGTAGTAATACTTACGTGGCTTATATGCATTCATAACACGCCATCTGTCACAGAATGAAAATATACGAGCGAATTATGTAACTGGAAATTAGCTTTGGCCCATTTAGGTGGATTACTTAAGCGTTGTTTTTCTGACATTGTTCTGATTTCTTGTGTGTTATGTGGGGTAGGTATTTTTATGATACATACATACAAGTTGTCACTAGAGGTAGCAGCGCACTTAATTTCTCGTTACAGCCCGTAATACTCGAAACTTTATTGGTAAAGTTCTTCAGAAAGGACAGCTGATGCATTATACTTGCAACCGGCGTGCATGCATGACCAGATGAATTAACGAGGACTAAGCAAAATTAGTATGTAAGAATCGTAGCAGATACAAAAAACAAATGACAATTGCTAGAGCAAATAATACAATCAATACCAGCTGTAAAACAATAAAAAAGAAACCCAAACTGAAAAACAAAAGATAGTGTTTACAACTTATAGATCTCGCGAAACAATAGAAAAAACTAGTAACAACTAACAGATAAATAATGTTTATATTTCCATGTTTTCTTCACCGATTGTCGGCTATCCGTGCCGATTCGTCGAATCCTTTATTCGAAAAGTTTGTGCGAAACTTTATCGAAACTTTGCGAGCAGCTCTCGGATTGTTCGACGGGACCTCTAGTGATGCGAAATGTCGATAACTTCAAAGGTCGGTAATGTTTATTCTGTGTTTATACAGGTTTGACTTGATTGAGGGGCAGGTCGGGACAAAGGCTTTGTATGTCAGTTTGTGTTAGGAAATGTTTGTTTTACTTCCTGATTGACAAGTAGCAAGTATACCTACCTATGTATTATTATTTGCTGACTGATCGATCGATCGAGACACAATTTATAGGATAAACTAAGTACTTCCACAAAAATAGATTTCAGTCCTTAGTCCTAGTTCCAAATAAGAACTGCAGTGGTCGATATGGATATCCTTGAACCGATTACAGTTTCAAGTTGGCTGCTGCCGATCCAATTTCGCTAGATGGGACACAATCGACCCATCTCTTATACAATGCAAATGTAAGCAGGACACCTAGCAAGGCGCGGTGGTGGTAGATGGAGTAAAGCTATGACCAAACGGCGTCTAAGGAATGGAAAGGGAAGTACTGGTCCTCCGGTGGCGAGATGGGCAGACGACGACTTGCCATTGCGCGTATATTCTGTTTGAGGCTGGCACAAGAGCGTGGAGCTTGGCACAAACCGAGAGAGGCAGCAGTGGATGAAGTCGAGCTGTGGGTGATGAGGCTAGACTGTACAACATGTATTTTAATTACAAATTATGCATTCGGAAATGACTACTGGTTAGTCTGTGTCATTCCACATTTCCACTGCAGGCAACTGCCCATGACAAAATCGATCCGGGGCCAATGTGGAACATTAGTCGTTGGTTTTGTCCAACTTGTCGTGCCATCTCCTGCGAGGTATACCACGTCGCCTTCTTGTTGTGTCAGGGAATAACGTGGGTATTTTTTGGCATAGTTGGGTTTCTGTTTTGAACTTGACTTTCGATCGACACTCTTATGTACTCTATATTGACACCTCCCATCACTAGTCGGGATTCCGCGGGGCTCACCCTTTCAGCGCACACTTTTCAGTTCAGTGTTAGGGGATTAATAGTTTTTTCTTCAAAACTTAGGCTTTACCGAACGTTCAGGTTCTTTCGAGTGCTTCAGTAATTGTTACCGGTGTAAGACGATTGTTTTTTGTTGGGAAAAATTGATTTTTATTTGGGCTTACAGTTTATAATTTTTTTGTTCCATGCTATGTTTTTTATTAAACTATTAATTTATAGGTCCGTAAATGAACTTGTCATTTACAGACCTATAAATTTCTCAATAGCGAAAACTGAAGTCTGGATTTGATTTGGCGATTAGGTCGCCCTATTCAGTGATTGAAGAATTTGCGTTTTCGATTAGTGAGGGAAAATACGTATAATACGAGATTAGAAACTCCTCCTTTTTGGAAGTCGGTTATAAATACCTACCATTGATTTTAAACACCACTCGTGAAGGCTATTCTAATCTACGCAATGAGCAACCGTTTTACTCCCTATGCAAAAATAAACCTTAGTTACAGATCAATACAACCCATAATTCCAATTTTTCCACGTCCACGTTACATAAGCACATCGGCAGTTCCACAATACGTCGCATTCGCGGAGCTGCTGAAGGGCGAAGTAATGGCTGTCATCAATAAGAGCGGATCGGAACGGCGCCGGAGCGATGGTTACCTACCGTTGTGCGGCACGCGACGGCAACGAGTAAGGGTCGATGGATGTGGTAAAGGTTTGAGGGAGTACGATGTTGAAAGTGTGTAAGATGATCATGCACGATTGACTGTGCCTGTCCGCGATTTCGACCAACACTCGTTGAAAGTTTCATCTTTGAGTCACGTGCTTTGCCATTTCATCGATGATCTGAAGATTAGTTTTATGTACTGTTATAATGCCACGAGCATTTCCAAATCTAGTGCGTCTGATCTCTTTCCACCTCCGCCTCCTTCTCGCCATTTAACTATGAGAGTAAAGGAACAGAGAGTGCTCTATAAAATTGGCCGCTGCCGCGCCGTGACCGAAAACGGTTAGGAGGACTAAATATACGTGAATCACTGCCACAGCACTGAAAGATATTAATTATTGTAATCCGTAAGTGTCCTAAAAAGCCACTAGTCTGATAAGAGCTCAAAATTAAAAACATACTGTCTCGATCATCTAGTGAAGACAAGTGCTTATGTTGAGTACGAGGTGATTTTCTATTAGCCCTGAGTTGATCCCCATTAAAGGCAAAATGCTAACATGGGGAGCCATTTGCGGGGCTTAGAAATGTAGGTATACCCACCTTTAAGACATAAGATACAACTTAAACAAGCAGCATACTATATTCACAAAAGAGACTTCAACTTGAGTAATATTCAGAAGTTTAAGGAGTGTTTACAAAACATGTCCTGGTCAGAGACATACGCGGGGAACGATATAAATGTTGCATTCAGTTGTTTTCACGAACAATTGTGCCTTTTCTATAATTTGTGCTTTCCGAAAAATAAAGTAAAGGTTAACAGTAATCAAAGAAAACAAAACTGGATAAGCAAAGGATTAAAGCAAAGTTGTAAAACAAAACGGCATCTACGCTTTCAATATTATAGAAATAAAAATAAACGAAATAAAACTAAATATTTGCAATATTCAAAAATCTTACAAAAATGTATCTACACATCGAGAAAAAACGCAAATATTAAGTTTATAAATGAAAATGAAAACAAATGCAAAGCTGTAAGGAAGGTAATTAAGGACGAAATCAAGAACAATAACTCCAAGGACAGTATTGAGCATATTCAAATTGGTAACTTAGTAGTCACGGATCCTATGGAAATAGCAACGGCATTCAATAACCATTATATTAATATACCGCGTACTTCAAATACGGATGTAAAGACAAGCCCTATAAAAAGTTCAGCAGCTCATTCGATGTTCCTCAAACCAGTGTCCGAAAATGAAGTTAGAACAGAGATAACGTCTTTGAAAAATTCGAATTCTGAAGGATACGATGAAATTAATACAAAAATTATAAAAACATGCACTAATGAGCTAAGTGCAATTATAACACATTTAATTAATTTATCTTTTTCACTTGGTACTTTTCCGGAAGCATTAAAAGTATCAATTGTTAAACCACTTTTCAAAAAAGGAGAAAAATCTGATGTTAATAATTATCGCCCAATAACATTAATACCGATTTTGTCGAAGATATTTGAGAAGTGTATGTACAAGCGATTGATCGATTATTGTAATAAATTTAACATAATTAAGAAATAACAGTTCGGCTTCCAAAAAAATAAATCCACGACACTAGCTATTTTCACTCTTTTAAAAAATGTAATGACGAATATTAACCAAAACCGGCTTACTACAGGCTTGTTTTTTGATTTATCTAAAGCCTTTGACCTCGTGTCTCATGACCTGTTACTGCAGAAACTGGAGGCAATTGGAATTAGAGGCATAGTTCTTCAGTGGATATCGTCATACTTAAATAACAGACAGAACACTTAAAAAAGTTAAAAATATAACAAACGTTAAAACGGCAATAACGTCATATCATGCATACGTTGAATCGGTGCTCCGCTATGGTTTGATAATGTGGGGTAATAGTACAGATCAAAATAGGGCATTTATTGCACAAAAAAAAAATGCATTAGAGCAATAACCGGGCTTCGACCTGACGAATCCTGTAGGCCGATATTTAAAAAGCTTGGCTTGTTGCCGCTACCGTCTCTTTACATATACGAAACATGTATGTTTGTGAGGAAGCATCAAGAATTGTTTAGTAATGCAACTGATTTATATCCTCGTAACAGACGAGACCCCCATAAGCTAGTTCTGGATATCCTTCCAAGACTAGCTGTGTGCGTATATATAATAAGATACCAAGTAATCTAAAAATGTTAAATGTAAGATCATTTAAAACTAAATTGTATGAATATTTGTGTAGCCATAGTTTTTATAGTCTCAAAGACTTCTTTGACAATAAATGTTAAGTAATGTCTAAAAAAATTTGTACGCTTATCACTATTAATTAAGCAAAAACATATATGCTCCTGATTTTTTGTATTTTTTACCATCTTTTATACCATGTTTTTAAACAAATAAATATATTCTATTATATTCTATTCTATTCAAGTATTCCTGCCTGACCGTTTCGGGATTTTAAGAGTGATTTTACGTAACACACTGACACAACTCGAAAAGACAGATTAAGCTTGCAGCTGAAGGCGGCGCTGCTTGTCTAGAAAGAACACATCGATATGTCAAACTTGGTACATTCTATTTTAGTTCCGCGTTTTCCCGTCTGCACACATATAAGTTGGTCTCAGAGCACATTCTTGAGTGAATCACTGACCCATAAATATTCAAAACTGGAAGGCTTCAGTCGACAGATAAAACAAAAGAAGTTTTAACTCTTTCGTGTCGCTTCCAACTTCTCTAAGTCTTGTACAGTTTTCCGTAGATACAGTTTATGTTCCTAAGAAAGGTAGAATGATAAACTTAGATACGTCAGCTGGATCTAGATTACTAGGCTAAGCTTAGACTTAGGATGTTTGGAAAATAAAGTCTGGATTTTTTTGAATTTTCTTGAGAGAAAAAGGTATGGAATACTATTGGTATTTGTTTTATGCGAATGTCAAATCGTTGAGCCGTCTTCTTTTCTGGATTTTTGGATCCTTAAGTCGAAAGATACTTTTATTCGAACTGTTTGTTGAATTAGACTTTTTCTGAATTATTCAACAACGTCTGATATTGCATAGTGAACACAAGTATTTATTTATTTTTGTTTTACAGGGTGGACTGACCCGTTTGTTATTTAAGGCGCAGTTAACGGGGGAACCGTAAAAACGACCTGTTTTTCGTCGCAGAGTTAGCCGTATTGCTACTTATTACAAATCCAAAAAAAATACAGTGTATAGTCAAATGTATAGGTAAAAGACTTATGCAAAAATATTTTCTAAAAGTAATCAAGAACCTCGAAAAAAAAAACACAAAATCACAAAAAAAACACACGAAAAAACTTTTTCGTCTCGAAATGCTCAATATTTTGAGTGACAACTGTTATTTATTTTTTTACTATCAGAAAGGAAATTTAACCAACTAAAGACATATGTAAAAATATTTTAACATTACAGCGTATTTTTTTTTAAATAAATTAAATCTGCGAACTATCGTTCATTTTGGCAGTCACGAGCATCAAACGCATCGCCATTTTCAACCTTATTTGTTTAGGCGATGAGTTAAACGCACGCTCAAGGTCGCGGGCAGCTAATGTCGCCTTAATTATTTAGTACCGTAAATATGTAGTTTAACACAAGTTAAATACGGAACCCTCGGTGTGTGAGTCCAATTCAATTCACACTTCACCGATTTTTCAATTGCACAAAGGTCCTGTCAATGTCATTTCAAACGCCAAAAATATCCTTGTAGCCATTTGGCATGACATGAATGAATGTAAATACATACGGCCACACAATTTATTAGCTACGGTCATAATTTATTCATTCAACATACTTTTCCTTCTATTTTCAAAAACAATAAAATCCACTGAAATCAGTGAATCGAAGTTTGTTTGTTTTCAAATTAGGAACGTTCTCGTGTGCTAGTCCTTTCACGGAAATTTTCCTGGGACAGGTACAGTTTAACAGCAAGTTTATTGTCACAACTACAAAAATAACTAGAATTTTGAATGAAACATCATCATGACACGCAATGAGGAGAGATGAAACGTAATGACTAATAAAGTGATGAATATTAATGTTGATGGATGAGAGGGAAAGTCAGGTCTCAGGTCGATCTTTAGGTAAAGCTGTGCTTGCCTAGGTCGGTCTGTGGATGGGTGACCGCCCTGCATACCGAGTTTCCTCCGTGCCTCGGAAAGCACGTTAAGCTGTTGGTCCCGGCTGCCATATATATAGATCTTTGGCAGTCGTTACAGGTAGTCAGTAACCTGAAATTCTCACATCCAGTCTTACCAAAGGGTAGTATTAACTGAGTTGTGGAGGTCAGATAGGCAGTCGCTCCATGTAAACACTGGTATCAGCTGCATCCGGTTCGACTGGAAGCCGACCCCAATAGTTGGGAAAAGGCTAGGCAGATGATGATGGATAAGAGGGAAAGTAAGGTCAAATAAAAGTAGAGTGGATTGTGTGAGAAATGATGATATGAAAGAGAAAGGAGTAGGTAAATGATGACGTTACGTCTGTCAGGGGAGACTAAAAAGAAAACGTGTTACGTCGACTTCAAATAGATTGGGATAAGGGCAGGAAGATATTGATGAATTTTAATAAAATCAGAAGTAATTTATTCAAACTAGGCTGATAATCAGCAATTTTTTGAACGTCAGTCAATCATCAATGATACCAATCTTTTTACTAATGATGACTGTGATTTTGACAGCGGTGCAAAGGAAAATGTTAAATACCTGTAAAAGGACTGTACTCGTTCGTTTCCATGAGGCTTCGTGCCAAAATTATGGAATAGTTGTCGAAGAAAACTTTCGACGGATTGCCGAGGGGTGGGTAAAGGTGTATCGATCCTATTGTGATGTTACGTTAACTTCTGTAGGTCGCTACAAAAGATATTTGAGAAATAATTTGTGCTATTTTGTGCTAAAAAAATAGAGACCGGCAAAACAGAATATTTTATTTTAAAAAATATTCCTAGCAACCTTTTTAGCACAAGTCAAGATTTCCTACGGACGACCTTTTATGGAGAATACAATAAGGGACCAAGAATTGATCCCTGAGGGACGACCCCGGAGGTAGCAAGGATGGTGTTAGAATGATACCCATTACTCACAACAGTTTGATTGCGGTTACTGATATAATTATTATAACTGAAACCAGCGCCAAAGATTGCCTCTAATGCCATTGAATGCGACTGATCTCTATTGCTCGTCATCATAATTATCAGTCACCTCCTTTCGTGCCAAACTATCCTTCACGCAGTCCATCTATCGTTTCTTTGGTTTTCCTCTATTTTTATAACCAGTGTCATGCCCAAACCCAGTGTCTTAGTCAAATATACGGCAAGCCCATAAGGCAACCTGATCAGAAACCCTAAGATTATGGAGAGTAGTAGGTAATGCAAGGCAGCCTTTTGGGAAAGTGGAATCCATCCACATTCATACTTAAAACCTTCCTCACAAAGCACACTGTGCTATTAGTTTTATGGTTACTTATGAAATAACATCAATTTCTCTTTGTTCCAGGTGCAAATGACTTAGTTTGGTGTAACGTGATGTGAGGAGAGGAAGACACCATGCTGATACGGTGCTTACTACTCGTGCTGCTCTGTGCGGTAAGTACCTTAGATAATAAAGAAAACCTTCCTCTTATGCGCCTACCACACGCTCACACTTCACCACAATCTTGCCTGCGCGATTACACGGTGCACACAGTACATCGCGCGTGTGGTTTGTAATGGTAATACAGTTTTACCAACCATACGCGCGATGTACTGTGAAGTGTGAACGAAAAGTGTGGTGAAGCTTGAGTGTGTAGTAGGCCCATTAGGTTGTCGATAGAAATCAAAATTGTGTGTTCCAGAACTGAACTTTTTATCCTATGACTTGTTTTGGGGCCTACGTTGTCCCCCATACTTAAGTCCTAATGCAAAGTAAAATTATTGTGAAACAAAATCATTTTAAAACAGTAACCGTGTAGTTTAAAGCCGGTTCTCCTTCATAGGAAACGACCAATCCAAACAGTGCACCTTTTTCTCGACGTTTTTTATGAAGCTAATACTGACTTGAACGGCTGGTTTTGTTAATGAAACGGTTTTGAAACAACGTTAGGTGAAAGAGTCACGAAAAAAATTGTTCAGTATCCACGGCCAGTCCGCAATTTGTCCGTACCGGTTTAAATGAACCTGTACAAACACTTACAAATGGATTACCGCCAAATGTAGGTCTTTCACGACAAACTACTTTCAAATTAATGAATTGACTTTGTATGCTAAGTATCTAGAATGAAAGTTAATCATGCACTCTGCATGATTAACGAGTCGAGAACACTGCTCCGTCACATACTGGTCCATCTTTTCTTTAATCTTTACAAAATTTGCTACACTTCTCAGTAAATAAACAATTTTCTTTTCATTACCCTAAATAACAAGAATAATAGCTCCGGGCCATGGCCTTTCTCAACAAGAAAAATCCCTAAACCAGTCCCAGACATAAGAATTAAGTAACACCTTCATTTTATTTAAGTCATAATCATCACTCATCTGTCCGAGCTACATAATTCTGCGAAAGGCAATAAAAACAAATGAACCGAGCTCCTTGCGTACTCACCAAGAGCAATATCTCAAAAATAAAGAAAATTCTGTTTTATTTCACACTAGCGACCCGCCCCGGCTTCGCACGGGTGCAAATGGATGTTTTTATACCTACATAATTATAAACCTTCCTCTTGAATCACTCTATCTATTACAAAAAACCGCTTCAAAATCCGTTGCGTAGTTTTAAAGATTTAAGCATACAAAGGAGAAAGCGACTTTGTTTTATACTATGTAGTGATAGTGATGACAGGATCTCAATTTCACACCTCACTCGTAATTGCTGAAAACCTTTCCTGATTATTCAATTCAAACACTCACACACACGCACACGAAAGAGGATTTAAACACTTGCATTATTATTATTTTGTGAGTATGCTTTTTATCTTTTGTGTTTGAGTTGTTGAATTTTATTGCTTAAGATTATGGTACCGGCTCCTGTAACACAGTTAGAACTGTGTTACAGGAGCTGTGTACCCTGCTGCTGTGTGTCCTGTGCTAGGTGATAGATCACCTAGCACAGGAGTTAGTGACTTCACACAATTTTGTAACCATTTTCTTGTATCTTCTTCTTAGCGTGTCGATGGCAAATCTTCACACACATTAAATAAATTAAATAAATTTGGCCCAATATTCAGCTACGCGAACTCCACTCGCTGATGCAGTCATTAGGTCGTCAAGTGTGCAGGTGTCAGGGCATGCAGCGCAAGATGGAAGGTGGGCCATTGTCTGTGGAGATACGCCGCATACGCACTTGAGATCTGAACCGTCTGTGAACCCCCATTTGAAGAGATTGTCTTTGCTACGGCCGACCTGGGTTCGGAGTCTATTTAGAGATTTCCAAATCGGCCACGGCAAAGCATGTCCAGGTGGTAGGCTTTCAGACGGCTCGATAAAACCGTCAGGGGGCTTAAGCAGGTCTTGCCAGAGCTCACGTCTTGTATAATAAAGATTAATGATTTTTGTATCTGACAGCGTATACACACAAATGATAACTTGAATGGAAAAATCAAATTATTGATGTCTGTAAAGAAAACTTTGAGTTAAACGGCAAAGAAATTGCATCACAGTGGAGCATATTCTTTTAGCCCTTCACTGTCATTAACAGGAGGGTGCTGTTGGTAAAACTTTCCCAAATTGTCCGTAGAGTTTTATTGAAAGAAACAAGATGTCGCCGTGTCGACGTTAAATACGACTATGGCTACAGCCCAAAAGAAAGAAGCAGCACTTTATCACATCGTGTACAGAATAATAAAAATCGATTCCCATGGCATCTTAAAAATCTCAATATTGAATTTTTTAAGTTACTGCTCTTTGGCTAACCGGGGCAGCGTTGTTCTAACGTTGCAGTCGTAAACAGCCAATCATAAAGAAGAACTGCTGTTTTTTGTTAGACTGTGGCGTTATTTTGTAAATAAATGTTAATGTTGGGGAACTGTGTTCTTTTTTAGTCCGTGGTTTGGAATAGCAGTGTTAGGGCCACTATGAGATGAACCTATAGCATGATTAGCTAATAATTTACACACACACATACTGTAGCTATGAATTATTGTCCCTGAATAAATCAAATAAATACTTTTTCATTAACAATCGAACAAGGAACACCACACTGTGCTCCAGAACTCAAATTACTGATGTAGCTCACAAAGGTGCCATACTAAAATGGGTCTGGGCAAGCATTTTCTGCCGGTAAAGCTGAGTGGACTCACATCATATCACAAGACATTTGAAGGGAGGATGATGACTTTCTCTGATTGGCGAAAAGAGGCGAATCACCGAGAAAAGTGGAAGGAATGGGGGGAGGTCTTTGTCCAGTAGTGGAATATTCCATGCTATCAACAAAAAAATGCACGACTTGGACAGCAAGCTCCTCTCTGAGGATTGGGATCCACAAAGTACCTGTAACTGACCGATTACTTGAAATAAATGCTTTGATTTTGGTTTTAAATAAAATACTCATTTATAGAAAGTTCCACTACGTGGATACCCCTTATTATAAATTCTCAGTAACCAAAACCACACATACGATTTCTGAGTCAAAATTTATCGAAGAGGAAAACATTGGTGCCCAAGTAAACATCGAAATCAAAGGTCTGTAGGCCCAATTATTATGAACTTATAACGACGGTGACCGCAGTTTGGGTATGTTAGGCTTTTATGTACTCTGTTATAATTGACTTTGAATGTTTCTGTGGTTTTAAGGCGAATGGTTACCTTGCTAATTATGGCAGGGTAAGGTAGATTTGTTTTTGATCGTCGAGAGCTAGTTCAAAAATTGGGGTCTTTAATTCTTCTGTCGAATTTTTATTCAATCACATCAGCCATGGGGGATAACCAACCAATTCAAGTGGTTCAACAGCAATCAACCATGGTCGACCAAAATAGCTGCCAAAGTGTTTTTTGCTTTCAAAAACCAGCAGAAAGAGAAATACTTTTCTATATAGAAGTACAAGTTAGCTTTCATCAGTAAGCATAATCAGCATAAAATTTTCCCCCACAACTAGAATACAGGCCATAACGGTGATAGATTTTTTCTTGGTTCTAGGACATATCGGTTTTCGTTACTTGCTTTCCTTCACTATTTTGAACGTTGTGGTGATGAAAAATGATTTGCACAAAATTAAGTGCCTACATGAGTTTTAGATCTATTTTTCGCCCCCGTTATCCGCCAAAAGCCGTTTCCGAGAACGTGATTACTTACATTTTTATAAATATTGCTCATTTAATAGTATATAATTATAATGTGCAAGTCGCATTTAAGATTTGCAGACGACCTCGTTCTCTTCGCTGAAAACTTCGAGGATCTTCAGAATATGCTTCAAGACCTATACGATGCCTCTTTCAAAGTAGGACTTAGGATGAATATGACCAAGACGAAGATTATGGCAAATATCAACAGCTGTTCAATTTCTTCTGTCAAAGTTGGAAATGAAGAGTTGGAGATAGTTGACCAGTATGTCTATCTCGGTCATATTCTTTCCTTTGGCAAAGAACACCAACAAAAGGAGATATCTCGAAGGATACAGCTTGGGTGGGCCGTGTTTAGCAAATTAGACGACATTTTAAAAACAGCCAAAGTTCCGCTATGCCTGAAGTCCCGCCTCTATAACCAGTGTGTTCTGCCCACAATGACATAATATGGTGCCGAAACATGGACGCTCACGCAGGAGACTGTGTACAGATTGAGAGTTGCACAGAGAGCCATGGAGCGTTCCATGCTAGGCATAAAACTTATAAACCGAGTTCCTAACGTCGAAATTCGAAAACGTACAAAGGTTTTCGATATTGGAAATCGCGTTACGGAACTCAAATGGAGTTGGGCAGGACACCTAGCAAGGCGCAGTGATGACAGGTGGACTAAGGCTATCACTGAATGGCGTCCAAGAACTGGAAAAAGAAGTATGGGTCGTCCAGCGGCAAGATGGGCAGACGACATAGTTACCATCGGGGGAAAAACCTGGATGAGGCTGGCACAGGACCGTGGGGAATGGCACAGGAAAAGGGAGGCCTATACCCAGCAGTGGGTGAGTTCAGGCTGTGGATGATGATGAATTATAATGAAATAGGCTATCTAGTCATCAACATATAGACACGGGTCACAAAGCTCATTTCCCTCTAACTATGACTAGCGAAGAGCACTAAGCCGTGGTTATATGTTTATTATGCTAATACCGAGAACCCGCCATGTTTCAATTCACACAGCTCATAGTCTATTATATTGTCATAGTGATGGGCATGGAAGCGGTAATGACAATCGACTAAAGTATAGATGTATTTTAAGAAGACGGTCATCATCACTCCCTTATCCCAATTCATTTGTGGTCGGCGCAGCATGTCTTCTTCTTCCGTACTTCTCTGTTTCTCGTCATCTCATGAGACACCTCCTTTCTTACCATATCATTCTTAACACAGTCCATCCATCGTTTCTTTGGTCTTCTTTTAGGAAGGCAGTATAGAATAGGAAAGGAAGGGAAGGCATTTACTACTGTTACTTTTGAATTTCTGGTACCCTAAAACACATTATAGACTACAGTTACATGCCTGTCATACTAATATTTCACTAAGAACTGTCGAGAAATGAATTTATTAGTAAACTGCAGCAAAGACTTTGTAATCAAGAATTTTAGTAGCAGCTACGACGTCTGAATTTGTACCCGGTCTTTGGTAACAGGGTCGCCCCCTATTACATAAGACTTAAACATATCTGGCTTAATATGGGAATACTAAAAATGTGGGGTGCACCTAAGCCTAACCCTTCGTGGATTAGGGGCCTGATGTTATGCATGTTGAAAGCGTTCGCCAATTGCCTAGACACACATGTATAGAAATGACTAATCGCCTTCATATAAGCAAATTGCCCATGTACGCGCAAATCGACTAATTAGTAATAACAAGCCAAACATGTCCCATCCCTAGCGATGTAAATGAGTCGATTCTCCAAAGAGCTGTATTTTCCTAACGGCGGCTGAAATTCTGCTTCCATTTAAATTGATTCGCGAATGCTAATAGCACGTAACAATTTGTAAGCAGTCGACACTGGAATATTATAGTGAGATAGAATTGTTCCACTAATTTCTTTGCCGGCGTTTAGGATATAAATGATAATTGAAGAGGGACTAAGTATCTAGATATTTTTAGTGGGGAATATATTTTTAGGAAATTGGATTTATAGCTTCTTTAATCTTTGAAAAGAATGTTTCTGGCCAATTACAGAAAAAAATAAAGTAAATCGTTTGGTTTGGTATGATCATATTGATAAGGAAGGAGAAAATGCGTGTATGTTAAAGAGTGATGCTCAAAATCAATGATGGTAAACGGAGAGGGAGAGACGGGAGAACTAGAAAAAAAATAATGGGTTGTGTGAGGTATCTATCTATAATAATGATATCATTCAGATCCCGTATGTCCCTTGCTGTCCTACCCCAGCGAAGCCCTAAGCCGAAGCTCGAACCCCACAGGAGATGCTGTTCGCGTGTAGTCGTTGCATTTGCCCCGACTCGAGAGCTTACACTCAAGGCACCCATAGGAGACTATCCTAAGCAAGTTAAGCAGACGACAACCTCCTAGGTTGACAACACTGAACCCATTCGCATAAAAACTAAGGCATGTTTTTAATGAAAAGAGAGTGAATGATATCGAAGTGCAGGTTAACGATGCAGAGAATGACAGAAGAAAACGTGTCTTACTTCAACCAGTCGTGTGTGAACGAAACATTGTATGTACACTAAAGCAAAAACATATTTTAAAACGAATTCCACGAACCTCATTCTTCAGTTATGAAAACAACGTTACCTATTCTCACTTCACAAATACAGCGGATTTTCCCCACATTTTCTTTCACCTGCAGAGAATTTTCCGTACACACTGGATTTTCTAACGTATAATATAATAGCTAGGGTGCATTATACTTGCATTAGTTGCGGTAATTTGTGCTGAATCTCTGTTACAGTGCAGATTGAGTTTGTTTGACTGTGGGCCGAGTCGTGGGAGGAGGCGATGAGATTTTAATAATTTTGTGGTGCGACTGCATTGCAGTAGACCGATGACATCAACTGCTCAGATCGCTTTAATGGGATGAGTATAAGAGTGCAGATCGGCTATTAATTAAGTGCATCGCTGGTCTAGTGATTGCAAGCGCGATTGTGGAGCATGGCGTCTTGGATTCGATTTCCAGGTCGAGCTACGTGCTCTATACGGTTGGGTTTTCCAGCAGGAATTTCCCAATAGAGCAGCCACGGAGCCTGGATCTGTACCCGAATGAGGGTAGTGGGTTTGCTCCGAACTACAGGCATGATGTTATCGATTGAGTTTTGAGGTTTCCTGCGCCGGATTCTCGCACCGTGTCCGCGTCTGGTTGTAACTTAATGTTGCAAAAACAAAAGCAGGCGCTTTGTGTTATAACTGTCTCATTCCTTGTGAATGATTCAAACTCTAATAATTTATATTGCGGATCTTGTGGAACCTAGTAGTTCATAAGATATTGTGTTAGTTGCTATGGCTCGCTATTGACGCCTACAAAATTCATAATAAAATATCATGATTCCAATAACTAACAATTAATATTCCAATATGTCAGCAGATTTGTTCTGTATACCTTTCCAATGTTTAGTTTTCAACCCAAAACAAACAGAATTACCTTTAAAGTCATTCTCTAATCAGAGTCGCTTGAAAATTGAGCAAAATAGGGAAGTTTCCGTGTTCGACAATTTTGGAACGGCAATTTTGTTTCAGCTCTAATCTGAGCGTATTTGGATGTAACAGTATCCTATACAGCTGAATTTGGAAACAGCTAGCGATAAAGGTGTTACGATGGAGTTATATAACAACATACGTTGGTGCAGGGGTAGTGGAAGTCAGGTATTTCCAACATACTGCAAGAAAACGTGGCGTTTCATGCACGTTCCTTTTTTGCATTAGAAGACGATTTCAAAGCATCTATGAATTACGGCAGACAGCAGTATAGCATTAGGATAATAAAACAACCAACAATCCCAACTACCTACTTACCTGATACCTCCATTATTTTTCTCATAGCCTATGTAAAAAGTATGTGGAAAACCATAAAAAATATCACCAACACACAAAAGGTAAATGCCAGTGCTTCTGAGCTGCTTAAATTACGTGACGACCCAAAATCTTCAGTAAATGAGGTAAATCTCTTTTTTAGTAGCGTGGGCAAAGATTTGGCTGCCAAAATCATGTCTCAGGCACGTACTACCACTACGACCAGTAATTCATGTCCTCCTACCCCAGTCCAGGATAATTCTCAAAACTCCCCAGTCGACTCTCTTGTATTACTAGAGGTTGATGAAGCAGAAATAGAGTCTATTGTGCTTCAGTTGCGAGATGATTGTGCTGTGGGATGGGACGGAATATCGTCTAAATTGCTTAAGATATGTCGTCATGTATTGGTCCCATTATTGACGTACCTCTGCAATCGTTGCCTCCAAACAGGTGTATTTCCGGATGCTCTAAAAAAGGCAATAATACACCCTATTCATAAGGGAGGGAGCAGAACCGGTGTCAGTAATTATAGACCAATATCAGTCTTACCCGCCCTCTCCAAAATTCTTGAAAAGATCTTAAACAAACGTCTGAAGAGCTTTCTAGATAAAAATAAAATAATTGCTGAGAATCAGTACGGATTCCGACAAGGTGTGTCGACAGAAGATGCCGTATTGGATCTCACGCAGCAAGTTGCTAGAAAGCTAGATAATAAAACAAAAAGCCTCGCTATTTTCCTTGACCTCGCTAAAGCATTTGACACCGTTTCTGTTCCCAAACTTATCGATAAACTGGAACTGGTCGGTGTACGTGGAGTACCGCTTGAGATGTTCAAAAACTACCTCAAAAATCGAACACAAGTGGTCAAAATTGACACATATTACAGCGACGAAGAACCAATAACATATGGCGTGCCTCAGGGAAGCATACTTGGTCCTACATTTTTCCAAATATATGTGAACGACTTGTGTAGGATGTGCCTTACCAACTGTAACATCTATGCGTATGCTGATGATACCGCGATTCTTGTTTACGGACCGTCATGGGATATGGTTAAGGCGACTGCAGAAGAAGCCTTATGCAAAATAATGGCATGGCTTAACTCAAACCTCTTGACACTCAACTTAGGCAAAACGACTTACATCCCTTTCGCAATTCGACGCAACACTGCACCTTCTCATAGCTTCACCATAGTTGCTCATTCTTGCTCAAATTCAATTGGACCCTGTGTCTGCTCAGCACTCACCAGAGCCGACTGCACAAAGTATCTTGGAGTGCAGATCGATAGTGGCCTAAGATGGGACAAACAGATTGAAACTGTAACCACAAGAACAATGCGCCTTATCCACATCTTTAAGTCCCTTAGAGATTCGGCTGATCTTGACACATTGAAGATGGTTTATTGTGCTCTTTGTCAGTCGGTTCTGGGCTACTGCATAACTGCATGGGGCGGTGCTATAAAAACCGGTGTTTTGAAGGTGGAAAGAGCGCAAAGAGCCATACTCAAAGTCATGATCAAAAAACCCTACAGATACCCAACTACGGAATTGTACTCTGACTGCAAAGTTCTGACAGTACGGCAACTCTATGTGCTCCGAACACTTCTTAGAACACATGTGTGTCTGCCTCCGCCAAATCCAAACAAGCGAGTAAATCTTCTTCCAAGATCCCAGCATAAAACCACCTTTGCAACGCATCAATTCTACACACTAAGTACACACATTTACCAACAAATTAATTCACAATTAAATATCATAAATTTAAACACAAACAAACTAAAACCCAAAGTAACGGAGTGGCTACTACAAAAGGACTATGCCTACACGGAGTCTTTACTCACATACATCAAGTAATAACATTGATACATACTGCATAACATACACTTACATTAAAAGGACATACATTACTATATCTCCCAACCAAAAACTCGTACTTGCACTTCATTTCATACACGCACAAACATTCACACACACACACACACACACACACACACACACACACACACACTCACACACACATACACACACGCGCATACTCACACTTCACACAACCAATCTATGTAACTTCTATAACAATTATAATGAATAATCTTTGCACCTTCACCTGTTGTAAACTAATGTTTAAGGAACTGCTCGGCCGAACACTGTCTCTTAAAATACAGGTTAACCTAGTTTAAGAGGCAGGGTTGTATAAATTACTGTACAGAAATTGCAACATTTGTTAATTGTTTTCGTGATGATGATCTGTAACTGGTTGGTGAATAAAATATTATTATTATTATTATTATTATTATATTATGTTGTGTCCCACTGCTGGACAAAGGCCTCCCTTTCTTCCTCCAAATATCTCTATCTTAAGCGATATTTGACCACTAGCTGACCCACGCAACTTCGTCTGCGTCAAATAAAAATAGCTTATAACCTTTCTCGATAAATCGACTATCCAACATAAATTAAGCTAAGTCGTAATTAACAAAAAATCTTATCTTTCCTCTTTAAAATATTAGTTTAGATGGTTTAGATTAGCTTAATTATCTAAAAGTGAGAATTACTATATATCTCTTACTGTTAAATATACAATAACACCCTTGTACTTGTAAACATTATGATGCAGTAAATATTTTGAATTTGATTTTCCCGGAGGCCAGCCACAATCCCCCGTACCTACATTGCGACGCGCGAATTATTTTGCCGCGCGTATATTTTTACATTGCGATATCTTCTAAGATATTTGTTTAAACTGTATAGAGTAAAGGGCATAAATATTCTATATTAAATTTCCGTTGTAACAAACACATTTATTTAGATATAGATTAATACCTAGCCTAAAGCCTTCCTCGATAAATGGACTATCCAACACAAAAACAATTTTTCAATTCCAATCAGTAGTTCCTGAGTTTACCGCGTTCAAACAAACAAACAAACAAACAAACAAACTCTTCAGCTTTATAATATTAGTATAGATGTACGTCCCGCAAAGACGATCAGATCGTCGCACCACCTTTGGCGCGGTCTACCTCGACGGGCGCCTCCGTCAGGAGTCCCAGTGTGTGATAATTTTTTGCCTGACTCTCCGGGTGTGCATTCACGTGACGGGCCAGCCCACTCCCAGTTTAGCTTGCAACCTGAATTATGTGACGCAGAGTCGTGTTTCTAACGCGATCTTGTACGTTTCACACCTATTATGCTGCGCTCCATTGCCCGCTAGCAAATAAATAACTTGGAGTAGATTTATATGAATGGAGTTATATTAATCTTCAGAACTACTCATTCAATTCCGAAAATTCTTTTTTACCATTGCCACTCGAAAAAGGGCATTTTATTCATCGATAACAGTGAATAAAACGCTCTTTTAGTCACTGAGTGAATAAAGACATTTTGAATTAGGAACAAACACGAATTACGTATAGTGCGCGCGGATCTAGTTGGCCGCGCCTAAGGTGGCGACAGGGGTGAGGGGGCGGGTTGCCTACAGCTCGCAATGCACAGGAGACTATAATTAGACAGTGATGACCAATCTCGAGATATCGTGAACAATATTAATTATTGTTCAATTTATTGAAAAGAATACTTAAATAAAAAAACAAAAACATGCCTAAGGCGCGGCCAACTAGTTCCGCGCGTACTATACAAAAAAATCGCTGCTGCTGAAAGTACGTACTGGGTGGCTGAATGGAGCTATTCCATACCAAATTTTAAAAAAATATCCCGCCAATTTAGTTACGTTCTTTTCTGTCTTTTATTGTGGTTGTTTTGTGTTATTGGAAAATCTATTAACATATAATTAAGTAATTATAATAAAATGAGTTCTTCCGATGACGAAAATGAGAGACTGACTCCGGAATCATTTCGTTCTAAAGCAGCAGTAGATGATTTGTTTTGCTCCAAAATCTCGGGAGTTGTACCTGAAAACATACAATTTGTTCTGCGACTGGAAAACCATGAATGGCGCCAATTCCTTCTCTGAGTGCATATTTCTTAACTATTTCAATGAATTAACCAAGACTACGAAGCCGTCGACACTTTGGAGCATATATTCTATGATAAAAGCCACAGTGAGAATCAAACACAACATTGTTAATTCAAAATACTCAAAGTTAGTGACATACTTAAAACGTCTATCCGTGGGTAATAAGCCAAAGAAATCCAGAGTGCTTAGCTCCGAAAATAAATACCATGCTCCTATTTATTTTCTCACAGTCAATGGTAAAAAGTAGAGTACACAACACGTGAATAAAAAATTTATCTCGGTAGGTACTTGTATCCCTCGCTCCGTTCAGGATTCTAGAGTATAGAATCCCTCGCTACGCTCGTGATTCTACTCTAGAATCCTTCGCTGCTCTCGGGATCCAACTTCGTACCTCGAATTAAATTCCCTTTTTATTCACTTGTTGTATAATCTACTATTATTTCCATACATAACAGGAACAAACCCCTAAGCAATATCTAGTGACTTAGTCAATAAACCATGCCTCTAATAACACTCTAACATAATCAACTCTAACACAAAAACTTTCCTTGGAACCAAACCGCGACCAAATACTCACTTCTATATCCCGCGGTATGTACAATGCATTTTATGTACTAAGCATGTAGTACCTACACGCAAAGCAACCGCTTGCTATGCGAGTATGCATGTGAACCAGCTACATCGCGGTTTGTAGCTCAAGTTATTATTTTAACTCATAGTATGTTGTGGTGCTGTGTGGTCTGTGGAAGAACTGCTATTTGTAATTGTATTACAAAGATTAGCACTTTTTAACCGACTTCAAAAAAAGGAGGAGGTTATCAATTCGACTGTATTTTTTTTTTTTTTTTTTTTTTTTTTTTTTTATGTTTGTTCGCGCATAACTTGCGACTGGGTGGACTGATTTTCTTGATTCTTTTTTCATTTGAAAGCTGGTGCTTCCCGTGTGGTCCCATTGTCACCATTTCAATATCTGATGATGGGATCTTGTAGAAATCGGGGGAACTCTTCAATAAATAACAGCAGATTAACCGCGATTGTTGCTATAGCATATCTAAGCATTGTTTACGCCAACACACAACATAATATCACGCCTGTACTCACTACAAAGGTGATGAAGAACTTCGGAGATAGGCAACGGAACTCCTCAATTAATGATAGCAAATGGACTGGGATTGCTGAAATCTCATGACTGTCTATTGACCAGTTCATAACATAACATCACGCCGGTACGTTGTGAAGGGGTAAGCACATGTGAACCACTAAAAAGTGAAAAATAAAAACTTTTTTACAAAAAATAAAACCGACTTCGACAAAAATAAAACACAAAAAAGTGAAAAATAAAAAATCAGCTTCAGAAGTCGGTGGCAAAAACATAAAATCAAACAAACAAAAGTCACCGACTTCAGAAGCTGATTTTTTATTTTTCACTTTTTTGTGTTTTATTTTTGTCGAAGTCGGTTTTTAGATTTGAGATTTGTGTGGTGGAGTGAGAGTGGTGTGGTGAGGTCCAGTAAATTTTGAAGTGATAGAACACTATTGACTGCCTTCCTGGGTGCTTACTCTGGAATATAATTCCGATAGATCGACATTGGTCAAACGTCAGTTGGTTGAGTTAAACGTCAGGGATTGGCTAGACTAATGCCCGGTTTCTGAGGCACTTTATCTGTGGTTTATCTATTCATATGCGTACATTTGAATAGATAAACCACAGATAAAGTGCCTCAGAAACCGGGCATCAGTGAGTCCAGCCAATGCCTGACGTTTGACTGACAATTCCAATGTCGATCTATCGGAATTATATTCGAGAGTAAGCACACTGGTCTAGTGGCCGTAATCGCGACTGCTAAGCACAAGCCGATGCTGAGTTGAGCACGAAGTCTGAATTTGTACTCAGTTGATGGCAATAGGCTAATTTAAACATATCTAGCGAAATGCGGGTGTACCTACTGTTAGGTACACCTTTGCCTTACCCTTCGGGGATTGTATTCATTTTCTGACGGTAAATAAATCAGAATGCAACCCGTAAAGGAATAAAAAAGCACGCTACAAAGTCACTTTCACAACTCAAAGAAGATCAAAGACCCCTACCGTTAGGGGTCGTACAAAAATATGATTTAAATAGGTCATAGAGGTCACATGCTTCTATTTCTATTTATCTTCGGGGACGCCGGCAGACACCAGACGGGCGATCAGTCCTTTCGTTGTGGATTATTTCGCCCAGTTCCCCATTTTGGTGGATCCCCTTCATGGGTTACTGGTGGTCGGCATCGCGAATCTTCCTGTTGCCTTGCAGAAGCTCACCAGTTGTTCGGTGGAGATTTCTGCGAGCTTCTCTTCATTAATTTCATCTGTTCCTAGTATTTCCCATCTGAGTGGCCCATACATTGTGCATTCCGCCACAAGGTGGAAACTTGTTTCTTCTGCTTCTCCACATGCTGGGCATATTGGATCTTCCTTTACTTTCATAATCGTCAGATGTCTATTGAGTCCACAGTGTCCTGTTGCGACCTCTACTACTAGTCTTATGTTTCCCCTGCTCATTTTGAGTAACTTGTGGGATTTCTTTTCATCGTATGACTTTAAGAAGATTTTTGATTGTCGACAACCTTCTGTTGCGTTCCATCTTTTATTTGACTCTCTTGTAGTTATTCTATGGATGATTCCTTTTGTTATATTATGTGGGATCGGTAACCTGGGCTCTGGTCCCACAAAGGTTTCATCTGCTCCTTTTCTGGCTAATTCATCTGATATCTCATTCCCTTCGTGTCCTTGATGACCAGGGACCCATGCGACTGTTACTTCTGCTTTTTCCGCTAGTTGGTTGAGTGCTTCCTTGCACTCTTTAACCAGTGCAGATGTGACTTCCACTTTGTTCAGTGCTTTGAGTGCTGCTTGACTATCACTGTATATAACTATTTTGGAAAGATCACCTGTAAGGGCGTTTCCAATTATTCTGGTACATTCCATAATGGCATGTATCTCTGTCTGGAACACACTTGCGCCTGTTCCTAGTGAGAATGATCTATTTATTTCCAGTCTTGGTATGTGTATCCCAGAGCCGGATAGCTTAGTTGATTCTTTCCTTGATCCATCTGTATAGCAGACCGCTATAGATGGATCACTCTCGATTGTCCATTCTTCTCTTGAGCCTATATGTATTCTATACTTTTTGTCGAAGATCTTCTCTTTTTTGATTAAGTCATTGTTTGCCATAATCATTGATAGATTGTCTTCGTACAGATTTGCTATCTCCGAGTGACCTTTATCCATAAAATTGCCTTTCCAGAGGTTCAAGCTTTTCAGTTTGAACCACTGCTTTCTTAACTTGTAGACTAAGCGGTATCATTCCTAGTATGACATCCAGGGCCGCTGAGGGAGTCGTCCTCATTGCCCCAGAGATCATTAACCCGGCCATTCTTTGAACTTTTACTAGCTCTGTGCTGTTAGTCTTGATTTGTGTTCTGTGCCACCATACTATTGCTCCGTGTATGACTCTGGGTATGATGATGGCATTATATATCCAGGCTACTATGGCCGGTTTCATTCCCCAGGTTCTACCTATAGCTCTTCTGCATTGTAGTAATGCAATTTTTGCTTTCTCACATGTTTCTTTTATATGCGTCTTGTATGACATGGTTTTGTCTAAGATCACTCCTAAGTATTTTATTTCCTTAGTTACTTCACATGCTTGCGTGCACACCATCTCACGGGCCATCTCGATACTTGGAGGCATTGCATGGCTGGCAGACCTTCAAAATATGACCTCTTCTCTTGTACAAGAATAGCTCATTTCATGGTACAAAGATTGGCATGTTAACTCAATAAAAAATAATCATTCAAATCAGGTTTCTCTGTAAAAAGTTATGAGTAAATATACGCGTCGAATTGAGAACTTTTTTTCTTCAGTTAATAAAAATCAAACATAAATGCTCAGCAGTCGCGATAGTTAAATCGTTTTTGTGGGACTTCGTCGAGCTTCATTGTCTCGGCACTTTTCAGACGGTTGCCTCTCATGCTTATGGCTTTCAGGTGTGGCATTAGTTCGGGGATAAAGTGAGCTTGCTGGACATAGAACTCGTTTGAGGATTTGCTCCTCAAATCCTGCAGACTTTCGTAACTTGTATGTACCAGGTTGTCTGTGCAATTTAGAAAAGCATCGTCTTCCGAAACAATTAGGCGAGCGAAGCTGCATGTCTAAGCTACTCCAAACCCAAATTGACCAAAAACTTTTAGCAATATAATAATTGCCTATTTACCACCAATCGACCTGCAAAATTAAATGGCGCACAAAATTGCCCACTAAACTCTAATTTAATAATTAGGACACATGATTGATTAGTTGCCCATTCAGTTAATAATAACTAATAATAGTTAATAACTATAACACTTCGGTTTGCACGCTATGAATGCTCGTAATAATAATTTCCCCGGGTGAATTATTTGCTGCTATAAATTTTGCGGTGTTACGCGTTAGGATCGCGCTTTATTGCACGTTGCATTGCACGGTAATGTTCAGGGTATTATTATGTTGGGGGTTTGTGTTGCAGTTTTAATGTTGATTAGAGAGAAGATGGTTTCGAAAAGAATGGATAACTTATGGAATGGATATGTTCCTGTCGGGGCCGCGGGTTGTCCCGTCAAGGCTGCGAGTTATTCGAAAGAGATACCGCGGCCTCGGCACAAAGGGCTAAGAAGGAACATGGGTGGTTTTGAACATGGGAGGAGTCATTTGATGATTCCCCCCCCCCCCCCCAAAAAGGAATGAGTATGTTAAAAGATATATAAAAGTTGTACGAGTTACAGAAAAGTTGAAAAAGAATCGATGAAGTACGGAAGATACTCGGTATGTAAAGGGTGGTCAACCATCCAAGGATCAAACAAGGCTAGTACTAGTTTAAACAAAAGATCGACCCGAGTGGTTGTTATTATTTACCCACGAGTGAAAATTATGCTTTTCCTACTCCTCTGCCATTATTTTCTGATTAATTTCGTTGCGGGATCCAAGACAGTTAAATCATTTCTTTAGGACTTCGTCGAGCTTCATTGTCTCGGCGCTTTTCTTGTGGTCGCCACAGTTGATTCTGGCTAACAGGAGTTACAGTGGTTTGGGAATAGTGTGGCGGGCTTACCCACGAGTTTTTCAGTCTAGCGTGTTCCCAACTATATTGGGGATGGCCTTCAGTCTAGCCGGATGCAGTTGAATTATGTCATTTTGCATGGAGCGACTATTCCTTAACAGTTTATGCAAGATTTTCTACATAGAAGAGTAGAGGACTAGAGGTAGACCACAAACACGAAAGATAGACTGTGTGAAGAATGAAATGGTTAGAAAAGAGAAGAAAAGAGGTAGCTTAGATGGCGAGTTATAGAGAAGTATGGCAGAAGAAGACATGCTGCGCCGCATGCTATTGGCCTTGTTCTGTTCTGTCTCCTACTGATATGGAGGGAAGTGGAAACTATGTTTTTTCCTACTCCTCCGCTATTCTTTTCTGATCAATTTCGTTGCGGGATCCAAGACAGTTAAATCATTTCTCTGGGACTTCGTCGAGCTTCATTGTCTCGGCGCTTTTCTTGTGGTCGCCACTGTTGATTCTGGCTAACAGGAGTTACAGTGGTTTGGGAATAGTGTGGCGGGCTTGTCCCAAAAAAATAAAAAATGCTGTGCCGACCTCAAATAAATTGGAATTAGGGCTGCAAAAAGATGATTTGTGTTTAAAAAAGTAAATTTATTTTATTTTACAAAATTCCCTAAAACATATACCATTCGAGGCAGGTGTCTACCTCTTCAATCACCGGTTCTGTCTACAACGGTTCCCTCGCCATTTGTAAGCCAAGCATACAATGTAACACAAATACGAAACCTGTATCGATTCCCACCGTCTGGCATTGACTGACCTTGGTTTAGGTACTGTCAGGAGCAAAAATATGTACAGGTACACCTGCTAAATTTCATGGATACTTTAATTTTCCTGCGTGCGTTTGATAACGAGTTAACGTTATGGGCCTACTACACGCACGCACTTCCCCACAGCTTTCGTTCACACTTCACAGTACATCGCGCGTATGGTTGGTAAAACTGTATTACCATTACAAACCACACGCGCGATGTACTGTGTGCACCGTGTAATCCCGCAGGCAAAACTGTGGGGAAGTGCGTGCGTGTAGTAGGCCCATTAGGAGGCGTCATTTCTCGCTTCACACGATTTTATTTCTGAATTGTCCATGCATTATAATTGCAAGTGACTGTGTATCTGTAAAATTAGCAAAATTAAATTACCATTTTCCCCCGAAGCAATAATTGAAATGGTAAAGTGATGCAAATACAGTAGGTAGTTTCGTTTTCATACATTATAGAATTCATCAATCCATAATTGGTTCGCCAACAATGGGGTTGTTTCCTGGAAACTTCGCCGCGAGATGGCGCTGGTGTTTGGCTACACATGTCAAATTTTTTGAAATAAACGTTTGCATTGTGTGAACGATTTTTTAAGTATTTGCGCGGGTTTTTTAACTCAATTTGTCGCTGCACAATGTATGCTACCTGGCGTATCACCCAGTTGAAGGAGGAATTGAAAAAACGAGGAGCAACGCAACAAGTAAAGAAAGCGGAGCTTGTCGAAAGCTACAATAGATTTAACATTTTATTGACTTTTAGCTGTTTTCTGGGCAATATTATGGTTCTACAAGTTGTAAAATAAACTTCACTCACTAACTTTTTGCTTTTTAATGATCTAATACTAAACAAACTAAGGTAATACATCATTTGTTAAAATGTTACAAAATGTATAGATATTTGAAAAGTACCAATTCTTCTATGTTCATGTCTGGAATAAGATCAAAGCTGGTAGATGGCAGTGGTTCGTTCGATAATAAAGGGCTTGATAATAAGCAACGCCTTGCATTTCTCTGTTGCAATCGCTCAGTTCGAGCTGAGGTGACACTCTGTGATTCATTCCAACAAAATATAGAGGGCACAGCAGATTTCTTCAAAATTTTGCGTTGGAGTGGAAAGCCTGAAACAATATTGGGTGATGTTATTACTTGGCAATATCAGTGCGGCTTAAATCCCCCATGAGCAAACGTTGACTTGAAGTGGGAGAAACCGAGTCAACGTTCGACCCTTGTTTCTCCCACACATTCAAATTATTAATAAAAGTCCGAATTAATAATAGGTATCGTACTAACCTGTCGCCTTAGAAGTGGTCTCGTAGTCTGTTTCGTTGAAATGTTTCCCACATAACCTCGAAAAATTACTTGTTTTGATTTTTTTTAGTTTCAGTGCTTTTTCCCACTTTCTCTTCATGTGCAAATTTCTTGGAAATCTGACAACGCCTATTTCTTTGCATCCAAAGGCTACACAACGACCCATAATATTGAAAAAAGTCACAAAATATTAAGATATTGTTCAATTTCTATGGAGTTAGACAGTTTGTTTGTAGCCAACGTACAGCGCCCTCTACGTGGAACTATTTGACAGTTTTCTTCCCCATTGAATACACTAATTTATAGTTATGGTATACAGCCAAAAGAGTTATAGACTAATGTAACTTTTTGGTAACATTTTCGTATATGTAAGCATATCATGTAAAAGAAAAATCTAAAATTTTCCTCAATCCTCTGCATCAGATCAACCCATACCATGCAATTGGAAGGCGATATAAACACACTTGGAAAAGGTTAGTTAGATGATGAATTATGAACTAAGTTGAAACATGTTTGGAGTCTCCTTGAGATGACTGTACTTGAGATAATTTTTTGCAATAATTTGACACTAAGTCTGATGCAGATATATTAGTTTGAAAGATATTTCACTAAGTATTTTGAATATTAACGGCTTCACTGGCTTTGAAAGGCTCGACTCGGATTATTTGGTGTGTTGCGTCTAAATATTGTTGACATTTTGTTAATTTTGAAGTTGGATACCCGTATTTTACATGGAGCGACTGTCTATCTGGTCTCCAGAACCCAGTTAGTGTTGGATAAAATGATAGCCCTTGGTAAGACTGGTCACACAAACGGGCCACTACCGACTATCAAAGTTCTACAAATGACAGCCGAGACCGTCGGGGCTGCGGGTTGTTCGAAAGAGATACCGCGGCCACAGCACAAGAGCTAAGAAGGAACATGGGTGTTTTTTAGTCAGTAGAAGTTGTCACTCCCTTCCGCTCTGCCCAGGGCGGGAGGGGTTATTAAAATTTGATGATTTCCCACCCCACAAAAAAAGACCATCAGCGTAACGTCCTTTGGTGACCCATCCATCATTATATAGCTACAAGCTCCTCTGACTTGACAAAAATATGCCTTCACAAAATCACTACCAATTTTAAACAATTCAGCATCGAAACTCCACTCATATTCTCTCACATAAGTGCCACATTGTCGTAAAACAGAGGTACTCAATAATTTACTACTCGCAGTCGACGGTCTATGCAGGCTGGCTGCGGGCTGCAACCTCTGAATAAATATTGATTTGTCACAAACTACGCCGCTTGAGGTGCGCCCCGAACTGACTGATTCGAGTTTGTGGGGTTAGAGTATGAATGGGGTAAGGTGTTTTTGCTTAAGATACCAAGCGTTGCCGAATGCATGTTGTTCAGTCAATACTGTTCTCTTCCTACTTTAAGTAAGCTCGATGGCAATAAAAGCAATGAAAGAAACTAAGACACCGACTTCCGAAAGTAAAATTATTTTAGTTTTTTTTTTGTGTTTTTCTGGAAGTCGGTTCTTTTTTTATTATCGTTATAGTTTTGTTATTATCTCAGTCTAGTAAGAGTAGAAAAAATTACAAGATAAGCTGAACCACGAGGGATGGTATCAAAGTTGCCTAAGCCGGCCGTTTTTTGGCATCGCACTGTGCAAAAGCCAACAACAACATAACAACCTTCTTCTCCTTCATCGTTTCGGTCTTATTTTTCCTCTCCACTCTGATTTTATCCAACCAGAACATAGCAACCTGGACAGCTCTGTTGTTTGCTTCATTCAAGTCCTGGAGGAAGCAGTAAGTTGTGCACGACGGGCAAGAGAGGAGGTGTGGCATATCCTGTGTTGGTCAACACTCGTATTGTGTCAAAGTTTTTTTTTTTTAGTTTTTCTTTATTGACAAATAATTGTTCACAGGATCAGTGTAGCTCTGGCTCTTGTACTAGGAGTTCCTGTATCACAAGAGCCATCAGTATAGCTCTGCCTCTTGTACTAGGACTTCCTGTATCACAAGAGCCAGAAGTTGCGTTGATGTAGCCAAACTGGATCGGCAGCGACCAACTAGAACCTTTCAGGATTAGATTACATAACACGGCGCTCTAAGCCTGTTCCAAACCCCAACGCCTCACCTAAGAGGATGGCACTTAGGAAGGTCGGGTCTGTTATTGCTCGCAAGTTATACATCCTTGCCGCATGCTCCAGATTAGTTCAAGTCGAATGCTCATTTCGAACACGAATATTGAACTACGCGGTTGAAGAGATGATCTAGTATTTTTACATATTCGTCGAAAATGTTTTGGTTTAAGTTGTGATGTTAGGGATATTTAAGATATTGTAACTTTTGGTTCATCATAATCTGCCTAGCTTTTCCTTAACTATATTGGGGTCGGCTTCCAGTCGAATACCAGTATTTTATATGTAGCGACTGCATAATCTGACCTCCACAATCCACTAACTAGATTGCGTGATACGATACCCCTTGGAAAAATTAGTTGACACAACTAGATGCACAAGGAACAGCCTGGACCATCAGCCTAATATTCTTTCTGAGGCACGAAAACTCGGTAGGTACCTAATTTCATGGAACAATTTTAGCAAACGCTGCTTAAGCTAACCTTTAATGAAACGTGCTTCTGTTATTATTTAGTCACCCCTTCCTAAAACTGCCAAAGATAGCGATGATAAAAATACCCAAATAATGAAGCACAAGCATTAATAACCGTATCTGTTAGAAGTGTGATATATCCAACTTGGAATGTTCAACTAAATAAATCGAAAATCATAGCAAACAGGAAAACCGTATAGGGTATAGGAAAAGGGAATTGCCTTCCTCTCGTAAACATCATTTCCGATAAACGACATAGCTCCAATTTATCATCTGTTATAGCAAATCAGAGATAACAAATTGGAATCATGCACATAGATGCTCATAATTATGGTCTTGCAATATTTCGAGGGTGCGTTTTCGCGTAAGCAAATCAAGATAGCCAATCATAGGCGAGGCGAGATGTTTATTTCAACGAATTTGATTCCTGCATTAAAGAGAGAAAGAAAGGAAATTGAGTTTACTTGGAAAAATACCCTTAAAAAATGCATGCTTCGTTGGTCTAGTGGTCAAAAACGCGACTGCTATAATATGCATGAGGTCTTGAGTTTGAGACCCAGGTTGGGCAAAGTGCTATTAGGTTTTTCCATCAGGAATTTCACAGTAGCAGCCACAGAGTCTGGTTGATTGCTAAAGGCTGGCTCCACATTACATAGGACTTGAACATATCTGACGAAATGTGAATACTAATGGGGTACCCTTTTTTTTTTTGGTTAGTGGAAAATCATCGAATAACCCCCCCCCCCCCCCCCTCTTGGGCAGAGCGAAGGGGAATGTCAGACTTCTACTGACTAAAAACCAAACCCATGTTCCTTCTTCGCCCTTGTGTCGGAGCCGCGTTAACCTTTCGATAATCCACAGTCCCGACAGGCGTCGGACCTTGCTGGCCCCTTCCATACTGCTGACATCTCTTTGAGGCGCGCGTGGAACATGTACGCGCCGCCGACACGGTCTGTTGCCGGACGGCGAGCTAGCCTGTTACTCGCCGTCCACAGGCCCGCGTGACCCGCGTCTACGGTGGCCGGAGGTCATCGCGTGACCCCCGACGCCCGGAGCGCCTTCCGCGGCGGCTGGGACGTTGAGAGGTTCTCTCCCTCTCTCGTTCCGCCACCTCCTTCGCTAGCATCACTGCTTCGCAGAAGGAGGTGCCTAATGGGGTACTCCTTAGAATAACCCTTCAGGGATTACAGGCGTGATGTGTCCTCCCGCTCACCTCTATCTCTATTGAAACTGGCTTCCTTTCTATGGCAAATCAATTCATACATAGTTCATGCAAGTAATCATATGGGTAATGATTTTTCTCAGAGTGCCGATGGCAATCTAAATTGCGTCTGGCAAAATTTGGCGACGAGCTTATCGCCTTTAATGGCGTAGAAAGGAGACTTTTTTGTCTTTTCGAGTTAAGCTAAATGCTCACATATTATATTAATTGTGCTCAAGAAGTAGCTGCGCCAATCGCAGCATCATTCTCGGTCATTCATCTTTTTCGGTTTTCAATTGTAAATTATGACTTTTCGTTCAGTTTCTACACAGTTCTGGTGATTTTTGTGCCTAATACAGGTAATACCTCAGCCTAACCCTTTGATGATTACAGGCATTTTTAGGGTTCCGTAGTCAACTAGGAACCCTTATAGTTTCGCCATGTCTGTCTGTCTGTCTGTCCGTCTGTCCGTCCTCGCTTAATCTCTGTGACCGTTAGCACTAGAAAGCTGAAATTTGGTACCAATATGTGTATCAATCACGCCGACAAAGTGCTAAAATAAAAATTGGAAAAAAATGTTTTATTAGGGTAGCCCCCCTATATGTAAAGTGGGAAGTGATTTTTTTTTTAATTTTAACCCTAACGTGTGATATATTGTTGGAAAGGTATTTAAAAATGAATAGGGGTTTACTAAAATCATTTTTTGATAATGTCAATAATTTCGGAAATAATCGCTCCAAAAGTAAAAAACAAAGCGTCCCCCCCCCTCTAACTTTTGAACCATAAGTTTAGAAAATACGAAAAAAATCTGAAAAGTAGAACTTTATAAGGACTTTCTAGGAAAATTATTTTGAACTTGGATGGAAACAACAGATGGAAACTGCAGTTAACCAATATAATTTGGTCCCTGAATCGTATGAGCGCCTATACAATCCAGAGGTCAAGTTTCATTGGCCCGTATTTCAAACAAAAAAAGAATTATTACTACGGAACCCTACACTGAGCGTGGCCCGACACGCTCTTGGCCGGTTTTTTTATTTATTTAACACTTCAAATACAATCTACCTACAGAGGCGAAATAAATGCTTTAGGTATTTCTACTAGTAGGTCTCTCAATTCGAGTTTTTTTTTGCAAAAAAGTTTTATATTTAGTTTGGTTTCCCTAAAACCCTTAGTTTCCCTAAAACCTGGCCCTTCCTAGGCCCAGTCACGTTACGTCATATCAGTAATTCAACTAGCAGATTGTCGCAGTACCAGGCTGACATAACATGGAGGAGCGCCGATAGTTATTGAATAAATATCGATTGGATGGGTCCGGTGTGCAAACGAGACGGCCCACGGAATGCTGACTTCGTTCCTACGTTATGAAGAATTCAGAGAGAGGAATAGTTTACGGAGGTTTTTATTCCTTTGATTTTATAAAAGAATAGTGAGCAAATAGAGGCAAATTCCCAATGCACCGTTGATACTAATATTACCCTAGGAGTTCCCTTAGTTTATCAGCAGCCCCAATACTTTTAAGCTGTTTCTGTTATTTATTTCCTTACTAGCTTTTACCTGCAGCTTCGCTCGGGTGAAACTATCGATTTTCCATACAAACGTAGCCCCTATTTCATCCCCTTGAGGGTTGAATTTTGAAAAATCCTTCCTTAGTGGATGCCTACATCATAAGAGCGTAAATCTTATTATTTGAATCACACATCATTTAAGCAGAATTTAACAAAACAGTTACACACTGATGCAAATTTTTAATTGATTCCAATCATTTATATTTCTCTGATTACCTTTATACCCGCCGAGCCAATTGTTGACCGTCACCAGAACTGCTCAGAGCCGAACCATCACGAATTCAATCGGAACAGATCGAAAGTAAACATGGGGTAAAACCTGGGGGTCTAAAATGGCCACTTTAGCAGATCATAATATGAATTGCTTTAAAAGGCGTAAAATGGACATTTCTTAATAGTAACTGCGTCTGTGACCATTTAGGAAAATAGATCCTAATAGGAAAATAATATGAATTGCATTAAAATTCGTAAAATGGTCACAGACGCAGTTACTATTTTAAAGGATCATTTTACGCTTTTTAACACAATTCATATGATGATCTGCTAAAGTGGCCATTTTAGATACCCTGGTTTGTACTGTCGCAGCTGTTGTGATTCAGTGTATTTTAAACTTAATTGGGTTAAAATAGAGTTGTGAATGAATAATTCGCTGTTACTTATATTTTTGATGTGTGGTAATCTGTTGTCGTCGTACATGTGATGCGGAGGAATCTGGAAAATTTCGTGAGGAAAGTTTTGAGTATGAATATGGATAAGAGTATATGAGTACAGAGGAAGACCAAAGAAACGATAGATGGACTGTATAAAGGATGATATGGCTAGAAAGCAGGTGTCTGATGAGTAAATAGAGAATAGGGGATCGGACTGACTCAAAAAAATATGATTCTGTTTAGTCCGTCAGTTAGATTGTCGAAAAATATTGGAATAAACGTGTTTTTTGTTTTATTAAAGCAATAAAAATTGACGAAGATAAAGCGCGGCAAAGATCATGGAGTGGGGATTGAAACGTCAATTGAAGGTACAAAATGTACTATCATAATATGACGTCACACGAGTTTTCGAAGCACTGTATTGTCTTCATTTTTTGTTTACGTAAAAAAAGAAAAAATACGTGGTTAATATTTTTTGGAAATCTATCTGACGGACTAATTAGTTTTTTTTTGTCCGATCCCCTATGGACAAAGAATGCATTACTTTCTTTTTTTTCGGAGTGTGGGAAATCATCAAATGACTCCTCCCACTCTAGGTGAAGCGGCAGACTTCTACTATTCTATTCTATTCTATTTATCTTCGGGGACGCCGGCAGACACCAGACGGGCGATCAGTCCTTTCGTTGTCACGATCCCCTTCATGGGTCACTGGTGGTCGGCATCGCGAATCTTCCTGTTGCCTTGCAGAAGCTCACCAGTTGTCCGGTAGAGATTTCTGCAAGCTTCTCTTCATTAATCTCATCTGTTCCTAGGATTTCCCATCTGAGTAGCTCATACATTGTGCAATGTGCATTCCGCCACACTACTTCTAATAACTACCACCGGTGAAAACCACTCATGTTCCTTCTTAGCCCCGTGTATCCGAGGCCGCGGCATCTCTTTCGAATAACCCGCAGCCCATGCATTATTCTCTTCCATAACCATTCTTAAATCATCTAATTCTAAACTGTCTTTGGGGGTAGAGGAACAGGGTGTAAAGTTCCTCATCCCCCATAGAAAAGGGAGGATCCTCCGACCGGACGGGTGTTGTGTCCGGCGGGCTAACTGCCCGACAGTTGTAAGTCGGAACTCCTATTAGGCTTATGTCGCGGATAATGTTCATAGCGCGATGTAGGATTTTCTGTCGATCATTTGTTAGTACGCAGGTGTTGCGATAGATGTCGCTAGTCGCCGCCACATGTCTATTAGAACTAACTTAATACGTATTGAACTATTTGTCCCTCCCTCAAAAGATTTGAACCCTCTTTGCTATCTGACAAATAAATGTATAACAAGCAAAGTTTTCGTTCCATTGAACTCACTACGCCAAATAAAATCGAAATGGAAGCAAAAGCAAAAGGACAAAAAAACTTTTCACTCGTACCATTTAAGTTACCCCCTCGACACGGCAAAGATTGCAGTAAAATTTCCGAGCTGGGGGTCAAACAGCACTAACCGACCACCCCTTTTTTTTTTTTTGGTGGGTGGAAAATCATCGAATAACCCCCCCCCCGCTCTTGGGCAGAGCGAAGGGGAGTGTCAGACTTCTACTGACTAAAAACCAAACCCATGTTCCTTCTTCGCCCTTGTGTCGGAGCCGCGTTATCCTTTCGACAAGCCACAGCCCCGACGGGCGTCGGCCCTTGCGGGCCCCTCCTTGCTGACATCTCTTTGAGGCGCGCGTGGAACACGTACGCGCCGCCGACACCGTTCAGACTCACTGAGCGGAGATTAGTCATCGGTGCGAGAGATATTATGGTGCAGTAGATCGTACGCTGACACAGGTGCAATCCGTTACTTTACTCTCATAATAACCACACGACTGGAGAGAGATCAGATGCAGTGCCAAAGGCTTAATGTACTTTCCGAGACACGGGGATATTATACCGCCAACTGGCAAAAAAATTAACGAAAAACCCAATAGCCCTTATTGTCCGAGCCGGGGATCGCACCCAGGACCTCAGACTCAGCAATCACACTTGCTTGGCAGACACTAGTAAAACACGTAAAGCCCTGATCAACTACTCTATAAAACTAGGTCCACCTGTAAAACTAGACCACATCGTTATAAGAACTCAAAAATGTTATTAAAATCCAAAACCTTGGCCCCGCGCCAGAGACTGCAGCGCAACCCCACATAGTTCAAATATTGGTTATTTTCCAACGCATGGGTACAGTTCGCGAAAAAACTTTTAATTAATATCCCGTTTGGGTCGAAGTTTCAGGTTGCAGGTGTTTCGAAAAAATGATGTTGATAGTTAATTAGCAAAGTTTTGATCGGGAAAATATTTTTTTTTTGTGCTGAGGAATGGTTTTATTTACTGTCTTTACTGGTGGCAGGTGGTTTGTATTGATTTCAGGTTATCAGCGGGTGAATAGTCATTATACCCTGTTTTCTCTTTTCTTTGATTGTTATTATTATTATTTCTTCCACAAAAACATTTTTTAAACGGTTAAACAAAAAAATAAAGATGTTGGTTTATATTGAGCTTGGCTTTGTGGAGCGTCATCCTAAGGTCTCATACCCAACTGAATATGTGTGAATACTTGATTATCCAAGACACCCCAAACTTAACTATAGATCAATGGGTAATTATTTTTCAGAGTAAACTATGTAAATTAATTAAAAACTATTAAATAAACTAACAAGAAACTATAAAAGGGCATCCAAAACCTATGCCGCCGATAATATGCCCAAAAGACAGGCGGCATTGCCTCGTTGTATAGCAACTGTTAGCCTCTGGCCAAGGTAAGAGCCAGCCCTTGGGTCACGAGAAGCGTCAACTAAACGTTGCCTTACTTCGATGATGTTTCTCTGAACCATCAGACAGTGATTGATGTCGAAAAAAGGTTGGTGCAACTCTGTGAGCTGAAAAGTTTCGTTTTGGTGAAATCATGGTACCCATTGCCTACTCTAAAGCCAATGCGAGAAACAATTCCATTCTGAATGTAGACCAAACATTTTTGGGGGCTAAAAACAGCTGCAGTTTCAGTTCACGAACTACAGGCGTTTTCACTTTGGATATTTCTGTTTTTAGAGTTTCCCAAATAAAAGAGATTGCCAAACATTTTGCAGATTGCTGCGTATCTGTTCGGTCACAAGGACGTACATACGTAAGCACATGAATCTGGCAAGTTTTTTTATTCGATCTTCAACTTTATTGGTTAAATTCAAGGTTGATTGGTAAATAAATACAGTTTCGGGTAGATTGTTGTATTGTTCCGGCGTCATTACTTGCGTGGGTAACAGCATCTGAGTTCAAAACAAATGAAAGAGGCTTCTTTAGAAGATGCTAAATGCCAGGAGTTACAGTGATAGGACTTGTTACGCGATGAAAACAAGTGACGAACGCTGGAGTCGCTTGACGCCAGTCACATCACTTGAGGTCGACAATAAAGTGTAATATAACACTGCACATATTTATTTCATTATTCTTCGCGTGAAAAGTCCTGTTACTCTCCCCTGATGGTTCCGCTCAACCTCTAGGAGAGTATGAGCTGGGGTCCACGACCTAATCGCACCGTCACACTTTTATCACCTAACTAGCAGACGTACTGCGGCGTACCATCCACACTTGTTCGACATCCCGACTAGCCGTACTCAGCGCTTCTCCTCCACGTTTATTATGCGTACAGTCAATGTCCGCAGTCCGCTATGTCTGAAGTCGCGCCTCTATAACCAGTACATGGACGCTCACGCAGGAGGCTGCGTACAGACTAAGAATTGCACAGAGCCATGGAGCGTTCCATGCTAGGTATAAAACTGGTAGACTGAGTTCCAAACGTCGACATCCGAAGACGTACAAAGGTTACCGATATTGGGAAGCGCGTTATGGAACTCAAATGGGGCTGGGCAGGACACCTGGCAAGGCGTAGAGATGGCAGGTGGAGTAAGGCTGGCACCAAATGGCGTCCAAGAACGGGGAAAAGAAATGTGGGTCGCCCGGCGGCGAGATGGGCAGACGATATAGTTGCCATCGGGGGAGAACCTGGATGAGACTGGCACAAGAACGTGGCGATTGGCACCAGAAAAGAGAGGCCTATACCCAGCAGTGGGTGAATTCGGGCCGTGGATGATGATGACAGTCAAAATGTGGTACTCACTGTGTACTGTGTTACTTCCCACATTTGATCTGTCTGCCTTTAAAGCAAGAGTAAACAGGCATCTTCTGGGCACGCTCATTCCGACCTTAGACCTCATCCATCGTGATCGAGGTCAAAACAAGGCCCATTTTACTATAAAACAAATAAAAAATCTTGGCTTATTATATATTCCGAACAGGAAAAAAGATTGATTAATATTATATCAATTTCCAAAAGTCGATGTTGTTCTACGCATATCTTTCAAACTTAATCTTCAAACTCTTTCATTGAAAGCCAAAAATAAAAATAATGGTGAAACACGAAACCCCTCTTCAAAACTTCGTAAAATACGTAGAAATCTTCCATCGACATCGAATTCGATCTTGCGTGCCGCCAACGCTATATAATTTCGGCAAATCAAAATTTTTTCGATCAAAATAACGCGCGATGGAATACCGCTACCCTTCGCCGGGAGCTATAACACTTAAAACGTATCGCTGGGTAATGTTCGCAGTAGATTGCTTGGTGCCGATCTAATATTTATGTGGGGAGCGTTATTTACCCAGCAACGGATATTGCCGTGTCCAGGGAATCGTCTTGGCAGATCTCATCATATTATTAGGACCGTAAACGGGTTAGGGACGGGATTATGAAGAAGTGATACAATTTATTTTTATTTTGGAGACAAATAAAATGGCACGTTTTTTGGCATGTGATATTTAAATTGAATTGCCTATTTACTGGTATTTTGTTAGGCTTTTTCAAAGCTCTGGAATTTAGATTTTTACGTGAAGTAAGTTCTTATTTTATTTTTCAATAGTATACAAAGGGCGGTCGAGCCACTTTTAAATGCTTTACATAACAATCTATTAGTACTATATATAACGATTATCTATTACGTATTCATTCATATTTTTTCCGCAATCAACCAAAACAAAGGACCGATTACACTGTCCAAACTATCAAACAAACTTCATTACTTCATCGATCTCAATTCTCCGATTACTCCGCAAATATCGCCATCACATCAGTCCGCAAGCCCAATTAATTCCGTCACAATATCTTTCCAATTTTATATAAAATCTGTGATTGCTTGCAATCATTACTCGGACGGGTATAAATATTAAATGGTTCTGTGTGGCATGATGCGGTCGCCGCTTCCGACACATTTGGTCTGATTCCTACTTTACTGATTTACGTGAGGCTTACTGCGTTGTGGGCGGATAGTACCACATTTGGATTCTTAGGAGAGTTTTTCAGGGTTATATTATATGGCCTCTTTGAGTGTGTGTGTGCTTGAATTTACTGAAGGAGGCATGTTAATGGTGGTAAAAGGCAACGAAGCCTCAATAAATTAATTGTTCTGCTTTACCCCATTTTATTCCTGGTCAGCTCAGCATGTCTTCCATAAATTACCAAAAATATGCAGATATAGCCTAGCCGGTTTGACCGTCGGACTGCAAAATCATAGGTTTCGAGTTCACACCCAAGACTCCAAACTCTGATTTTTCGGAATCATGTGCGTAATGGATCTTGCTTTTGTGGAGAAAAATATAGCGAGGAAACCAGAATCTGTAAGACATTTCTCGACGGCATGTAAAACTAATTCAAAGGTTCAACGGGTAAAACTGGGGCCAGGTTAGGCACTAACCACACGATATAGAAGAAGACCAAAAATATGAAAAAAATAAAATAAATATGTTCTGCTGCCTCAATCTCACATAACATCGTCCCGCAATCCCAATCCAGCCTGATTCGGTTTTACAGCATCTTAACGGACCACGTTTTATTGTTCAGTTGATGTACCGGACCGATGAACCGATGGACCGAATGGACCGTCTCAAGGTTTACCGCTAATATGCTCCGTTACGGAGATCCGTCATTTCCTTTTATAGTTTGGTGGAATTATTTAGGTTACTTTTATCTATTAGAAGAGGAAAACAGATAAAATTGTAGGTATGTCGTTTGGTGATCTTTACTTTTCTTTGTTAGCACTAAAGATGGCAAATAACTTAGGTATTTAATTGTTGTCAAATCTCAGTTCAGAGGTGCAAAGCATTTTTTTTTCCTTATTTTTATCGTAATAATGTCAATTTAACTATTCAGCTCGTTTAGAGTCAAGTTTGGCATTTTCAGTAGCGTCTTTCCTGCTCCAGCCTGTGGTGTGTAACCAAAAAAAAAAAAACATTTAATTCGAGTATCACAGACTCATAATAGAAATAATACGTTCATACATGTCACACTACATAGGTACATAACATTAAATTCAATTCACAAACAATTTCATTCACTTAATTCAATAATAATAACAAGTCATAATTAATTAATAATTAATTATAGTCTTGTATGTCCCACTACTGGGCAAAGGCCTTCACTATCCCTCTCTTCTCCTACGCTACCTTGAACCAGCCTTCATGATGCGCGTCTAGATTATCCCGCCACCTCTTTATAGGCCGGCCTTGACGCACCATCCATCCTCAGACACGTTCGTTATGCATGCGACTCACGTGGCCTGCCCAATCCCATTTGAGCCTGGGCCTTCTTGCCAACGTGTATACTTGATTAGCGTATTCATGGACCAGTAGGCTCTGCAACTAAAACCATATTATTTTCACCAACACTAGCCGAAATACCCTGCATTTTTATTCGGTAGGAATAAAAACCTTTTTTCGCGGGCCCCATCCATCCGTGATTTTGGAGTACCCGTGCATCTAAATTTATTTTCACCCCGTGTTTGCCCAACGTTCGTCTTTTTTTGTATTGGGACAAGCCCGCCACACTATTCCCAAACCACTGTAACTCCTGTGAGCCTGAATCAACAGTGGCGACCACAAGAAAAGCACCGAGACAATGAAGCCCGACGAAGTCCCAGAGAAACGATTTAACTGTCTTGGATTCTGCAACGAAATTAATCAGAAAAGAACAAACCAATGTTTGTCTTCTCATGCATAGTGAAAACATAAAAACTACGAAGCAAATCCCAAGTTTGTACATCGCACATGGTAGGTATATCCAGAATTTTTTTTAATTCACCCAAAACGTATTTTACGACGTACATACAAGCTTCCAAAAACTAAAACCACGCGGGAACTCTACGACAAAAAATGTAACACATTCACCCAAAAATAAAATTGAGACCCGGGTAACTTTTTGTTTAAGCGCAATGCTCCCACAAAACAATATTGCGAAGCATTTCTATTTATATTTGTAAACGTAGGAAACTTTTCCCGGGAAATAACTGCGAATTTAAACTATTGTGGGTATTTCCGGTAAGTTTCGGACTTGTTTACGGCGCGCGGTGGCAGACTGACTGGGCCGAGTGACTAGGGCCGACATGCCTCGGATCGGATGGATATTGTCTATGTGTGTGGCTGGGGCTGGTTTTAGGCATGAAAGTTTGTAGGTTGACGTGTAAGCTAAGCAGTGTATTTCAGTAGTCTTTTGTAGTGAGGTTGCAGTAAGCACTTTAATTAAATTATAATTTTTAAAACCAACCTGCTGTCAAAAACACCCCTCATCAGTACAATATGTGTATTACATGAAGTGCATGAGAGGACAGACATATTTTCGTGCAACTTGAGTGAATTCGCAAGACTTTTGTTGAATTTTGTTTCTTATTAAAAAATTCTATTTAATTTTTACTTTTTTTTTTGTTTTTGTGTGTATTTTTAAAGTTTAGTTATTTTCAAAGTATCTGGTGAGTGTTTGCAAACCACTATTGTATTGGGTCTGCCTGTAAAGATAGTGTGTGTGTGTGTGTTTATAATAAATAAATAAAATAAAAATAATGTGTCTGTGTTTTTCTTGCAGAATTTGATGTGAATCTTTTTAGTCTGTGGTTTTCACTTATTTACGGATTGTGGTGCAGAATCTTTGATATTATCTCTCTTATGCGTTAATTTATACTTGGCAGACGTGTAAGACCTGCAGTGGAAAGCGGTAGAACAAGTTATTAGATAATTTAGAGAGCCAGATATTCACTGCCTTGTTGCTAGTGGTTGCAATTGCGACTGCTGAGCATGAGGGCCCGGGTTCGATTGCTGAGTCGAGCAAAATGTTATTGGAATTTCTTTAAACTGGAAGTAATGGGGAAAGACCTTTGTCCAGCAGTGGAATGGTACAGGCTAACAGTATCAGTATCGATAATAGTAGCTAAAAGGAAAAAAATACTGAGGAAATAATGGGTGTACTATATTAGAAACACCTCTGCGTGGACATTAATTAACATATTGTACTTCTGTAAAAACTTATGGAACTTAGGAAAGGTTTAACAAAATTACACAAACCTTGTCTCACTCTTGCATAACTCTTTTAAATTCAGCCCTACTTGTGTCAGCTCCAAACACACATCTATTCGTTAACATTCACAGATTCAACCTGAATTTCAGTCTATCCTATCCTTCAGTTATTTTCCAGCTTGAAAATATACAAAGAATATTTTCCTATTTCAGTTTAAAAATCTTGTTTGGAACATTGGAACCGAATGGTATTGTATTCGAGAAATACGTGCCAATATAGTTATGGAGATTTTTGAGTGCTATTGTTCCTAACTTAGATTGGTCTCTTTTAAAGTAAGAACTGTTTGGAATGTGGGCTCAACTTATAGTGGTTTTCGAGCATATTGAACAATTTATGTAGATCCCTCTGGTCGTCGAGACGTTTTTGCTAGGGAGTTCAGGTTTTATTGGATTTAAATTCTTGTATAGATAAATGCTGAATAAATGTTCTTTCTTGCTGTAGCTATTTTAATGATGGAATCAAAAGTTGAATAAATAAAGAACTAGCTGTTATCTGTGGTAGTCGCATTATGTTAGACAATTGGACATTGTGGACTAGATATTTTTTACAAATTTTTCTTTAGTTTCACTTGTCTCAGTGTCTGTTGACCAGTTGTTCTATGGGTGAAAAGTTCCGTTGGTTAAAAATGCATTCACTGACGTATACTTTTGTTGCCGAATCGTCCGTAACATACAACATAACCCGACTTTGAATGAAAAGTTGATGGGTTAAAGATACTGTTGACCAATGGTTCATGGACCAATCGACTGTTAAGTTCATGGATAAATCGTTTCAGTTTCGTTTTCTTTCTATGTTATACCAGCATCATTAGATACTCGTAGATCCTCTGGGACTACAATTTCCTAAATATTTAATTTCGTGACTCTTTGTAAAGGTCTGTGGTGAAATCGTCAATGAACTCTTGTTACTTCGACGGTCTATTACCAATCTAAGTTAGGAACAATAGCGCCACTCCGCTATCACTGCGTTAATCGACGATACGACATATTTTCACTTTACTGCACTAGCCACGCAAGATTGGATTATTATTTCCAGTAAATTAAAGACTGAAAATATTTTAAGCCCGTTCCAAAATGAAACATCTTCCAAAACCCCCGCTTCAACATACGACACACGTAAAGCCATCCTAATCAGCCTGAAAAATACCACCAAATCAATCTTCATCACAGGTATCGAAGTAATCCGTACAGAAACATGAAATATGTGTGCCCACCCTCCGTGGGACCACCTTAATGATATGTTCTGCCTAATAAATCTGCCGGCTGACATCGATGAAAATTGATGAGCTGGTAGCATCACCGAAAAGATTAGAACACGAGTTAGGTTTTTGTTTATAGGGAAATGTTTTTTGTTTTTACTTTGAGGGTAGGTTTATGTAAATTTTAATTAATATTTTCTTGTTCGAATATATTTAAGGGTTTTGGAAAATCTGCGAATATATTAATATTTTCGTTTCATTTAGGTATTTGTGTTGTAGGTGGCCATCTGTATGAAACAAACATAACAATTCAATCGTTCCGTTCTACTGAACGGATCTATGTCAGTCACCATTCGCAACCTGTCGGTGTAACACACGCATTTCTTGTACCTTGTGCAACATTATAAATACAGTCCATTTTAATCCCGGTTTATGTGGTTTCATTACCAGCGACTGCCACATAAAAATGGTCCATCAGCCGTAATAGTGATCGCCACAGTGTTATCATAACATTAAAACATATTAAGTTGTGTATCGAGTGACTCAATTTCGTCAACGTGGTCAAGCCGTCAAGACGCCATCATTCGATTTCGAATTCGATCGACTTGTCGTACATCGTACGTCTCAACTTTCGCGTGGCGTGTGAGGAGGACGCAGTCAACAGCGACCCAGCGACGCAGCGAGCAAGAGCGAGCGCCTACGCGGACGAGCGAGAGGCGCGTACGCGTGCGAGCGAGAAGCGCGATCAACTCGGCCGCAGGTTGGTCGGCGACAGGGCGACGTCGAGTTCCAGAAACTTCCAGCAAGCTCCATAGCTGCCGGGTGCCGCGTGTCGTGTCACCATTGTCCGACGCCATCCATCCGCCATTTTGGTGGGGTTCTATCAAAATCAAGTGAAAAGTGATCTAAAAGTGCTCTATTTTAAGCAAAACACGTCTCACAATTCCAAAATTGTGCAATTATTGCATTCTGTTTATGTAACTAGCATCTATATATGCGTAAAACTTCTAATTGTAAAGTTATTGATTGTGTAGCTTCACTAAATCTCATTAGCCATCATGGCAAACAATTTAAAACGCCTAATACTGGCCAGGGGCCAGACAAAAGGGACTATAACCACACTATGTAAGTTTGCCGAGTCCGAGGACATCGACAAAGCCTCTATAAAGGCGCTTATAATTAAAAAAGATAGGTTGGTCGCTGCCTTTTCAGAATACAGCTCATTTAACATAGATATATCTGTTCTAGATGAAAATAACGATGAAGATTTTGGTCATTATGAATCCATTTATCTAAATGCCTTAGCCGCATTCGAAGATGCCATCGATGCCATCGAAGTAAAATCTAGCCCAGGTAAATCTCCGGACCCCGGAGCGGAGCATGATGATGAAGGCAGAGACGCTATGAAACGCTTACCACCAATAAGTATTCCCAAGTTTGGAGGTGAGGTAGGTGATTTCCACGACTTCATTAATCTATTTAAAAGTGTAATCGATAAAAACACTAAACTGTCACAATGTGATAAATTTTATTATTTAAAAACCTATTTAACTGGCGAAGCCGCCGAATTAATTAAACATTTATCGCTTACTGCTCATAATTATGCAAACTCACTGCAGTTGCTCAACGAGCGTTATGATAACAAAAATAAGGTCATTAATTATCATGTCAATTCACTATTAGACCTAAAACCAATTTCTAAATGCACTGCTTCAGCTATAAGAGAAGTCATTTCTCAAACCAGACAGCATGTAGCTGCCCTAAAAAATATGAATATACCCGTTCAACATTGGGATGCAATTCTTGTATGCATTTTGCAACGCAAGCTTGACATGCACACATTAAGGTGCTTTCATCTAGAAATGAAATCAGATGCTGATTCTGACTTAAATTCACTTCTTAAATTTTTAGAACAGCGGGCAGCAGCGCTTGAAACTGTGGCAGACAGCCAAGTATCCTCAAATAGTGCAGTGAACAGCGGTCGCAAGACAGGTTTGGTAGCCACAACAACAGAGGATAAGAAAGTGACACAAGTATGCAAATTTTGTAAGTCTAATCACCACCAACTATACAAATGTGAAAAATTTAAACTTGCCTCGCTATCTGATCGTGTCAACTATGTAAAGACAAATGAGTTGTGTACTCTGTGCTTAAACAAGCATCAGTCAAAATGTAAATTTACTTTTAAGTGTTCAATTTGCAAACAAAAACATAATAGTTTACTGCATGAAAATAAGCCTGAACAGGAGGTAAAGCAAGTGTCATTATCTATGAACAAGTGCGATGATGTTTTATTGCCTACTATAAAGGTAAACATAACTGACAAATTTGGTCAAAAATTTCAAGTTAGGGCTCTTTGTGACTCAGGTAGTCAGGTTTCCTTTGTGTTATCAGACCTAACAGAAAAAATAGATTGCAGGTTAGTCAAAAATAATACTTATATCAAAGGAATATGTGGTCAATCTAATACTGTTCCTTACACTGCTACATTTAATATTTCTTCTACTCTCAACACTTACAATACTCAAATAGCATGCTGTGTAGTGCCAAACATCACTTGTGATATACCTCAGTGTGAGATAGATACAGATAATTTAAAAATTCCTTCTTATGTCAAGTTAGCTGACACAGAATTTTACAAAACTGGAAAAATAAGCATTTTATTAGGTTGTGACGTTTTCTTTAAAATCTTATTGCGTGAACAACTACCTATTATCCCTAAAGGTTTGTATTTACACAACACCCACTTTGGGTATATAGTGGCTGGAAGGGTGAAGACTAGAGCTTGCACTCCGGCAAGTAAGTATACCGCACATATTTTACATAAAAGTGAATGTGATAGCATTAAAAATATAGAAAAAACATTAGAACAGTTTTGGAAGTGTGAACAAGTGACAGAGGTTTTCACTGAGTCGGTTTCTGAAGAAGCTCTTGCTGAAAAAATCTTTTCTGAATCTGTAATGTTGAAAGACAATAAATTTCAAGTTGATTTACCCATGAAACAAAATTTTGATCAATTAAACATGGGAGAATCTTTCTTAAGAGCTTTAAAACGTTTTAACAATTTAGAAAAAAGACTTCACAAAGATTCAGAACTTTTCAGAGGTTATAAAGATTTCATTGACACATACATTTCAATGGGTCATGCTAACTACATTGATATTCAAGCTTATGATTTAAGGGCTGGTCAGGTATACTTTCTGCCACACCATCCAGTATTAAACGAAAATAGCAAAACTACAAAATTGAGAGTCGTTTTTGATGGCTCAATGCCTACAAATCTAGGTTTTTCTTTAAATGACATGTTGCTCAATGGGCCCAACACCCAAAATGAGTTATTTAATATATTAGTTTTGTTCAGATTACATAAATATGTATTATTTTCTGACATTCAAAAAATGTTTAGAGAAGTTATTCTCAACCCAAAACACTGTGCTCTTCAAAATATATTGTGGAGAGATGCACCAGATAAGGAAATACAGTGTGCTCAATTGCAAACTGTCACCTATGGTCTTAAATGTTCAACATTTTTAGCTACAAGATGTTTGAATGAGTTAGCATTTAGATTTGCACACATTTACCCTGAAGGTGCACATATATTACTGAATCACTGTTATGTAGATGGCATTTGTACTGGTAATAACGATTTACAAAAATTAATTGATATGAAAAACCAATTAATTGCCATTTTAAAACTTGGTGGGTTTAAACTTCATAAATGGAGTTCAAATAGTGGAGATATATTATCTGACATTCCTTGTACTTTACAGATTTCAAATGAAATTGATTTATGCAAAAGCGATGATCAATATGTGAAGACTTTGGGTATCAAATATAACACACAAACGGATACATTGAACATTTCATGTCCACAAACCGAGTTGTTAGATGTCTACACCAAACGTCAGACATTAAGTTTCATTGGCAAACTCTTTGATCCACTTGGTCTAGTAGGTCCGATTATTGTACTTGCAAAAATAATCATGCAACAAACATGGTTAGAGAAGATCTCATGGGATTCACCATTGCCAGATAACTTAAATAAAAAATTTAGAAGTTTTGTTGAGAATTTATCAAAAACAGGTAACATTCCAGTAAACAGAAATATTGACACAAAAAACTCAACCTCTATTGAACTAATAGGGTTTGCAGATGCCTCTCAGAAGGCTTATGGTTGTTGTGTTTATTTAAGGACCATTAACAGCGATGGTCAAGTAAAGGTTGAGTTGTTATGCTCAAAATCAAGGGTAAATCCCATAAAATCATTAACAACACCAAGATTAGAGTTAAATGGCGCTTTGATATTAGCAAAGCTGTCAAAAAAGTTGTATGATCAACTTATTAAAAACCATTTTACCATTAAGGTACATTTATATGTAGATTCTCAAATTGTTCTTGCTTGGCTTAACACAGAGCCCACAAAGTTGTCTGTATATGTTGCAAACAGAGTCAAAACTATCCGTGATCTTACACAAAATGCCTCATGGTCATTTATCGCTACCGATGAGAATCCTGCAGACTGTTTGTCTAGGGGTATAGAACCTCACTTACTTAAAAGCAACCAGTTATGGTGGCATGGGCCAAACATTTTACATAGTAAGAATTACACACATGAATCTACAAATATCAAAATTATTCAGGAAATTCCTGAACTTAAACTTTGTAATATTACACTTACTTCTGAGTCAAATAAAGATTTCAGTTTATATTCGCATTATTCTGATGTAAACAAATTAAAAAGAATTATTGCCTATATTTACAGGTTTATTAATAATTGCAAAGTAAAGAAAGAAGATAGGGTCTATGGGCATCTGAAAATAAAAGAACTTAACTTTGCACTCAAAAATATAATTAGACAAAATCAAAGACAACATTTTAGTGAAGAAATAACTTGTATCATGTCCAAGAAACCAATTAAATCCAATTTAAAATCCTTAAATCCATTTTTAGATGGAATAGGTAACCTCAGAGTAGGAGGTAGGTTACAAAATGCTGACATACCATATGATCAGAAATACCCTATCATATTACCCAAAAAATCATTTCTTACACGTTTAGTAATTAGTAATGAACACAAATGTTTGTTACATGCTGGAAAAAAGTTGACCCTAGCTAGTTTAAGTCAAAGGTTTTACCTAATTAATGGACTTAGGGAGGTCAAAGCGGTAATACACAAATGTTTAGTGTGCTTCAAACTAAAAGCCAAGGCATCAGAGCAAATGATGGGATCTCTTCCTTCAGACAGGGTGAACCCCAGCAGGCCTTTTGAAAAGGTAGGAATCGATTATGGTGGTCCATTTTCAATAAAATTACACCGTGTTAGAAAGCCACAAATTTTAAAAGCATACATACTTTTATTTATTTGTTTCACAACAAAGGCCATTCATATTGAGTTGGTATCAAATCTAACAACTGAATGTTTCTTACAGGCATTAAAAAGATTTATTTTTCGTCGCAATAAGCCTTCTATTATTTATTGTGACAATGGTTCTACCTTCAAAGGTGCCAATAATCAGTTACATGAGCTATACTCATTACATTTTAATCAAGTACATCAGGACAAAATTATAAATTTCACTTCAGATCTTGGTATTGAATTCAGTTTTATTCCGTCTTATTCACCAGTATTTGGAGGGCTATGGGAAGCAGGGATTAAGAGTGCAAAATATCACTTAAAAAGAGTTGTAGGGCAACAGGTACTAACATATGAAGAGTTGAATACCATAATAATTCAAATAGAAGGGCTTCTGAACTCCAGACCTTTACTTTCTTTGCCAAGTATTGACCCAAACGACATGTTTTATTTAACTCCTGCTCATTTTTTAACAGGTGCATCTATTACATCATTCCCTGAACCTGATGTCACAAATGTGCCCATAAACCGCTTGTCATTCTGGCAGCAATGTACTCACATGACTCAATCCTTCTGGAAAACTTGGTCAAAACAATATTTGACTCAGTTACAAAACAGGCCAAAGTGGCATAGCAGTGTCCCAAACATTGAAAAAGGGGTCTTAGTGCTACTGAGAGTTGATAACACCCCTCCATTAACATGGCCAGTGGCCAGAGTAGAACAAACTTTCCCCGGATCAGATGGCAAGGTCAGGGCATTATCTGTAAGAACGAAAAATGGTAAAATCATGCGTACTAGTGTGATGAAAGTTTGTGTACTTCCTATCTATGAATAAATTAAAATTATTGCTACTAAATTACCATTGTGTGGCTACCGAACGTGTCATGTGGACTTGTTCATTTATTCTTTTTGGTTTTATAGTTTATTGAAACTTATCTCATCTATAATAATAAACATAGATATATACTTAGTTATAATGATTCATTTAAGAAATCTTTATTTTTGTACCCATTCATAGTTACTTTAAAACTAGCAACTTATGAATCATAATAGCAAGCTATTGTTAACTAGGATAAATACATAGTTATATTTTAGAATGTAAGACATATTGTATAAGCTTCTGTTCTCTAGAGCAAGTACTTTAGAGATTTAAAACTTATAGTTAAAATTAAGCAGATGTAAGGCATGCACAATAGATACATAATTATACTTTATGAAGGTAAAATGTAATATATGTGAACATCTATCTTGTAATAGGCACATGCATAGAATGCTTAGTGCAAACTAATAATTAGAATAAGAGTAACAAGTATATGTGTACAATAGGTTTTTATTCACTTATCTCATTAAAAAATAGTTCATAAATTTGTATTATGTAGTTTGCCAGCCTAGAATTTATGTAATTTAAAGTACTTAATAATAACTTTGTTAGATTATCTCCGAGTAAGACTGTATCAATTTAAACGATTTTAAAGGTATATAAGCATTCAACAAGTTCCTTATATAAACTTTTTGTGTATTGTATACTTAATAGTAAATAGTAAGTTTAAAACGTTTAGTAGACCTGTAAGAAGAACTTAGGTTCCCATTTGTCTAATGATAAGTAAATTTAAGATTAAGTTAACTTTTTGTTTGTCTTCAAAGCTAGCCTTTAAGTTTCCTTTGTCGGCGTTGCCAATTTATGTATGAAACAAACATAACAATTCAATCGTTCCGTTCTACTGAACGGATCTATGTCAGTCACCATTCGCAACCTGTCGGCGTAACACATGCATTTCTTGTACCTTGTGCAACGCTTTAAATACAGTCCATTTTAATCCCGATTTATGTGGTTTCATTACCAGCGACTGCCACACCATCTTATCTATCAACGCCTTATCCAATTAATTGATTATCGTCTAAATTATAGAAGACAGCCGTAGTCGCATGCCACCTTGCTAATTATAACTAGCAGCTGACTTCTGTATCAATGAGAACGCCATGAAGGAGCATCAGGTATCAGTGACATGCGACTACGGCTGTCTTCTATCTATCTATCTATATAAATAAAAAGAGAAGTCCTGACTGACTGACTGACTGACTCATCAACGCCCAGCCCAAACCCTTGGACCTAGAAAGCTGAAATTTTGCACAGAGGTTCCCTTTATAATGTAGACAAAGAACAAGGAAGGTTTTCGAAATTCAACCCCTAAGGGAGTTAAATAGGGGATGAAAGTTTGTATGGAAAACCGTAATATCCACGCGGGCGAAGCCGCTAGCAAAAGCTAGACTATAATAATTAGACAATAATCAATTAATTGGATAAGGCGTTGATAGATAAGAATTTCAGAAAATAATGATATTTTTTTTTGTTTTCCAATTTTAATACCGCGGTTTCATTATGAAAAATGATGCTTAATAATAAATTACAGTCTTTTTTCTCTTCGAGGAAAATAAACGCTCAATTTATTAATTTTTTCACCGACAGGCAACGAAACGCATTCGCACTGACAAGGGATCCAACAACAAGGGAACAATTCTGTTGTTAAGGGAAATAATAGACATGTATCGTGTAATAAGGCATATGATAAATGGTAATATTATTTTCGGCTGTCGTGAGCGTTCGAGCGGTAAATAAGTTGTGAATATTCGGCCTGGAATATCACAAATATTCGGCATGTAACTCGTGGAATATTTAGACGAGTATTTGTGGGATGATTGTGAGTAAGTTGGACGTCCCACGGTTTCACCCGCGTAGATCCCGTTCCCGTGGGAATACAGGAATAAAAAGTAGCCTATGACACTCAGCAATAATGTGGCTTTCTATAGGTGAGAGAATTTTTAAAATCGGTTCTGTAGATCCCGAGATTACCCCTTAAAATTCAACAAATTCACAAACTTTACCTCTTTATAATATTAGTTTACAAGTATAGATAATTCTTTGAGTGGACTATATATTGAAGATGACATATTGTAGTTATTTCAGATCTGCTTCAGGAACTAGGCAGTCACACACATCTGCCTAATTCTCTACTTTATATAGGGGTTGGATGCAGCTGAATACCAGTATTTTTTTCATGGAGTCACTGCCATTTGAACTTCACAACCCAGTTAGTACTGACTGGGTAATACAATACCATCAAAGCTTACCAAGGGTGATAAGCAAATCTGACCACCATGATTCTTAAATGGTGGTCAGATTTTCAGGCCAATGGCTATCAGTTACGACTGTCAAAGATAAATGACAACCGGGACCAAATGCCGAGGCACGCAGGATACTAGGCATTCATTTAAAGAAACTTACAATATCTTACACCTGTACTAAACACCCCAGGGTCGACAGAGGTGAAATGAAATCTAATCTGTTTAAGTCGCGAGTAAACAGGCTTCTACTGGGTAAGCTCGTTCCATCGTCGACATCATCTCTGCCCTTAGGGCAAGATTGAAGTCAAGAGCAAGCCCATTTATAATAAAAATAAAAATAAACTGTATTGATGCAGCTTCACGAATGCAAAACTAAAATAATCCTAAACAACTATTCAAACATTAAAAAATCCCTAACTACACTTGAATGTTTTCCCAAATTAAACGAAATATCTACAAAGTTCAAATCTTTCGACAAAACTCAGCTTACTTTCAAGTTCAGAAACTTACGAATCCATATTTAGCATAATATGCGCTGAAGTAATAACGTTGATAGGACTAGAAGAAAAATTCAAGAAATATTTAAAAATTATTATAGACTAAGCATTACCGTGAAACGATTTAATTTAAAATAACTGATACAGCAAAAAGTATTCGTTCCTGGGAATCTGCCACGGTTTTCCTCGAATGGTTCTGGGGGAAAATATCTTCAGTTCAGCAATAAACATTCATTTAATCTTAGTTAGTAAATAATTTATTGAAGTGCTTATTGGCAAAAAGTGGCGTTGAGATGTTCAGAGCAGCTGAAGGAAGAATGAAAACAGGTTTTTGACCGACAATGAGACAGTGTAACTAGGGATATTAGAATAACACCGCTACGCTCACCATAGACTAAAGTGTTGGTTTTGTCTACATTTACTAGAGAATGAGCGATCGACTCAGTTGTGTGAAGTTGGCTACCAACTTAGCGCTTTCTACAAAGCGCTTGCGCCGAAGCGTTCATTATTATAGAAAGAGAATAGATACGAAGCGGTTGTTACTTGTCTTTATTGAAATTAAGCTCAAAACAGTCATCAAAAGCAAAAAGCTTGAAAAATCACTAGGTAGGTACTATAGGTACGGTACAGTGATCCAAAAATACAAACCCCTGCATCTGTTTTGCCAAAGTTCCTCAAAAAACCGTGGCCATTTTAGATATTTCAGGCATCGTTGGTAAGTCCGTAATGATAGTGTAGCCGCGTGACGGGCCTCGCATTCAGCTGAAATATGGTGCGCCGGGCACGAGATACTGTGTCTATACTTATATGCGAACGCGAACTGTTGCAGAATGGACCTAATGAGTGTTTATAACTGTCGTGTTGTATTTTGGTTAATTTGTGAATATTCCTGTACAGTGTTTTGCAGGTAGAATGGATATCAACGCACAAACGGTTGTTCAGTACATCATTCCGACATCCTCCTACTAAATATACATTTTTCATCAATAATAAAATAACCCATGTAATTTTTTTGTGTGGAGGAGGTCTGAATGATGTCATGAATGCTACGTGGTAAACGTTTGTCGTAGCATCGGGGTTTCTTCTCTGTATATAGCCCTGAAAATTATTAATATAATATGACCTTTAAGTGATCCACTATGTAGTGGGCAAAGACCTCCTTAGGTCTCTGTTCTTTTCAGTTTTACAACAAGTTTAAACCCACTAAAACAACCGTATTATCATTGCCGTGTGTTGCCGTCCATGACTGGCTTTAAGTCATCATCTACTTAGACTTTTCCCAACGATTTTGGGGTCGGCTTCTAGTCTAACTGGATGCAGCTGTATACCTGTAATTTACATGGAGCGCCTGTTTATCTGTCCTACACAACCCAGTTCATCATCATCATCATCATTTTAGCCAAAAGACGTCCACTGCTGGACATAGGCTTCCCCCAGGTATCACCACATTGACCGGTCCCGTGCATCTCACATCCAGCGGGTTCCTGCAACCTTGACCAGGTCATCGGTCCACCTAGTGGGAGGCCTTCCAACGCAACGTCTTCCGGTTCGCGGTCGCCATTCCAGAACTTTTCGGCCCCATCGGCTATCCGTTCTGCGAGTAATGTGCCCTGCCCATTGCCACTAAGTCTGGCGATTCTTTGGACTACGTCGGTAACCTTGGTTCTCAAGCGGATGTCCTCATTTCTGATTCGATCACGCAAGGACACAACCCAGGTACTGGATAATACGATACCCTTTGGTAAAACTGGTTGTCAGACTTTCAGGCCACTGACTACCTGTAAAGATTGTCAGGAGTCTACAAATAGACTGTGCAATTAAATTATATAAAAATAAACCACGATGTTTTATTTAATTATACAAAAACTTCCTCCTATCTAACAAGAATTCCCAAAACAAAATCTATTTATAAACTTCCTCAAGAATAAAATCTTCATTCGATCTTTTTATAACAAAAATACATTCAAAGGAAGCACCTTTTCCCCTTCGATGTCTTAAACAAAACACAGTCGAACCTTTCCTACATACAAACCAAGGGAGAGTCTTATAAACATTTGTTCATAAATCGTTTCAATTACATAGACGGTCGACGTCGACCCCCCGAACTCAATTGTCTGGGTAGGTCAGGCCGAATTATCAATATCTTTGGTTCGGAACGCGAAGGGAAAAATCTGCAGTCAGCAAGCGGCACGTGATACCCATATTTGAAGATTTGGAGCGTTTGGATGGGGTAGTGACTGGGGCTAGTGGGAAGGATAGTCGAGTAACTTAAAGTAGCTGTTAATACATTTACTTCTATTAACATAAAGGTGTACATTCCAACAGTTTTTCGAATCAGCGTGTTCTCGAAAAAGTCATTCGAAATAGCGATTTTCGACTAAATGTGTTTTCAAACTGACGTACCTACCACTCGTAAAGTTTTTCGGAATAGCGCGCGTCGCAATAACGTCATTCCAATTTTCATATCACTCCCACAGGTTTTCCCAATCAGCATTGAAGCCACAGATAACAGAAACAACAGTTTCTGTTATCTATGATTGAAGCTAACACTTTAGCTATAAACTTTTTTTTTTTTTTTGAAAACGTATCAATTGACGTAATATTCTAACTTATCTGATCGTTGTGCTGGGGTTTATATTATTAAGTTAAGAGTATTCTGTTCACCTGTTCAAACTTAGTTTTAGTTTTGACAGGTAAGCTAAAAGTTTTGATAAAAAATCTTTCTTGATAAGTTAAACCCACGTTGTGTTGGTAAACAGTTTAACAAAACGAGTGTTGTTGTAATCAAGTTAAGAAGAAAGTTTGTTTAACTAATCTAACCAATATTCTGAAACAATGTTGCAAAATATTGTTGAAACGCTGCTGTGGAGCGTTTACATTGTCCACTGACTGGCGCAAGTAGATAGCATTGTCGAATAACTGAAGTGAAAATACTTGGCCCAGTTGTTGGGGCAGGAAATGCCAACGAGGCTTTATACATTATAGCTGGCAAAGAAATTGCATACATACAGATGACCGTTTGTATGAACATATTATTATTGCCAAGCAAGTCATGCACATTGCATGCATCTTGTACGAAGAGTAGGACGATAAGCTAATTCCTATAGAATAAAAAAAAATGCCCAAGTGAAAGTCGTACTTGCACATGAAGAACGTTCGTACCATTGAGAGTTTTTCCATGTTGAAAACCTATGTTTTCCTGTAATCTATAGTTGAATTTTAGGCTCAGTAGTTTCCGAGATAAAGGAGGAAGGGAAGGGTCGGACAGACAAACAAACAATCACACCAGTGATTCTATAAGGGTTCCGTTTTATCCTTTTGATGTACACAACCCTAAAAACTAGGATTTCTAGATGTAACAGGAAAACTCAGTTGGTTTTTCGCTCGATGTGTTACTCAAATGTTGATTTTACGACCCCTCTTTAAACAGCTCATTGACTGTGTGGTTGAAAGTCAAGCGATACTGTGTGCACTGACTTTAAAGTTTTTGTTAGCACGTGGTGAGCACTATAGTCAGGTTCGGATTTTAAGAGAGTGGTTGATAATCGTCAAAACACTGAAACTCGTAAAGTAGATGTAGTGAGAAAAATTTAAAAGAGTAAGTGCTTCGGTCATATGGAGAGGATGAGTGAAAGTCGATTTACGAAAGGTATTTACAAGGCAGATGTGAGTGGCAAGGCGCCGGGAGGGAACGCCCTAGAAAGACATACACGTACGTAGACACTCGTAACCGGCGTGCGTCTATGACCAGATGTATGAATATGGATAACGTACAAGGAATATATAAGGATCGTAGCAGGTGGCATTCTGTGGTTTCTGCCTACCCAAATGGCAAAGAGCGTGAGTTTATGATGATATTATGATGAATAGCAAGGCGATTAACGACAAGTCATTTACAAGCCTCCACAGTTGGCAGCACTCTATCTGGAAGCCAGTAGCCAGTTAGCTAGAACCCAGTAGCTATCCAGTTCAAAGGCAGCACACCATCTTGGCACGTCCGCAGCATCACGTAGCAGTACTTACCCCGGATATAATTATTCGTTGAGCTCGGATCTGTGGCCGCACTGCGCTGATATTCAATTTTACAACAACTATGAATTGTTATACGATTTGCGGTGGAACAGAATACAGAAATATAAATCTAATACTCCATGGTGCAGTGGTGGCCCAGTGGTGGTGGCCCCGACTTACGAACAGTAGGTAAGTCGTGGGTTATAACACATGTAAAGAGAAACTCAACATCAACTACTATTAGAAAATGGAGTCATCATCATCACCCTATAATGTTCCCACAGCAGGGACTAAGGCCCCCTCTCTAGAAGAGCGATGGGCTATAATCCACAACGCGTGCCCAGTGCGGGTTCGTAGATGTCACGAGTCTTCGAATTTTTTGTTTCCTCACAATGTTTTCCTTCACCGTTTTGAGAGCAGTGGTGATGAAATAAATTACACAAAGTAATGCACTTGCTTGGGTTCGAAACTTCGAACACCCGACTTACCGTTCGTAATTTGGAGCCGCAACCACTGGGCCACCACTACTCTCTCTTTCATAACTGCCTATCCAACAACGTTGGTGGGTTATGGAATAATCACGAAACTTGTAAACTAAGCGAAGTCACTTATAGGGCAAAGACAATGGCCTACTCAAGTAAACTACAACAATAGATACACATTACAATATTAACACGATGTAAAATTAATTAACAGTCTTTTGATGTAATGTTCCTAATTAATATAGTGAAATTGTACTTGAGTAATTAAGTACGTGTAAAGCTAATTGCACACATGTATCCCGTCGGATACAACACTAGTACCTATATGGGCAGATATAATGTTTGCTTCCTTTGTGGTTGGTAATACGAACAATTCGTATGTCTCGTCTACAAACGACCTCGTGATAAAGGCATTTGTATTATGGAACTAGGATATCTGTTGCTTCTGCCTTATCGTGTGCTTAGTGTCTAACCTGATATCAGTTATTATACCACCTATATAATAGGCCTCTGAGTTGGCTTTACCAGCCGTTGAAAAAATCTCACAGGGCGTGCTGCTGGTTTCCACACGTGTTTTGGGATTGAACAGGACTTGACAGTACAACGGCCATGCCACTAGACTATCACTGCTGCAAGATAAATAAAATAGGATATTTCTCTCGTTCAGAAGTTCTCTGCAATAATTTTCTAATATTTATTATAGGTGTCATTTCGTAACTTCCGTTTTAGGCCAAATAATAATCTGACCAAAAACGGCATAAACTAATTTTGAGACAGTGCATCCGTGGGCTGCGGGATGTTCACAGGATACTGCGGCTTCGACATAAAGGGCTAAGAAGGAACATGGGTGGTTTTTAGTCAGTAAACTCTGACACTCCGTTTCGCTCTGCCCAAGAGCGGGAGGAGTTATTTGATGATTTCCAACCCCCGAAAAAAAACAGTGCATCCGTCATTTCTTAAGTCTCCCACTTAATAACATCCCCATTCATAGTCAAAACTATTCTCCCGACGTTTTCACCAGAACTTTATTAATATTTAACACGAAACAAGACTACTCGTAAATAACTGTCATAAAGCTAGAAATCTCTTCGCTGACTACATTTACAGGGCCATCATTAAAGTAAGAAAGAAATTAATTTTAAAACGAGCCGGATTGAAAAGTTGCCGAGCACTGCTCTAACAATTTGCGCCTCGTACTCTGAATATTAATCAGGATTTAATACTTGTAGCTCAACGTTTTATGGGACTTAGTGTTTCTTGAAGGATTTTGAGGACTTGGATTCCTTTGGGGACGTAATTGGAAGTTTCATTGGGGTGGATAGCTCAGAGGAGACCGAAAAACAACTTGCGTGGCAGCATAATAAGAGATGTAGTGCAATGATTTAGAAGAGAGAGGTAAAATTATTTTAAAAGGTGATTTTGAATGGGCACTTTTTGCCTAGGTTTTTTTTTTTTAATTTATTTAACGTTTACACAAAAGAATACAGAATTATACATACAAATAGCAACCAAAAACCACTAAGGTTTAAACTTGTGCTATCATGCTTGTGCTATCTCAATAACGAACTGTATAATAATGCATTTCGTTATTGATATCGATACAATTTCTACTTAACATAAACGCAGTTGCCTAGGTTGATCCGAGGTTGAGCGACCCATTAGCTACGTACTGAGTTTTCTCCGTGCCTCAGAAGTTACGTGAAGCCGTTGGTGCTGGTTGTCATTTTTAGATCTTTGAGAATTGTTACAGGTAGCCAGTAAATAAAATAAATAAAATAAAAAGGTTTATTGCAGAAACTTGCACAACTTTTGCAGTTTATCTTACACAGGGACCTCCTTATATGTAATAGTACATTGTTACCTTAGGGGTGAAAGGAACTTATTTAGTCCCGAGACAGGGTTTGGCGCCTGAGCGCAGCGAGGGCGCTAATAGTTCGAGGGAATAAATAAGTCTTTAACCCGAGGTTAACACTGTGCTTTTCATTACGAATACAAGGAAAGTTGATGGGAATAGGCTTGCCCCCAATTACCTAAATCGGTGAATAGACTTTGCTCCTAATTACATCGGATGTGGCTATATAGTCTTTGGTTGATGGCAATAGGCTTGCTCCTAATTAGATTAGTTGATGGCAATAGGTTTGACCCTAATTGGATTAGTTGATGGCAATAGGCTTGATACTAATTACATCGGTTGGGGGCTATAGGCTTGCCCCCAATTACATCAGTTGATGGCAATAGGCTTGCTCCTAATTACATTGGTTGATGGCAATAGGCTTGCTCCTAATAACCCAAATCGGTGGATGACAATAGGCTTGCTCTTAATTATATCGGTTGATGGCAATAGGCTTGCTCCTAATTAGCTTGGTTGATGGCAATAGGCTTGCCCCTAATTACATCAGTTGATGGCAATAGGCTAGCTCCTAATTACATCGGTGGATGACAATAGGCTTGCTCCTAATTACATCGGTTGATGGCAATAGGCTTGCCCCAATTACATCAGTTGATGGCAATAGGCTTGCTCCTAATTACATTGTTTGATGGCAATAGGCTTGGTCCCAATTACATCAGTTGATAGCAATAGGCTTGCTCCTATAATTACATTTGTTGATGGTAATAGGCTTGCTCCTAATCACATCAGTTGGTGGCAAAAGGCTTGCTCCTAATTACATTGGTTGATGGCAATAGGTTTGCTCCTAATTACAACAAATAATTTGACAGCTGTCAGTAGAAAGCGATTCTCCCTAGGGCTGAAAAGTAGTACTTTCAACCCGCTCCGCGGGCATGTTCTGACCTACTTTCAGAGTATGAGTAATGAAAAATATATACCTGTGCTAGGAGATCCCGCTATATATTCAATATCTAATTGAGTTGTGGAGATCAAATAGGTAGTCGCTCTATGTAAAGTACTGGTATTTAGCTGTACGTATCCGGTAAGAATGGTAGCTGACCCCATCATGGTTGAGAAAAGGCTTGGCAGATGATGACTTTGGATGCTCACGATGTCTTTACTGCTAGTCTAATGCCCGGTTTCTGAGGCACTTTATCTGTGGTTTATCTGTGGTTTATCCTACTATCCTACTAATATTATAAATGCGAAAGTTTGTGAGGATGGATGGATGTATGGATGTTTGTTACTCTTTCACGCCAGAACGGCTGATCAGATCTGAATGAAATTTGGCACAGAGGTAGATTATAGTCTGGAATAACACATGGGCTATATATTATCCCCAAAGTAACTTAAGGGGGTGAGCAGTATTGCATTATCCTTATTCCTCAACTGTTTTACAGCTTGATACTGGAAATAAGAAATAACGCAAGGGACATCGAGCGTGCTGTGCAATTTTTCACTTTAGGCGCTTGGTGCGAGCGTTGCAAATCCAAGAGAAAGCTGAAGTCCCTTACGGCATTTCAAATTTCCGGTATCGCCACAATCGAACTGTCAACTGTCATACTATATATTAAAATAGAAGGTCTATTTCAAACTATTTTTCAATGGTGTAGGTAGCCTAACGGTACAGAGACTTACCTGTAAACATAGGTACGCAAGTTCAAATCACAGTCAGTAATATCCACTTTTTGTGATTTTTTATAATGTTGAAGGATTTCCAAAAATGTTAATCATGTTCGCGAGTTCGATCTCCAATCGGTTTTCACTTTTTGTAAGTTCCAGGTATTTGTTTTTATTTTGATGCTATATGGTTTTCAAATCAATTCAGAGTAGATTAATGTAATCTACTTTTAATTTTAAATACAATATTATAAATCTGTAGACGTAGAGTTTCTGTCTATTGAACATATTATTTAGAAAAAAATAATGTTTTCTTTTATTGTACAATCATTTTTAGAATTTTTGTATGTAGTGTGTGTGTTTTGGATGTATTACTTTATTATTATAGTATTATCTCATGTGTACATTTTAAAACTAATATGATTAGGGTTTTAGTTTTTGTTTCATTGTAATAGGTGCTCTCTATCAAAAGATATACGAATTTAAAGTGTTTATGAAGAACTTATCATCGTTAGAAACATACATGTAACGACATCTATTGCACCATAACGGTACTAATTAATAAATGTGTTCACAAGAAAACTTTTAAATCGTCTTTTTCAAACAGTTACGATAAAAAAAGGTACTCTTGATTAGTTTAAATGACGCTGCTTCGAAAATCTACATAGGGTTTTTTTTTGGAGGGTGGGAAATCATCAAATTACTCCTCCCGCTCTGGGCAGAGCGGTAGGGAATGTCAGACTTCTACTGACTAAAACCACCCATGTACCTTCTTTGCCCTTTGTGCTGGGGCCGCAATATCTCTTTCGAACAGCCCGCAGCCCCGGCCCTTGTGGGCCCCTTCCGTATTGCTGACATCTCTTTGAGGCGCGCGTGGAACACGAACGCGCCGTTGACAAGGCCTGTCGTCGTCATAAGACGGGCGGACGGCGAGCTAGCCCATTACTCACCGTCCACAGGCCCGCGTCACGGTGGCCGGAAGCCATCACGTGGCCCCCGACACCCGGAGCGCCTCCTGCGGCAGCTGGGACGAGAGGTTCTCTCTCTCTCACGTTCCACCACCTCCTTCGCTAGCATCACTGCTTCGCAGAAGGAGGCGACGGCGTCCCATTTCCTCTCGCCCCGCACCATGGCTTGAACCAGGGCCGGACGCGAGAGGTCGCCGCCGCCGATCGCCGCTAAGAGAACACGACGGGACTCAACCCAAGCGGGGCACCGCCCAAGCGGGGCAAGCCTCCGTGGTGTGCTCCACCGTGTCTTCCGGCTGATCCTTGCAATGGTAGCATCCGGGCGTTTCCTTCCGCCTGATTCGGTGCAGGCCGAAACAACCGTGTCCGGTGAGGACCTGCGCCAGATGGAAGGTGAGGGCGCCGTGGCACCTCTCAAGCCAGTCCTCAAAAAGGGGACTTACCACCACTGTGCCCTGCACGGGGTTGCGACAGTCACTCTCTCCATGTCGCTATGAAATCACACCCGGGCGGTCTGTCCGCCAAGCAGCAATATGCTGCGGCAGTGGAGTTACCCCCCAGTGTAGTGCCTCCGCGAGCCATTCATGCAGGAAACTACATAGCATAAGCCCGGTGGTGTGTGTTTGCATTGCATGCATTAAATTTTGGCAGTTTAACTTCGCCTTCGACAACTGGCAGTGTTCATTTGACACCATTTTCTGAATTGCGGTGTTAATATTTGTCGTGAACAGTCAACAAATACAAATTGACCGGTACACAGTAAAAAAACAGCTGTAAAACTTTAAAATAAAAACCTAATTAAAATTAGATAAGACCCACGACGTAAATCTATTTGTTCAGTGCGGGAATCGAATACAGGACATGCATGGCAGCGCCACAGTCAAACGCCGAGGCACTGCGCCAACTGTGCCGTCTTATCGCTGTGGCTTCCTCGGGCATTGCTGCAACTTTGCTAAACAAACGGCCAGATTGCACTTTCCGTTTACAAATTGCCGCTGAATCTTACCCCAACTTGCAACATCAGCAAAAATCTGCGATTGGCCATGGAACAGATGTCTTTGCAAATAAGCTGTTTTAAACAGGAGGGAGTCGCCTGGAATTAGATGTAGATGCGAAAATTCCACTTTCCGACGAGTTTTCCCATCCAGTGCCAACAGAAGATGAACTTACCATGCACGATTTTCCTAATTTGAGAGGTTAATATAAATGATTAAGAGTGGTTATGTAAGAGGGCTGTCACTAAAGAACAAGGCATTTGTTTGTACATTTTGAGAAATAAGTTAAGGTACGGTTACGGTTTTTAAGCCATCGTCGTCTCAACTCCATTTCATTTTGATTCAAGCCGCTGCCGCTCCTAATTACAGCGCCCATAAGGACACCTTTTGTAATCATTACTCACATCATCACATTTTGATCAAGCCGTCAGGTCTCACATATAAAATAACATTACGCCTTAATCCCGAAAGAATTAGGCAGTGGTGTACCTAATCGTAAACCCACAGTAATGTTCAAGCGCCATGTAATAGAGGGCGTTTGATGTCTATAGATATAATATTGCCATCGACCGGGCACGAAAACCACGCTCCGTGGCCTCTACTACGAAAACACTTTGCAATCAAACCCCGGACCTCGTCCTCAGTAGTTGCACTTGAGGCCACTCGATCAACGAGACAGTCACACATCAAAATTTCCACGTGAACGAAGTCGCGGGTGTTAGAAAGTGTATGTAAATCTATATGTATATGTATTAATATACACCAATTAATAAACTGAGTGTCAAGATGATTACTCGTTATTTAATGTGTTTGAAAGTATCTCTAAGCAAGTGTGTAGGGAACAGGGTTGTTATGAAATAAAACCACAAAAGACAAGACCATTAATTTTATTTATTTTAGTCTTGTCAAACTCAAACTCTATTCCATTCACTAGGTCCCTAGGTCTTCGTGGAGAAGAATGGACAAGAAACTCCACGGGAACATCTTTTAAAGTATTATACAAGCACAACCTGACGTTGTCCTTGACTGTCTCAAGTTATATCAATTTATCAGTGTACATAAACAATAAGCAATATAAACCATATCATGGTATATCTTTCTAACACATAGTAATCAGGAATATTCATAGAATAATATCAAATAACTTACATAAACATTAAGGATCCTTTAGAGTAACACAAATAGGTTTCAGCTTTCACACATTTGATATCTTCATAACTAGGCCACAATATGTAAACTTAATTCTCTCTATACACAATTACACATTGCTATACACAAATGGAATACACAGTATACTACTTTGGGTCTGTCTTTACCCTTCAACAGTTGCAGCGTAACTGACCCTGAATTGGCGGTACTTCTACTTTTATAACCGTCAAATATTAAAAAGTACATCAACGACTACCGCCATAATAAACCAATGGCAAATGGTTAAACATTATAGCTAAATAACTAATAACAAATAATAATTAACAAATCCTATTTAGTGAAACTATTTTAAAACGTCATTAGGTAATTTAGCAGTGTAGTATGTTTTTATTTGTAATCTTTATGACTATCGGATAGAATATGAATATCAACCGATAGTTCAGAGAATTGATTGAAACTATTTAATTTATTAAAATTGCAAGATAAAATGTAGGAAACATTATAAGTATTGTTTAATAATAACTATATAATTTATTGGCAATTTATAATAAATAAACATTTAACTTGACTCAACTAAATACCACAATAGTAATTGTGGTTCGGAAACCAAGTCAATAAAAGCTACTTCTATAAAATACGTCGGGATATAAAATATCATTAGAATATTGTAAATTAGGTTTATTTGAAATTAGAACCTTTGTTTTTAAGATATTTCCGATAATTATTAAATCAACAATATACTTGACGCAACGTCGCCCTACGTCATTGTCACTTGACATCTGACAGCCGACGTTGCTACGTTATTTTGGTCAATACTGTGAGTTTGTGTTTGTGAGAGTGTGAGTTTCTAAATAGTTACCTAGATATTCTTATACATATTGCTATGCCATCACGGCCATACTGACAATACTTCGTCCTCGAAGTATCACACAACAAATAAAATAAAAATAAAATAAAAATGTGCTGTTAATTTTACAATGAGAAAAAGAATATATTATTGTTTAGATATTTACATGGACATGGAGGTCCAAATTCAATTCACTGTCACATAGACCATCAAACTAAATTTAAAAATAAATATTTAGCCAACTGGTTCCCCAGATACCTTTCACATTCACCCGCTGCCCGTGAGATGACTCGGTATCAACCAGAGGCCCCAAGGGATAATTATTATAACAATAAATATGTAGCCAACTAGTAATCCAGATACCTTTCACATTCACCCGCTGCCCGTGAGATGACTCGGTATCAACCAGAGGCCCCAGCGGATAAATATTATAAAAATAAATATGTAGCAAACTAGTTATCCAGATACCTTTCACATTCACCCGCTGTCCGTGAGATGACTCGGTATCAACTAGAGGCCCCAGCGGATAAATAAAATATATGATAATATATTATATTTATCTATATATTTTTTTTAGGGTATACGAGTAGAGGAAGACCAAAGAAAAGATGGATGGACTGTGTTAAGAATGATATGGTAAGAAAGGAGGTGTCTCATGAGATGACGAAAAACAGAGAGGCATGGAAGAGGAAGACGGACAAGAGAATGATATATATATATTTTTTTAAACTACTTTTAAATCAATAATTGTAACATTATCAGCACAATCAATAATGATTGTTTCATTTTGAATAACACATCAAAATTTCTGTCCACATAGAATTCTCAACAGCAATGTTTTCATCTAGGTACCTATTTATTCACCACACTAGAATCGCATTTTTTTTTTTTGCCTTTTACTATGACTTTATCGTGTACTGTTTCTTTGACTTTCATTTTGTAAAATGTACCCAGATCGTAATCAATAGTATACTCTAACCATTGAATCATACAATCTCATTGACATCACCAAACAGTCACCGCTCGGTCAATCTGACAATATCATTGCGAATCTAGTTTACCATTTTGTACTATTCCATAAAAAATATAGATTGTTATTATTATTTTAACAAATTATCTAGAATCTAACAAAGAAAATCTTAAATTTTTAGATAGATTAACATCACGTCTTGTAATCCCCGAAGGGTTTAACCTACCTAATCAAGTTTAAACAAATAGGTAATCATTTAAATGAATAATACATACATTGGTAATATTAAATAATAAAAATACTCAATTAGTAATACAACTTAATTAGTATTTTGCCATGTATTGCCACATCTAGTAAAAAAAAATGAAACCCACTTTTGGTTTGTCTCAGTATTTGTTTGGCTGGTGATTAGCTACTAGACATTTGTGTTGTTATTGTAATCTTTTATCCTCAAATTCGTTGTTTTTTTTTACTATATACGTAAATTTCTGCGTTTTCATAAACATGTTCTTTTTTATTTAATTTAAATTAATTATCAGCAAGTGAATTATTGTTTATTCTTGATGAGGAAACCCCTGAGCATTAAATAATAATAAAGTTCTTAATACATGCTAATATATGCTAATATATTTGTATTAGATTTTTTTTTTAAACATGTTTTCGTATGAATCAACAAGTCTTTTGTATTGATTAAGGTGGTACCCTGAGCAAATAACCTTGAGCATTTGCTCCCTCTTTGCCGCACCCCACCTCTACAATACTTCGTAAACTATTACTTGCGCCACCTGGCGAACTTCATACGAATACAAGTAAAATTCACAGATCTAAGAAGTAATAGATATGGCATTCAAAGAAATATTTTTTTATGAAATGTTATTATGAATTCAGTTACTATACTCACGTCGATAAATAGGTAGGTACTTTCAACTTTTACAGTGATACAAATATTACGATTACGAAAATGAGCTCAAAATTAAAATCCAAGATGGCGCCGACGAAAATTTTTGGTTTTTTCGTCATGGGTGTCGTTTTCATGGTTTTTGGGGTCGCTGATTACGAAAATGAGATCAAAATGAAAATCCAAGATGGCGCCGACGAAAATTTTAGGTTTTCCGTCATGGGTGTCGTTTTCATGGTTTTTGGGGTCACTGATTACGAAAATGAGGTCAAAAGGAAAATCCAAGATGGCGCCGACGGTTTTTGGATATTCCGTCATGGGTGTCGTTTTCATGGTTTTTGGGGTCGGTGATTACGAAAATGAGGTCAAAATGAAAATCCAAGATGGCGCCGACGAAAATTTTTGGTTTTTACGTCATGGGTGTAGTTTCCATGGTTTTTGGGGTCGCTGATTACGAAAATGAGGTCAAAATAAAAATCAAAGATGGCGCCGACGAAAATTTTTGGTTTTTCCGTCATGGGTGTCGTTTTCATAGTTTTTGGGGTCGCTGATTACGAAAATAAGCTCAAAATCAAAATCCAAGATGGCGCCGACGAAAATTTTGGTTTTTCGACTATATATATATATATAAAACGACAGCCATAACGGAAAAATCAAAAATTTACCTGGCCGCCATCTTGGATTTTCATTTTGACCTCAAAAACCATGCAAACGACACCCGTGAAAGAAAAACCAAACATTTTCCTGACCGCCACCTAGGGTTTTCATTTTGACCTCTTTTCGTAATCAGCGACCCGAAAAACCATGAAAACGACACCCATGACGGAAAAACCAAAAATTTTCGTCGGCGCCATCTTGGATTTTCATTTTGACCTCATTTTCGTAATCAGAGACCCCAAAAACCATGAAAACGACACCCATGACGGAAAATCCAAAAATTTTCGTCGGCGCCATCTTGGATTTTCATTTTGACCTCATTTTCGTAATCAGCGACCCCAAAAACCATGAAAACGACACCCATGACGGACAATCCAAAAATTTTCGTCGGCGCCATCTTGGATTTTCATTTTGATCTCATTTTCGTAATCAGCGATCCCAAAAACCATGAAAACGACACCCATGACGAAAAAACCTAAAAAATCTTTACCGCCATCTTGGATTTTCATTTTGACCTCATTTTCGTAATCAGCGACCCCAAAAACCATGAAAACGACACCCATGACGGAAAAACCAAAAATCTTCGTCGGCGCCATCTTGGATTTTCATTTTGACCTCATTTTCGTAATCAGCGACCATAAAAACCATGAAAACGACACCCATGACGGAAAAACCAAAATTTGTCGTCGGCGCCATCTTGGATTTTCATTTTGACCTCGTTTTCGTAATCAGCGACCCCAAAAACCATGAAAACGACACCCATGACGGAAAAACCTAAAATTTTCCTAGCCGCCATCTTGGATTTTAATTTTGAGCTTATTTTCGTAATCGTGCCAATATTATTTAGTATCACAGTAAAAGTTGAAAGTACCTACCTATTTATCGACGTGAGTATAATAACTGAATTCATAATGACCAAAAGTATTTGGACGCACCAATAAATATTTCATAAAAAAATATTTCATTGAATGCCATATCTATTACTTGAAATTACTTCTTAGATCTGTTGATAATGTGACGTAAGCGAGCGAGCGCATGAGCCGACGCGGCGCGGTGACGAGCGACACGGGTTCCCCCTTCGAGGCCTAGCGGCATACTGAATGTCAATAGATACGGTTGCGAATACGCTCAGAATTTTGCATAAAAATCTTTATAAAATCAAATTTTGGGTTTTTCAAAAAAAAAATCGTACCATAATGTTCATTATGAAATTGCTTATCCATTAGTGTAAAAACAAAATAAAAACAATTGTTAGTTTTGGAGAAGTAGCATGTTTTCAATAATTATTTCTCATTTCTGTGGTTTCGTTGTGAGGGGATTAATTAAATATTTTACTTAAAAAAGAAAAAAAGAAAACGTACCATTTTGAAGGTAAGAGTATGTAGAAATTTAATGTATTTTTTGTTGGTTGATATATCTTTTTTTTTAAGAGTTATAAGCTCCAGAAAACTGCATAAAAAACGGCTAGAGCTACGTTTTGCTCGGGGACGCGCCTTAAACATAAAAGTTATCTTCTTATCAACCCAATGCACAACCAAATAATGGGAACTACCAGTAACCCTACCTTGTCACACTAAATTATAAACATTAAGTATGATGTGTTTATTTATTACATCACAAATTTATTTGTTTATCCACTTGATACATTAAGTAGTAAAATATTAAATTTCTTCATTACTACATCAAGTATTTTTTTTTTTTTTAATGTGTTTAGAAAGGAGACGTAACCTTTGGTATGGAACTTCGGCCATAATCCGAGTCCTTTAGGAATGTTGGGAAACTAATCTCTGTACGGAACAAAGTAATATTTGTCCATTTCACCGTTTGTGTGTACATAATAAGAATTAAAACTGCTTGTCGTGACAGTTATGAAAGATTTTTAGGTTGTAAGAAGTTTACAAAACAAAATCTCAATTTGAATTATTTGACCAGAAGTACACTTTAGTATTTATAAGTGATAAAATCGTCACACTTATTAAATAGTCGAAAAATATTTTTATGAGAATAATACTTGCAATGAATATTACAAGCAACGAAGTACAAGTAACATCACCTATCTTTCACATTTAACGTCTAGATTATTATTTTAATTATAATTTGTTGATTCCAGATTGAATAGAATATTGCGATAATTGAAAAACTATTACTATTTGTACACAGGAAATAGGGCTTAAAATCACGAACAAATATTTTTACTCAATTTGTGGGAATTTCTCTTCTTTTTTTTATAAACGTGTCAAGTTCTCATGGCCGTTAATAATACATCTCTCATAACTTTAAATAGTAACTTGTATTTTACCTACAAATTTTTAAACTTATCTATTAGACTAGAGAATAATTAGGTTTTGTATATAATGTAGTTACATTCTAACATTTAAGATCTTGTTTGATTAACCCAGTTAGACCGACCGACCACCCATAAAAAATTCTACCCTCGTTATATGATTCAATCTTATCCATTTAGATCGTATTAGAATTTTATTGTAGTTTCAAACTTCATACTACGTAACGTTTATACATTATATTCACAATATTTATTTTGCGAGAACTAGAATTATCAAGGAAACAAATATTAACATTGTCATTAATACTATTTACAAGACAAGGTTCAAAAATAACGTTAGATACTTGAAATATCTTCAATACCATAATCTCATTAATTGAATTGAAGATGAGATACTTATTTTTCTTTAATTGTATTATTGGATGTCTCATGAAAACTAACATTCTGCATGAATTTGGGGGTATTAACCAAGCCAAGGTAATACTTTGCATTACGAAAATTTAATAAATATTTTCATCACAAGTTTTTGATGTCTGGTACATTAAAAACTTTTAGAAAGAAGCTTAACTTTGAATCAACAATTTCCTAAATAGTTCTAGTTTTATTTTTACAGTTGCTAGGATCTTAATATCCCTTAGGATCTTTTATTACCACGTTTTTAGAGAATAAATAGATAAAAATAAAACAAAGCCTCTAAAGGCCTTACCGACATTAGCTTATTCGTACTGCTGCTTGATTTAATCCATGGCCTGGCTTCCAAGTGGTTCCAGCAGCTTCTCAATCTCGCTGTCGGAGTACGTGCTGTCGACGTTCTGATCATAGCCAAATCGAGGCGGTGAGCTATCGGCGTCACAGCTTTCATCATCACACCAGCAGCAGCTCCAGCATTGATCATGAAAATAAAACAGATTAGAAATTATATCAGAGGGCCAGAGACTATCCCACTTCTGATGTTAGAAAGTGTATGTAAATCTATATGTATATGTATTAATATACACCAATTAATAAACTGAGTGTCAAGATGATTACTCGTTATTTAATGTGTTTGAAAGTATCTCTAAGCAAGTGTGTAGGGAACAGGGTTGTTATGAAATAAAACCACAAAAGACAAGACCATTAATTTTATTTATTTTAGTCTTGTCAAACTCAAACTCTATTCCATTCACTAGGTCCCTAGGTCTTCGTGGAGAAGAATGGACAAGAAACTCCACGGGAACATCTTTTAAAGTATTATACAAGCACAACCTGACGTTGTCCTTGACTGTCTCAAGTTATATCAATTTATCAGTGTACATAAACAATAAGCAATATAAACCATATCATGGTATATCTTTCTAACACATAGTAATCAGGAATATTCATAGAATAATATCAAATAACTTACATAAACATTAAGGATCCTTTAGAGTAACACAAATAGGTTTCAGCTTTCACACATTTGATATCTTCATAACTAGGCCACAATATGTAAACTTAATTCTCTCTATACACAATTACACATTGCTATACACAAATGGAATACACAGTATACTACTTTGGGTCTGTCTTTACCCTTCAACAGTTGCAGCGTAACTGACCCTGAATTGGCGGTACTTCTACTTTTATAACCGTCAAATATTAAAAAAGTACATCAACGACTACCGCCATAATAAACCAATGGCAAATGGTTAAACATTATAGCTAAATAACTAATAACAAATAATAATTAACAAATCCTATTTAGTGAAACTATTTTAAAACGTCATTAGGTAATTTAGCAGTGTAGTATGTTTTTATTTGTAATCTTTATGACTATCGGATAGAATATGAATATCAACCGATAGTTCAGAGAATTGATTGAAACTATTTAATTTATTAAAATTGCAAGATAAAATGTAGGAAACATTATAAGTATTGTTTAATAATAACTATATAATTTATTGGCAATTTATAATAAATAAACATTTAACTTGACTCAACTAAATACCACAATAGTAATTGTGGTTCGGAAACCAAGTCAATAAAAGCTACTTCTATAAAATACGTCGGGATATAAAATATCATTAGAATATTGTAAATTAGGTTTATTTGAAATTAGAACCTTTGTTTTTAAGATATTTCCGATAATTATTAAATCAACAATATACTTGACGCAACGTCGCCCTACGTCATTGTCACTTGACATCTGACAGCCGACGTTGCTACGTTATTTTGGTCAATACTGTGAGTTTGTGTTTGTGAGAGTGTGAGTTTCTAAATAGTTACCTAGATATTCTTATACATATTGCTATGCCATCACGGGCATCAGCTAGTCTATTCATATGCGTACATTTGAATAGATAAACTACAGAAAAACCACAGATAAAGTGCCTCAGAAACCGGGCATCAGAAAAGTGCGACAACTGTGAGTCTTGACCGATTTTATTGGACGATGTAATAATATAAGATCAAACGAACTTCTCAAGTGAAGTTCGATCGATATAATATGAGTGGTTTCATTTGAAGATATAAATAAACAGGTAGTCCTTTGACCTACAAGGCAACACTCGCACGCTTTTAAAAGTTATTTATAATAATAGTAGGAATCGATTTCTTTTTAAATATTAATCGATTAAAGTATTGACTCGTCTGCCCTACACTATGCTTTATGGTGACAGCTCATTCTTTTAGAGTTGCGACTTGAGTTCAAGTCCTCTCGTGTTTTAGTAAAAATGAACTGGGTTTTGGGTGGGTTGGGTATTTATATCTTCAAATGAAACCACTCATATTATATCGATCGAACTTCACTTGAGAAGTTCGTTTGATCTTATATAATATTTCGTGGTTTCATTTTCGATATAAATAAACAGGTAGATGTTCAGAGACTGTGACATTTTTACATTTGTTTTATGCCATTTGGATAAGTGTCTAATAATTAAAACACGAGATAACATAAAAATAAATTTCTTATATTGAATTATTCAAAAACCAAAAACATTACAATCACTGGCTTCTTGGATTGATAGATATTCTTAATCACTAATCATAGAGTTATGTAAACAAACAGATTCTGCAAAATTAGACTTCTCTACAACAGGCCGGTTATAAAACTTAGCAAAGGCCTGGGAGGACGCAGTCCAGCCGGCAGTTTTTCGAATGAGATCAAGACTTAGCCCAGCCGCGCGCGCCGTTGACGTGGCAGCATGTCGAGCACTGTGTGCTCCGTAGACTGACACGTCAATGCCGCTCGCACGCAACGTCTGCTTGATCCACCTGCTTATAGTCTGTGCTGTCGCGTTCCTGTAAGGACGCTTCACAGTAATTAAGAGGTGATCTGTATCTGCAGGCCTTAAGGCTTTCGTTACAGACATGTAGTCGACTAGCGTTGTGGCTGGACAAATGGAAGGATTTTCAAAAAAATATGGTAAATACAAAACCGGCTGGTCCCGTCCTATCCCAGAGGTTTTAATAATATCTGTTATAACAATTTCGATACCGTTTGAATTAATTTTAATATTACTTAATTTAATGACCGAAAAGGTTTGTACTCTGTGTGCAGTGCACAGACTCAGTAAAACAACAAGTTTTTTAGTTATTATTTCTAAATTAAGTAGAGAATGTGGGACCCATTCTGAAATATGGTTCAACACTATTTGAGGATCCCATGTTGATGAGTATTTGGGTAAAGATGGTCTCAGTTTAAATATCCCTTTTAAGAGGCGTTTAACGCACTCATCTGAAGCTAAATTGTTACCTATGAGCAAGGATAATGCTGATCGGTGGCTGTTAATCGTGCCGTAAGACGCGCCTTTATCATACTGTTGGGTTAAAAAAGTTACTATGTGAGGGATAGAACTCTCGAGCACGTTCTGGTCGTGATCCTTACAGTACTGCCACCACAACTTATAACAAACGCTATACTGCTTTAGTGTACTTGCTGATAGTGAGGCAAGCATCAAGCGCAGGGCTGTTGGCGGCGCACCGCGGCGGGAGAACGCGAGCCCGAGAGCAGCGCTGCACCCAGGGAAAGCGTCTGGTGGAGCGGATGTCGTTGTCTGAAATGCGACAATAATAGATTTGGATGCGGTTCTAAGACAACAATTTCATCCACTAATAGATCCATTAACATAGGATACCAAGCCTGTGCAGGCCACATTGGGAAAACCAAGATACCGGTGGCTTTATCCTGTATAATTTTCTGTATGCAATTTAATAGCAGAGAAAATGGGGGGAAAGCATAAAATAATTTTGACGACCAACTTAGTGTAAATGCGTCGACGGCTATCGCATCTGGGTCCTGTTTCCATGACACATATTCGTGACACTTGGCATTAATACGAGAAGCGAATAAGTCAATCTCTGGTTGACCTAAACGGTTAACAATATATTTAAACGCAGGTTGTGATAACTCCCATTCGACGTCGGGATTTACTCTCCGTGACTCTTCGTCAGCTTCGATGTTGTCTTTTGTATTTATATACGAAGCGAACAACCACAGATTTCGCATCTCGCACCATTGCCAAATATCACGAGAAAGGTCATTTAAGTGCTTGGCCAGACTGCAAACGCGGGCGCGGGGCGGGCGCGGCGCGACAAACTTAAACGTATGGAACTTCATTGGAGTGTCCGTAGTGGGCACGCGGGCGCGGGAAGCGGCGCGGGCTACATTCCGCGGGGAGCGCGCGGGCAACTCGTGCCATAGCTCGTTCATACAAGTGGCCGCAGTGAGTGCGCGGGGCGGCAAGCGATAAACCGCGCGGGAGCGGCGTATCTCAAACTTTAGTCTGCGCCAGATAACCAGATAAATTGGATTTATTTATTTAGCTTTAACTTTGATAAGTTAAAGCTTAAGAAATTAATCCAATTATTTATAATTATTTATAGAAGTATCCAATTAATTAAAATAACCGAATTTTAAAATTCTTACCGAAAAAATTTTTTGCTTTTTTTTTGCTTCGGCGAAAGTTGTTATTTTTTTTTATAATATAATTTTCTATATTTTGTAATATGTAGTCAAACGTATCCATTGACATTCTTGTATATTCAAAAAACTTTTGAGGTTGATCTCGCAATCTTTCAACAGTGTGTAAAATTCTCCTTCATTTTCTCTGGTTAAATTAATTTTATTAACTCCATTTTTCACTTTTAGCATTTGCCATTTAAAGTAAGAATTTTCCAATAAAAAACAAGTCTTCGCCATATTATATTTTGACAAACACTGGACAAACAGTTGAACGCGACAACGCCCGGAACGAAATCGCGGTCCAGTGCGGACAGGCAAATCGCGCGCGTTCCCGCACCCGCGCCGCTCCCCGCGCCGCGCTGCCAGTCTGGCCAAGCACTAAGTGTGGGAACTGAATACCGCCCATGCGGTTAATATAACTTATAGCGGTAGTATTATCTACACGTAGTAGAATAGCACAGTCAGTTTGGTCCCGAGCAAAACATTTAAGAGCAAAAAATACCGCTAACAGTTCCAAATAATTAATATGAAAACTTATTTCATTTTCTTTCCAAGCACCATTGACTCGTAACCCATTACTGAATGCACCCCAGCCTGTGCGTGACGCGTCAGTGTAAATTTCTAACGCATAGCTTTGAGGCTTTAGTGGATTATTTACTTTGTAAACATGTTGAGACCACCAGTTCAAATCGCTCAAGATGATATGAGGAAGCTTAACTTTTGCGTCAAATGTACCGTGTTGTTGTAGGAACAAATATTTCGTTCTTTCTAATATCTTTGTGTACAACCAACCGTAGCGCACCGCCGGGCAGGCAGCTACGAGTATTCCTATCAATTGAGAGAAATTTCTAATTGAAACTGTGGGTAGATTGGAATATTTTTGAACTAAACAGGCTATCTTGTTGCGTTTGTCTAGAGGTAACGATAAGGTCATATCAGTGGTGTCATAAATAAATCCTAAAAATTTGCATGAAGTTTGGGGTTCTAAATTGCTTTTTTCGTAATTTATTACGAATCCCAAACATTCTAGTAATGTTACCGTTTCCTTTACATTACGAAGACACTCTTCGTAACTACTCCCTAAACAAAGCAGATCGTCCAAATATGATACAGATAGAAACCCGCGATTACGTAAAAAACTAACAACCTCTCTGACAATCTTAGTAAAACACCTAGGAGCGATGGCGAGCCCATAGGTTAAAGCGTTAAACTCGTAAGTTATTGTTTCGTTTGAGTTTGGCGCGCTATAATGGAATCGAAGATATTTACGGAATTGCTTAGCAACAGGAATAAGTAGGTATGCTTCTTTCATATCTACGGTCGCCATGTACCAGTTTGATTGTACTAACTTACAGGCGGTTCTACTATCTTCCATTTTAAAATGTGTTTTAGGTATGAATCGATTTAGAGATTTTAAATCCTACTTAATATTATAAATGCGAATGTTTGTGAGGATGGATGTATGGATGTTTGTTACTCTTTCACGCCAGAACGGCTGATCGGATCTGAATGAAATTTGGCACAGAGGTAGATTATAGTCCGGAATAACACATGGGCTATATATTATCCCCATAATAACTTAAGGGGGTGAGCAGTATTGCATTATCCACAATCCTCAACTGTTTTACAGCTTGATACTGGAAATACGAAATAACGCAAGGGACATCGAGCGTGCTGTGCAATTTTTCACTTTAGGAGCCTGGTGCGAGCGTTGCAAATCCAAGAGAAAGCTGAAGTCCCTTACGGCATTTCAAATTTCCGATATCGAACCACAATCGAACTGTCAACTGTCATACTATATTAAAATAGAAGATCTATTTCAACCTATTTGTCACTGGTGTACGTAGTCTAACGGTACGGAGGCTTACCTGTGAACAAAGGTACGCAAGTTCAAATCACAGTCTGTATCCACTTTTTGTGATTTTTTATAATGTTGAAGGATTTCCAAAAATGTTAAACAATGTTCGCGAGTTCGATCCCCAGTCGGTTTTCACTTTTTGTAAGTTCCAGGTATTTATTTTTATTTTGATGCTAAGTATATGGTTTTCAAATCAATTCAGAGTAGATTATTATAATTAATTTTAAATATAATATTATAGAAAAAATAATGTTTTCTTTTATTGTGTTACAATCATTTTTAGAATTTTTGTATGTAGTCTGTGTGTCTTGGATGTATTACTTTATTATTGTAGTATTATCGTGTACATTTTAAAACTAATATGATTAGGGTTTTAGTTTTTGTTTCGTAGTAATCGGTGCTCTCTATCAAAAGATATACGAATTTAAAGTGTTTAAGAAGAACTTATCATCGTTAAGAATCATACATGCAACGACATCTATTGCACCAAAACGGTACTAATTAATAAATGTGTTCACAAGATAACTTTTAAATCGTCTTTTTCAAACAGTTACGATAGGTACCAAAAATAACTCTTGATTTGTTTAAATGAAGCTGCTTTGAAAATCTACATAGGGTTTTTTTTGTGGAGGGTGGAAAATCATCAAATTACTCCTCCCGCTCTGGGCAAAGCGGTAGGGAATGTCAGACTTCATCACTCCTTCGCAGAAGGAGGCGACGGCGTCCCATTCCCTCTCACCCCGCACCATGGCTTGAACCAGGGCCGGACGCGAGAGGTCGCCGCCGCCGATCGCCGCTAAGAGAACACGACGGGGCTCAATCAACCTAAGCGGGGCTCCGCCCAAGCGGGGCAGGCCTCCGTGGTGAGCTCTACCGTGTCCTCCGGCTGATCCTTGCAATGGTAGCATCCGGGCGTTTCCTTCCGCCTGATTCGGTGCAGGTACCTCCCGAGACAACCGTGTCCGGTGAGGACCTGCGCCAGATGGAAGGTGAGGGCGCCGTGGCATCTCTCAAGCCAGTCCTCAAAGAGGGGACTTACCACCACTGTGCCCTGCACGGGGTTGCGAAAGTCACTCTCTTCATGTCGCCATGAAATTACACCGGGGCGGTCTGCCCGCCAAGCGGCAATATGCCGCGGCAGTGGAATTACCCCCCAGTGTAGTGACTCCGCGCGCCATTCATGCAGGAAACTACATAGCCTAAGACCTGTAGTGTGTGTTTGCTTACCATGCATGAAATTTTGGCAGTTTAACTTCGTCTTCGACAGATGGCAGTGTTCATTTGACACCATTTTCTGAATTGCGGTGTTAATATTTGTCGTGAACAGTCAACAAATACAAATTGACCGGTACACAGTACAAAAAACAGCTGTAAAAACTTTAAAATAAAAACCTAATTAAAGTTAGATAAGACCCACGACGTAAATCTATTTATTCAGTGAGGGAATCGAATACAGGACATGCAGCGCCACAGTCAAACGCCGAGGCACTACGCCAACCGTGCCGTCGGGCATTGCTGCAACTTTGCTTAACAAACGGCCAGATTGCACTTTCCGTTTACAAATTGCCGCTGAATCTTACCCCAACTTGCAACATCACCAAAAATCTGCGACTGGCCATGGAACAGATGTCTTTGCAAATAAGCTGCTTTAAACAGGAGACAGTCGCCTGGAATTAGACTGATGTAGATGCGAAAATTCCACTTTACGATGAGTTTTCCCATCCAGTGCCAACAGAAGATGAACTTACCATGCACGGTTTTCTTAATTTGAGAGGTTAATATAAATGATTAAGCGTGGTTGTGTAAGAGGGCCGTCACCAAAGAAAAAGGCATTTGTTTGTACATTTTGAGAAATAAGAGAAGGTACGGTTACGGTTTTTAAGCCATCGTCGTCTCAACTCCATTTCATTTTGATTCAAGTCGCTGCCGCTTATAATTACAGCGCCAATAAGGACGCCTTTTGTAATCATTACTCACATCATCACATTTTGATCAAGCCGTCAGGTCTCACATATAAAATAACATTACGCCTTAATCCCGAAAGAGTTAGGCAGTGGTGTAGGTACCTAATCGTAAACCCACATTTCGCCAGTAATGCATGTTCAAGCGCCATGTAATATAGGCGTTTGATGTCTATAGATATAATATCGCCATTGACGGGCACGAAAACCACGCTCCGTGGCCTCTACTACGAAAACACTTTGCAATCAAACCCCGGACCTCATCTTCAGTAGTTGCACTTGAGGTCACTCGATCAACGAGACAGTCACACATCAAAATTTCCACGTGAACGAAGTCGCGGGCATCAGCTAGTTTAAAATAAATCTTTTACCACAGTTAGGTTTTGGAGCTAAAAAGATACTAGAAATAAATTGATCTAAACTGGGCTCAACCTGTGAAATAGCACCTAGTTCAATTAAATTTTTAACAGCTACTGACATGTCACGCTGTTCGCTCAATGACCACGTTTTTCGTGGGATGCTAGTTTGAAACGGCTCACATACAAACGGAATAGGTATGCCGTTCCTGATCCAATTAATAATACTAATATTATTAGTAATGTGGGTCCAACAATTATAAAAATGTTGTACCCTACCTGCATGTACCTGTGCTACTGGCGTGCAGGGGCACGTGAGCGGTTCTGGTTCGCCTTGGTTAGCGACGTCGATGTCGCCGTCGCCGCTGCTGACCGACGTGCTGATGTGGGGAATCGCCTCTGACCTCCTCGCCCCCCCCTGTTCGCTGGATATCGAGAAGGTCCGGCCCAGTTTCCCTGGAACGGATGGCGTGCAGACATCGTGTTTTGTGACTGGGCATTGGTGTTAGATTTGACTGGCAGTGGCCCGGTCTTCTTTATCTGTAGACCTTGTTTTTCAATAGTTTTAGATGCCTTAATTTTGTCGGGTAAGGTGCAACCGAACAACGTCTCATCTCGCTCACTGTCCTGTATAACGTTAAGAAAAGGCTTCGCTAGCCCGGGTGTAACCATTTTTATCCGAGCCTGGGTTTCGGAGTTGTGTAAATCGCACAAAATGCGACAGCCATCACTAAGTGTTTTGATCGCTTCGATCTTGTTGTCGCTAGTTATTAATGACGTCATCGCCTTGCTAATAGCGGCAATACCTGCACCCAACTGCTGTTGAGATGTCTCAACTTTTTTGTCGCGTAGCCTCACCATTTCTGGAACCGCGGCTGAGATCTCGATGTTTAGTTTCGGCGCTTGAAGTAATGTACAATTACTGGGTATGAGATACTGTTTTAATATTTTGTCTCTCATTTCTTTAACCATTCCCTTTTTGAGTAATGGTATCCATAATTGGGTTAAATTGTTATTGATCGCGCCAGGACTCAGCCGAACCTTATCTCGGGCCCATGGGAGACAGGTCTCAGAACAGCTGCCGTCCTAACGGGATCAAATAGACGCGATACGCGCCTCCGAACAATATTACAATTTCTGAACTTAAAGCTACCCTTACCTCATTTCTTCGAGCCGGTCTCACTTCCTTGACCCCTCGCAAGTTGTGTAACTGTGTATGTGTATAATGAGTGTATATGACCTTGCGATGGTTTGCTGGTAGTTCCGGACGATTCTTCCACGTCGCTGCAAGCCACGCCGTTAACGCGAGCCACCACACTCACTCCGTATTAGTCTAACCACAAAAGCCTCGGTGCTTTCCCAATAGCACTCCCGTGACAAGGCAAACCAATGATATTATCAATAACCCGTTCGACATTCACAGCGTCGCTAACCGTACTGCTTAACTAGTATAATTGGGTGCCGCGAAATGACTCCACAAGTCGATTTAATCAATGCGCGTGCGCTTTCACCCGATTCTATGGCTACTATAATACTCGTTCAACGCCCAGCGCGACTCAATACGAACTACTATTCACGCCGAGCCCAGCGCTCGACCTCTCTCCCTCCGCCCCTGTCGCCCCGAGGCGGAGAAAATCAAAAATCTGAAGGTAGATTATAAACAATCACCCCCCCCGGACCGACCCGTTGTCGGTCCGCTCAAACTCCCGGGAGTCGAGATAAAGTTGAAACTGCCCGTCTAAGGATCGAGTCCCTCACCTGGACGTCTGCGATCCTTGGAAACCCATCCTTGCCCGTAATCAGGTTAACAATGCGCCCCCGTCGCCAACACAACGGTGATAGGTTAGCATCCTTAACCAGAACGAGGTCTCCAACGCAGGGTGGGGTCGTCCTGTCCGTCCACTTAACGCGTTGCTGTAGAATATGCAAATACTCCAGCGACCATCGCTTCCAAAAATTTGGCTCAATTGCCGTAACATCTGATACCGCGACAACCGGTACAACTTGACATCAGTATATGGATATTCCGGCAAGGCGCTAAGTGGTTGGCCAATCAAAAAATGACCTGGGGTAATGGCCTCAAGGTCATTCGGGTCAGCGCTCAACGGGCACAAAGGTCGCGAGTTTAAGACCGCCTCAATTCTGCAAAACACCGTTGACAACTCCTCAAAGGTGAGAATCGTTGAGCCGATGACCCGATACAAGTGAGTCTTAGAAGACTTAACTACTGCCTCGAAAATTCCACCCCAGTGGGGGCATCCAGGTGGACTAAAGTACCACGAAATGCCCCGACTGGCGAGGCCTGAGCCAATCCCTCGCTCATTCTGACTTAAAAACAATACAATTTCCTTTAAGCACCGGTCGGCGCCCTTGAAGTTGGTACCACAGTCCGACCGAATCAGTGACGGTACTCCCCTTCTAGAAACAAATCGATCTAACGCCGCCAGAAAGGCCTCCGTAGAGAGATCGGCCACCAGTTCCAAATGAACGGCCTTGGTCGCCAGACACACGAAGACACACAGATATGCCTTAACCGACTTCGCGTTGCGAAGGTGCGATGTCTTGACCATGAAGGGCCCCGCGAAATCTGTCCCTACGCCAGCAAATGGCCGAGCCTCCGTGACTCGGTCGGCCGGGAGATCTCCCATTTGTGGCTGCCTTGTGGCTGCCTTGAGTCGGTAACAAGGCAAGCAACGAAACACAACGCTCCGTATGATTCTGCGGGCCGATAAAATCCAAAATTCACGCTGCAAAATGCCCAGAAGGGTGTTACAGCCTGCGTGTGAATTCTTGGTGTGACGGTCCCTAACCAACAACTCCACCAAAGCTTCTGAATGAAGCACTTTCCCATGAACGTGACCGGCGCGATCCAACCGGTTGGATCGAACGTTCGTGCGATAGTCGAAAGGACCGATCGCTTGGTCCAGGTCTTCGACAGCAACTCGGCCTCACAACTGTATGTGAAGGCATCCTGACTCGGTTGATACTGGACCCCTAAAATGGCCAACGCATGAAGATTCTCCGAATCCTCAAACAAATGCGGGTCTTGTTGATACTCAGTTGGCAGTCCTGCCAGTACCTCTGGGCAGTTCGACAGCCATTTCCTGAGTTCATAGCCACCGGAGGCCATGAGCGCCACCAATTCATCCCTTAAGATGAGCGCCTGCTCAATACTGTCTGAGCCCGTACAAATGTCGTCTACATAGACGTCCCTATCAATGACAGCAGCCGCGCGGGGAAAGCGGAGCCGTTCTTGATCGGCCAGTTCTCGTAGCGTACGCATGGCTACATATGGGCTGGGCTTTAATCCGTACGTGTTTGTGTTGAGCTCGTACGTGACCATCGGTTCTTCTGGGCTCTCTCGCCACAATATCAGCTGGAACCGACGGTCGTCTGGATGAATCTCAGTTTGACGAAACATCATCCGTACGTCCGTAACGAAGACAACCTGGTGTCTCCTGAAGTCCGTGAGAATGTCTGCAATGTCTCTGGTCAGCTTAGGACCAGCATGGAGACATTGATTCAGGGACACCCCGCTAGACGTCTCCGCTCTCCCGTCGAACACGACCCTAATCTTTGAGTCAGGTGTCTTCAAAACAGCATGATGAGGCAACACATAATGCTCCTCATGACGATAGTCAACCCTGGACACCGACATGTGACCCAACGTCAGGTATTCGCGCATGAACTCCACATACTTCTGTCGGAAGTTGGAGTCCCGCTTCATGCGCCTTTCCATTGCCACTAACCGCTTTTCTGCCAGACTCCATGAGCTCCCCAGCGGAGGTCGAATTGACAGAAATGGCAACCTTGTCATAAATCTACCCGATGGGAGGCGCACCGTGTTAAATCGATAGAATGTTTCGCACTCCTCATCACGTGGGTTATTTCTAAGAGCGGTGGGTGGCTCTTCCGTTGCCCAGAACCGTTGCAGGACGTCGGATAACACGCTGCCATAATATATGGAGCTATAATCCGTTGAGTGCTGTGGTTCCCGTACTGGGCCCAATAACGCGTAACCACCTGCGGTACGCATGGCCACAACCCCGTTTGGTTGCAGCTCCCGTTTGCCGCTTCGGAGCAGCTTCCCGAGGACGTCAGACCCAAGCAAGACGTCCACCCGTCCGGGGATCGCGAAGTGGGGATCGGCTAACTCCAATCCATTGGTCAACCCTTTTACCGCAGACGGTAACCGAGTCTGAGGGAGGACCCCAACCACTTCGTCCAAAACGATCGCCGTGGCATTCACCCGCGTGACCGATGCCGTGTCACCCATCTCGAACAGGAATGTCGTCTGACCCCTGAGGTGAGGCACCCGATTGCCACCTATACCTACGGCGCCATCCCGTGATGGCTCTAATGTAAGGCCCAGCTTTTTCACTAAACAGCTGGACACAATACAACCTTGTGCCCCTGAATCTAACAGTGCTCGCACGTGCACCGGCTGTCCGTCAGTACCCCTGACAGTAATCCTAGCCGTCGGTAATAATACCGTTACTGTCGGGGTGGGCACCACTGACGAACAGGCTGCTAGTTGCTAATAGGAGGCACCTCCCTCCTCCCCTGCCGGAGGGGGAGTAAATACTGTCCCAGTATACGGGTCCCAACCCGGGTAGTAACCCTCCCGACCCATCGGTGACATCCGTGCCGGTCGGAAGTAGCCTACTGGCATCCTTCCGAACGGTGGCGGGCGCGCCGTCAGCCGAGGGCGTTCTGCGAGAGGCGGGGAGAAGCGACTACTCGGGGGTGGCAACATGCCCCCCAACGCATTCGAGTACGCCGCGTAACCCGTCTGTACTACCTCCGGGCCCCTGCCCGAGTCTCGGTGCCTATCCCCCCCCCGCGGGGAAGACGACGGTATCGGGTTGTGCTCTGGATCAGCCCTTGGCCCACCCCCCCGAGGGGGCGGCGACCGCTGATTCCTGGCCGACCCACCCCCCCTAGGGGGGGGTGACCGACCACCCGAATCTGGCTTAGGAGAGGGGGGGTGACCTCCCGGCGAGGCTCCGTGCACCTCCCTACTCTCCGCCAGGCATAGCAACTCGTGATGGGCTCCTCCGCAGGTTCCACAGTTAGTGGTCCTGTGGCACTCACGTACAAAGTGAGTCCCCAAGCAGCGGAAGCACAAATAGCGCTGCTTGACCACCCCTCTTCGTCTATGCACCCGCTGCGCCTTAAAGTCCGCGCATGCGGCGAGACCGTGCCCTTCCTTCCGACAGAAGGCGCACACTTCCGATTGGAGGGCGTGGTATTTCTTCCCCCCCCGACGGGGCTCAACCGGCTTGGGCCCGCTCGTACGTCGGGTTGACGGAGGAGGGTGCGACGTGGATGCCCCTTGGCAATCCGCCCGCCGGCACTCGCCTTCTAAAAACGCTCTCAAGTCATCGTAACTTGGGAGGTGGTCCGTCGATTCGCCACCATGTGACTGCTCAAAGCGCGCCACCACGTCGATCGGCAACTTCCGTAAAACCCTATTGACGATGATATATTTATTGTCCCCTAACGACAACTTAAGTCGATCTAACGTGTTCACCGCAACCGTGACCGGATTAAGGATTTTCGACCTTATTTCGTACACGTTAGACACCTTCGGGATTTCAAAAATCTTATCAATGAGGCCATCAACTATTAATCGCCGATTATCATATCGGTCGATTAATAGGCCCCATGCCGTCTCATAACTGGCGTCCGTAATCTCCAGGTGGGTCAAGATGTCGTGCGGCTCACCGTTAAGCCTACCCATTAATTGAGCCATCTTGTACGCGGGCGAGAGATCTGTACGCGAATGCACGACACTATTAAAAATATCGCGGAATCGCGGCCAATCGGCATACTCGCCGCTAAACTCGGGTACATGTACTGGTGGCAACGGCGCCTGAATCCCTACGCCTGCTGGCCGACATGAATCCCTGACGTCACCCTTGCGCGATCGCTCAATGTCGGCCGCCGCCTGGATTATGCTCATGGACATTTCCCCACACTGGTCCACATTGCCCCGTACCACCTGAGCATCCTTGTCCACCGACGACAGATCCGTCGATTCGAGACATGCTAAATACTCAGCGTGACACTTTAACACGGCGTCATATCGTTCGTCAACTTGCCGAGCGCGTGACAATAACGCATCTTCACGATCGGTGCGACCTACCAACGTAACAACCGATGAAAACCATCTCAATTCAGCTTCGATTCTGGCTGCGATAGTTTTCGTTACTGACGGAGCCATAGTACCAACTTCAATACGCGATTATGCAATAATAAATAACAATAACCAAAAAAAATAACAATTATTGTATCCGGAACTAACAATAATAATATATTCGTTGAGTGAATAAATCTACGACGCTATGCCAACTCTTGAACTTATTCCTCTACGTGCTCTAGAGGTTATTCCTCTATGTCTCAAATGTTGACAATCATAACACGATTTGTGATGAGGTTATATTTGTGCGTAACCGAACGTAAATAACAAATTATTTTATCAACGAATATTCACATTCCATTTATGTACTTATTATTAATAATTCCAAACTCAACTTGAGGTGTACACTGGTATGTAGGTCAATGTACCTACCTACAAGTTGAATTTGTACATGAACACAATTTTTACAAAGTAAATTGGTACCAAGTACCTACTAATTTTTACAAAGTGGGTTTAAATAAACCAAGCTCTGCTACCAGATTTTGATCGCGCCAGGACTCAGCCGAACCTTATCTCGGGCCCATGGGAGACAGGTCTCAGAACAGCTGCCGTCCTAACGGGATCAAATAGACGCGATACGCGCCTCCGAACAATATTACAATTTCTGAACTTAAAGCTACCCTTACCTCATTTCTTCGAGCCGGTCTCACTTCCTTGACCCCTCGCAAGTTGTGTAACTGTGTATGTGTATAATGAGTGTATATGACCTTGCGATGGTTTGCTGGTAGTTCCGGACGATTCTTCCACGTCGCTGCAAGCCACGCCGTTAACGCGAGCCACCACACTCACTCCGTATTAGTCTAACCACAAAAGCCTCGGTGCTTTCCCAATAGCACTCCCGTGACAAGGCAAACAAATGATATTATCAATAACCCGTTCGACATTCACAGCGTCGCTAACCGTACTGCTTAACTAGTATAATTGGGTGCCGCGAAATGACTCCACAAGTCGATTTAATCAATGCGCGTGCGCTTTCACCCGATTCTATGGCTACTATAATACTCGTTCAACGCCCAGCGCGACTCAATACGAACTACTATTCACGCCGAGCCCAGCGCTCGACCTCTCTCCCTCCGCCCCTGTCGCCCCGAGGCGGAGAAAATCAAAAATCTGAAGGTAGATTATAAACAGTTATGAATTTCCTGCCCCCATACAGGTCCTTCATCAGTGGCCTCTCCAAGAGCGGACAGGATCTCTGGATCCAATGGAAGTTCAGGGAGTGCCGCAGGTGGTGGCGGTGCTGGTGGTAATGACTTCAAGTCATCCTGCTGAGTCGACACAGACTCCAGCAAAATTTCAGGCCGAGGCCCATCCGGGTCGGATATTACGACCATGTCGTCAGGCCCGGGACTAGGATGCGGCTCAGTTTCTATGGGTGGTTGTGATAAATCCCACACCGCCGCCGTTTCATCTACGAAAAAATAAATAAACGTAACTCAACTATACATAATGTATGTAGGAGGTACGTCGAAAAGTAACAGTTCTAAATTCGAATCCGACTCGGCTGGGCAGCGTTCGGGAAGCTGCGCGGTATCTTCTCGTCCAACTTACCCCAGTGTCTCAAGACGAAAGTCTATGACCAGTGTGTGTTGCCAGTGATTACATACGGGACCGAAACGTGGTCGCTCACAATGGGCCTTATCAGAAAGCTCAAAGTCACCCAAAGGGCAATGGAGAGGGCTATGCTCGGAGTTTCCTTGCGTGATCGAATCAGAAATGAGGACATCCGCATGAGAACCAAGGTTACCGACGTAGCCCGAAGAATCGCCAGACTTAAGTGGCAATGGGCAGGGCACATTGCTCGCAGAACGGATGGCCGATGGGGCCGAAAAGTTCTCGAATGGCGACCGCGAACCGGAAGACGTTGCGTTGGAAGGCCTCCCACTAGGTGGACCGATGACCTGGTCAAGGTTGCAGGAACCCGCTGGATGAGAGACGCACGGGACCGGTCAATGTGGCGACGCCTGGGGGAGGCCTATGTTCAGCAGTGGACGTCTTTTGGCTGAAATGATGATGATGATGATGAAATTTGAATCTATTACCAAATTCGCCTCGTTCGCTTATGGAATCTATGGCGGGTTGAATATTTGCCTCGTTCGAATGTGAATCTATGGCAAATTACCGAAATCAAGACTGTTATTTTAACCAGTACTTGTACGGTAGCAGAGAAAAATAGTTACTAACCTTGTGGGTTATCGTCGTCTGAATATGAGAATGAATCTTCTCGACGCCGTTTGTGACGGTATTTATCCCGTAATTTTTCCATCTTCTTCATATAATAATCAATTCGTTCCTCATAGGACCTTTTAGGCATCGTGAATGTAAACAGAACACCGGTATTTTTTTTTAAAATTTGAACACAGAAAAGCAATATAAGGTAGGAGCGCGTGCACTCGTTGCCTCGCACGGAAAAAGAATGAGCTGTCACCATAAAGCATAGTGTAGGGCAGACGAGTCAATACTTTAATCGATTAATATTTAAAAAGAAATCGATTCCTACTATTATTATAAATAACTTTTAAAAGCGTGCGAGTGTTGCCTTGTAGGTCAAAGGACTACCTGTTTATTTATATCGAAAATGAAACCACGAAATATTATTATCATCATCAATATAATCACACAAATAAAGACTATTGATTGATTGATTGATCATGTTTGCAATAAAAATATCCTTCAGTACAGCTTTGAAAAAACAAGTGCATCCTTGACCTAAACCCCATACCGCTCACCTGTTTGTACATTTTTCATTCCTCACACGACTGTCCTACATCTGGCTACAAACAAACATAATAGGCCATTGTGTGTTATCTGGTGAGTGTCAATTCATTGTCCGTGTCTGTAGCGTGTGCGTGACGTGTGGCTGTGACGTCACACGGCGACCGTTTTGAATTTAAAATGAGTGACGTATGTCAGTTTGGTTGGAAGCTTTTGTGATTTGACGGGTCACTGCCATGTGGCTAGTTGGTTTTGTTTTAAAGGTAGCTTTGAAACGGTGTAACGAAATCTAAGCCTGGCCTTGCCATTTGTAGTTACATAACGTCACGCCTGTAACCCTCGAAGGGTTAGGCAGCGGTGCACCTAATAGTACACCCACATTTCGCCAGTTATGTTTAAGTTTGTTGTAATAAGGGGTGAGCCTATTGACATCAACCGGTCACAAATCCAGACTCCATAGCTGCTACTAAGAAATTCATGGCAATCATGCAATGATGAGCCTAATGCCATAAAACCAGCACAAATCCAATGTAAGACACGTGGCTTCATCTATTTATCATAAGAACGTTATTGCTAATTTATTTTCCTCGGAGAAAAATACTTTTTTCGCGGTGAAAGTTACCCTATGTCCGTTTCTGTACACCTGCTAACGTATATGCAAAATTTCAGAATGATCGGATCACTGGTTTAGTCGTGAAAAGTAACAAAAACAAAGTCACTTTCGCATTTTATAATATTAGTTCGGACAACAGCTGTTCGTGACAGGCAAATTAACCATAACTGAATAAGCTCTCGATAAAATATCAGCTGATGAAATGATTTCCAACATTTTGCGGATTTTAATGGATTTTAACATGTGTGCCAAGCCGCAGGGCAAACATGTTGAGGGTTTTACATCAAGTGACTGGCACTTCGTTTAAAATGTTTGTTGGAATCATTGAAAATTATTTATCGTTTATGTTGAAGTATTTTTGTTTTATAAGCTTTATTAAGGGTTTATCGCAGACAGGTATTGCATTTATAGTCTATTTAGTTATTTTTTAGTTTTTTGAATGGCACTTACATAATGCTTTGCAACGACATGAAACGACAAACACGTAGTATCTAATCAATAACAACCCGAAGATTTTAAAGAAAACTGCTCTATGCTTATGCCAAAACAAAAATAAGACAACTGATTTCTGTTTTTTTTTTTTGCTGTTAGCTGTTTTATTTATAATTTAAAGTTTGTTTGAAGATCTGTTCGTCGAAGGTTGGGTAATTTTAAATTGGGATTCTAAAGTCCACCCCATAGTTGGGAAAACGCTAGGCAGAGGCTAGTTATACCTAATATCTTAGTCCAGATGCTAGTTTAACACGGTAATTACCACTTATCGCGCCCTCTCATCTGTCCGCGACCCGCACCGGGTCACTTTGCTAATATGGCCGCTTATGTCAAGCGTGTCACGTGACACGCCCCTTTTTGAACAAAAAAACGGCGCGGCTCATTAAAACGACGATATCTCCGAAATTACGTTAGTTAGCTCGCTTCCAGTTATGTCATTGGAATCGTTATTAAATTAGGTAACAGGTTATGTATGGTTTAGTATAGTTTTAATAGTGACCCGGTGCGGGTCGCGGACAGTTCAAGCGGATAATGATTTTAAGTGCCAAAAACAAGCGATTCTTTTTTAAGGAATGACGTCACGGCAAGACGGCGCGTTTTGTTTTGCTTGTGAGATAAAAACCATAAATTGCGACCTAATTATGTTGTTTGATATAAGTGACTTATTAAGTACTAGTGGATATAAAACAATAACATTTTGAATTATTGGTTTACTTTTATTATCATCGGCCAAACTGTCCACGACCCGAATCGGGTTTTATTGGGTAATACGATACACCTTGTTAAGTCAATACCGTACTCAAAAGTTTATTATTGACCTATTTCTATTATCTATTTCTTGCAATACCTTTTTCTTTCTCGCTTACGGTCTCCATAATAAATCCACACATACAAGTATCTACTGCAGATTTCTGACCATATTAAACCGAAAGGTATGAAAATCCGTACGCAGTGATTTCAGCGTGAACCCAGTACTACAGTCATATAAAAGCCGCAATATGTAGGTCCATAGTTCAAACACAGAGTTTATGTAAAACTCAAATATTTCGCTTTCAGCTAAAAACTAAACGAAACTGCTAACATTTTGTATCTAAATTACTTTAGTAGTTTTATCAGAGTGTAGAGATATTTTGTTCAGGAGAGTATAATTTGTGTGGTTCAGTTATAAATACATAAACTCACGCCCTTTTCCTATGGGGGTAGGCACTGGGCGAAATAATCCACAACGAAAGGACTGATCGCCCGCCTTTTGTCTGCCGGCGTCCCCGAAGATAAATAAATGGGGTTAGGCAGAAATCACAAAACGTCGCCTGCTACGCTCCTTAGGAACTCCTTACTTATTTTTTAACGTGGCCTATAAGGTAAGTTCAGTATTTTGGCAATCAACGTTTTAAATTATTCTACACTAGCTTTTGCCAGCGGCTTCGCCCGCGTGAAAATGACGATTTTCCATACAAATTTTCATCCCCTATTTAACTCGGGTTGAATTTCGAAAAATCCTTTCTTAATCCTTGTCTACATTATAAAGGGAACCTTCGTGCAAAATTTCAGCTTTCTAGGTCCAAGGGTTTGGGCTGGGCGTTTATGAGTCAGTCAGTCAGTCAGTCAGGACTTCTCTTTTTATTTATATAGATAGCTGAACAAGGCAAGCAAAGCCAAACAGAGAAGGCAAATGTGAGTGGCAACGCCGGGAGAGGACGCCCATCCAAAGACCAGCCTAGACAAACGCGACTTCACCTGAGGATTGATTCTGGCTGTTTATTATCAAGCCACAAAGTCTTCAGTCACATCATCATCATCATCATTTCAGCCGAAAGACTTCCACTGCTGGACATAGGCCTCCCCTAAGTGTCGCCACATTGACCGGTCCCGTGCATCTCTCATCCAGCGGATCCCCGCATCCTTCACCTGGTCATCGGTCCACCTAGTGGGAGGCCTTCCAACGCAACGTCACATAATCACGTCACGTCAGTCACATAATCATCATCATTTGGGGTCGGCGTAACATGTCTTCTTCTTCCATACTTCTCTGTTTCTCGTCATCTCATGAGACACCTCGGATCCTTTCTTACCATTATACCATTCTTAACACAGTTCATCCATCGTTTCTTTGGTCTTCCTCTACTCTTATACCCATCCACATTCATCAAACAGTAGTATAATAGTTAAAATATAAGGTCCCATTAAAATAGGTGGACAAAATTTCAGTAATCATTCAGACCACCAAAATAAGGACGATGGTAAAAAAAATATAAGAAAATCGCATTTAAGTACCAACCTACTCATAGAGGATGAGTTTGTTCTAGAGTGCCGGCAATTTATTATTTTAAGTAAAAAAAAAAAAACATTTTATTTAATGTTTTTTTTGTTTAGATATGTTTGGTTAGACCTACTGAACGCTGTGTTAAAATTTGTCCACCTATTTTAATGGGACCTTATATTAAGCTCTACCCCAATGCCAACATCGCATCCCGTGCCAATTATTGTCACGCACATCCCGGTACTAGATGTCGTAATTACGGCTCTCATTAACGGAGACAATCCCGGTATAACTGCTCTCAGCTGGCTTGAGACGTGATGTTGTGGAGACAGAAGGTTAGGTGTACAGTCCTTTCAGATATAGGTAATTGTTTTGCTTGAGATTTTGCTTGACTGTCAAAATCACAGGGATAATTATTTTAAACAGTAGTCTAGTAGTGTGACCGTCGGACTTCGCTTACATAAAAATAATTTTGACAATCGGTCTACAATTGCCAGAAAAACAAAAAAAAAAACGAATTGAGAACCTCCACATTTTTGGGAAGTCGGTTAATTATAAAACAAAGTCCTCCGTCGCGTCTGTCTGTATGTTCGCGATAAACTCAAAAACTTCTGCACAGACTTTCAAGCTGTATTCACCATTGGATAGAATGTTTCTCGAGGAAGGTTTTAGTATATAATTTGACGGACAATCACGCGGGCGAAGCCGCGGGCATCAGCTACATAGTTAATACTACAACCGACTTCAAAAACACCAAAAAGAGAAAAATAAACTTCAGAAGAAAAATCAGCTTCTGAAGTCGGTGACATTTTTTTGTTTGATTTTATTTTTTTGCCACCGACTTCAGAAGCTGATTTTTCTTCTGAAGTTTATTTTTCTCTTTTTGGTGTTTTTGAAGTCGGTTCTTTTTTTTGCAAAAAAAGTTTTTTTATTTTTTCATTTTTAGTTGTAATAAGTACCTATAATTCAACCAAGAAACCTAACCCTTAACCTTCCTTCCCCTATTTTTGCTTTCAACTTTAACCGTTGAGGAGTACCTAGTACCTTCCATTATCAGCTCATCAACATGAAGAAAAGTGATGACTGCTAGATGCGAATACTTGAATAGCGTCAGAAAAAGCACGCAACACGTAATACGCGTCTATATTTTTCATAAATAACAACTAAAAAAATGTGTATTGTACATATCTGCTTACCCCCTTTTTTTTTTTTTTTTTTGGTGGGTGGAAAATCATCGAATGACCCCCCCCGCCCTTGGGCAGAGCGAAGGGGAGTGTCAGACTTCTACTGACTAAAAACCGAACCCATGTTCCTTCTTTGCCCTTGCGCCGAGGCCACGTAATCTAGTACAAAACACCGCGGCCCCGACGGGGTCTGCTTACCCCCTCAGAGCATACAGGCGTGATGTTACGTCATGATAATGTATATTCAATAAACATCCAAGCGATTCCAGCAATTACGACAGATTTCCCGTCTATTTTTGAAGAGTTCCATTGTATATCTCCGAAGATCAGCACCAGATCTTCACCAAATTAAAATGGGACCACCTCGGGATTAAACTCTTTCAAATAAAAAAAAATATTGAGAATCGGTCCACTAATGGGGGAGAAATCAGGTAACATACATAAAAAAAAAAAAAAAATACATACACACGAACATTAGTAACCTCCTTTTTTGAAGTCGGTTAAAAAGCGATACTTTTAACCGACTTCCAAAAAGGAGGAGGTTCTCTATTTGTATGTATGTATTATTTTTCAAGACTACCTTTATATTAGGACGAATCTATATGAAAAATACCACAACATAGAGCTTCGAATATGATCAACAGTGTTTAGGGTAAGCGATTATTGATAATTCACAAGAAGGGCTGATAAACCAAACCAAAAACAATAAGAAAGACGTGAAATCAATAGCAGAAAGCGAATTTTTCAATGGTTTTTTTTCCAGACATTCATAATAAGTTCTCAATTAGAAAATACTCAATGTCATAATTAATGAGCCTTCTGCACGTCCTCGTTACCGCCAAAAGGTGGTTGAAACCGGGAACACTCCGGTTTAAACTGGTTTATACCAGACAGAAACGCCTGTAATCCGGTTATGAGCTTTGAGTAAGAACGTTTGCCGTTAATCTAAACCGACTTTCATGTGCGTATGGGGTTTCAGATCGATGGGGTCTTGATTAGGAAAGTAATTAGGGAGATGAAAGCGATAGGGGGATCGGAAAAGGATATTGGTATTTCAAATTATGGAGGTTATTATTTTGTGAGTTTGACTGAGTTTCGAAGACACGAGGATGTTAATTTATATGTTACACTAGCTGATTGATGCCCGCGGCTTCGCCCGCGTGGATACTGTAAAAACAATCCTTAATGCGGATTATAATTATATCACTCTAAAATTTCAGCTCGATCGGTGCAGAACTTTTTGAGTTTTTGAAGCGTACACAAACCAACATAACATTTATATATATATAGAAGATAGGTACCTATATACACAGGGTGTAAACGAACCCTTCACGAAACCGTCAACCCCTACGCAAAAATTACTTTTTTTGGGGTGAAAAATCATATTTTACGGTAAAACTCAATGTCTCTTAAAACATTGTGCTAGTAGCTTTGAATAGTAAACGGGTCATGGAGCTAATTTAAGTAAAGTTATGAACTAAGAAACTGGTGTTAAATGAAACAGCTGTGGAAAATTTGGAACTTTGACCCCCGGCACAATACCTATGCAAGGTATGTTCTAGAATAAAAAAACAATATCGCAGTGAGAACAAGTGCTATTCGGCTTCGTTAACACCCTTTATTATGTCCATATCCATTACGACATAGCTAATAATATGATTAAGTACCCGATTTTGCCTTTTTCTTGGATCATTGAGCTGCTTTTGTTCATAATACTTGTTTGGACATAAATAAAAATCTTCTTCGATAGCAATTAGGCGTATAATTAACGATTTGATTTACAATATTTGCGATGTTTGTGCGTGTGTCGAGCGATTCATTGAATGATGGCTGCTCCGCGCGCGGTTGAAATCGGTACCACGCGCCCCGCACTCCTCCCCTCTGCCGTCCGGTTAGTAGTGGGATCGCCGCTCATGATGACGATGCGTGAACATGCCCCCCGCCTTGGAGTGACAGCCTCCAATGAAGAAGTAGAAGCAGGTAGAAGTTGAGAGAAGTTAGGGTTCTTCCTCCTTCAGCAGCGGACATAATCTGGGGTATGATCTTCGTATCACTCCGTTAGCTGTCTTGATGTCAGCTACACGTGCTAGTCCATCCTTGCCAGGTGAAGTGCTTATGACTCGTCCAAGACGCCATTTTAAGGGTGGTAAATTGTCGTCTTTAATGAGCACCAAGGTATTAGGTACTAGTGTGTCGGTGTTGGACTGCCATTTACTCCTTGTCTGCAGCTCCGAAACGTACTCCTGCGACCATCGCTTCCAGAAGTTCTGCTTCATCTGTTCGATGCGCTCGTAGCGGACCAAGCGTGAAGTATTTACAGCTGTGAGGTCTTCATATGTAGGAGCAACGAGCGGCCGGCCAATCAGGAAATGGGCTGGTGTAAGAGGGAGTAGGTCGTTTGGGTCTGAAGACATGGGATACATAGGTCTGGAGTTTAGGAGGGCTTCTATTTGTGTCAATAAAGTGGAAAATTCCTCATAAGTGAGGTTTACGTTTCCTACACGACGGAGATGATGTTTAAAAGATTTAACCCCTGCCTCCCACAAACCTCCAAAATGTGGTGAGTAGGGAGGAATAAAGCTAAACTTAATATTTTCGCCTGCAGCAAAATTTAAAATATCATTTTCATTAGTAGCTAAAAATTGAGAGAATTCCTTTAGTGCGCCTACAAACGTTTTTCCGTTGTCGGAAAATATTTGTGCGGGTTTTCCACGACGAGATAAGAATCTTTTTAAAGCTAATAAGTATGCCTCAGAAGTTAGACTTGTGACTAATTCTAAGTGTATTGCACGAGTAGTAAAACATATGAATAAGCAAACATAACATTTTTCCAATTTTGAACCCCTTCCCTTGCGGTTCAATATGAACATAGGTCCCGCATAATCTACACCGCAGCGCATGAAAGCATACCCCGGTTCTAACCTTTCAGAAGGTAAGTTACCCATTTTTACTGATATTGCTTTCCCTTTCTGGCGAGTACATGTAATGCACTTATGCACTGTCTGCTTGGCTAAATTACGACCCTTGAGTGGCCACCAACTCTCTCTAATAGTAGCCAAGAGCAGTTGTGGACCAGCATGGAGTAGACGTTTATGTTCAAATTGGAAAAGAAGTCGCGTGAAAGTATGTTTCGAACACAACAATACGGGATGTTTTTTACTATAAGAGAAGGTATGTGAATTTACTAATCTACCTCCCACTCTAATAATGCAATCTGAATCTAGGAACACATCAAGACTAGATATATTTTTCATCGATTTAACAGGTAAGTTTTTTATTAAGGCATTAAAAATTACTGGGAATGACGTTTGTTGTGCTAAGCGTACTAAGACTAAAGTTGATTTATTCAATTCATCAGACGTAAGCGGGCCAGTGCTACGTTCAGTTTTGTTATTGATTCGTGCATTATGAATGAATCGTAACACGTAAGCGGCTGCCCGTCTCATGCGATTAAAATTTGAAAAACGTTCAAAGGTAAAAATACTAGTAGAAGTTGATTGTGTAAATAAAGAATTAACATTTGATTTAATTTCTGGTAAATCGTGCAATTCAATTATTTCATCGTGTTTATTTTGTTTAAAATTAGTGTTAATTTCGGTTAAAAATGCTGGCCCGTTCCACCAGATATCTGAATTTTGAAGCGCGTCGAGCGTGAGCCCGCGAGATAAAAGATCAGCCGGGTTATTTTTACCAGCAACATGTAACCACGGTAACTCACCAGTCAACTCATTGATTTGCACTACTCTGTTCTGGACGAATGGTTTTAACAAATTAGGTGAAATTTTAATCCAGTTTATGACAATCGTGGAGTCAGACCAAAAGTATGTGTTATCAAAAGTTAATCTCCATGACTGAATTATTTTTTGATATAACTTCGAACCAACTAAAGCCCCGCAAAGTTCCAATCGCGGTATTGTAACTGGTTTAATTGGTGCGACTTTGCTCTTAGCACAAAGTAACCTTACAGTGACTGGTGAATTGTCGTTGTATGTACTTATGTATGCACATGCACCATATGCATCCTGTGATGCATCCGTGAAAATATGTAAATCTGTGTATTTTGTATTCACTTGTCTAACATGACGAGGAATTTTTATGTTTTGTAGGTGTTGAAGCGTGTCGATAAAGTTTTTCCACATAAACAAAATATTGTTAGGTACTGGATCGTCCCAACTTAACTTACAAAGCCATAGTTTTTGTAAAAGTATTTTTACAATTATAATTGAGGGTGATAACAAGCCTAATGGGTCGTACACCTGTGAGACAACCGACAAGATAACGCGCTTAGTCACATGAGTGGAGGTTTGATCAATCTTTGTAGTAAAGTATAACAAATCTAAATAATTCAACCAACCAATACCGAGAGTTTTAGTTAAACAATTTTCGCCCAAAGCCAATTCCTTTGTTTGATCTGTTGTAGAAGTGTCCGAATTAAACAACCATTTACGTAAATGGAAGCAACCAGATTTTAAAACATCATCTACTTTGGTACAAATGTCTAATAAACATTGCTTATTATCATGACCAGTAATTAAATCGTCTACAAACAGATCTTCGTATATTACTTGCCTTATGACGTCATCATCGCACTCGGATGCTAGCTGTTTGATGCATCGAATACTTAGATACGGAGCGGACGCGGTACCGTATGTCACGGTATTAAGCTGGTACACACCGAGTTCGTCCGATTTATTTTCACGCCAAAGAATTAACTGGAAGTTTCTTTGATCCGGTTGAATATTAATTTGTCGATACATTTTTTCGACGTCAGCGCATGCAACAAATCTAAACTGTCGAAAACGTAACAAAATTGAGAAAACGTCATTATGTAAACTAGGGCCAATAAACTGAATATCGTTAATCGATTTGCCCGATGTTGATTTTGCACTTCCATCAAAAACCACTCTGAGTTTCGTAGTACTACTATGAACTCTTAAAACACCGTGATGCGGTAGAAAATAATTTGGTGATGGATAGTGATTGATGCGACTCATGTGTCCCAAACTTAAATATTCATTCATGAAATCACAATATAATTTTTTATATTCAGGTGTAGATTTATCTAATTTACGTTCAAGTGCGTGAAAGCGATTTAGCGCGAGTAAATACGTATCTCCTAGTGTGTCACTAGACTCGGCTAATGGAATGCGCACAAAAAACCGACCCGTGTTATCGCGGTACGTAGTTTGCACAAACAAGTCTTCACACAAAGACTCGTCCTTAGTTAATTTATTTTGCGGAACTATTTCTTCTAACTCCCAGAATTTTCTAAGTTGAGTATCTAATGATTGTGAGTAATTGCATTGAACTCGATTTTTGCGTGAAGTTTTATCATTTAACAGTGAACCAGATATTACCCAACCCAACTTAGTATTCTGAAGATATGGACCACTACTTAGTCGAATTAGTCCATCATTTAAAAGTTCCCAGAACTTATCAGCCCCAATTAATAATTCGATTCCTGTTGGCAAATAAAATTTGGGATCTGCTAACTGTATATGTTCAGGGATTTTTATGTGTGATTTTGTACCTAAAGATGGCAACTGAGCTGTGATTTGATTTAAAACTAAACATTTAAAGCGTGTATTATATTGTGTAGTTTTAGACCTCAAATGAATTTCACATGATTGTGTGGAATTAGTCACCGAGTCACCTACCCCGGAGACTTGCACAGTGGACTGTATTAAAGTGAGATTTAGTCGTTTGCATAATGATTCTGCAATAAAGCAATGCTGACTGCCGTTATCTAATAAAGCGCGGGTGGTGTGAAAATAATTGTTTTTATCTGCTACCTCCACTAAAGCAGTAGACAACAGTACCGTCTCTAATAATGAATGAGTAGTACTTTGATGTGTTGTGTGAGATGCAGAATGTAATGTGGTAGTGTTTGAAGAGTTAGCACTAGTTGTGTCCTGCGGCGATGCTTGGGAATTAAGCGCAACAGCTGACGACGTGGATGCACTCGCATTATCGTCACATTTATCATGAATTAAATTGTTGTGTTTCTTATTGCATTGCCTACAAGGACCGAACCAGCACTCATCTACCGAATGACCAGCGCGTAAACAGTTACAACACAACTTCTTTTCATTAATGAATTTAATTTTATCGCTAATAGATAATTTTAAGAATGAATCGCAAGAATAAAGCGGATGGTTAGCTTGACACATAGTGCAAATACGAGAACGTTTGGAATTTTTATTATTAGATTGTTTATTTTGTGTTGATGTGTAACTATGTGATTTGTTTGGTTGTTGTGAATGTGATGGTTTCTTTACGTTATTGTCCGTTGTTGATTTACTATGTGCCAAATGAATAGTTTCTAGTACGTCAGCCCTATTTTTAAGAAAAGTAATCAAATAATCAAGAGATAAACGTGAATTTGACTGGTTATGACTATTTATAATTGAACTTTTATGAGTCTCCCATTCTCTTTCGGTAGCTGAATCAAGTTTAGATGTAATTAAGTAAATAGTCAATGTGTCCCAAGACTCAGTCGGTTCGCCCAGATTTTTGAGAGAACGTAGATTTTTGAGAACGGTGTCGATGAGTTTACGAATTTGATTGGATGATTCCTTATTAAGCGACGTAATAGAAAATAAAGCCTTTACATGGTTTTGCACAAGTAAACGGTTATTATTGAATCTGTTTTCCAATAACTCCCATGCTATATTGTAGTTATCAGAGGAGAATTCCAATGACTTAATCACCGACAATGCACTGCCAGTAAGAGAAGACCGTAAATAATGGAATTTTTGCACATTATCTATTTCTTTAGAACTATGGATGAGAGATAGGTAAGTATCGCGGTACTCTAACCAATGGTCGTAAGAGCCATCAAAGGAAGGAAGTGAAATTGTAGGTAATTGAACTTTACTAGAAATTTTTGAAGAATTATTATTATTTTGAGCGTTATCTGCGTTAATAATACACTTAGCTTTAGTCACATAACTGTAATAGTGGGTTTCAAAAGTTTCCCTCTCAGATAATTCCTTTTCTATTTGACTATCAGGGATTTTTAAGTCTATTTCATCCTGAATTTCTGAAAACTGCTCTAACAATAAATCTGCCTTTTGTAAACGCGTTTGTAATTCTGTTTTAATGGTTTCAGTAATAGGCATTTTTTCTACAGAGTCTACAAACTTCATGAATAGTCTAAATTTACCGCGAACAACACCTCTTCTTTTATTTAAATCTCTAATTATTTCCTCACTACTACTACGACTCTCTTTCTCTTCTGCCGGAGTTTTAGTCATTTTGGAGTTTGTGGAAGACAGTGGAAAATACTTATTGGTAAAGATTTGCAAAAGATTTTTTATGATTTAAACGAAGCTGAGGGTAGTGGCTAAACAAAATCTTTACTCGTTTTTAACTATTTAACGGAAATAAAACACTTTGATTTCACACAATATTAACACAAATGAAGCACTGAATATAGAAAGAAGGGATAAGGATGAAGAATGATGATTGACCTGACCGTTTTATGCTGGTTCCTTGGATGACTTCGCTGATGGCCTCGTGCGTCCGATTAATGCTGGTCGCTACGATTTCTTCTGCTGCACCCGGCGCTGAAGGTCCAAATTATGTTTGGACATAAATAAAAATCTTCTTCGATAGCAATTAGGCGTATAATTAACGATTTGATTTACAATATTTGCGATGTTTGTGCGTGTGTCGAGCGATTCATTGAATGATGGCTGCTCCGCGCGCGGTTGAAATCGGTACCACGCGCCCCGCACTCCTCCCCTCTGCCGTCCGGTTAGTAGTGGGATCGCCGCTCATGATGACGATGCGTGAACAATACTGTTAAAATAATCAATTACAAAAAGAAACACCTATCTGGCATAACTTATTTGAAGAGAAATATACTGAAGAATCAATCATTTACGAATACTTTCGACTAGAATATTATTTTGAAGTAACAAGCCACATTTGCCATGACGGATGGCTAGGGGTGAAGATATGATTACCTCCACATAAAGGAATCGTAAGAAAGATGTATCACTCTGATAATGGAGGGAGACATACAGACAGCGCGGTTCAAAAGCTAAGTGAAATAATATTTGTGAATTAAAACTTCTTATATTGATCTTGAAACAACACATCGAGTCTTTTGTGGTTATCCTAGTGAGATGGGAAAAAAATAGCCTTTGTCACTTACTTGTTAGTAATTCAACACAACATTTCACTGGAAGACGTGGATGTATGAAGCTGAAATTATTATCAAATAGTTAAGTCTGTTATTTGTAGAAACAGTGAAAAAAAGTAAATTGACGCAATCAAAGCATATGACCATTTAAGTTACAAACCATCTATGGTTTAATGGTACAAAATTAATAGGAAACTGTGTTAAGACTGTATGTGTAAATAAATAAATGTCACAAAAGCACCTTCATATTTGCCAGCTATTTCACGTAGTATCTACACTTAGGCACAACGTACCATGAAATAAGCCCATGAAAACGAGTCGAAAAGTCGTACAATCTTTACGGCCGTGAGTCGTAACTTAGATTCTATTCGTGATAACGCTATACATCATCCCTTACTAATAATACTGTTGGCGCTAATATCAGCTGATCTACTGTTAACCTATCTTCACGACTTAATACTAGGGGTAGACGGGTAGGTCAAATGCTGATTAAGTATGAAATACTTAATTAATACATGTTGGTTTAATAGTCGAGAGCGCTACTGACGAGTTTTGATTTCTGGATATGCCAAAGTGTTATTAATTGTGGTGTTAGTGTTATTATATAATACAAGCGGACGTCCCGCGGTTTCACCCGCGTAGATCCCGTTCCCGTGAGAATACAGGGATAAAAAGTAGCCTATGACACTCAGCAATAATGTGGCTTTCTATTGGTGAAAGAATTTTTAAAATCGGTTCAGTAGATCCCGAGATTACCCCTTACAATTTAACAAATACACAAACTTTACCTCTTTATAATAATAAAGTGTAGATTACCTATTAGTGTTTCTTCAACAGTAGCCATGGACGATTTGTATCCGATTAAGGCTGCCTGTCCATTAAAGTGGAGGGAGGTAGCGGAGCGGAGAAACAGAGAAAAAATAACTAATAGGGCTGCATAAAATTTTTAATCTCCATTCGGCTCTAGTATGTATTACTATTGGTTGATTTTTCTTCGTTTCTTCTCTCCATAGCCTCGCTCCACTTCAGTGGACAGGCAGCCCAATGATAATAGACTCGCCCACTATTACATCGAAACTTATACATAATAGGGGATCGGACTGGGTCAAAATAATATGATTCTGTTTAGTCCATAAGTTAGATTATCGAAAAATATTGAATACGTATTTTTTGTTTTATCAAATCAATAAAAAATGACGAAGATAAAACGCGTCAAACATCTTGGAGTGGGGCTTGAAACGTCACTTGTGTCGTCATATGACGTCACACGAGTTTTCGAAGCACTGTATCGTCTTCATTTTAAGTTTACGTGAAAAAAGAAAAAATACGTGTCCAATAATTTTTGGAAATCTATCTGACGGACTAATTAGTTTTTTTTTGTCCGATCCCCTATTGGCGAAAAGTGAGTGAACTATTTAAGTACATCTCTGCCTTACCCTTCTGGGGATTACAGGCATGATTGATCTACTACATCAATAAAACCAAGACATAAAACCAACCTCCTAAACAATTTAATCTATAAACTATTTCGGAAAATGATGCATTCTAAATATCTATTATTTGACTACCTATTACATGACAAGATATTAAATCTAGCACAGAATATTAATATCGAAAGGATAGATACCCTAGATAAATCCCAGCTGAGAATTCGCGTTCGGTAACAATATCACTAGCTACCCTTATCAGGGAAATATTCGGAATTTCAATATCGGATAAACCAACTTTATCGTAAAAGTAAATAATTTTATGAATAAAACAGAGAATTATGTAAAATATTAATTGTTGAAGTAGCTTTGCGTCCAACGGAATTTGCCGCCAAGGAACTGACTAATTTCCTTACAAACAATTTCATTCACCGCAACAATTTTCAATTCGTCGTACCTCTATGAATCGTTGTGTAAGAAATTAATGCAAAGTTTCAGGTTTCTTCAGAATTCTCTCGGATTTCATAAAGCAAATCGGACCAGTAACATTTTCGTGTAAGAGGAACTTATTTTATTTTTCATTCGAAAATTTCAAGAGTGTATTTCGGTTCAAAAGATACATCCCTACGACTGACGAGTCTTAGCAATAGGATCCCGTGCGTACCCTTAGAGCATGAAATCATAAAAAAGTCTTGCTAAATTAAAACAACAGAGCACAATCAAGCATAACCTATATTGTAAAGAAATACACTCACATCATCATAAATAAATCAATAATGAAACCTACTAGACAGAACAACTTAAATATCGAAATCGTGAAACAAAAGGCAGCCTCTTCATACAATTACCAGCTATTTCTTAAAGCCCGTAGGCCTCCACGAGATGTTCTCCAGCCCATGAAACTGTCTCTTCATATTCTGTTTGTCAGACCACTTGGAGTCCATGTAGCTGTCATCTTCGTCTGCCTCCAGCTTCTTCCATTCCTCTTGCTTCCTATAAGCATGGAGGGTTAGCTGCTTTCGATCTTCCTCGGACATGACCGGTTCCCGCCCTGGGGCACCTTCGGAGTTTGAGCAGAGCTTCACTGTCACTTTTGTCTTGTTGTTTTTACCTGGAATGTTGGAAGGACTTATTGTCATTGGTCATTAACATGTTCCTGCTTATGTCCCTTTTTACTAGGGATCGACACAATAAGTTTTTTTTCGTCCATTCTCTTCTCATACACGTCTCATTCACTCCTTTTTTAATCCCCGACAAAAAAAGGATATTATAAGTTTGACCGCTATGTGTTTGTGTGCTTGTGGCACCGTAGCTCTTAAACGGATGAACTGATTTGGATGTAGTGTTTTTTTAAGGCAGGTTCTCTAGCGATGATTCTTAGATATGTATAGCTGAGCCGTTTCAAGGTCATCCGCTCTTTTCTTTAATAATTCCTCATACATTTCCATCCATCTTTTCTTTGGTCGACTTTTGCATCTTATATTGATATTAATTTTAAAGACGTGCATTTCATTGCTCTTCATCACATACCTATATGTACTGATGAAGTATTCAGGACATCCTCCTATTTAATCAGTTTCAATCCTTCAGGAAATTTTTAATTAACGACTCCAAATTGTACGTTCAAATTCACCTAAATCTACAATGTATATTTGGTAGGGTGGCCACAACCGCTGCAGTACATTAGGTTCGGGGTTTGATAACCGGGTCAGGCATAGTGTTATTAAGTTTTTCCATCTGAGAATTCTGAGTAGCAGGTCACGGAGTCTGGATTTGAGCTCGGTTGATGTCAATGGGCTTGCCCCTATTTTAAAGGACTTAAATATAACTTGTGAAACGTGGGTGTACGATTAGATACACCTCTGCCCTCCCCACCACTTAGGTATTGATTGTGAGACATAAAATACCTACCCAAATGATCCCTCAACTTATTCCCACTAAGAAACTTCTTCCCACAAGCCCACAAACAGGCCAGCGACGGGTCTATGACTTCGGCAGCAGCCTGGGTCCCTGTGAGGTCCTCTACATTGTCCAGCTCCATACGCACGGGGTCGTGGGGAGGAAGACCCCCGGGGAACACGATCTTGGTGGCCCCTCGGAGCTCATCCATGGCTCGGGATACGTCCTTCTGGGTTAGGCATTTGCGGAGATCCACCTGGAAGCATCATTGCAAGATTAAGCATAATCAGCTGCTAATGTTGCTACTGCTTAAATACATTGTCTCAAATCGGTGTGGGATTAAACCACTTTGGGGGTGAGAAGAACAGGGCGTTAACTTCCTCAATACTCCGAAGGAAAGAGAAGATCCTTCAACCAGACGGGAGTTTGTGTGATTGGCTACTGCTCGACAGTTGTTGTCGGGTTCTTTCATATAGTTTTAATTTGCGGAAAATTTCAACTATACGATTCAGGATTTTGATGTTAGTCCTTCACTTTTGTCATAAATGGCACTATAGTAGTTTTTGTCAGCAAAGGAGATGCATTGCTTAGTTAAACCGTCCCTCTATTTCTCATCGATGTTGGCTACTGTGGGCTATCTCTCATAAATAATGGTCTCTTTAAAGTACGGCTTACTACCATTGTCAGGATTTTCTACAGCGTCGCTTTATTATTGAGACTTAATACATAAAAAGTATTAAACTTACATGTTTCTTACTAATAAACTCCTTAGCATCTTCAGCCGCCTTCTTCATGATCTCCTGCATGTTAGGAGGGGGGGCGAGGCCGCAGCGACGTCCCATGTCATCCTTCACAAACACGTGACCTGGTGGGGCGCAGCGCTTGGCCCACGGGTCTTCTAGTTTCAACTCCATTATCTGAAATTTTGTAGAAGAGACTAGTAAGGCTTTTTAAGGAAGCTCGTTGGATGAAAATTACCAAAAGAAGGCCAGTTATCTGGTCAGCTGAAGAAACAACCATCCACTCGGAGTAAGTCCAGACATTGGTCAAGCCATATGAGGACCTTGCAGATTAATGTTTGAAATGATAAGACAACAAAGTGCTTAGAAAGCAAACATATTATTATCAAATGACTTGACCAATATCTGAACTTTACAGATTTGAAAGACAGTGACCTCTAAGTTAGTTTTGGCTGTATCTTCTCAGAGTAGTCAGGTACGAAACACCGACCCCGTCTAGTTTTACAACAAAACTATTCTTTCATATAACAAAACTCCAACCAACCTGTTCATCCGTCAACCCTTGCATCTCAAGCGGCAGGAAGGTCCCATGTTTCTGCAGCTCATCCATCTCATAGCACAGCCTGGTCACCTTCAGTCTCCCATTGAAGATCGCTGTGATATCCTTCACCACTTCATCGACTTCTTTGTCCACATCTGTCTCATAGAGGAACTGGTTCTCATCACCCCTTTTTACGAGGAATATTACCATTTTGAAGGGAATAAAGGAATAAGAGGAGTAATTACAGTGTGGAGGAAATTGTGTGATGTTTATTGAACTAACAAGCGTTGCTATAGAAACGGTTGCTAGGAAAATAATATGATAGGGATGAGACCAACCTTTTTTGGTGTACGAATGTTCTTGTTTGCTGAAAAATTAATCAGACTAGCACGTGTTTAGACTAAGTATTATTTTGTTTTAGTACCTACTGAATAACATAACATGACGCCTAAATAATCCCCGAAGGGTTAGGCAGAGGTATACCATATTTTTTTTTGGTGGGTGGAAAATCATCAAATGACCCCCCCCCCCCCACCCCCCGCTCTTGGGCAGAGCGAAGGGGAGTGTCAGACTCTTACTGACTAAAAACCGAACCCATGTTCCTTCTTTGCCCTTGTGCCGAGGCCACGTCATCTCGTACTAAAATCCGCGGCCCCGACGGGAATCCGCGGCCCCGACGCAGAGCAGAGGTATACCTGATGGTACACCTTTCGCCAGTTATGTTTAAGTAATAATACTGTAGCTTAGGCACCAGTCTCCCACAATATATGACTTAAACTATAATAATGTTCTGTCTCAAAACTGTTGTTCTGAATACTATATATTGTGGTGAGAAATAAACAATTTATTATTATTTATTATTATTATTACTGTAATAGTGAGCGAGTCTATTACCATTAACCAGGCACAAAAGGCCCTGTGGCTGCTACCGAGAAGTTCCTGGGGCCCTACTATGACGTCTTAAAACAGTCCTAACTTATTCCAGTGTGGAGGAGAGATGGCGCTAGACACCCTGTATAGTTCTGTCACGTTTCCACACTGGAATAAGATTAAGTTAGGACTGTTTTAAGACGTCATAGTAAGGGGCCAGATGGAAAAACCTAATTACTCTTGATCCTGATCCAGAAATTGAACCCAGGGCTTGCAGTCTCTACACTAAATATCGTTAAAAATCTGTCGCAAAGTCGTATCGATGTCAAATTTCGTTAATAGATTTTCAGCTTTATTTCAACGGCATAAGGTTGAAAATCTATTAAAGAAAGTTTACGATTTTTCGACTTAGCGACCTTCGTAGCGTCGTTATTAGTGTAGAGACTGCAGGCCCAGGACCTAGTTTGAATGGAAGTTGGAAGCCATAAATGAGGATAGAATTTCAATTGTCAGTCAATGTTTATAAAATACTAGCTTTTGCCAGCGGCTTCGCCCGCGTGAAAATGTCGATTTTCCGTACAAACTAACATCCCCTATTTAAATCCCTTTGGGGTTAAATTTCGAAAAATCCTTCCTTATTCCTTGTCTACATTTTATAGAGAACCTCTGTGCAAAATTTCAGCTTTCTAGGTCCAAGGGTTTGGGCTGGGCGTTGATGAGTCAGTCAGTCAGTCAGTCAGGACTTCTTTTTTTGTTTATAAAATATGTAAAATCTAATTTTGAATGTTATTAATTTCCACACTAACAATTAAAATATCTGAAAGCGTTTGTGTAGTGAAAGGCGTCTGTGGACTGATATTGAATGTAATGAAAGTTAATTTTAACGCCAAAATGCTGTAAATAATAAACATTTTGCTTAGGTGCTAATAAATAATTAGTTTTACATAAAATTACATCACGCCCGTAATCCCCGGAGGGTTAGGTAGAGGTGTACACCCATATTTAAGTTCCATGTAATAGAGGGCGACCCTATTACCATCACCCGGGCGCAAATCCTGACTCCGTGGCTGCTACCACAGAATACATAATAGTACTACGTACAGAAGGGACACTCCGTTCCCCGCGCTCATATTAAATACCGCACCTCACCCCGCACTTCGAGGTATTCGTCGCCGACACTTGAGCAATGGCTCGCGCTCGTATTAGTCGTCGTTCGGTTTTCGCGACGCCCGTTGCACTTTCCGCGCCATTTTTTAGGCTACGACAACCTTAATAGAGTTTACGCACACACACATACACGCATTTGCACGTGCACGTCGTGCACAAACGTTATTTGTTTATGTAGTAGTAATCGGTAATTATTTTGCGGGAGTTGTATGGAGTGTCCGAGGTGTGCTGCTACTGAGAAATTGCGGATTGGAAAACCCAATAACACTTGGCCCAACCTAGAAATCTAATCCAGGACCTCCAACCAGGCAGTTGATAATTAGTTTTATTTAATTTTACTCAAAGTTTGAACATACACGTGCGTGCTATTACAAACATAAACAATTTTGTTTTATAACAAAACCATTTAAAACAATTTGTACATACTTAAAAGTCATTAAAACCTAATTCCAAACCACTCAAAACCAATTAAAACAAACGGTAACAATACTAACTCATCAATAACCATCGAAAGTTATCAAAATCAATACTCAAATCAAAATAATTACGACATTTCGACAGCCATTAATAGGTTCCTACAATTAATTCAATCGACGCTTGCCGAGTTTGCGCGAAGCATTGCTCTTGCGAATACAATAGGCGCTTTGTTTTCTCGCTGTTTCTGAGTTTCTCTCGTACTTCTCGTACGTGAATTCATTAGACTCTGGTTATGTTTTGTGATTTTGTTTGTAATTAGTGTTTTATGGTTTCGACGCGAATTATTGTTGGGGTTTTTAATTTGATTACGGATTTGGATGGTCTATTTTTTTGAGTAGTACTAATTGTTCCTACTTCGCACTTCGAATGCTTTAATGATTCAAAAAGATTTTAAACTAGGTATTCTTTGAACCAACAAAGTAATTTATTAATGTGTCAATTATTTATTTTTCATGACAATATTAAACCTAATTGCCATTGGAGCGGCTGTAAAGTGAGGAGGTTCCTCTCTGTGGAGCCCTGACCAACGGCAGTTTGGACCTTGTTCCTGTTTTTTTTTGTAGTTTTGTTTTTAAATACAAGAAGAGAAAAAAAAAGATGAATAAAGGAAAAATAATTGCAATTAAAATTTTCTGAAATGAATTTCTACAGACGATTTTATAAATTTTAATGTCCAACCAACAACGCCTTCGGGACAGATTCATTTAGGGGCAGTCAAGTTTATGAGATAGAGTGCCGTGTAGTGTATTAGTACACTACACTACACTACTATCTTATAAACTTGACTTTTATGTCCTCTACCCAAGCTTAAAGCCTTTTCACCGTCTACCACGCATAAAACAAAAATACCGGCCGAAAAAAGTCATAAAATACAAAAATAAACAACAAAAAAAAGTTACCGGCGCGCCGTGGCACGGACGGGTCAGTTTACCTAATGTAGCAGAGCTGGTCAGTGGGCCGGAAAATGCCGACCCGGCCTGATAAAACATCTAACTATAATTAAATTTTTCGTATTTTTGCTCCGATACATCGTGGGATCATGAAATATGTAAGTTACTGTTTGTCTAGCGAGGTCGTTAAATATTTGGGCTGTCTCCTTTGAGCGTTTTTTTTGTGGAGGTCAATGTTTATACACACCTCAACACGGTCTAGGGATATTTCATACTCAATTAAATAACTTGAAAAGTACTGGCCGCATTGGAATCTTTAATACACCGATTTGTTTGTAATTTATCTCAGACTAATTCCAAATTCAAATTTTTGAAAATTCTTTTGTTTCGGTGGCATAAAAATGTCTTGATGTATAGGAGAGGGAATTTTCATTTGTGCGAAATTTAGAAAACAATACGAATTACGTTTAGTTACAGTTTTTTTTCATTTTTAAACGAAAGATAAAGTTAAAATTGAGGTATTGTAGCCATGCAACGCCGACATTTGACGAGGGCGGAGATGTTACGAGCTGTGGGAATGCTGGAAGCTGGATCTGTTCAGCGTAATGTTGCTGAGGCCATAGGGACCCATCAAAATGTAATTTCAAGATTGTGGACACGCTATCGTGCCACAGGTGAAGTAGCGGAGAGGCACCGGGGGCCAAGTCGCATCACTACCCCCAGACAAGACCGATTTTTGCAAATTACTGCGCGAGCTCAACCAAATGCAACGGCGACTCAATTGGTCCAAAGGCTGCGAGTGGAATACCAAGTGCTTGTGAGTGACCAAACTGTAAGAAGGCGACTGCATGAAAGCAATCTACGCTCTCGTAGACCACTCCGGGTCCCACCTTTACGGAGAGGCAATCGTGGACGACGATTAGAATGGGTTCGGAACCACGTGGACTGGGGCCGTGAGCAATGGTCCAATGTGCTGTTCACGGATGAATCCAGGTTCGGCTTCCATCCAGATTCACGAAGGACGCGTGTTTGGCGAGTTCCTGGACGATGGAACCGTCTCCAGAACCCTCAGGAAGTTCACCTATACCAAGGAGGAACAATTATGGTTTGGGCAGGAATTCGTCTTGGAGGACGGACGGATCTCGTTTGGGTGCGGGGCAATATGACGGCAGAACGATACGTCCAACAGGTGCTGGGGCCCGTAATCTTGCCCCACAGAACACAAATGGGGCAAGATTTCCTGCTCATGCACGACAATGCCCGGGCACACACGGCGAGAACGGTAGCAGCTTGGTTACATACACATAATGTTAGGGCCTTAGACTGGCCTGCTCAATCGCCAGATCTAAATCCCATTGAGCATGCGTGGGATATGCTGCAAAGAAGAGCTCTGAAGGAAGTTCCTGAAAATTTGGCTACAGAAGATCAACTTTTTGCGCACCTCAGAAGGACATGGGACAATATTCCGCAGCAAGACATTGACAACCCTGTTCTGAGCATGCCGAATCGTTGCCGATGTGTTATGAACATCATGGGCGCTTTCTCAGACTACTAACTTCAAGTTTATAAACACAAATTAAATGATTATTCTATTTTTTTCAGTTTTTACTCACAAATTAAAAGTTAATTCATATACGGTTTCCGTCTATGCTTCATTTTTTTTCCATAAAATCCTGAAATTTTAATCAGTACCTTAACCATTATTAAAAAATGGTATAATATTAAATAACGCATATTTTAAATATATACATGTCATATAAATAATTAACACATTGATAGTAATTCGCTTTTTTAAAAATATCCCTAGACCGTGTTTAGTTAGTGGGTTATATCAAAGTAACTTGACATCAAAAACGAAATGAAACAAACAAATATCAGCGACTACAGAAGCTGATTTTTCTTCTGAAGTTAATTTTTCACTTTTTGGTGTTTTTGAAGTCGGTTGTTTTTTTTTGCTAAAAAGTTTTTTTCGGAATCATGTGCAATACGCACATGATTCCGTTGCGTTTTACGTTGCGTTGGAAGGCCTCCCACTAGGTGGACCGATGACCTGGTGAAGGTTGCGGGGATCCGCTGGATGCGAGACGCACGGGACCGGTCAATGTGGCGACACTTAGGGGAGGCCTATGTCCAGCAGTGGACGTCTTTCGGCTGAATTGATGATGATGATGATGTGCAATACGCACAAATATTTATTGCGTGTAGGAATCGAAAATGTGCCATCATAGTTCTAGATGACGTCTAACAAATGGTTATTTACTTGGCAAAAATAAAAAAATATTAATAAATTAAAATTATTTGGTGTGTAAAATGTTATGAATTTGACAGTTCCGAATAAACACTTTTTCATTTTTTTTTTTTTTTTTTCATATATTGACACCTCCCGCTCTGGGTGGGGCGAAATGGAGTGTCATACTTCTGCTGACTGAAACCACCCAATTTCTTTTTCTTTGTGTTCGTGGTCGCGAAATCTCTTTCGAACAACTCACTGGCATGTGGTTAGTGACACACCTGGTGTTAGTTTTTATGCCACTCATAGACTTGGCTTTACATGCTGTCGAGAAATATATCTCAGGGTTATGAGATCTTAGATTTAACACAGCTACCGATATGACCAAAATACAACCGAGTTTCCTCCGTGCCTCGGAAAGCACGTTAAGCAGTTGGTCCCGGCTGCCATATATATAGATCTTTGGCAGTCGTTACAGGTAGTCAGTGACCTGAAATTTTGACATCCAGTCTTACCAAAGGGTATCGCATTACCTAGTATTAACTGGGTTGTGGGGGTCAGATAGGCAGTCGCTCCATGTAAAATACTGGTATTCAGCTGCATCCGGTTAGACTGGAAGCCGACCCCAACATAGTTGGGAAAAGGCAGGCAGATGATGAGATATGACCAAAATATCACACCACCAATAACTTGCATTCGTGAACACAATCCCTAAACACAACGCCATAGATTACACACAACACACAAATCACTCTGTTTATCGAGATGTCCCAATTCGAATAGTTAATCGTTTGTATCGAATATCCTGCACGGCCGATTGAATCGAGTTGCATCCCTGTATCGATACATCGATATAGTTTACGTTTCATCGGGTGCCTGAACTAACATGGTGAGGGCTGTGATGTTTTTCTTGTATTATGGAAATAGTTCTGAAAAGTAGGGGGAATAGAACGCTAGTTGGAGAATATGACAATATTTGTTAGGATAGGTTTACTGTGTCTTTTTCTTGTAAACGTTCTAGTTAGTGTCATTTGCCATTCAAAAGTGTTCGTACCCTGTAGGTCCACAGGGTTAGACAGTGTAACTTTAGGATCTCACTAACATTTTCATCATCATTTAGACTAGAAGTCAGGGTGTAATATCGTTGTTTGCGAAAGGGTTTCACTGGGTAAACCCATCACGAAACATTTTGTGAATAACTAAGTATACAAATCTTTCCAAAAAAATATTGTTGAAATACGACTTTTATTTTGGTCTGAAAAATCCTTTTAAGAGGTGGTAGGACTCAATGTTACGTGCTCAAAACACTGTGCTGATAGATGCATTGAATAGTATGGGGATCGTGGAGGTTTTAAAGTAAAGTAATAACAATAAGAATTTTGACCACCAACGTAACTTGAAGGTTAAGGTATGGTCCAGCACAAAAAAAAGGAGTCAGTCTTATTTTCAACTAGCTTTTGCCAGCGGCTTCGCCCGCGTGAAAATGATGATTTTCCATACAAACTTTCATCCCCTATTTAACTCCCTTAAGGGTTGAATTTCGAAAAATCCTTCCTTATTCCTTGTCTACATTATAAAGGGAACCTCTGTACAAAATTTCAGCTTTCTAGATCCAAGGGTTTGGGCTGGGCGTTGATGATTTAGACAGTCAGTCAGTCATTCAGTCAGTCAGTCAGTCAGGACATCTCTTTTTGTTTATATAGATCATCTTAAAACCCTAACCAAACCTATTTCCACTTTTACCTACCCACACCTACTTACAAGCCTCACAACCAACCCTAAACGCAACCTGTCAGATTCATCTGCATAAAGTTTTTACGATCATGAAAGTGGACCATGAAACAGGGTCAGCAGTGCACCAGCCTGGCCATCGGAGCCGTTAAGTGCAGGTTGCAACTGGCGAGTGATTTAGTGGGTGCAAAGCGAGCTCGTTACATTGTGTTGAGCAAAAAGAGACTCTGAGGTCGCGGGTAACAGTTGGTGGTCGTTTTTTGGGTGTAAGTTGAGGTTGTTGGTTTAATGCATTTTGGAATGGAATTCCTTATCGTTCAGATAACAGAGTTTGCGGGTTGAGGGGGACAAGTAAAATAAATAATAATGAAAAACGACGCAAAAATTCGACATAATTTTGCAGTGACTTTGGAGGCACTTCCGATCACCTAGGAAACTAAAACCTTCTACAATCGATGCAGTTTACCGTCAATTTTGAGAATATTATGAAAAAATTAGTATATAAAGTGCACACACAGGGGATTGTACTGTGCGCGCGTGTACGAGACCCCGGGCCCTATAGGGTGCTCGTGTAGAAAGTGATGCAGTACTGAACAAAATTTTAGTCGTCGATTTGAATTTGTTGATACACTTTTAAATTGATCGGTACTAATTTTCCATATTCTACAACAAAACAAACACGTTTATAAAAGATTTCTCATTTCTAAATAGTTTTTTTTTTAAACGTTACCCCACACTAGAACTCCTGTATCGTTGGTGCGTTCACAAACATTTAAACTCACATGTCACAAATACCCAGACCCGAAACGACTATAATTATGGCCAGTAGGCCATACAAATATTTGCTCTCGAACCCGCGACACGTAGCGCAGCAGTCAACTGCTTGAGCCAATGCGCCAACCGTCATTAATACTGTCTATCTCTTTGTTTCAGATACCGCACATAATATGCGGCCACAGACACGGCCACGATATCTCCACGGAGGACCCAGAGATCATTGACCAGCACCACGACAACACTACACATCATGGAAAGGTTTGTTGGGACATCCATACTATACTTACTAATATTGTATAAGCGAAAGTAACTCTGTCTGTCTGTTACTCAATCACGCCTAAACTACTGAACCAATTTGCATGAAATTTGGTATGGACATAATTATTTTGATACGGCGAAAGGACATAGGCTACTTTTTAAAAACTTTATTCAAGGGGTTGAAAGGGGGGTACGAAAATATTACTTTTAGTCGCGATCCGGCATCGGTAGCGATAACCGACATCCGCGCGGTTGAAACCGCGGGCATCAGTTAGTTTACAATAAGGTTGTAGTTTAGTGGGAGTAATTCAGCAGTTAGTAAGAAATACAGGGTGTAAACGGAACTTTTATGATGCTGTCACCAAGCATTTTGTACATCAAGGTATTTAAAAGATAATGCTTTGCTAACGATTATTTTGAACCCTTCATAATATGAGTGGGAGTATGCCACAGCTCACCGCGACGCGGACGCGACGATACTCACTCAAGTTACGTCGCCATTGCATTTCCTGAGGTCGTGAACGGGTCGTTTGAAAGTTACCCAATAATCTATTTAACCCAATAGCTGGACTCTGCCTCTGTTTCCAGAAAGAGAACTTGCACAATGGAGATAAACTCAGTCTTTGCTTCCTGGGTGTGCATAGACCTGTAAGCTCATTTAATTCGTAAGGCCTTTTGCTGTAAGGTAGCAAGTTAAATGCTCATTCGACTTGCTGACGTTAATCGACAGTTAGTAATGGTAATTACATGCAAAGGCTACTCCTTCTTTACTGCAAAGGTACCTCACATAATAATATGAAATTCCAGGCCGTCCGGAAAGGCCACCAAATTGCATTGCTGTGTTCAGGTTAGAAGTACATTATGACTGCTAATGAAATTACTCGTGCCGAGCAACTGTAAAAGATACAGGGAAAAGATATTATTTACTGTTATTTTATCTTATCGCTTAGCAACGAGGTAAAACCTCAAGCGATACGCGTGCCAAACATCCACGTGACTAAACAATCAGCCCCTTTTTTAGAGGGTGGGAAATCATCAAAAGATCTACTGACTAAAAACCACCCATGTTTCTTCTTAGCCCTTTGTGTCGAAGCCGCGGTATCTCTGTCGAACAACCCGTTGCCTCGACGGACAATCAGACCTTTATTTACGAAAGTAACAAGAGTGACATACGCATGTGTCGCATGATACAAGTCGTGCGTTTTGTAAATCGCAGCACCTAAGGTCGCGTATTAGGCGTAAATGTCGCTTTTCATCAGATAGGTGAAAGTCATGTTCGTCAAACGAACTTATTAATTCATCGAACTCCAAAAAAAAGGTAGAATGTTTTCAAATATGCAATATTGCCGTTTTTTTTGCAAAGATCAAAGTGTTCATATGACGCCCGTCAGTGAGGCGTTAATAAAACATACCGAATGGTCCAACGCCCCAATCAAAACACTTTGAACGCTAGCTCAAATTAAAACTGCACAAAACATTTTAGCTGGCTTTTGGTTTATTTTTGCGACGTTTAGTCCAATAGAGCTAAATAACAACAACCGGGTTTATTCTAGAGGTTAAGCAATGCTTACTAAAGTCAGCCTGCAGATGGGTAACCATTATTAGAAACCGAGTTTTTAACTAAATAATATCAGCAGAGTTAATTCTGGAGGTTAAGCCAACGGCCCGGTGCCCATGCCGCCCATAAAGGATACTTTCGCGAGACGGTCGTTTTAGCTTATAAAAATCTACCAAATAAAATTCTGCCATCTTAAAAGTATGCCATTGAAAATTCTGCTCAGCGTAAACTGGAATTGTATAGCTTGATGTGTAATCGTGTGTACCTACCTAGTGAGGAAATCATATTCTCTTTCTACTCCTCCGCTATTCTTTTTTAAACATTCTGCGAAATGAGTATTCTATTAAATAATTGTTCTGCCATAAACACATTCGTTCAAAGAAGAATATGCCAAGTGTGTTATGCCAAATAAATTTCGGAGCATCAAGTTTCTGCCAGATAGATGGTACCCCGTGCCTCAATAAGCATGTAAAGCTGTTGGTCTAAGCTGTCATTTGTAGATAACTTAGTCTTACCCAGGGCCATCGTTTTACCCCGTACCAACTGGGTTGTGTGTGTTGTTCAGATATTCAGTTGCTTCATGTAAAACACTGGTATTCAGCTGCATCTGGTTTGACTGGACAGGCCAGGACCGTGAAGATTGGTACCAGAAAAGAAAGACCTGTACCCAGCAGTGGGTGAATTCAGACTGTGGATGATGATGATGATGATGGTTTGTCTGATAATCACAGAACTCAACACGGGCGAAAACAACGGGCATATGCTTGTAGGTAAATATACCTTCTTTGCAACATCTTTTGGTGATACAAACTTGATGTTATTTAATGTTAAGGTAAACAAAGAAGAAATGAATTGAAAATATTCATATGAAAAATAACCTAATCCTTCCGAACCAAAATACAAAATCCTATAAATATTAGATCCGAAACAAATGTACTACCGAATTTAATTATCACAATACAACAAGACGTGTTTGTAAAAGAGCAGGGTTAAAAATGGAAGTATGGGGTGGCAGCTGACAAATTGAAGTTGTACACCCGAGGGTTGAAATTTGCATACACGACAGTATTGTATCGACGTTTGAAGTGTAGGCGAATAGCGATTTGATTTTTTTGAGTGTATCAAGGGAATTTGAGCATTGTGTGGTATTAGACAATGAGATATAATTAATCGAGCCACAGTTTTTTTAATTGGCCACAGGATCAAACTTCTAATTTTATAACTAAGCCACGGGAAAATTATATAGCCTCTAATAAACTAATTCGTCTTCTTTACAACGCCCACTAAATATTCTATAGAAAGCATCAAGTGACGATCAACATTTATATTAACTTGTCCTTGTTATTTATACATAGGCACCTAAATTACTAACTCAGCCACGGAATTTATATCTCACCACCATTTTACATTTTACAGCTTCAACACAAGGCCCTCAAAAAAATATAAATGAAGCGACCGTAGTCAACATCATTTATTATAACTTCGCATGTAAAATAATACATCACATTCTTTTATCGTGAAAATACCAACAGAAAGATTTGGCGCGAGCGCGCGAGACGACAGCGACCGGCCATTTGCACCAATCAGAGAGCGCCAACGTATATTATATATGAAATGTCAACTTTTGATACACTTTAGATTATTATATTTACGTTAAAAATACCTTTTAGTTACAGAAATGTTTTTACCATTGTCTAATTGACTAGTCACAGGCAGACTATATGATTCGTTATTGTAAACTGAGGGAAATAGGTTAGGTTAGGTTAAAACTGTGACCAAACGCGCGCGAGCCGAGCGAGCGAAGCGAGCGGTGCCGCGGCAGCGGCCGGCGAGCGCTACTTTCGAGTTGCTTGCAGAAATGTTTTCACAATTTATTGTCTAGTTTTCCGATAAAAATTAAGTTCTGAAGCGATTCTGTCGATAACTTTTGTAGCACAACATGTAAATAAAATCGATCTTTAGGACATTCGTTACTCGGAACTTCAATATTTAATGAATGATGTATTTATTTGCAGAATATAGGTTTTTACAGTTCTTGGTCGATATAAATATGGGTTTCACTATATTCGACATTTCTGTCATACAAATATTTAGATTTAGGTACCTATTTTGGTTAAATAAACTTTGACATGCATTATACATTTGAAAAATACTGACAATAATTTAAATTACGATTACAATGGAATTTCTTAAAGTTAAATACAATTCTGTTCATACTTGTACACATTTACTAAATAGCAACAGTATAAAAATTAATAAAATCAATTTAAATTTAAATTACAATGGGATTACTCGATACAAATAAAATACAATTATTATCAATTACATTACATAGCAATCAATAATAGTGATGTCATGTTAATAAAAAACAAAAGGAATAGTGGAAATTAAATAGGTAATATCAAAATGTTGTAGGTGCTTGTAGCATGCGGTACATATTGTTAAATAGCAAAAAACATTAGAATGAAGAAATACTGATAACAATTGAAATTTAGATTATTATGCAATTACAAATAAGATTAAAATTAAATACAATAAATTCTAATCATTCAAGATATTCATCAACTATGTTTAAAATATCAGTCAATAATTATGTCACGTCAATAAATAAGAATAATGAAATATTAATTCAATTAAGCCATGATAATATTAATTAAAAACTATAAAATTATTAAATTATTAAAAACTAAACTAACAATAAACTATAAAAAAACATCGAAATACTGCTCCTCAACGCTGTCAGCCGGTAATGTGCCCAAAAGACTGGCGGCATTGCCTCGTTGTATGGCAACACTTAGCCTCTGGCCAAGATAAAAGCCAGCCCTTGGGTCACGAGAAGCGTCAACTAAGCGTTTCGAGATTTCCTTAAACAGGCTATGAGCACTCGGACCCCACGGCCCCAGAGTTTCAACCCCAAACGGCTCGAAAATATAGTTTCCGCAAAGGTTACTATATTTACGCCGCTTGAGGTTTTCTGCAGCCGCAGCGGCTCCACCTGCGCAGCACGATGAACTTGGAAGATGTGATGGTGCAAGAGTATCGACACATGTTGCGTCCCACACTAAAGGCCTACCCATCTTCCAAGGAAACAAAGACATGCCGTCCGGTCTCTTGCCATCGTCGCGTGCCAAGCCATGGGGTTCTAAAACAGCTGGTACGCCGACGGCGACAAGAGCACGTCGTATGATGTCGTTTAAATTCGCGTGCCGCGCGAAACGGCCAGCACTACGGCTGCATGACAGGCCGTGGTGACCGAGGCTGTTGACAGCTTCACCACAATGACAGCGATGAGGAGAACAGCAGGCGACACCAAGGCGTAAAGAAGCAGCGAGGCGGAAGGTCGTGTCGTCGAACAAAGTGCCTATGCTCGACGACGGCAGTGTGTGAAGCCAAAGACCCGATTCCCATTCACCCACAGCCAGCAGGCGCGCACGCTCAGCAGTAGTAGCAGACGTGTTCACTAAATTGTTCTGAACTACTCTGCAAAGCGGCTCATCCCACCGTCTCTGGGAAAATGGATGGTCGGGTGTTTCAGTGTTTGGGCAAGCGAGTTTCCAAGCCTCGATAGCCTCAGAGAAGCACGGCACATCAAAATTAATCAGTGTGGAAGCCAGGATATTCCTGATTAACTTCTCAGTGCCGTGGACCGAGGATATGAAAGCCGGTAAACTTAAACTGGAAATTTTGCGGACGCCGAGTCCTCCCATGCGTATGGGAAGAGTAGCTTGTGCCCAAGCTCGGTCATCCAATGCCACATTTAAAATTGATGATAAGGTATGTTTGATAATTTGGTCCATTCTGTCCAAAAGGTGAGTGTGACTCCATAAAGGGGAAGCACGAAGGAAATATGTTAATTTAGGCCCGAAACAACAGTATCGAATTATGGTGATGGCCGAATGCATATTAATTTGGAGTAGTCTTTCCGAAACATCATTGAAATTTTGAATTTTTTCCTCGATAAAATCGGGAAAAGAATTTTCAAAGATTGGAGACCCAAGGAGACGAAGGGAGTTTTTTTCTATGAATTTGATGCCAGGAGCTGTTGCGTTAAATTTTGAGTAAGTATTTTGTCTGTGAGTACTGTCCGTTACAAAAATTTCGCATTTAGAAATATTAAGGTCGAGGCCAATGTTATGTAGTTCATTTTTTAAGAAATTTAAGTCTTGTAAAACAGAATCTACATCGCCCCCCAGGGTTCCGTCATCAAGATACCAAACGTTAAATTTTGAATTTAGCTGTCGAATAATTGGGTGTATAGCTAAACTAAAAATCACTGGCCCAAGGGGGTCACCTTGTTGACAGCCAACAGCAGATTCTAAAAGTTTGTCCCGATATAGCAATTTAGATGGGTGTCTGTAACATTGCCAAAGAAAACTATAAATTTGAGGTAATTCTTTTCTAGCTTCTGTCAACAGGGTGTCCCTGTTCACTGAATTGAAGGCGTTTTTTATATCAACCTTCAGGATGACCTCACCTTTACCAGAATTTAGGTAGGTCGACAAAGCGTGTACGGCAGCCTCGCAGCCCCCCTTAGAGCCATAACCTAGCTGCAGGGGCTGGAATTTTTTCGAAACAGCCTCACCATAAAATTTACAGCAAATCTTGGCTGCCATACGACGGTAGGTGGTTCCCACGGCAATGGGACGAATGCCGCCATCCCTTTTGCGTAAGGCACATAAATTGGCCCCGTACAAAATGTCGATGACGGACTCGTTCACTTTGCCGGAGAGCATGAGATTAATCAGAGCCGTAAGCTCCTTCAAAAGCAACTCACCAGCTTCCCCGGCGCCAGAACAAATGAGGTCTTTTAGATGTTGAGGACTTAGGCCGTCGAGGCCGCCGGCGGAGCCACTTCGGAAGGAGCAAACGGCTGTGACCACCTCTCGACCTGTAATGGTGAGGGAATGAAAGTCCGAATCAGGTGGGTCGGGAAAGGAAAGGCCATCAGCTGGGGCAGGGTGCTTGGTCTCCAGAGCCGCAAGTGTTTCTGGAGAACACGGTGCCACCACATCGCTGCTGAAGAGAATCCTGGCTGCTCCGCTAATGTCACCTTCCCCTAACTTCGTTTCCACTAGGTGAGAAATACCTCTTAAGGGTGTAATTCTCTGTGACGGAAATTTTGGATCTAAATCTTGAGCCGAAACGTTACAATTTTCTTTAATTTGTGCTGTTAAAGTTTTTTTGGTAGCCAAATTCTTTTGTACATGAAGTATTCGATAAGGAAAGGTGAGCAGTTGTTCCCAAGCACTTAGTGAGTTCTCCAAGACGGCATGGCGCACGCAACTTGCTAAATTTTGGGCTACGAGCGGTCTTGCGCCTCGGGGAACTCGTTTTAGAACTGGTACGGAATTTTTGAAATTTGAGAGGGTTTTCCAAAATGGGTCGAAACAGGATGTTGTCGGAGTTGTAGGTGTTGGTATTGTGACAGGGTCTGAGGTGGAAGCATTTTGGGGTTTGTGTACTTTCCCAATATGCACACTCAGACCCCGCTTACCTTTAAAAAACCGTGCCTGGGTACATTGCGGGCATCTCTCCAGGGAGTTCAGCGATACTGAAGGCTGACTAGTACTATTCCCCACCACATCGCTGCTGCTTATACTCATAAAATATTACTTATAAAATAAACTTATCTTTAAAATTAACTAAATTAAACTAAAATAATATCTAATAAAAAACACGTAAAAGTCTAAACGGCACTGGTAGATTGTTGAAGACAGCACGCGGCGCAGTTGCGCTAAGAGCCTCGGGTGCCCGCGCCGCCGATGAATAAAATCACGAAGTCCCGGCGACCGCTGTCATGAGATTTTTTCACAAATATTTACGCACAGAACAGGTTTCTTCAAAAGCACCCACTGGTTTGGCACCAAGACGTGGACGTACTACTCGGCGTTACAAACTTCCAGTCATGCAACACACTCCAGCATAAACCAGGGGCGTTTTTCTTCGTTTCTCAATACTGAGCTCAATACATACAATTTTCAAAATCCGTTTTCAAATTTTCAGATGGGGAGTGGGTCTGGGGTATGGGTGATGAGCGTTGCTTGATTATGGATGTAAATAAATCAGGTTTTTTTAAGAAATAATAATAAAATCAGAAAATAAATTTTTTGTTAGACATTGTCACCATGACATTCACTCATTCAATATTCACTCATGAAATATTTAAATAATGTCAATATACCTAGATGTCATAATAATCACAGTTAATACATTTTACATTTTGCATTCAAAATATTCATCGATGGAATAAAAACATCTCTCACACAACCAGTCATATAGCTTTTTATTAAATTCTAATTCTGTAGCAGTTCTAATTTTTTCAGCTAAGTGGTTATATATTTTCACCGCCATGGTGTAACAGTTTTTGTCACCAAGCTTTAGTCTATTACGAGGGACTACTAGTGGTTTTTGTGCTATTTTCCTCTTCGACATAGCCTTTTCATCCTTTTTAAAAAGCGAGTAATTGTTTCTTACAAATTTGCAGGTTTCAAATATATAAAGAGACGGGAGAGTAAGCAGCTTTTGTTTGATAAATATAGGTTTGCAAGAGTCTGTCCACTTAAGATTAAAAATAGATCTTACACACTTTTTTTGGGCTATAAATGCCCTCGAAGCATCTGTTGAATTTCCCCATACAGTTATAGCATACCTTAAAACAGAACAGACATGGCTATGATATACCAGTAGTGCGGTTTGAATGTCTGTTATTTTTTTTATCCTCCTTAGTGCAAATACGAATTTGTTTACCTTCTTACATACATTATCTACGTGCGCTTTCCAATTGCAATGTCTATCCATCACTACTCCTAAAAACTTTATATTATTAACTTCCTCTATGTCATTGTTATTGTAATTTAATCTTACTTTCATGTCATTTTTTAATTTTGTCTGGTTATTATACGGCAAAAATGTCATGAATTTAGTTTTGTTTGCATTAATTTTTAAGTTATTCTCATCGAGCCAATTGATTAAATCTGTCAATGCTTTATTAGTCACTATTTTACTTTTATCCAGAGTTTTCTCTTTTGTCAAGACGGTTGTGTCATCTGCGAATAATATGGTGTACTGATTCGTGGCGTCGGGCAGTTCGTTTATGTATATTATAAACAATAAGGGGCCAAGGACACTTCCCTGTGCTTGTGGTTTAGGTCATTAAGTACTCTGAACTTCTATATTTACGCCTTTCGATGACACGACAGGAGTTTATACATACTATTAGTGGCTATTATAATATTTGATGACAATTTTAATTAAATTTTGATGCTCAGTTAATGTGGCATGAGTTATAATTTAAACGTACTGAGTTAATAAATTAGAAGCTAATTGAATATTTTTTTGATGCCATATATTAATGGAGGGCGAAAAAATGTCTTCAAATATAGTAAAGTGTGTGAACTGTAATGTGGTTATAAATGAGCTGTTGGCGTTCCTAAGCAACGTTATGGACTTCATGGATGAAGAGAGTATACATCAGCTGTGTACCACGTCATTCTCTGATGCAGAAATTGTGAAGGCAAAAACATTGCTCACTGACTCGGTGCCGAGTGTGAAAAAGATGCCCACTCGCCGGAAACAGGGGAAGAAGAAAATGTCTAGAGACCTTGATGACATTATTTGCCTGATGAAGGGTGCTGATCCTGAGATTTTCCCAGTTTTCGTAGCGAAAGAACTTCATAAACTGCCGCCGGTCACCTTTGACCATGTTGACGTGACTCGGCTTTTGAAGGATATCCTGTGCCTTAAAAATCAACTGTGTGCTCTTGATGAGAGAATAGTGTCGCGTGAGGAGTTTAACCAACTCAAAGCTGAGATTGATCATATGAAGAACGCATCGATCATCGATGATTTTGCATCAAGTGCAAATGTAAACAAAAAGCGTGGTGCTCGCCTACAAAATAGCTTTGAGTTTGATAGTGGACCCATTGGTCTTAATTATGTGCCACAATATGTGCCTATAAAATCAGCTGGTTCGAATGTTAACGGATGGCCATCTCTTGCTGGGCATTCGTCACCAAAAACTTTGTCAACAAAACCTAGCGGCGAGTCCTCTATCTCTTTCGCTCGCGTGCGAAACAAGGCGACAGATGCAGTAGTAAACGTTACAGCGACGCAGGCCGCGGAGGAGTCTTCAAACATTGCTTCGGATGGTGCGAGGGAGACCGACTGCCTGGCGAGCCGAACGTACGGCGGCGGTTCAGGCGTAAGCGAGACAGAGCATCCAGCGGAGTGTTCGCCGTTACCTTCGATGCCGCCGCCGAGTGTCGAGCCCGCGAGCTGCGGCGACGCATTGAACCCACCCGTTACTAGTGTTATTCGATCGCCGGTTTTAGTGAAAATAGTCTCGAACACGACCGCTCAACAGTCCAATGCTCGCGTTAGTAGTGTACCAGTGCCGCGGATGAGTGAGAAAAATAAACAAGTGGTAGGGGCCAATGACTCTGAGTGGCAAATAGTGAGAAACAAAACGTCTAAACGTAATTATAAGCTTATTGGGCAGAGAGGGTGTGCTGTTGCACCTGAATGTAAATTTAAAGCGGCTGATATAAAAGTCCCTTTGTTTATCTCAAATGTTAGTAAAGATACTTGTGAAATTGACATTATTAACTATATTAAAGAAAAAACAAATGTTATTGTATCTCTAAAAAAGATAAACATGATGCAGACTAAAAAGTATAATGCCTTTAAATTGTATGTCTCTAAGTATAATTTAGAATTGTTCTTGGATGATAATTTTTGGCCTAACGGAATAACGTTCAGGCGTTTCGTGCATTTTATGTACAAAACAAATACGAAAGCGAGTCAATTAGTGTAACAGTATGGACTTAAATGCAAAACAGTATCTTAACTTGATAAGCTTTAACTGTAAATCAATCAAGAGATCTATTGACAGTGTAAGAGACATTTGTGAAATGGCTGATCTAGTGGCACTCCAGGAGACGTGGCTGCTTCCCCATGACATACCATTATTGGGAACTATTTCGAATAATTTTGAATACACAGGTAAGTCTGCTGTAGATACTTCTGTGGGTTTACTGAAGGGGAGACCTCATGGGGGGGTTGCCATACTCTGGAGAAAGGGTGTGTTTGATAAAACACACCCTTTCTCCAGAGTATGGCAACCCCCCCATGAGGTCTCCCCTTCAGTAAACCCACAGAAGTATCTACAGCAGACTTACCTGTGTATTCAAAATTATTCGAAATAGTTCCCAATAACTAACACACACTAACACTATCGTGTTGCCGTGGTGCCGTGTGCCAGCACTCGCCTGACAGCTATAACAGCCAATGTTGGCGGCCGGTCTGTTATTGTTTTTTCTGTGTACATGCCGACTGACTCATCGGATAATCTACCTATAATGACTGAGGTTTTGGGAGAAATAAGTGCAATAGTAGCTAGTGAGAACATTGAAGCCTTGTTTATTTTAGGTGATTTTAATGCTCATCCTCACGAATTATTTTTTATTGAAATGAGTAACTTTTGCTCGGATCAAGCCTGGATCTGTGCCGACGTGGAAAAGTTTGGCACTCGGAATGATACTTACACTTTTGTTAGCGAGGCTCATGGCTGTAGGCGATGGCTGGACCACTGTATCGTATCATTGTCGGCCTGGCGAACTGTAGTTGAGGTACGTGTAATTGAAGATGTTTACGTGTCGGATCATTTACCTTTGCTTGTTACTTGTGATCTAACTGTGGTAAGGCCTAAGTTGGTGACGTGCGACTTGCGACGTGACTCGGTGGTGTGGGGGGGGAGAGATGACACTCAGATAAATACTTACCATGACCTATGTAACAACGCTTTTAGAGTCATTGATTTTCCCGCCGAATTCGCGGAATGCAGTCGTGGGTCATGCGGCTTGGATGACCACAAGATTATTTTGGATAGGTTATATAGCAATATTGTGGAAACCTTGAGTTGTGCCGCTGTTGGGTCTAGCGGGAAGCGTGACCGTAAATTAAATAAAAGTAAACACTTGTGTGGATGGAATATGCATGTCCGTGAAGCTCATCGAGTGGCCAGGCTTAGGTTCGAAACGTGGATAGCTTGTCACCGGCCCACTTCTGGTATTATTTATGACGAAATGCTCGAGTCGCGTAAAATATTCAAAAGTCGCTTGAAGTGGTGTCAGAACAATCAAGAACAGCTTAAGATGGACATTCTGGCTAAACACAGATCAGCAAAGGACTTTTCTAAGTTCTGGAAAGCCACTGGAAAGCATGAAGTTAGGCCTGGCCTCCCGGTGAGCGTGAACGGAAAAAGCGAAGCGGTCCATATTGCCAATATGTTTAGGGACCACTTTATGGTGCGCTCCCCGCTGGGCCCTTCAGAGTCATTTGTTAGGTCTGAGCCCGGATATGAGGGGGAGGAGTCGCCTGTTCCTTTTACGGCTAGTCAAGTGAGGCGTGTTTTAAAGAGAATGACTGGCGGTAAATCTCCAGGTCATGATGGGCTTAGTGTGGAGCATCTGCGGCATGCTGGTGTTCACCTGCCGCGGGTTCTGGCCTTGTTCTTCACGATGTGCTGGAGTCACTCATATTTACCACATGACTTAATGAAAACCATCGTAGTGCCTATTGTGAAGAACAAGACTGGGGATATCTCGGACGGGGGGAACTACCGGCCTATATCTCTGGCAACGGTGATTGCTAAGGTGCTGGACGGTGTGCTTGATTCCTACATTGATAAGTACATTAAATTACACGACGCGCAGTTTGGGTTTAGACCCGGTTTATCCACGGAGGCTGCCATCGTAGGTCTCAAGCATACTGTCCAATACTATATGGACCGTAGGACACCGGTATATGCGTGTTTCCTTGACCTCTCCAAAGCTTTTGATCTTGTCTCATACGATGTGCTGTGGAGAAAGTTGGGGAGCGCGGGTATACCGGTGGGGGTGCGCAATTTGCTGAAGTACTGGTATTCCCACCAAACAAATTTTGTGAGGTGGAACAATACGTTGTCTGAAGCATATAGGTTGGAAAGCGGGGTGAGACAGGGTGGTTTGACGTCACCCAAGCTTTTCAACCTATACATAAATGACCTCATCGTCGAGCTCAGTAGCAAACGTGTCGGGTGTTCGATAGATGGCGTCTGCCTCAACAACATTAGCTACGCGGACGACATGGTGCTGTTGAGCCCGACGGCGAAAGGTCTTGTGGAATTGTTAAGGGTGTGTGAGTCCTATGCTGCTGCACATGGTCTTGTATACAATGTCCAGAAATCTGAATACATGATCTTTAAGGCCGCCGGTGTGTGCCCAGAGTATTTACATAATATTACCCTTAATGGCTTGTGCATAAAACGTGTTGCAAAATTTAAATACCTGGGGCATTTCATAACCGAGGGTCTTGATGACGATTTGGACATTGAGAGGGAGCGCAGGGCTTTAGCGGTCAGAGGTAACATGCTGGCACGCAGATTTTCCCGCTGCTCTGAACAAGTAAAAATAACGTTGTTCAAAGCGTATTGTCAAAGCTTTTATACTGGAAATCTGTGGGTCAAGCACACCAAAAGATCGCTGAACGTCCTGCGCGTCCAGTATAACAACATCTTCAGGATGATGTTGGGGCTGCCTCGCTTCTGTAGTGCATCGGGGATGTTCGCACTGTATCGAACTGATGGCTTTCATGCCGTCATTCGCAAGAAAACTGTTTCCCTGATCTGCAGAATGCGTGGCAGCTGTAACAGAATCCTGATGACTGTAGCGGATAGGATCACTTCTCCGACGTGGGTATCATTTATTAGGCGCATAATTTGAATGTTTTAATTTTAATTTATTTTAATTTGTGTTTTATTTTAATTTTATCTAATTGTATTTTGAATGATTTAAATTTAATTTTTATTTTATCTAATTTTTATTTTGAATGTTTTAATTTTATTTTAATTTTATCTAATTTTATTTTGAATGTTTTAATTTTTAATGAATGTGTATTTTAATCTTATTTTGACTCGTTGTACCTATTATTTTGATTTTAATTGTAATTTATTTTTATTTTTAAACCTGTTTTCTATGTTTTATGTTTTCTTCTACCTGTATGGATCAAGTTATCTGAATTAAATGAATTTTATTTATTTATTTTATTAATACTTTAGAAGTTTACTGTTTGAATTCATGTTACAAATTTAGATGCTAAAAAATAATCACGATGCTGAGTTGTATTTAGAGTGGCTTTAAAAAAGATAACTTGTGGCTAAGATAGTATTATTTAGATGCTCGTTAATTGTGGCTGACTTAGTAATTTAGAAGGCAAGTTAGATTTTTAGATGCAAATAATGCTATTAAAAAGAAGCCGGTTTAATTAGCACCCTTAGACAATATAGTGATGTTTGGTGATATTTTTTTGCTCATTGTAACTACTTTACCTCGTAAGTTGACTTGGTTTATGTTATTCGGAACATAGGAAAACATGTTTTGTTCCGACAAACATACACGCTCCTGCCAGGTTTCCGAAATTGGTTCAAAGCCCTGGAACGCAAAGAGCTTTAGAAGGAACATGGATGCGTTTTTAGAAAGTAAGAGTCTGACACACCCTTCTGCTCCGCAGTTGAGTAGAAGACAAACCAGTTCAGTTTTGCAATATACACGCTCCGGTGTGCCTGTCTAGGCCAGTACACTATTTTCCAAACCACTGCAACTTCTGTACTGCAGAATCAACAGTGGCGAACACCAGACGAACGAAGCCCCAGAGAAACAATTTAACTGTCTATGATCGCGCACCAAAATAAATCAGAAAAGAATAGCAGAGGAGACTTACTTTATGTTTGCCTGTTCTAGTGGACTGTATAAGCAAATACGGGCACATCATTAAACTCTTCAATGAGTCAAAAGTCTCCTTCTTCTTCTTAGCGTGTCGATGGCAATATAAATGGTGTCAGCACAGAACTGAGCTACTAGTTTGGCGATTTCGATAGTGTCAATCAGTTCCTGTAGTGGACAAATAGTGGGACACGCAGGACACGAAATTAAGTGCCCCATTGTTTCTGGAACGGCACCACATTTACACACTCCATAGCAGTCTTTATCTTATGAATCAGTCATAATTCTGTTTAGAAGCAAGTGATTCCACGGTCCCCATCTAGTTAAAAAACCCTACCCGCTCAAATCTCACTCCTTAACCCCCACGCCCCCCCTTTGACGGGTACGTTTCGATTGTAAATTTCAGCGCAAACCGGTTGTTGTTATTGCCGTCTTGTTGGCTAGCGCCTCCAGTGCTCTGCCACTAAATGTACCGTCACTAAATGTGCCGTCAGTACCGTCACTTACCCTAGTATATTGGCTGGGAGGTTCATCGGTGGTACTACACTCGTTTGCGAGCCGTCCCTTGTTTGGACTGAGTCGGAGGCTAACTGGAGAGGCAGGATAGGAGTGTTTTATGTCGTTGGCAGTTGTTTTTTGTTGTGTTTTGTTTTTATTGTGAAGTCAAACATGTGACATTTATATTTATTAATTTATACAGTCAGTGTCTCGTTGTATCAGTACTTAAATCTTTCTTCTCTATCGTATGGCTTGTCCCTATTCTAGTGTCAAAATTGTAAGCCACACATGAGCCTCTGACTTGGCTTTACATGCCTTCGAGAAATGTCTCGCATGATGTTTTCCTAGATTTTAGAGTCCGCTTCAAGACACCGTGATGAGACTTCTGGGGTTACCACGACCTCTTAAATCAGGATTTGTTTTATTGTCATTTCAGTGGTTGGAAAGGGACAGACTCAACAACTAGTCTAGCACTCTTTTCAACACTAGAATAAGGATAAGAAGATTAAAATAATACTGCTTTAAGACGGTATGCTACACCATTTGGAAAAAGGATACGCATTCGTGTGTTCCTTGACACAAGTAGCCCGAGGATGTGAACGAACCCTGAACAGAAATATCTTAGTTAGTAAGTTAATTACTGGCTAATGTTGATACAATATCAAAGTTAACACGCAGTCGGATGTTCCAACAGGAATGTTTCACTATCAGCCACCTAGTCTAGATTATTGCTCAGTTGATAGCAATAGGGTCACACCCAATAACATGGGATCTAAAACATAACTGACGAAATGTATATAGGTATGTGTGTGGGTGAACTGGTACACCTGCCCTCCTTCGGGGTTTATATACGTGAGGTTATGCTATACTGACACAGAAATTTTTAACTACATAAAAATAAAATTACTCGATATTGTTCCCATTTTCACAGCCCACACCTCCACATTCTCAAATGAAACAAGACCGTCTATACAATAAAATGAATATAAAAAGTAATACGAACCCATAAAATCCTCGGAAGGCGCACAATAGAAATAATGGGCTGCGTATGATATACAACGCGATTCTAGAGCGGGTATAATAATCGTAACGCGCGGATTAAACATTTATGTACTGGGGTTGTAGACTGGCGACTATAGTCGTAGGTGGCTTGCGGCTGACCTCTTTGCGCAAGAGAAACACATGTCAACCTCAGAAAGATGAAAAGTGCGACAAATTCGAAGACAAATGAATAAAGGTGTCAAGCCCGGAACCTACCAAAGAGTATCCGATACGAGGGAAAAAGTTGCAATTCTTGTCTCCACTTAATTTTAGGGGAAACGGTTTAGCAGAGCGGAGAGAAGTTGTCTCATATTTGTTTAGGCCAGCGGAGGCGAGAAGTGAGTTCACTTCGAATGTCTCATTCTTCGGCTTCAATGAAATTTGGGTCTTCGTCGTGAATGGCATGCTACAAGTCGACCATTCACTGCTTAGATATGTACAGCGAGGTTATCCAGCCGAAGCCATTATACCCATTGCAAAAGGATCACACTCAAACACAAGCGGAGAAATGATGGACCGTGAAATCTGGGTGTACGCACCTTGACACGGGTTCTGTCGGGGCTGTGGATTCTAGTCGGGGCTGCGGGTTTTTAGTCAGTAGAAGTCTGACACTCCCTACCACTCCGTTCAAAACGGGAGGAGTCATCTGTTCCTTCTTAGCCCCTTTGACAGCTATGAATCGGCGTAGCCTGAAAGCGGGTCATAGTTGACAATCCCACTTACATGTTCATACAAGACTAAGTTAACCTCACCTAGGTATGTATCTTAGCTGTTGGCCACTGTATTTCAGATACTAATTAGCAAGGTTTGAAACTAATTTAGTATCTGCAGTATGTTGTAGTGTCCTCCTTGGGGATCTTATTATGATGGATCTGGATAAACTAAATAACTTGCTTCTATGCAAGTGGCGTTACTTGCCTTAGATTGTTGCAGTTACAGTAGTGACCTAGGTAATATCTTGGTTAACTAATTAATGTAAAGGGTGCAGTGATAGCCTTAGTGATATGACGGTCATGGCAGTGTCTTAGATTTAGATCTCGAGTTCGAAACCAAGACACGCACCTTTGATTTTTCATATGCGTATTGTATTATTAGTACATGATTCTGTGAAGGAAAACAGTTTTCGACGACATAAAAACTTGCAAATTCTGGCACAAGTTTAGACCATACGAAACAGAAAAACACATTACACGAACACGTTACATGTAGGTCAACATAGAGAACTTAAGAGTTGCCTTAATGGGATTATCAGACGGATTTAAAAACGGTTATCGACAAAGTCTACTATACTCTGTCACACAATTAAAAAATGTTTCTTACTCTGCAGTTTTTCTAGTTTCTTGGAGTCGCTCAGTCTAATAAAACTCCGTCAAAAAGTCGCAAGTATACATCTCCTTATCATTCGCTTCCATGTCTGTGTGGAATTACATCGTCATTCTGTCTGCATGGCAGCGCCACAAAAGACACGCGAGCAACAAAAAAAGAGTAGCAAATGAGGAGTTATTGTCTATTGCTCGTTATTTTCCAATATAGAATGACGTAGCTCCGTAGCTTCGTAGCGCTACAGGGCTACGGCGTAGCGCTACGCCGTAGCGGCCGTAGCTACGAGTTATTGAATATGGGGGTCTACTCGCTAAGCACCAAACTCGTAAATACGGCCGTATAAACGGGTTTTTTTACTCTACGCCGTAAATGTGTGTAAACCCTACTCTCTAGTGATCACGGACCAACGTCTTTCGAACGGAGTCATAGACAAGATTAGTTTGGATTAGCGAACGAATGATAGAAGACGTTAGTTTTGCTTTATTCTTTCGGTTGATTCCCGGTTTTCTTACTTCGATGTTTTCAAGCATTTAAATTAAAAATATCATTGGTATTGTTAGAAAAAGACTGCATTTGCACAAAATATTTATTATTATGTCTTTTTAGACATAATTTAAATATATTTGTCCGGGTTTAAGCTGTAACCTTTGCCTTCTTTGTATTTGATTGAAGGATACCGATTTGTCAATGGAAATGTCAAAATGTCAGTTTTTTATTTACAATAAATAATAAACAATTTGCATTATTAATACGAGTTACGACCCGGAAACTTTTCGTAATAAATTGTAAAATTGCCTCAAACGCTTTTGTAGGCCCTCACGCGCGCTCAAATAGAGGCACTCCTCGATTTTATAAGTGAAAACAACGACTTGGTACCTACCAACAATAAACATCAGCGGAAATAAAAACAAACAAACACGGAGTAACTAGGAGCCCCCCAAGCTAGTTAAAAGCACGTTGCCACCGGTAACAAGCCAAGGACAGGCTGATGAGGAAGGCTTAATTTGTATGGACAACATGTTGCTGCGTCCCGCTATACATATCACATCACATCATGATGCCAGAGGTTTTGGAGTATTTAAGGAGCAACAAGATTCATTTCAAGTCTTTTATGGTGCAGGACACATCATCTTGAGACCCATATGAAGGAGTTTTGTAATTAGTGTTTTCGCGAAAAGCTACATGGCACCTTGACTCGAAGCCCGCCAAACATAGTTAATGGTGTTAATTTGTTTGATGTATTAGTTTATTAATAAACTTGAAGATTATTTTGTGTATTTTTTATTTATTATTTTATTTAGGTGCAAAATAAAAGAAACAACTGTTCAACATTAAATTATGCTTTTATAGTAGAAATCTTTGTTTTAGTTATATCAGAATCTTCTGCCAGTCCCAACGCCAAACCAAACCATTCATCATCAAATACATTCTTGAATCAACACCATTTCGTTGCTTTTGTTGAGGCAAAAAAAAAGGTAATAGTTCCTCGCAGGAACCTTGAACCTTCCTTCCTTGTTTGTGTGTATGTTTGTAATGAATAAACTCAAAAAACTACTGCGTCGATTGCAAAAATTCTTTCACCATTAGAAAGCTACATTCACCCTGAGTAACATAGGCTTTTTATCCATGTATTCCTAAGGTAACGGGAACTACGCGGATGAAACCGCGGGACGTCCACTATAGTCTTCAAATACCTAATTCCCTTGTGAGCCTATAGTTTCTTTAAACTCAAAATGGTGAATACTCGACAACCGAAAGTTTTAGCGTGAAAACAACCGGCGAATCTACTTTTAGAGCTCCTTCGAGCATTCAAAAAGCAGCCATATTATTGATTTTCTACTAACCTACCTACCTACCTTTTTTTTTTTTTTCTATTAAGTTAAACTTTCGGGGCCTGCACGATAACTATTTTGTTATCGTATCAAATGACATAAAAATCCGCGTAAACAAGTGTCAAATTCAAATTTACGGACGGGCTAAAACTCATCGGGAGTAGGGTAGCTGTCAAATCGACTAGTCATTCTATCAATTCTGAGTCAATTTTGTATCTTAGTTCGGGCCGACTTTAGGACGGCCCGTAAATTAGTCGGCAGAGTTAGCGAGTAGACCCCATGTTTTGTAAATGTTCTGTGTGTTTGAAGACGTAGGAAAATAAGTTCAGCTCTAATTGTGATTTACCTACTTTTTTTTCTGAAAATCAGGTAGGTAGGAGGTATATTTTTGAAAGACTATTTTATATAGTGCAATAAACGAATACACAACGTGTTTTGTGATTAACATGAATCAGAGCATGTTGAAACAAAATATCAGGATGTATTGAAGAAAAGATTTCAAAATTATGCTAGAAATTGCAATTATTTTTAAAGTTTTATTTTTAATAATTAACGAAATCTAGGAACTCTGTTGTTTCATATATTGTTTTTAAGCACAGATTTTTACCTATAACAATATGGTTAACCATAGGGTTGCTAGTGTACAATTTATGAAAAACGCTTCTTCCGTACAAGGAAACTTACTAATCAGCACATTTGTTAAGTGTAAACTGTAACAGTTGCTCAAGACTTGCAGCCTTTCAACAATTTTATTGGCACTTCCATTAATGACAGTAACTTGACCTCACCTGACCTCTCACTATAAACTCCCGATGCTTAAAACAATTTTCTCCAACTCACGAGCGAGAGGTGTTAACTCAGAATGGCAGTTTATACGGCCATCACGTTCTACACTTACACTATATCTTGTTCTGTTTCGATCTACATTACTAGGGTAACTGCGATGTTAGAGTGTGTAGCTATAATCTTGTTGATAGTGTTTATACTTCTTCTTTAACGTGTGTTTAGTACTTAGGTACTACGGACACGGCATGGCAAACCTGCCATGGCCCACGGGCGGTATGGAAACTCTGTTACTAGGCTGGTTAGCCTAGGGCGGTATGGAAATTCTGTCACTAGGCTGGTTAGCCTAGGGCGGTATGGAAACTCTGTCACTAGGCCTGGTTAGCCTAGGGCGGTATGGAAACTCTGTCACTAGGCTGGTTAGCCTAGGGCGGTATGGAAACTCTATCACTAGGCTGGTTAGCCTAGAGCGGTATGGAAACTCTGTCACTAGGCTGGTTAGCCTAGGGCGGTATGGAAACTCTGTCACTAGGCTGGTTAGCCTAGGGCGGTATGGAAACTCTGTCACTAGGCTGGTTAGCCTAGGGCGGTATGGAAACTCTGTCACTAGGCTGGTTAGCCTAGGGCGGTATGGAAACTCTGTCACTAGGCTGGTTAGCCTAGGGCGGTATGGAAACTCTGTCACTAGGCTGGTTAGCCTAGGGCGGTATGGAAACTCTGTCACTAGGCTGGTTAGCCTAGGGCGGTATGGAAACTCTGTCACTAGGCTGGTTAGCCTAGGGCGGTATGGAAACTCTGTCACTAGGCTGGTTAGCCTAGGGCGATATGGAAACTCTGTCACTAGGCTGGTTAGCCTAGGGCGGTATGAAAACTCTGTCACTAGGCTGGTTAGCCTAGGGCGATATGGAAACTCTGTCACTAGGCTGGTTAGCCTAGGGCGGTATGAAAACTATGTCACTAGGCTATCCAGCCGAGTGACAGAATTTTCATACCGCCCGTGGGCCTCTCACTTGACTTTACATTTCGTCGAGAAATATCTGTCAGGCATGCTGGTTTTTTCACAATGTTTTCCTAGCAAGATAATAATTCAGTACCCACAATATTCTTAAAAATCAGAGGTGCGTGTCTTTGGTTCAAACTCGAGACATAATTATGAGTTAGTAGATTTCTTATTGAAATCAAGTGTTCTTTTGTGAAATCCTATGTCAACAACACCTAACTTCTTCCCAAAATATTAGGATCATCTTCCGATCTATGCGGATGCGGCTGAATACCAGTATTTTAAACTAGCTTTTGCCAGCGGCTTCGCCCGCGTGAAAATGATGATTTTCCATACAAACTTTCATCCCCTATTTAACTCCTTTAGGGGTTGAATTTATATATGATACTCGAAGGACCACTTTATGTACAGGAACGGGAGGCAGGTGCTCTTCAAAGATTGATTTATTGTACTTTTTCTGGTTATATTTAATATTACCTGATACACGCTGTAAGAAATAAGACGATATTAAATATAACCAGATAAAGTACAATAAATCAATCTTTGAAGAGCACCTGCCTCCCGTTCCTGTACATAAAGTGATCCTTGTCTACATTATAAAGGGAACCTCTGTGCAAAATTTCAGCTTTCTAGGTCCAAGGGTTTGGGCTGGGCGTTGATGAGTCAGGCAGTCAGTCAGGACTTCTCTCTTTATTTATTTAAAAGATAGATGGAGCGACGGGTAATATGATACCCCTTAGTAAGACTGGTTATCAGGCTTTCGGACTACTGACTAGCTGCTACTGCTATCAAAGATCTACAAATGACAGCTTAAAGTGACCACAAGCAATCGGAGGCACAAAGGGAACTCGGTATGTAGCAGGTCACCCGTTCACAGACAAATCTAGGCAGGTTTGGTTTCTATTATTTAACTAGCGGACGTCCCGCGGTTTCACCCGCGTAGATCCCGTTCCCGTGGGAATACAGGGATAAAAAGCAGCCTATGACACTCAGCAATAATATGGCTTTCTATTGGTGAAAGAATTTTTAAAATCGGTTCAGTAGATCCCGAGATTACCCCTTACAATTTAACAAATACACAAACTTTACCTCTTTATAATATTAGTATAGAAGTATATACTACGAGCTCTTCTAACTGACAAAATTCACAACCCTTTTCTATACACTCCAAAAAAACACAAAGCATTTTCAAACAAACAAACGAAAACAAAAAAAAAGCTATCACAAACTTAACAGATCCGAAAATCCAGGCGAAACAATTACTTATTCGAGACAGGGACATGCAAAAACAGCACGCGCTGGCAAATCTCTTCCTCATGCGCTCACAGAATCACAAATATGGCGGCGACGAATATTGAGAGAAATCTTTGTATTGTTTTCTGAAAATTGAAGATTAGTTTATGTGTGTGTTTGGAGCTGTTTGGCTACTGACGGGAAGATGATTTAGTTAAAAAAAAACCGGCGAAGTGCGAGTCGGACTCGCGCACCGAGGGTTCCGTAAAAAAAATATATTATGTGATGTAACTAAAAATTTATGGTTTTCGTAATTATTCCTTTATCTATGCTATAAGACGTTGCTTCGTACCAAATTTCAAGATTTTGAGTTCACGGGAAGTACCCTGTAGGTTTTGATTCCCTTGCGAGTGTCGATAATTTGCGGCATAAACGGGAGTATCTTGATGTAACTAAAAATTTATGGTTTTCGTAATTATTCCTTTATCTATGCTATAAGACGTTGCTTCGTACCAAATTTCAAGATTCTGAGTTCACGGGAAGTACCCTGTAGGTTTTGATTCCCTTGCGAGTGTCGAAAATTTGCGGCATAAACGGGAGTATCTTTTGATCGCGTTGACTTAGAAGTTTGATTTTTTCACAGCTCCAAGAGACCATAGACTTGAGTATTTGATATGAATTTCAGCTTGATACCTCCACGCGTTCCTGAGAAAAAAGGTCTTGACAGACAGACAGACAGACGGACAACAAAGTGATCCTATAAGGGTTCCGTTTTTTCCTTTTGAGGTACGGAACCCTAAAAAGGTTGAAGTTTAAGAAGATTTTTGTTTGTGAAACTTCATCATCATCATCATCATTTTCCTGGCCTTATCCCAATTCATTTGGGGTCGGCGCAGCATGTCTTCTTCTTCCATACCTCTCTGTTTCTCATGAGACACGTCCTTTCTTACCATAATATCATTCTTAACACAATCCATAATATCCATCGTTTCTCTGGGAGTAGTGATGATTTTATTTACACATCTTGCTACATCATCATCAGCCTATAATCACACAAAGGACAAAGGAGTCCGTTTAATCTGGCCCCTACTTTCCGGAGTGCGTCTGTACAAGTTACTGACAGTCTCGAGCTTCTTGGCACGAAGTTGAGCGCGAATCTGAACTTCGGCGCCTACATCGAGTAGAAAGCTCAAACTGCGGCGAAAAAGCTGGGCATCCTAAACAAGGTTAAGCGGTACTTCAAGCCTGGGCAGCTTTCAGCATTATATAAAGCTCAAGTCCGGTCTGGCATGGAGTATTGCTGTCACCTTTGGCATGCCTCAGCCAAATACCAGCTTGCCACACTTGACTCTGTAGAGCGCAGAGCCAGAAGGCTAATTGGTGACGATAAGTTGGTTATCAAGCTACATAGCCTGGCCCACCGTCGCAAAGTCGCATGTCTGTCGGTCTTCGACAGACTGTACTTCGGAAAGTGTGCGCAAGAGCTCCACGAGCTGATCCCACCATCTCCCTTCTTCCATCGGGAGACTAGACGTACTGCAGGGTATCACCGATACCTAGTCGACATTCCACACATTCGAACGAAGCGCTTTGCTGGGTCTTTTATTATGCGCACAACCAAGGAGTGGAATTCCCTGCCTGCGTCGGTTTTTCCGAGTTCATATAACCCTAATCTGTTTAAGTCGCGAGTAAACAGGCTTCTACTGGGTAAGCTCGTTCCATCGTCGACATCATCTCTGCCCTTAGGGCAAGATTGAAGTCAAGAGCAAGCCCATTTATAATTTTAAAAAAAAGTTCCCACTGTAGGGACTCAGGCCTCCTTTCTAGAAGAGGAATGGGCTGTAATTCACCACGTGGCTCCAGGGTACATGTTTTATATCTTAGAATTTTTTGGTTCTAAAACATGCTGGTTTTTACAATGTTTTCCTTTACTGTTTTGAAGCAGTGGTGATGAAATAAATTACTCAAAGTAATGCGCCGGCCTGGAGCCACAACTTATTGTTCGTAAGTCGAGGCCACCACCACTATGTCACCGCTACTCTAACTACTATCTTTCTTTCTCACATAATGTACCATCTGAATATGATTGATGTAGTCAAGGTTTTGTAACAATATTCTGATTTAAAACCACTGTCCATGGAGTTTCTTACTTGTTTTTCTCCATAGAGATCTATGTGGAATGGTCGACTACAGTATTTAATACTGTGAACGGGATATTTACCATGTTTTCTTATTGTTTCGAGAACTAACACAGTTTTTATGACTGAGACTGTAGCCACATTTCATTTGTTCAAAAATACAAAACTGCCTTTACTGGCCTATTAAATGCTATGATGGCGGATGGAAGCTTAAAGTTTGACAATCAGTTTTACCAAGGATTATCGTATTACCCAGTACTAACTGGGCTGTAGAAGTCAGATAGGCAGTCACTCTATGCAAATATTAGTAAAATTGAACTGTATTCAGTTGGAATGGAAACCGTAGTCAAGATAGGTACACATCACGGAGTAATTTTTGACATCAAATTATCGAAATTATTTCAGCTATTTCAATCAGTACATTTAAGGCATTTTACGCTCGAAAATACAACGTTACATATCAGTAATTTGAACGCATACATATCAAGACGAATGCTCCCGAAAATATACGAATATTCTTACGTACATGTTAAAAATTCTGCCCAATTACCCGCTCTGTTGATCTCATTCGAGTGAATCAATTTTTTTTACTTATACATTTTCATATACATAAGTTGCTTACCGTATAATGTTCGCGAGTGAGTCTGTCATACGCGGAGGGTGTATATTGCAGGGATGTTAGGGAGATCCGTAACCGTAACCGAAACGAAATAAAACGGATAGTTTCGGATAAAGGCGAAACTAAATTGTTATTCCTATACAATATTATTTATTTTCAAGTAATTGTTGGGAATTTATGGGTTTTAGGGATAAATATTTTTGAGAGCTTACTTAATTTACTTAATAATACTTTATTGATACAAATCCTTACAATATAATTATGCTTAATATTTAACAAGGTTCACATTATAGTTAAGGCGTACAAAAGCTGAAACCCTGACTCCTAAACTAGGGAAACCTGTGACTTAAGAGTCAGTGTTCTACTGCCACTTGGACACAATATACGTCGCTGATAACACTGTTTGTTTTGCTCGGCCGAGCTCTCACTTATCAATTGTTAGATTTTGTTGTAAGAGTCTAATATCCGTCCCGTCAGAGCTGCGGGTTGTTCGCAAGAAATACCGCGGTCTCGAGAAAAAGGGCTAAGAAGGAACATGAGTGGTTTTTACTTTTTTAGTCAGTAAAAGTCTGACACTCCTTACCGCTTTGCCCAGAGTGGGAGGAATCATTTGATGATGTCCCAACCCCAAAAAAAAAAGATTCTATTATCCGTAACTGAAAACTAAAACCGTTTAATATCCATATCCGAAACCGGTACAATAAAATTTTCTATTATTATTATTATTTATTCAGTATCGGACAACAATACAATCCATTTTGTTAGTAAAAGGTGCCTTATTCCTAATGTTAGTAATACACAACAAAACACAATCAACACCAGCAACACATTAGGATTTATCTGTCTGAGGCAAGTTGCCCAGAGAGTAATCAAGCAGAAGACGAGCTATCTAAGCTATCTAGTTGACCACCCTCTCCACAAAATGCCTCAGAACAGGGGAGTAAGGACACTCCGCCAGTACTCTCAGGATACTATTGCCACTGACCCGCGTTCGATGCACCAGTGAAGCAACCTTTTTTCGTATTACTGCGTGAAAACCGTCAGTTCGACTTTGCGAAAACATCTCTGATGCACTACAAAAACGGGGCAGTCTCAACAGCATCCTGAAAATATTATTATATTGGACGCGTAAGGCATCCAGCGACCTTTTGGTATAGCTGACCCATAGACCCCCTGCATACATTCCCTGACAGAAAGCCTTGAACAGGGTGATCTTGACCTGGTCACTACATTGGGAAAATCTACGGGCCAACATATTACCTCGGACCGCTAGTGCCCTACGTTCCCTCTCAATGTCTACATTATCCTTAAGGTCGTCGGTAAGCATGTGCCCCAAGTACTTAAACTGGTCTACTTTATTAATGCTCATGCCATTTAGGGTGAAATTAGGTGTATGGTTAAGGCACTTACCGGCGGCCTTAAAGACCATGTATTCACACTTCCTGACATTATACACCAGGCCGTGCGCACCAGCGTACTTCTCGCAGACCTTCAGCATATCTCTGATAGATCCCTCAGTCGGGCCCAGCAGTACCATGTCGTCCGCGTAGCTAATATTGTTAATACTAACACCACCAACACGACAGCCGACACGCATACTGCTGAGCTCGTCTATGAGATCATTTACATATAGGTTGAAGAGCCTTGGGGACGTCAAACCGCCCTGCCTCACACCACACTCCAACCCATACGACTCAGAGAAAGTTCCGGACCATTTTACAACATTAGTCTGGTTTGCATACCAGAACCGCAGAATATTTAGAACTTCCGCCGGTACATTCCTGTCCCCTAGCTTTCTCCACAGCACATCATACGACACAAGGTCGAAGGCTCTGGAGAAATCCAGGAAACAGGCATACACCGGCGTTTTACGGTCTGTATAATACTGGACAGTATTCTTTAAGCTCAGTATAGCGCTTTCTGTTGATAATTCTGGTTGGAATCCAAACTGCGCATCGTGCAAACACAGATACTTCCTCAGACATGAGTCAAGCATACTGTCCAATATTTTTGCAAAGGTGGTCGCCAGAGAGATCGGACGATAGTTTCCCCGGTCCGAGATATCCCCTGTCCTATTTTTAACAATAGGTACAACTACAGTTCGCATCAACTCGGATGGTAAGTGAGAATGACTAATGCACATTGTATAAAACCAGGACAGGACCCTCGGGAGGTGAAACCCAGCATATTTGAAATGCTCAATGCTGAGTCCGTCGTGGCCGGGGGACTTACCTCTACTCATGTTTTGAATAACAGCTTTGACTTCTTTAGCCGTAAAATGTATAAGTGGTTTCACCCCCTCACGGTCAGACTCAGCATCACCCACTGCAACAGAAGGACCCAGAGGCGACTGTACCTTAAAATGTTCCCTAAACATATTCGCAATCCCCCTAGGGTCACTGATCCCTTCTACGCTCACCGGGAGACCAGGCCTAATATCCAACCTACGAGTGGATTTCCAAAATTCCCTAAAATTACATGTGGCTCTTTGTTTTGCTATGATGTCCAGTTTGATTTTTTCTTTATTTTTTTGGCACCATTTTAGCCGACTCTTAAATATTTTACGAGACTCACACATTTCTTCAAATACTACTCCACTTGATGGCCTCTTATGCGTTACCCATAATTTGAACTTAAGCCTGGCCTCACGGTGAGCGTCCCTGACATGACTATTCCAGCCACATATCACTTTGCCTCTCCTTGGCCTGCGGGCTTCCACAATATTGGACTGCTCTGCAGCGTTACATAAAATACCTACAATATTTTTATACAGGTCATCTAAGACACTTTTGTGTGCTGCTGAGTTACACGACCCATAACTACACCCCGCAAACTCAGAGGGAAAGTCAACGTCACGTAAACCAATGTTACATAAGTCACGATACCGTCTAATCTGATGTTCACCCCTTTCCCCCCAAATAACTCTAGAGCGCGGTGCATTTAGTGTTTTTAGTTTAGACCTTACTATATTCAAGTCACACTCAATATACAACGGTAAGTGGTCGGACATATATACATCTTCCATAATGCCCACCCCACTAATTGTTTGCCAAGCAGACAACGAAACTACACAGTGGTCTAGCCACCTCCTACATCCGTGAGCTTCGCTTACAAAGGTGTAATTATCTGTCCCATAACCCAGTTTTTTCACATCTGCACAAATCCAGGATTGGTCATTGCAGAAATTATTTAATTCCCGAAAAAATAATTCATGAGGGTGCGCATTAAAGTCACCTAAAACAAAGACACTCTCAATATCTACGCTTGCAACTATAGCACTAACCTCACCTAGAACCTCTGTAAATATAGGCAAGTTTTCAGTCGAGTCAGTCGGCATATAAACTGATATTACAATAATCGACCGATCACCTATAGTAGCTTTGATGGCAGCTAAACGAGGGCTCGTGCATGATAATATCGATACATCTTCAAAAATGCCCCTTCTCCAGAGAATAGCCACTCCCCCATATGGTCTTCCTACTAGCAGGCCCGCGGATGTGTCAACAGCTGACTTACCCGTATATTCAAATTTGTCACTTATGGTACCTAAGAACGGTATATCATGGGGGAGAAGCCACGTCTCTTGGAGGGCTATTATGTCCGACACTTCACAAATATCCCTTACACTATCTATTGAGCGCTTAACTGATTTACAGTTAAAACTGGTAAACTTGCAAGTATTGTTGTTATAGAACGATTCTGTTTGATGGGAAAGCGGACTGTATCTAAAAGGTAGGTAAAGGACTCACCGAAGCTCGCTGAGGGCCGGCTGGCTCCGAATACCTGAATGATGTGTTTTATGCTGTGGGGCGCCCCAATTCTTGGTTCTTGATGATGGTGATGGTATTGTTTGATGGCACACACAATTATTGTCTTTTAAAACACTTGGTTGCAGTATTTCACGATTATTTTACGGAGTCGATATGTTCGGTGGCGAAGTATGGCGGGGAACTACTAGTGAATGTTTTTGACGTTAGGTGGCGCTGTTTGCGCAGGAAAATGATAGGATTGGAAAGGGCGGGGAATTCAAACTGTTTATGGTGCTTTAACATTATCTTCCCCCCTGCTGGCGAATTGATGAGACTGAGAAGTCTGAAGTAAATATTTGTTCACAACAACCATTGCTTTGATATTATGATTGGATAAATATGGTGATGAATATATAAAACAGAATAGATAATTGAAATGTTTTGATCACAATATGAATGTATAATAATATAAAAATAAGACATGACTAGTCAGTCATATCTGGTAATGGACACAATTTCACAAGTGGCCTTTTGAGCATACCTTGTGCAATCCTGACCGTAGCAGAACGAGAAACACCATCACGTCCTGGGTGTAATCCGACGATTCTACCTAAACGCCATCGCAGTGGATGAGTAGTCTCGTCTCTGATAATAACGAGCTGGTTGATTTTTGCCGGAGGTGAATTCACAGTCCATTTCAATCGCTGTGACAAATTTGTAAGGTATTCACTATGCCATCTAGTCCAGAAATCCTGGTGCATTTTCTGTAATAGATGCCAACGTGTTAGCCTATTCATTTTTGTGTTGGAATAGTCTGGTGAAGGCACTGATGTTAGGGGTGCTAATGTTAAAAAGTGCCCTGGTGTAAGTGCTGTTAGGTCTGATGGATCTGAACTCAATGCTGATATTGGTCGCGAATTTAAAACTGATTCGATCTGTGTCAAAAGTGTGTTTAACTCTTCATATGTTAGGATTTGATCACGTATCACACGATATAGGTGAGTTTTTACGGACTTCACCCCGGCTTCCCAAAGGCCACCCATGTGTGGTGATCCTGGAACGTTAAATTTGAAGTCAATGCGCTCCGATTCACAAGCTGAACGCATGATTTCTGATAATTGTGACTGCGCACCTTTGAAATTGGTTCCGCAATCGCTATGGATGATGTTGCAACGACCGCGTCTAGCAATGAATCTGCGTAGAGCAGCTAAAAAGCAAGATGAAGATAAATCACTGGCAAGCTCCAGATGAAGAGCTTTTGTTGAAAAACAAACAAAAAGACAAAGGTATGCCTTTGTTGAACGCACACCTCGATAACGTTGAAACGTAATGTTGAAGGGTCCTGCATAATCACAACCCACAACCTGAAATGGTTTGATTTGATTGACGCGAGAATGTGGTAAATCTGCCATCACTGGCTGAAAGTTTCGTGGCTTCATACGGAAACAACGATAGCATTTTGAAATGATCTGATTAATGGCTCGCCTTGGTGACAAAATCCAAAAATTTTGAAGTAACAGATACTGCATTGTTTGCAGACCAGGATGTAAATTTTCGTTATGTGTGCACTGGATGATAAGTTGCGTCAAACGATGCTTGCGAGGAAGCAAAGCTGGATGTTTTGTTTCATAATCAAGGTTTGACTGAGAGAGCCTACCCCCCACACGCAACACTTGATTTGAATCTAAAAATGGACTAAGTTTTCTGAATGATTTTGATAATACATGATTTGATCTCAAATGTTTGATTTCTTCACTAAATTCGGAATGTTGGGTGTGTTTCACAAGTACCATGAGGCTATGATGAAGTTCTAGTTCTGTTAAATGACCTGTACGCTTGTTTTTGCGCAGGGCGTTGATAAAACGATTGCAATATGATAAAATACGTTGAATCTTCCTCAATGATGAAAATCTTGTTAATAAATGATCGATTGGATTAGTTTCTACTGCGTTTGACACGTTCAAAACGCAGGCACGTTGCTCACAATTCACCTCTGGATGTGGCGTCATGTTTGAATGTTGAGGCACTTTGGGCCATTGATCTTGATTTGAGGATAGCCAATGAGGGCCAGTCCACCACAGGTCATGATTGATAAGCTCGTCGGGTGATAACCCACGACTCGCTGCATCCGCAGGGTTTTGTTTTCCTGGGACATGATTCCAAATTGCTTCTGGTAATTTACGCTGAATATTGGATATGCGATTGCCAACAAACGCCTTAAAATTTGATGAATTTGACTGGATCCATGACAAAACTATCATAGAATCAGTCCACGCATGTACACTCTCTATGGGGAGAAGTTTGCTGTATATGTTGATTATGTGTCTCATTAGGTCTGCCAGCAAAGAACTGCCACACAACTCAAGCCTTGGTAAAGTTCTGCGTTTCGTTGGGGAGACACGAGACCTCGCACTAACCAGGATGACCTGGTGTTGATGATATTGATTGGTAGCACGAAGATACACAGCAGCTGCATAACCAGCCTCACTTGCGTCTGAAAACCCATGCACCTGATAAGTCACTGCGTCGTCAGATGTGATGCGGCGTGGTATCTTAAGCTGGGCTAGGTGAGGCAACTGCTGAACATACTTTATCCAAATTTGATTGATGTCGTCGGGAACAGATTGATCCCATGATGAACCGAGCAACCACAAACGTTGAATTAAATGCTTTGCTAAAAATGTTAATGGGGTTAAAAGACCAATGGGGTCATAAATACGTGCCAGCTCTGAAAGCATGGTACGTTTGGTACACTCACGATTGATTTGATTCACTTGGTAGTTGAATATGTCCTCCCGGGAATTCCAGGCTAGACCGAGAACCTTTACAAAATTACCATCACTATCGAATGTTTGATTGACATTTGGCACTACTCTATGTTCTTCTGGTATGTTTTGTAATACATCTGCATGATTGCTGGACCACTTTCTCAGCTCAAAGCCTCCAGCCGCCATGATGTTAATCAGCTGCTGCTGAAGAGCGACCGCCTCTTCGATGCTCTGACACCCTGTAACGGCATCGTCGACATAGATGTCCTCTAACAACACCTGAGCTGCAGCTGGAAACGAGCTGCCTTCGTCGCGGGCCAATTGATGTAACACACGAATTGCTAAAAATGGTGCTGATGATACACCGAAAGTCACACGATTGAGACGGTATTCTTGTATTGGCTCACTAGGGGAGCCCCTGAACAGGATTCTCTGAAAATCCAGATGTTCTGCTGCTATTCGGATCTGCCGGTACATTTGCCGGACATCCGTACAAAACACAATGGCATGAAGCCTGAAACGCAAAAGAATGTTGGTGATGTCGGTCTGAAGTTTAGCGCCCGTAAGAAGAGTATCATTTAAGGATACACCTCTTTTATCCTTCATTGATGCATCATAGACCACACGAAGGCTACGATCTGATTTTGATACGGCATGATGCGCCAAGTAAAATGCTGTAGGAGATTGACACTCAACTGCAGGGACCTTCTCCATCTGACCACTTGATAGGTACTCCATAACATGTTTACTGTATTGTTCATGAAAAGCTGGCTTTACCATGAGGCGTTTTTCCAGCTGCACAAAGCGCCGATGAGCAATTGTGTAAGCACCCTCAAAGGCCACTGATGATTGATCACGGAATGGTAACGTGACAATGTATCGTCCCTCACTGTCACGCTTGTGCGTTGATAGGAATATTTCCTCACAATGTATGTCATCCACCGAGTGAGTTTGTTTGCTGTCTTCACACGGTATGTTTTCCAACTCCCACAACTTCTGAACGGCAATATCCAGATTGGAGTCCATTGATACATGATTGATTGATAGAGGAATGGATGATGATGACTTTGATAAGGTTTTTCCCATGAGAATAAATCCAAATATGGTATTGATGGCAGTTGCTGCATGTGGACCACCATCAATTTTTCCTGGTAAAAGAATTTGAGGGAATATCTCTCCACCAATGAGGATATCCACAGGACCAGAGGAATGATATTTCTCATCAGCCAATTTGATATTTGATAAATGTTGAAAATTGTTAATGTCCACTGGATGGGTGGGCATGTCACCACAAATTTTGTCCAAAGTCACCGCTTCTGTTGTAAAAGAGGGCTCTGGTTTCCCAACTGGTCGGATTTCCAAGAAGACCTTGCCCGTGGAAAATGCAGGAACATCCCCTATACCTGACATAGGAGTTTGAGTTTTATACTGTGCCAACCCTAAGCGACGGACACATACCTTGGTGATGATGTGACTTTGACTACCAGGGTCCAATAAGATACGGACCTTCTGAAAGGAGCCTCGACCGTCCTTGACCTCCACCTCAGCAGTGGCAAGCATCACAAAATGCGTATTTGATGTTGATCTTGCAGTTATGTTTGATAATGATGTAACGGGTGTGATCACATTTTCCTTGGAATCAGAAGTTGGTGCTGGGCCTTTCCCTGTATGAGAAACACCTGGTTGTTTGTGTTGAGAGTTGACTGACCCACTTGTCTCCGTCTTTTTTGGAAAGTGTAGAAGGCTGTTGTGCTTTTGTCCACATGATTTGCATGTATGCAATGAATTACAATTGGCTGTGATATGGTTTGACCGTAAACAGTTGAAACACAATTTGTTTTGTCTCACAATTTGAGACCTCTCATGAGGAGATTCTGATAAAAACTTTGAACATGAGTAGAGAGGATGATCCTCTTTACACACTACACATGATTGATTAGGCGCTTGGGCCAAAAGCATTGTAGGCTTTGATTGGTTGTTTGAAACCACACGCTTGTTATTTTGCTGTTGCACAGCTGATGATGATGATTGATTGTTCACATTTAATGTTGAGCGTTCAAGGGCATTACACCTATCTACCAAGAATGTGGATAATTCCTTGAAGCTTGGAAAATCACTACTGGTATTGGCCAGCTCAAAAGCTTCCCGAGATGCCTTATCTAATTTTGTAAGCAATGAATGAAATAACACAAAATCCCACTGTGATGTTGGTAGCCCTAAAGATGTGAGCATTGATAAATTTTCATTATAAAGGTCTAACATTGTACGCAAGCTTTGAGCAGAACCGGAGTGCATCGCCTTCAAATTATTGATCTGTTCCCAACACATGAATGCCAAATACCTCTTGTTGTTATAACGATTAACTAATGCTTTATAAGCACTGATGTAGTTACCCTCACACACAGGAAACGCACGAATGATATTGATTGGATCTCCAGATAATGATGTGATCAAATATTGAAACTTTTCTACATTTGATAAGTCATTTCTGTTATGCACTAATGTGTTGAAAAGGTCAATGAACCCTGGAAAATCTTTGAACTGCCCCGTGAATAAAGGCAGCTTCATAGGTGGTAACTTAGCTGTTCTATTTTTGGACTCACTGGAAGGCAAAGAAGTCTCCACCTTTGCTGACAAGTATTTACGCTTGGCCTCTATTGTTTCAAAGAACATATCATCGGCCTGTTCTTGGAACTTAAATTGAGCTTGTTGCACTTCCTTTTCGTCCATACCTGCCTTTTTGCACTCACACATTAATTGAATTTGGGCTTCGTTAAATGTTTCCAGTACCTGATCTACGCGCGAACACCAAGTTTCTAACCTATTTATTTGATTTGGGTCTGTTTTGCAACTTCGTGCGCAAATTACAGCATCATGAAGGCGCTTAAGCGCCATGTTACGCTTAGATTCATAATGTGCGATCAATGCTTCACTCATTTTGAAAATTAGTTACGCACTTGTTTACAAAAGTTGTATCGCTATCGATTGGTAAATAAAATCACGACACGAAATGATTGTCAATGTCACTGTCTGAAGTTACACTTATAACGTCACTGATAAATGTTAGTTGTGAAGACTGTCACAACAGCTGTTCTGAAACAAGCTTTACAAACACAAAATAGTCTATGGTTTGGTGAAATGATAATTATGAGGTTGGCAATAATTTTGGCAAACGGTACCAACACAATGATACGAGAAAATGTAGGTAGTTACTACTGATAAGATACGCGGTTTTGAATAAAACAATGATACTGAACACAATGAAATCCTGGTGTTATATGTTGCACCAAGGATTCCAACACAAAAATGATAATTTTAGGCGCTGTATGTTACACCTAAAACACACGATCAAAATGTATGTGATAACACGAATGAGAAATAAGAGAAACACTGATGACGAGACAACTCACTCTTGATTGCGAACAAGTGAGCGTTCGGTAGGTACGTTGCTAAGATGACTACCTACCACAAATATGATGAACACAAAACACTGGCACAATTTGTTATTTGTGTTGTTTTAATATGATATTTATGTTTGTTTGATCGAATGAGTTCCCGCGATGATGAATGATAATTAAGTATGATTAACTTGGAAATATGATAAAATACACTTGCTGTGTTGTAGAACAACTGACAACCGTAAATAAAACAAAAGTTATGTTCAAAAATGAGGTTAGATGATAAAAATATGTTAAGATTAAGATAAATTGAATGATTGTTGTGTTGCAATTTGGTTTTTGCGAACAAATATGGCTGACCCCACAATTTACACAATAGAAAAAATAGGATTACTGATACTATTTCAGCAATCCGGATCGACAAGGACCATAAAAATGTTATAGAACGATTCTGTTTGATGGGAAAGCGGACTGTATCTAAAAGGTAGGTAAAGGACTCACCGAAGCTCGCTGAGGGCCGGCTGGCTCCGAATACCTGAATGATGTGTTTTATGCTGTGGGGCGCCCCAATTCTTGGTTCTTGATGATGGTGATGGTATTGTTTGATGGCACCCCTAGTAGCATTTTTTGTTGGCATTTAGTTGGGCCACATCAGAGGTATGTGGCCCAACTAAATGCCAACAAAAATGTATGTGGCCCAACTAAATGCCAACAAATGCCAACAAAAATGCTACTAGGGACACACAATTATTGTCTTTTAAAACACTTGGTTGCAGTATTTCACGATTATTTTACGGAGTCGATATGTTCGGTGGCGAAGTATGGCGGGGAACTACTAGTGAATGTTTTTGACGTTAGGTGGCGCTGTTTGCGCAGGAAAATGATAGGATTGGAAAGGGCGGGGAATTCAAACTGTTTATGGTGCTTTAACAATTGTTTAGAGTACAGTTCATACTAAAAATACTAATAATCACTATAACTTAACCTTCCGACTTTTTACGGTACATAAAATGCACGAAGCGCCTAAAAGTTATGCCATCTGGCCACAGTTGATCATTTAAAAACAAGTCTAATTTGTTCTTAGAAACAAATAGCTTATAAGCATTATATGTTTTCCCTGCTTTCATGTTTATCATATCGCTATAACCGTATGCGTAACCAGATCCGAAGTTTCATATCCATAACATCCCTGGTATAATGACGTATACCTAAGTTTATACCGATGACATGCTGGGCACGTCGTCTAGTTGCCTGCTTTTATAATGATGTTATTTTAAGATTCAGTAGGTGGCAGGATTTCACCCATACCTTATCGATGTTCCACACATTCGTACGAAGCGTTTTGCTAAATCTTTCATTATTCGTACAGCCAAGGAGTGGAACACCCTGCCTGCGTCGGTCTTCCCGAGTTCATATAACCCCAATCTATTTAAGTCGCGAGTAAATAGGCTTCTTCTGGGTAAGCTCGTTCCATCGTCGACCTATCTCTGCCCTTGGGGCAAGATTGAGGTCAAGAGTAAGCCCATTTAATATAAAAAAGGTGGTGAATAGGTTTGAATGGGTTGTTATGGCTAGATAGTTTAGGCAGTGTCCATAATTATAATTACTCTGATGCGAAGATGAAAATTGATATAATAGATGGTAAAGTTAATCGTGAATATTAGAGTTTTGTTATATTAGTAATGGTTTCCGTCCGTATGTCACGACTATTTTACTTCGAGACTGTTGGCACGATATAGTTGGATTTTTAGGCGAACATAAAAAATAGGAGTTTTCCTCTAAAAGAGTGCTGTGGGTCTATCGACAGTTTATATCCAGATTCATCGAATACTTCTTTTCTCGTAATAGGAGAACGTTCTGAAAAAATATAGGTTTGTAGAACGTAAAATAAGCCATCAACGAAAATTGGTTTTGAATAACTTTTTTCGTGAAACTGTAGTAGTTACAGAACAAATTAAACATGAAGAACAAAATTAGTTTTGCTTTTGAGTATAAATTGTCATAGAAATGAGCGTTATAATGTTGATATTTTATTGTTTGTTGTTACGAAATCCTTTGTACGCAAATCCGACTCGCCTTTGACAAGTTTTAATAAATTTTGCAATACACTAACACTTTAACGCGGTCTCAAAAAAAACTACAATAGACCTTTAATTGGTTTTATATGTCCCTAAAGCTTAGTATAGCAGCACCCTGATGCAGAAAGGCTTGAACATAATACCGTCAGTACGGATAGACTGCCACACAGCCACTGGGAAGCGTCACTTTTATCGAATTTTCCGATTCATGTAATCCGGCCAAATTACGGAAACGTACGGCCGTGGAATGCGTTTTAATACGTCGCGGTTGAGGCTTTGATTATAATGTAATCATTGTTAAAATAACGACTATTATGATTGTTTATTGATTATTTTCTTTGATAAATTTACGATAGCAATAATTATGTTGGGGTCGGCTTCCAGTCCAACCGGATACAGCGTGGGTATAAAGACGTCCACTGCTGGACATAGGCCTCTCCCAGGTGTCGCCACATTGTACGGTCCCGTGCGTTTCTCATCCAGCGGGTTCCTGTAACCTTGACCAGGTCATCTGTCCACCTAGTGGGAGGCCTTCCAACGCAACGTCTTCCGGTTCGCGGTCGCCATTCCAGAACTTTTCGGCCCCATCGGCCATCCGTTCTGCGAGCAATGTGCCCTGCCCATTGCCACTTAAGTCTGGCGATTCTTCGGGCTACGTCGGTAACCTTGATTCTCAAGCGGATGTCCTCATTTCTGATTCGATCACGCAAGGAAATTCCGAGCATAGCCCTCTCCATTGCCCTTTGGGTGACTTTGAACGGACCCATTTACGGACCTTTTATTGTTTAGCCAAAAGCTTTTCCTATATAAACTCCACCTGCTTCCTGTTAAATTGTATAGACTTTTTATCTCGCTCGCCCTCTCGCAATACCTTCCCGTATATTCCCACTCATGAGCAACGCACTGTCACATCGCATGCAATTATCCCGACTGTACCGCGACAGCCGATCACTCGGTGTCTGTGTTGACTGTACACCGAGTCTCCTCACTGCCTCTCTGTAAATAATGGGTAATCGGAATCATGGAGGATTTATTTACTTAATATTACTTTGTGTTTGTTTGTTCTTTTCGTTAATTTATTAGTTGCAGTAAGTTTTATAGTTGAGTAGGTTTATATAGCTGGTACGGAGATTGTTTGTAAACACATTCAATCACTTGATTTGATGTACCTACAGAAGACATCAATTGAAGACCCACAATTACTTGATTTGATGTACAGAATGCTTGGTTGACGGTTTCGTGGAGGGTCCGTTTACACCCTGCATGGGTATTTTGGTGTCCCCATGACTTGAATCTTGAATAATAGTCCTTGAATCTCCATCCCAAAAATCAAATTAACTGTTAAAGTGTTCTCCTTTCATTCAATAGCTAATTCTGTTCTTCCACAGGACCGCGGCGGCTGGTCGCAGTGGAGCGAATGGTCGCTATGTTCACGAACATGCGACGGAGGTGTATCACGCCAGCTTCGGACTTGTTCGTCACCAGCCGGGTGCCGCGGCGAACCAGTGCGCTACAAGATCTGTAACATGCAGGTGAGTTATGTTGCCCTGGTACCTGAGAGTGAATAGTTACCCTAGTAGCATTTTTTGTTGGCATTTAGTTGGGCCACATACCTCTGGTTAGTTGGCAAATGCATACAATTGGCGGGCAGTTTGCGGGTTGGGCCCAAAACTGATGGCCTACGTGGATTTGCCTACGAAGGCCCAACTTGCGATAGGGCCAACGTGCATTGCCCTACGGAGGCCCGAGGAAAACGTGTTATGGGTAGGCCCAACGACACATAATACATGTAGGCAAGCGGTTGTATGTTTGTTGGTTCTATAGCTGGTTTCATAGCGACGCGTCTCACCAGCGCCGGCCGTACGCGTGTCGCTGAACATCAACTTTATCAGCTTCATAATAAGTTTGGTTTTTGCGATGTTTTGAAAAACCAACCTTATTTTAAAGCCGATAAGGTTCATGTGCGTGCGGCCGGCGCTGGCAAGACGCGTCGCTCTGAAACCAGCCCTAAGGCTGCCTGTCCACTGAAGCGGAGTGAGGCTGCGGAGCGGAGAAACGCACAAATATTAACCAATAGGATTGCATACTGGGACCGGAGCGAATATTTTATGCAGTGCTATTGGTTAATATTTCTCCGTTTCACCGCTGAGCAGCCTCGCTCCGCTTCAGTGGACAGTCAGCCTAATAGGCCAACCCAGACGACGACATACAAAAGTCACCCACCAAACAGTCGTCTCTCTTTTGCACTTTGACGTGAGTACATGAGAGGACGTTGTGTCGTCTGCGTTGACCTATTCTACTTTGTGTTAATTAACTGAAATTAAATGAAATACAAATTATGATAATTGAATATTTATTTATTTTTATATTATGTTATTTACAAAATGAAGACAAATTTTACACAATTTGGAGACGGTAGCTCTGCAGTAAAACGATACACACCGTACCTAGGTACTATGATACATTGATAGAGTACCTACCTACTTTTACAAAGTTACACTTTGCAGCTAAGTTGTTGTCAAAGATTCGTTCAAGGATTCTTCTTGTGATAGGACCAGTTTTGTTCCCACCAATGTAGGTTATGTAGTTTATCTGCAACAAACACAACACAACCCATTATAGTAAGACAACAAATACTTATGCAATGCCAGTAAGGATAAATTATAGACAATTTTTTGTTAGGTTATGTGCGAATTAACTTGAGACCGGGCCGATGATTCAATTTCAATTTATGTTGTGCAAAATGATGCGTCGTAGTATTTTTTTTAGCTAGAGATTTGCACGAGATTTACTTATTAAGAACAAAATAAGATAGTATTTCATAAATAATAGCATCTTAGTCTCAGGTCTCAAGGTAATTCGCACGGGTTCTAAGTAGATAAATACCTACTTATGAAAAACTTACCCGTTTCGTAAAATAAACGTTTTACAGGACATAATGTCCATGTTATCTTAGTTGGAGCCTCGTTACTGCTAAAGCATTTGTTGAATAATATTCTATATTCTATCTAAAACTGCAATAATATTATTATTGCAGTTTTAGGTATATGGAGGCCACATGCAATGCGTCTTCCGTGGCGTCATCCAGTTTTCACGCACCACACCGAGTTCCCCACCGTAACCATCTTCATCGTCAAATTCCACAACTTTAAACATTTTTATCACTGCCTGTTGTTGAATACCTATCTTTATTATAACCATGTTAATGTATAACATGCTTTATAGTATAGTCTTTATAGTATCTATGGTCTCTTGTCTGTGGATACGAGAAGAGACCTGTCATGTTTGTTACAAGAGCGATGTACCTAATCACAGCGTGCTTTTATTAAAATAAATATGTTCTAGCTAAATAGTGTTCTTCATTGTACTTCATCAATCTTTAATATGGTAGCAGAGCGTGTGAACAAATTGATAATTCGTTGGGTTGCGATCCACGGACACACGTAAAGAAGTATCGAGGTACCGGAAAAATGGCGACTGCGGCGTCATTACTACCTATATTAAACGAGAAAACCAACTTCAGTACATGGAAATACCGAGTGAAACTGATACTCGAGGAAAGACAAGTGGCTTATGTATTAAGTACAGAAAAACACCACGATAGGAAGAGTGTGAGTGGATGCCTTATATTTTGTGGAATAAATCCAGTGGCATGGTTCTCTAAAAAACAGAACTGTGTTTCATTATCGACAGCTGAGTCGGAATACATAGCTGCTGCAGCAACTGCTCAGGAGTTGATTAATCTTCAGGGTATTGCAGCAAGCCTCCATAACCTTCGAGAGGGGGTATTATTAGTAGACAACAGGTCAGCTATATGTATGGCAAAGAGTTATGAAAATTCAAAAAGAACCAAACACATCGATATCAGAGCACATTTTATTAAAGACCTTGTAATTAACAATAAAATACAAATAGAGCATGTTTCTACTAATTTAAACTATGCAGATATAATGACCAAAAGTTTAGCTAAAGAAAAGATGGATAACTTCATTTGTAAAATTATTGTTTAAATTATCGACCTAATTAATTGTTCATTTTATAGCTATGTGTACAAGTATAAATATAAAAATGTAAAAGGTAAACATAATTCAGTTCATTGTTAACTTTAACTACAGCGTATCTATACCTAGTGACTATGTTTTGATTAGCTCATAAATATTCTTATGTGCATGTGTCTAGAAGAACTTAGTAAGTAAATTTAATTAGTTCCTGCATTGTACAAATGCCTATTAACTAGTAAGGTAAATTTAACTAATTGATTTTTTTTTAAAGGTATCTTGCAATTGTAATCATGGTGGATTAGAATTGTGGGGGGGTGTTGAATACCTATCTTTATTATAACCATGTTAATGTATAACATGCTTTATAGTATAGTCTTTATAGTATCTATGGTCTCTTGTCTGTGGATACGAGAAGAGACCTGTCATGTTTGTTACAAGAGCGATGTACCTAATCACAGCGTGCTTTTATTAAAATAAATATGTTCTAGCTAAATAGTGTTCTTCATTGTACTTCATCAATCTTTAATACCTGTCAGGCTAATATTTTATATAATAATATAAATAAAACAAATACTCCGCAGCCGCAAGCGCACCCGGCACCGCACAAATGAAATAACAAACTGCAAAATGGCGGGCGGGCCGGGCGACGGGTGCCGCCGCCCGCCCCCCGCGCACCCCGATACCACCCCGTAGGAGCAGCAAGTAACAGGGCCATTGAAGGGTATCTAAGTTGGACCGATGTTGTTATCATAACTTAAATCCCTACAAAAATCTCCCAACAGTAGGAATAGAAGCAGCAGGCCCGTCGTTAGTTGGCCCAATGTTGTTTTAATAACATAAATCCCTACAAAAATCACCCAACAGTAAGAATAGTAACGCAGGCCCGTCGTTGGCTCTTCGTAGGGCAAATAGTGCATGTTTATGACAATGGGCCTATTTTAAGTTTGGGTTGGCGGAATAACTAACCGTCTGCCAATACATTCCCAACTGTTGGCGTATGGAAGCCAACGGCAATTGCTACTAGGGTAGTGAAGACACTGCCCATTTTCTACTAGACGGCTAGGCAGTGATCTGCAACAACAGTGAGTTCTGTCGCCTTGGTACCTAAGAGCGTATTGTCACTTTATGCTGGGGGCTAGCAGCACTTTACGCTCATGTTCGTATGTCTCTGGTGACCGTGGTGAGCCAGTGCGCTACAAAAGATCTGTAACATGCTGGTGAGTTCTGTCGCCCTGGTACCTGAGAGCGTCAGATATAACACAACAGTCACACTTTACTTCTTCGGAATACCCTCTATCTAACTAAGTGCCATGTGTAACCTGCAACGGCTCACCCGGTTGTGTTAAAGAAATCTGAATCGATGACTCAGATTTTTTACAAGCAGCACGTAGCAACCTTAATAGTTCTAACATTTGATCAATTCAAATCCTGGAGGGTGCAGTTATTTGTGCACGACTGACAATAGAGGAGGTGTGGTATGTAGTCATCATAGAAGAGCCCTAGTAATTAGACCCGAATGGTGAATGATACAAGACGCGTCGCAAGACCAAAAAGCATCCACATTACTTTATTGATCCGGAGTAATGTTTCCAGATTCACTTTTATGGAATAGGTTGTCCAATCACGTTTTGGATCATTCTGCTTTCTTTTCAATGAAATAGCAGAAACGATGAAGTAGGCTATGAACCCGAACTGTAGAGAAACTAGACAACACACTCGCAAAAACCATACAGGCAACTATAATCACATAACCAGCAACAACAGCAATTATAACAACGAACAGACAGCACAGATCACTACCATTACATTTACCAATCACTTTTAAATTCTTTCCCAACATTAATTTCTTTCACCAACACAACAGCCAAACAGCAAACAGCGCTTTACTCGATATCGTCGCAATCAAAGTGTCGCATTGGACGCCCAATAATTGCGCCATACACTCGCGGACGAAATAAATGGGCCCGACTATGCCTGATGGAAACCGATGGATGAAGTAAATAATGGAAGGAGCGTGCCCAGAAGATGCCTGTTCACTCTTGCTTTGAAGGCAGATGGGTTGAATGAGGGAAGTAACATAGATACCGGCAGAGAAATCCACATTTGCTGAGGCTATGTGCATAATAAACGTCATACCTTTAATAAATCATCAGGTTACATCATTTAGCTGACGTAACAGCAGATCAATGCCATTACATTTACCAATCACTTTTAAATCCTTTCCAAACATTAATTTCTTTCACCAACACAACAGCCGAACAGCAAACAGCGCTTTACTCGATATCGTCGCAATCAAAGTGTCGCATTGGACTCCCGATAATTGCGCCATACACTCGCGGGCGAAATAAATGGGGCGTTAACTTAATGAAACTGTTTAGCTCGCCGTTCCGACCGGTTGTGGCTCTTAAATGATTAGTGAGTGTGGGTAAGGATTAAGGTTTTTCGTGTGTGATTGTAGAGGTTTTTCGGATGAGAACATTGATTATAAGCTAGAAGTTGTTATGCAGTGGTGATGAAATAAATTACACGAACTAAAGAGCTTGCCTAGGTCCAACCCACGACTCACTGTTCCTAAGTCGGGCCCGCCACTTCCTTACAATAATATAAAATAAAAACATGTCCACTTCCCCATAAAACTAAAGAAAAGATTACGATAACAGTCCTATAAATCAGGGTACCTCTTACTAATTCAAAATTTATAAAAACAATTGTGTGCCGCTTACATTGTCCCCCTGTGTACAGACGACACATTGTCTACGGAACCGTGCCTTATTAAATAAATGCAGAACGCATGCTCGTGAATAAAATTAATTTTAACTGTTTTTTTGTAAAAGGAGAATAATGGCACAAGTTGGTAGCCGACTGCACGCAGCAGCAGCAGACGATAATAAATGTTGTCGCTGTCGTCACGACACGTCGTTGCGTCATGTCATTTCACTAAAAGGCATAATTATCTCCTGTTGTTTCTGTTATCTATGGGCACTACTGATCTGCGGTCGGACGACACCAACGCCTGCCGCTCGACGACGCGTCGCTAGCTTCATGTCGCTAACTACGGAGGGAATTTCATAGAAATACGTAGAAACCAGTAGTGTCGCTGCGACATGTCGTCTGCTGCTGCTGCGTGCAGTCGGCTACCAACTTGTACCTTAATGCTTGGGAATTATACAATAAATGGATTCAGTATCATGCATGTTATACCCGAAGGGTTACGCAGAGGTGTACTCAGGTGTTTAAGTCCCCTGTGATAGAAGGGCGAGCCTCTTGCTTTTTATCGGGCACAAACCCAGAGAAATTCTTAATGGATAAACCCATTAAAACTTGGCAATCGAAGCTAGAACCTCACGGTCAAAAACAGCGGGCCCTTTTCATTACCCGACTGCGAGAAGCTGCGAAGCGCGAGAGAAAAAATGCGTTGCCACATACTAGGAATTTCGACTGTGCCGTGGGTACGTTTACAAACACTATTAAACGCACATACATAAATAACCAGACTGTAAATGACTTACTGTAGGCCATACAAATATTTGCTCCGAGCGGGGATCGTACCCGCGGCACTCAGCTCAGCAGCCAGTTGCTCAACCACTGCACCAACCGTGCAGACTGCAGTCATTTTAATAGCACCCTTCTAACTAACAGAACAGCTTTAAAGAAGTCCATCTATTAAACCCACTTGCTTATCTATACATAACAGGATAATATAGAATCACTTAAAACTATCGTCAAACTAAAACCGTGAAGCGATCGCTTTCACCGCACCGAGGTAATATTCAATTAAAAACTCTCAAACTATCAATTTATTTGAGATATATAACGTTAATACAATCAAAACTATTTGAAACGATAACTTTTCAATATGGTGGTGTATTGGAACATTATTCCGCGAACGAACATGGGAAGAAACTTTGAACATGATTAATAGAATGACTTAGCGCGGAGCTTGTTACACCGAAGTGTACTTAAGCTGCTGTTTGATACGGTCTGACAGCGGCCGTGTATGTATAGTGTGAAATAGTTTGTTTTACGTAAAGCCTCGGAAATCCGCTGGTCCCGGGGGTCGGGTGGCTTTCGAGACCGGGACCACGGTCCCAAAAGCCACCTGTATTATTTTAATTATTTTGGAGGGGTTCATCGGGACTACGAGAAGAACGAAGTTACAGTACAGTTGGCAAAAAAGTGACATTTTTGAAGTACGAAACCCTTAAAAAAAGTTGATGAAAGCTTGATTGGTCGTGGTGCTCACAAGTCGTAAGTCACAAACAATACAAACATCAGAAGAGAACTGCCAACACTTCAACAGTTCGTGAAACAACGCCATATAATAAGACGAGTATAAAAGTTAGAGGTTCTTATACGGAAGTTTGACGTCACTGCCGAGTGAGCCACAAACCGAGGCTGACAACGTGGAGATTGAATCTCTGTGATTGTGTACTTAGTTTTACTTTTTTGGTTAGTTTATTATTCACTAGGAAACGGTAAAGTTTGGTAAAGTTTTTGGCGTTGAAAGGTTTACTGTGTTTTTTTAACCGACTGAAAAAAGGGAAGAGATTCTCAATCTTTCTTTGTATCTATGTTCCCTGATTACTCGAAGATGGCTGGACTGATTTGATTTCTTTTTGTTTGAAATGGTTTACTTCCCAGGTGGTCCCATGATCATCAAGTCAGGATCTGATTATAAGAACCTGGAAAAATGGAGAGAACTCTTCAAATTTTATGGGCACACTTGAAGCGATTTGGGTAGTTTTTGGAAGAGTGCTTTCTCGGAGTGATCCCATTTTTAGGGTTCCGTAACTCAATAGGAGAAACTCGTGACTTGTTATAAACCACCGCTCGGGTTGGTATTTACAACCCGAGCGGTGGTTGTTAAGCAGTTCTTACCTTTTTTTAATGGCTGGGAAATCATCAAATGACTGAACTGAGCTTTAACTTATAAAAGTTAAAGCTAAATAAATAAATCCAATTTATCTGGTTATCTGGCGCAGACTAAAGTTTGAGAGATACGCCGCTCCCGCGCGGTTTATCGCTTGCCGCCCCGCGCACTCACTGCGGCCACTTGTATGAACGAGCTATGGCACGAGTTGCCCGCGCGCTCCCCGCGGAAAGTAGCCCGCGCCGCTTCCCGCGCCCGCGTACCCACTACGGACACTCAAATGAAGTTCCATACGTTTAAGTTTGTCGCGCCGCGCCCGCCCCGCGCCCGCGTTTGCAGTCTGGCCAAGCACTCAGCCGAAAAACGGTCAACATTGACCGGTCCCGTGCGTCTCGCATCCAGCGGATTCCCGTAATCTTCACCAGGTCATCAGTCCACCTAGGAGGCCTCCCAACGCAACATCTTCCGGTTCGCGGTCAACATTCCAGAACTTTTCGGCCCCATCGGCCATCCGTTCTGCGAGCAATGTGCAAACCTAATGCCCCAAAAGTATCACAATTTCCTAAAATTTAATCAAGGAGTAACAAAAAACAGTTCCAAGCCACGTTTCTGTATAGTTTGAAAATAAAATTAAGTTAGAGGGTTAGACCCCTTTTAATAAAATTAAGGTCATCAGTAGCTCGTTAGCACTATTGTTTATTACTTGAACACAATGGAACATTATTACACCATTTTCTGAATGCTAATTATGTTGGTAGTAGATACTAGATATTAAAGTGTCAGTTGGTACTTAAAATATTTTGGGGTAAACAGTCATACTATAGGATCCTTATTTCTTGGCTGCCTCGTTGGTGTAGTGGTCGCCAGTGCGACTACAGAGCTTGACGTCCTGGGTTCAACTCCTAGGTCAGACAAAGTTTTATTGAGTTTTTTTTCAGAAGCGCTTGATTGCAGCGATGGCGAACTGTTCACGAAACGAGCAACAGTTCCATTAGCAATTATTATTTTTTTTAGAAAAAAAAAAAAACGATTTACATAAAAATGTATTAAAAAACATGTCTAAAATTGAAAGCGTATATAAACCTTTGAGTTACCTAGTGAGCAGACGATCCTGGCTCTTTGATGTGTATCATAAAATTGTTTTGTCACCAGAATCAAAGAATCAAAGGAGTGTTCATAATTCTGGCTCAATTTGTTGGGAGGAGAGATTCAAATTCAGTTGCAAGATTTGACAAATAAATACTAACTAAAAAAACCGGCCAAGTGCGAGTCGGACTCGCGCACGAAAGGTTCCGTACCATTATATATAAAAATCGCGTTTGTTGTATGGGAACGCCCCTTAAATATTAATTTTATTTTGTTTCTAGTACTTGTTGTTATAGCGGCAACAGAAATACATAATTTGTGAAAATTCAATTATCTAGCTATCGCGGTTCTTGAGATTACAGCGTGGTGACAGACAGAATGCCGGACAGACAGTGAAGTCTTAGTAATAGGGTCTCGTTCTTACCCTTTGGGTACGGAACCCTAAAAATAACACAAGTAATATTTTTTTTTTAAACCGTGGCTTACGTTTAAACAAAACACTGTGCTCAAATTCTAGATTACTCTCCGCTGTAGCTACCAAATACATGTTAAAACAAGTCCAAATCGTCACCATTCAAACTTACTATCAATATAACAACAGAACATATTCTGGATAACGATCGCGCATTATGTTGCAGCACCAACAAAAACTGTAATCAACTTTTATGTACCAGATAAATTTTAATACCAGGGACACTCCATTTGCAAATTTAAATTTACAAAGTTGCTGCAAAGGATATAAGATAAATGTTGGATATAAATTGGTCTGAAATCGCCAGTATGTAGGTAGCCAGTAAACGTAGTGAAATAGTGTTTGTTCCTTCTTTGTTGGAGAAGGAGGTATTTGTACAGGAGTTAGGTAACCACGTATTGTCGAATGGCATATGCTGTAACACAGAAATATTTCTGAACCAAACCGTTTTAAAAGAGTAACCATGGAGGTTCTTGCCAGTTCTTCTCCAAAGGAAACGACCAACACGAACCGTGCACCTTTTTGTCGATATTTTACAAAAGCCAGACTTTTAAACTTGTGATTGACCTGTAGAGAAAAACACAGTAAAAACAGTAGTAAATTAAACGAAGATACATTTTTGAAACTTATTTATTTATTTATGCACACACAAAACACAAAAAAAGGATAAAAACATAACAAATAGAAGAGCACACTTATTGGTATACCGGAGAAAAATCATCTCCCATTTCGTTTAGCAAAAAAAATATTTGTTTACTTTGTTATTTTGAAATAAACAATATTTAATCTAATAGTTAAAAGTTTCAGCAGTTGGTGTCAAAGAATAGTAGACGTAAAAGTCTTTTCAACATAATTGCATCTCTTGCTAGTGAGAAAAACCTAAAACACTCATTGTTTGTGATATCAATACCCCATTCAGCCTTTAAATGCTAACGTCTATTTTCTCAGCCAACAATCTGATTGAAGGTGACCTTTACAAAAAGCCAACGACATTCCCAATGTCTTCACAAAGTTTAGAACAGTACCAATATACATAATACATTTTATTACGATAAATTCTATTCCCCTAACAAGATAAAAAGAACCAACAAAGCCTGAAACTCAGACATACAGAATTATCTCAAAAAAAGGAACGTCGAAAAGCGACCAATCAGATTTAAAAAACGCCGGGAGTCAATAAAACCGAAGCGAGCAACTCATTATCATTCTATACGCGCGCCTCCCTCCCCCAAAGAAGAGCCGATTAAGTTTGTGAGTGGTTCGGACTACAATATCCTTTTCAGTGAATGCAAATTACGCTGCGGTGTGAGTGGCAGCCTCTTCAATGGGATTTGGGCTTTTAAAGCTTTTTGAGTTTTTTGAATTATTGTATGGTGTATCGTGAAAAGAGGTTGAAACGTGATTTAAGATTTTGACGGAAAGAATGGAGTATAAAATATTGAATTTCATGTCAGGTATTCTTTTGAATTGGTTGGGTTACCAAATTTTGTACAAAAATGAATAATTATTTTTCTTTTTGTTGAGAAAACCAAAAGAAAAGAAAAGTTTCTTTTGTTGTTATTTTTTTTTACAAATTCGTTAAAAAAAAAATACTTATTCTATTGTTTTTAATTAATTAAAGAACAAAAGCATCGTTAGATGTAATTTTCTGATGGCAAGACATTGTCTTTGATGTTTCGTATAAGTTTGCAATCTCGCTTTGTCATAGGGATGTAACCCAACTGGCAGATACGATGTCCGGTCATATCGGATTGCCGTTCCATCGAACTTTGAGAGTAAAGGTACAGAGAGTGCAGGTCATAATTTTTGTAGAATGGGTCAGGACACCTGATGACGGTCTTAGTCACCGAAGTAAGCCAAAGAAAAGCTGGTGTGACGATTTCTATTTGATTGGCCAGAGAAGGCAAAACACTGAGAAAGTTGGAAAGGAATGGGGGAAAATGGGCGATCATTCTCACTAGTTCTACTCAACAGTCCTACGATTCAAGGTGGTACAAAATCGAAGAACGAGTGAAAACATAAGCCTTTGCCTAACAGCGGGAAAAAACAGACTAAAAAATAAATACCTAATCGGTTTTTCCCTAAACGTTTATTTAAACCGTTCAACCTACAAAATTGATCCAAATCTAGAAAGCAAATTAAAGTTTCACGTTTGGCAGCCGCACATAATTCCAACTTTATTTTATCGAAATTATTCTGAAAGGCTCCGAAACGAGAAAAAACTCGCTTTGTGCATATCATTTCGTATATTAAAATTGTTTCAATAGATCGAGAGGGATTCCCATTGGAATGTTCATGCATGAATTCAAATATTGAAACAAATTGATCTGTACATAATACCACGTCGAACGATGTACTGGTAATAATATATTATTTACAAAAAAAAATACTGTTGTTATTTTACGATAAACTCACTATGCCAAACTGTAAAAAGTACTTAGAAAGCTGAATGCGAGTTATTAATACAATTCTTTACATACATTTCCGTTAGAAAAATAACAATTGTAGAATTTCTAAAAAAAAAACGAATAGGTAAGTTTTATCCAACTCGTTTTTTTTTTTTTTTTTAGAAAAACACTAATCTTAACAGAAAAGATTCTGTGATTTGCAGGGGCCCGCGGGTTGTTTGAAAGAGATACCATGTGTGGTTTTTAGTCAGTAGAAGTCTGACACTTCCTACTATTCCACCCAGAGCGAAAGGAGTCATTTGATGATTTCCCAAACATAAAAAAAATATGTTGTGATAAAAAATATTTTTTATTAAAAAAAAATATCCGAAGATATCCGCAAATATCCGAACGCGAACGTGACCCCAGCACTATGTCGTGCCCTTACTTCAAAACCCAACTAACTGCACAAAATGTAGTTTCGAGAAAATCGTGTTTAAAGGTTCGAATCGTAAATTTTTTATTAAAATACTTGATAAAGAGGCTAGTACGTGTATTTTGATTTCTTATTATTCATTATTCGGGTGGTGAAGGAAAAATAGCTTAATTCTCAAACAAGTAGGAAAAATGAAGGATTGGCTTGATAAATGCTACAGATAAGTGGTTTTTCCTGTAGTCGCAATGTTTTCTTATGTTTTGAAGAATAGAGTTTAGACAGCAGTTTTTTATGAATTTAATTAAACGAAATATTTATGTTCACCTAATGGGTATTTGTTAATACTAAGTAGAAATATTTAGTCTCAGTTATTGTTATTGTTAATTTAACGTGAATCATGACAAAACCACATAAACGCAGATAGAATGTTTTTCCTGGCGAGAAAAATTGCTTACAGTGCAAAAACATTGCTTTAACCGACACTTACTGGGTTTTGTCTGATCTTTATTAAAAAAATCTCCTGATAAGCTACCTTAGCTAAAAGCTAAATCCAGAACGGAGCGTCATATCGGAAAACGGGTTTTACCAGTATGTAGATCTTGAAAAGGAGATTCTAACGGTATTTGTAACTCATTTTTGCCCATAAGTGACTTTAGTTGGTTTTCGCTTTAAGGGCACGATGTGGCGCGCACCGCCTTTGAAGTCCGATATAATGTACGTGTTCAAGATTTACTTCTACGATAGCAAACGTATCGGATTTCTTCCAGCAACCTAATTCCACTGTAATGACTACTATACTATAATCAGTTAGGTTTAATCATTTGTTATATTGAACCAATTATTATACTACCTATAGTTCTAGTTAATCATTATGGTACCCCTTGACCAAAGGCTACACGTTCAAACAATACGTATATGTGCATTGGCAACTGCATCCTATAATAATCCTACTGCTTTGTTAAATGCCCCCTGTCTAATGGGCCTACTACACGCACGCACTTCCCCACAGTTTTGCCTGCGGGATTACACGGTGCACACAGTACATCGCGCGTGTGGTTTGTAATGGTAATACAGTATTACCAACCATACGCGCGATGTACTGTGAAGTGTGAACGAAAACTGTGGGGAAGTGCGTGCGTGTAGTAGGCCCTTACGTCAGGGAGACGAGTATAATATCAAGGGCGCGTTTTTGTCCCGAGCTATAGTTTGGCTAAATTCTAAAGCTGCGGATAAGTACGGTCAGCATCAGAAGTAAATTAACATTACTGAAAGTTTCGAAGCTGTTTTTTTTAATAAAAACTTGTTAGATATTACTCGTTACTACATGTTATTGGACTGTAAGGACTATTTTAACGAATAATCTTCTGAAACATTAAAAATAATAGCTAGAGTCCTGTAATAAAAGAATTAAAATTCCGAAATGTTCAGCTACTTCTGATGCTGACCGTACCATAATCTGACAAATACTTCAGTTTTATAACTGTCAGGAACCGGGCTCTCTATATCCAAAACCGCATCGCACTTTAGCCCAGTGTTACGAACCATCACCAAAACAAGTGAAAATCGCACAGTCGCGATCGCGTCGCTTCGTGTGAGGACGTAAGCAGGGCATAAAGCAACTGTTATTATTTAGCTTAGTCTCGGCTTGTACTGTTATAACCTCAATGTTATAATTTGTTTGTAATCGGAACTATAATTGCTATTCTTGTAGTAAAATAAAATTAGAACTTGTAGTATATAAAATTACTTTTTAGCGTGTGTCCTTGTGAAGGGTATATCTAAGTAAGGTCATGTCCTACATATATATACACTCACGCTATATTCCCATGAGGGTAGGCAGAAACCACAGACCGCCACACTTCTTTTCCCTTGCCAAGGTTCACGCATCGAGTCATGGACTACTTCCTCAGACATGAGCCTACCGCGAATTTTAATATCTCAATTATTTACTATTCTCCAAGTTTACTAAGATAATTTACAATAACCACTTGGAGGTTTGAGTGTCAGCCCTATGAAAAGGTTAATGATTGGTGTACATTCTAGAAACAGGCGTCAACTCCTTTATAAACGACCGCCTTTTTTGTGGGAAGTCATCAAATGGCGTCTCCTGCTCTTGGCGGAGAGGAAGCGAGTGCCAGACTTGCACTGACTAAAGCCCACTCATTTTCCTTCCACCCTTCCTTCCTTTGTGCTACGGGGCCGTAGTATCTCTTTCGAAAAGTCCTGCAGCCTTGGGCTACTTCACCGCCTGATTTCGTGAACGAGCGGTGTATCGCCTAACCATACTCACTTCTATTCTACTTTAAATTATTCTTCTGGTTATTAGACGATTTACCTATTTATTTATATTCTTCAATAGTCTACTAATATAATTCCCATCTCCCGCAGCCATGCCGCGGCAACATATCGCTGCTAGAAGAGGACATATGGCGTGAGCAGCAATGTGGCGCGCACGACGACACCCCCTATGGGGGGGAGCTGTTCCACTGGAGAGCGCACCGGGATGATGCAGAGCCCTGCGCGTTGACCTGCAGGGGCGTACCGCAGCATTCGGGGCAGAGTCCGGAACCGGTATGTGTATACAGAGACCAGGATCATCAGCCTATAATGTCCCCACTGCAGAGAGTCATGCCTCCTCTCAAGGACAGGGATGGGCTATAATCCACCACGTGAGCCCAGTGCAGGTTGCTAGATGTCACATGTCTTTGATTTTATTTGTTCTAAGACATGGGCGTTTCCTCACGATGTTTTCCTTCACCATTTTGAGAGCAGAGGTGATGAAATAAATTACTCAAAGTAATGCGCCGGATTGGATTGGAACCCACGAACACCCCGCCACCACTGGGCCACCACTGCTCTACTCTGAGACCAGGATAGAACTAGGATTTCTTATAAAATACTAAAATTCTAAGTAACTCAAAAACTTAACTCTGGAGAAAGATTTTGTGACTCTGTTGCATTTTAGTTTTAGCGAGGAATACGTCGAGTTACCAGTTATCCCTCTGTACTAAGGCTGTCAAAAGAATTTAGCAAGAAATGGTGATAAAAATAATACTCATTATAATTATAACTAACCTGTTCGCAAATTAAGTCCAATCCTTTTGCTTATTATTCACATCATATTTTATATTCATTATAAGTCTATTTTTCACATCCTGATAGGTCTCTCAATTATATTCTACTAGTGACCCGCCCCGGCTTCACACGGGTGCAAAAAAGGTATTAAAACCTTCCTCTTGAATCACTCTATCTATTAAAAAAAACCGCCTCAAAATCCGTTGCGTAGTTTTAAAGATTTAAGCATACAAATGGACATAGGGACAGAGAAAGCGACTTTGTTTTATACTAAGAAGTGATTAACATTCTTGTTCTGATCTAACATTTAAATTGCTAAAAAAAAAACAATTCTGTAAAAACTAATAAAAGTGACAAAATCTTCTCTTATCTTGAACGTTGAAACATACATAATGCAAAGCCGAAAGCTACTTTAAAATACCAGTCTAGTATTATGAGAAAGTTTAAAAATAAAGTTAGCTTCACTCAGAGGAAATCGTAACTAGATTTAAGGGCAGTTTTAGTATTCTGAGAGCAAATGATCTTAGCTATTCGAGAAGTTTCAAGTTTGGCCAAATTAATTCAGTTACCTACTAAATTAACTAAAAATGGAGGTTTCAAAGACTAGCTTTCCCTCCTCTTCTCTATTCGTACCTCGAATTCTTAATTAATTTAACGATCAGTCGCATGCTGCTTAATTGTTTATTTTTTTGTGGATGGTAAATCATCAAATGACCCTCCTGCTCTGAGTGAAGCGGGAGGGAGTGTCAGACTTCTACTCACTAAAAGCCACCCATGTTCCTTCTTAGCCCCTTGTGTTCCGGAGCCGCGGGGGCTCTTTCAAATAGTCTCGCAACCCTGGCAGGCGTCGGTCTTTGTAGACTCCTTCCATTTGCTGACATCTTTTTGAGGCGCTCGTGGAACACGAACGCGCCGACGACTTGGCGTGACCTTCCAACCCTGTATTATTAATTATTTTTCTGTACTCTATTCATGTCCATGTATTATTTCCCTGTATAGCTGTTAATCTGTACTCTATACATTTTACTTTAAGACACATTTTACCATAACATCAACAATGTACTAACTTTCACCATAACTTACAGACGGTATCCCTGGATGACGAAGATCGTGTGGTGGTAGCAGTGCTAGCAGCCAGGGTGTCAGACGGCACCCGCTGTCGACCTGGCAGTCTGGACATGTGCATCGATGGGAGGTGTCAGGTTAGTACCTAATGAGTTGGAGAAGTTTCTGGATTGTTCTGCGCTTTATAGGGTTTGGAGAAAGAAACTGCTCCCATCGCTTGAACGTTGGAGAATGTATTATTTTTGTAATCCTAGAAAGTGTACCTAATGGTTCTTTTTTTAACCAAATTAAACAAAACAAAGAGGTTCTTAACATGGATATATTTTTTTTGTTTGTTACCTTATAACTCCGTCATTTATCAGAAGAATTCGAAATACTTTGGCAAAAAAAGTCAATGAAAAAAACAAATTCACTAACTTCCGAATGTAAAGTTATTTTTTTTGTAAAAAGAATTAAATTGTGTAGTTTTTTTTTTTTTAAATTTATTACTGGCTGATGATAAACTACAAACTTGAACACAAAACAATTAATTTGAATAAAAGCATTATTAATTTAGCCATTTTTAGCTCGTAAATGCAACTGCTGCTTTCGTTTGCGTAAACATAAAATTTATAATGACAAAGATTCATGAACAAAATTCATGCGACATTCTGGAACAAAATTAAATTAGGGTTCATTCTCTGGTAACTACCGAGTGGCAGTAGAGAATCTTGACTGTTGTTTGACTTTGATTTTATTCGTCAAAGTCAAGCGATTTTTATTTTTTTCGAATTTTCAACAGTAGAATAATCTCCTGAATCACGAGTATTAGTGCATATACACCACGCCAACAACTTCAAGCTAATTTCAATAAGACCATAACAAGCACAAAGGTCAGTAAAACAAATAAAACAAAGCTTTTGATAGTACTGTAGTTGCCCATTCCAAAGCGTAGATCTTGAAGAAGAGTATAAAAGAAACGCCACGAACACTATTTAAAACCAAAATACTGCTACAAAATCTATGTTGCATCATTCATGTTGATATTCATCATATAATTTGTGAGAACATTAAGTACCTTTTAACAAAGCCAATCATTAAAGTTTCGTACGTTACTTACTCTAAATATAGCATACAAACGAAGGTAGGAGGCAATGGCCGCTGAAAAGCTGTCAGCGGCTATTCTGAACGGGCGAGAGTTGGGACCTACACCAACATGGCGGGTTCAAACAGGACTTTGCTGGCAGGGTTGAACGTTACTGGGTTTAGGCAATTTTTTCTTCTGTATTTTAAAGGCCTTGTTTGTGAATGGGTCACCAGTATGAACAAATTACAGACGTGTTTTCAGACACGCCTTTTTTTTTTTGGCCAGTGGAATATCATCAAATAACCCCTCCCGGTCTTGGGCAGAGCTAAAGGGAGTGTCAGACTTCTACTGACTAAAAACCACCATGTTCCTTCTTAGCCCTTTATATCGAGGCCGCGGTATCTCTTGTGAACAACCCGCAGCCCCGACGAGTTTCAGACACACGATCAGTAAAACTGGTATTAGAAGATTGTGGGTCGGCTGCACACTATGAACATTTAAGGATATTTCACTAACATATATATTTCAGTGTCTGTTATTTGTAGCCTTACCAATTCGCGTGGCAAAAAGAATGTTGAATAACCAATTTGAACATGAAATGAGTATACGATAACGCGAGGGTCGGAATCTAGGCTTATTAAGTGTTGGGGGTTTATATCCGGAATTATTTAAATAAAAGGCTTCCGACGATTTAAGAGCTGTATTCCGTGCAAAACCAAATTGAAGAAGACAAAATCAAAAAGTGACTAAATGGTAGGTACACTTAAATTAATAATTACTACCTAAACGCTCTTGGCAATGAGGCGTAGATGATTAGTCACATTGCTATTACATTTTACGTAGGCGTTTAACTAAATTCTTATACTTAATTCTAAACATCCCCCCGGGCGTTGAGAGATCGTCTCTCAACCAGAATCCTCTGTGTGAGATAACGGTAGCGGACATATCTTGCTGAAAGCTCGACGAACTACTCCACACGTCGTCTTAATGTCAGCGACGCGACTGATGCCGTCCTGTCCAGGAAAGACTGCCGTGACTCGGCCCAATCGCCATTTCAAAGGAGGTAGCTTCTCATCCTTTATGAGCACTAAGGCATCTTTTTCTAATGGCTTAGTGGAGGATCGCCATTTCACTCGCTGCTGTAGCTCTGAGACATACTCCTTGCTCCATCGAGACCAGAAATGTTGACGGAGTTGCTCAATCCTCTGGTATCTCGTCAAGTAAGTCACGGATCGGTCCTCGAGATTAGGTGCAGGTAGTGCTGTCAGTGGCCGTCCTATTAAAAAGTGTCCAGGCGTAAGCGGCGACAAATCGTTGGCATCCGAAGAGAGTGGTGTGAGTGGGCGAGAGTTGAGTAAAGCTTCTATCTGTACCAATACAGTGTTCAGCTCCTCAAAAGTAAGATTACAGTTTCCCAGTACTCTTTTTAAATGATACTTGGTAGATTTAATACCGGCCTCCCAAAGACCTCCAAAGTGAGGAGCATAAGGAGGGATAAAATGAAAGTTAATTTCTTCATTTGCCAAATCACTAGATAACGAATTGCAATTACCCTTAATGAATTTGCCAAGTTCGTGATATGCTCCAACAAACGAGGTTCCATTATCAGAATAGATGTGTTTAGGCTTTCCTCTTCGCGAAACAAATCTACGGAGTACTGATAAAAAATTGTTGCTTGTTAAATCACCTGCCAACTCGATATGTACAGCCTTTGTCGTGAAACATATAAAAAGAACTATATATACTTTAGTGAGACGACAACCACGTCCTTGTCTAGTGGCTGACATAATCGGTCCAGCATAATCGACACCTACTATTTCAAAGGGGTAACCCCCTGGAGTCAAACGCTGCTGTGGCAAGTCACCCATGAGAGGTGAGACTACCTGTCCTTTCATACGACAACATAAAATACATTTATTATAAATTAATTTAGCTAATCGTCTACCACCAATTGGCCAATAATTTTCTCTGATAGACGCTAACAACAGTTGCGGCCCAGCGTGCATGAGGTTTTTGTGCATAAATTCGAATAACAATTTTGTGACAATATGAGTGGACTGTATGAGCACTGGATGTTTTTTGTCGTAACAAAATTGAGAATTTTCAAGTCGACCTCCGACACGCAGTAATTTATTTTCATCTAGAAAAACTTTAAACTTATTTAGTGGACTCTTTTTTGGTAGTTCCATCTTATTTAATAATAGTGTGTATTCGGGAAATGAGTCCTTTTGCGAGAGTCTAATAATAAAATATAATGACTGTTTTAATTCATCAGTGCTTAAAAATTGATTTTTAGGTGATCCCTTTTTAGTAAAACTACTTACAAATCTCAAAACGTATGCCACCGACCGTTTAAGCATATTGAAACTAGAAAATCTATTAAATTCTATAACAGGTCGTGAACTTACGGTTGTAGCTAATAAAGAAACTTCAGCCCGAATTTCAGGAAGTTTTTCGTTTGTTACTGAAGGAGTACTAGGCCACTTTGAGATGTCGTATCTCAAGAATTCAGGACCTGACCACCACAAATCTAAAGATTGCAAAAGTCTTACATCTACTCCGCGTGAAATATGGTCAGCTGGGTTTAAGTTTGTAGGGACGTGCCTCCAGTTGCATGCAGCTGTCTTGTCCAGTATCTCTGCGACACGATTGCGCACAAACGGCTGTAATTTACTTTGCAACATCTTAAGCCAGCCTAACACAACCATGGAGTCAGTCCAAAAGGTGATACTTCTAACTTGAGCTCTAAGAGCGTAAATCACCTTTTCGTAAAGACGAACACCAACCAACACCGCACACAGCTCAAGTCTTGGTATTGTAGTTGGTTTAATTGGAGCTACTCGGCTTTTGGCTGTAAGCAAACGTACTAGGACATTAGAATCATGACTTGTACTTCGAACATATAGACATGCACCGTATGCAATTTGTGATGCATCACTAAATATGTGTAGGTCTATATCTTTATACGAATCACAAAGTATAATCCGTGGAATACTCAATGTATTCAACAATGGTAAGTCACGTATAATATTCGACCATATTATTAGTATATCAGATGGCAACTGATCGTCCCATCCCAATTTATGTACCCAAAGCTTTTGCATAATTATTTTCATGACAATAATATAAGGGGCCAATAGACCTAGCGGATCAAAAATCTGAGAAATTGCAGAAAGTACACCGCGTTTTGTCATTACGGTAGTAATATTAGGATTAATTGAATAGCATAACACGTCGGGCTCTGTATGCCAGCTCAGACCCAACGTTTTACAGGGTTCTATTGAACCAATGTTCAAATTTAACGAAGAATGATCTGTATTATCAGATACTACTTGAGCATTATTTGATTTCCATTTACGTAACGGCATACCAGCCGAAGCCAGCTCAGCGGTTACCTTATGACGTATATCTATGACCTCATTAATTGTATCCCCGCCAGAAAGCAAATCATCGACATAAAAATCATGTTTTATGATCGTAGCAATCTTTTTATCAGTGCAATCAAGCCCTACCTGTCTAAGACACCTAGTGGCAAGATACGGTGCGCTAGCGGTACCGTATGTGACTGTATTTAGCTGGTATGCTTCCATAGGCTTAGAGGGATCATCCCGCCATAGGATCTGCTGTAGATGCCTGTCATCTGGATGTACTATGACCTGGCGGTACATTTTTTCCACATCTGCGGAGAGAACATATTTATATTTCCTAAACCGAAGAAGAATTGACACCAAGTCATCTTGTACGGTAGGTCCTATCATTTGTAAATGATTAAATGAAACTCCTGAAGTGGTGGGACTACTGGCATTGAACACCACTCTGAGCTTTGTAGTTAAACTACTTTCACGCACCACGCCATGGTGAGGTATAAAATATGCAACCTTTTGTGAATCAGGTAAACATTTAGACATATGTTTTAACTCAACATATTCTTTCATAAAATCACAATAACGTTCTTTAAATGATGGTTGACCCTTAAACCTGCGCTCTAATGAAAGCAGACAGTGCTTAGCTCTGTTTACAGAGTCACCTAAGTTATTATGTGATTGTTTTAAAGGTATTCTCACACAGAAACGGCCGTCCTTGAGACGCGTTGTGTTTTGAATAAAATGATCTTCACACATTTTCTCCTCTTGTGAATATACTGATGACTGATGGCTAACTTCCTCAAGTTGCCAAAAACGCATTAAAAGGTTTTGAATGTCATCAGTACTTGAGCTATCCACTGAAATATTAGTTTCGGGATTATTAATCTTTGTGAAATTACAAAGTAGAGGTAGGGAACACGGAACTTGACCACTATTTAGCATAGGGCCTGAAGCTATCCAGCCAAGTCTAGTTTCATATAGCACCGGTTTACCAACCCCGAGGTTTATCTTCTCTGTACCCAAAAGGTCCCAGAAAACATCTGCACCTATAATTAAATCTACAGGAGATGGTACATAAAAGTGAGGATCAGCTAGACATAAATGACTAGGAATATTTAATTCATTTAAATTCAATTGACGACAAGGCACTTCATCAGTAATAGACGGTAAGACAAAACAGTAAATATTTTTAGAAAAGTTTTCATTTAATGATTTTATTGCAACGCAACACATTTTACCTATTGGTGACTTAGAATTATTTATACCCATCAGTGACTCACTAACTTTCATTGTCGGTAAATTTAATAAATTACAGAATTTTTCTGTAATAAGGCACGAAGTACTGCCACTGTCCAAAATGGCACGACCGAGATGTTCGCGGTTATCGCCATCATAAACTTTTAATAATGAAGTGGCCAAAAGGACTTCTCCTTTATTTTGTACATTTGTCGTGACTTGTGCCGATAATGTTACATTATTGTTAGATAATGGTGCAGTAGCTTCACCGCTGCCAGTACTATCACCACTGGTGGGAGATGGTTTAATTGTTGACTTAGCTTTCGCATCTGTAACATGAACAAGTGTATTGTGCTTGCGTTTACACACTTTGCAACCGCTTGATTTACAATGATTGGAATAATGGCCTGTGCGGAAACAATTAAAACATACTTTATATTGTGGTAGTAACTCTAACCTCTGTTCATTACTAAGTCCTAAAAATTGTGAACAGTTACTTAGGTTATGTTCACCTCGACATTTCGGGCACGATTTTGAAGAATCGGAATTAGGGCGACCAGCTGACGTACTGCTTACAGACACCATGCTCTTATGTTTATTGCTAGAATTGGAAGAATTATTATTAGAATTATTTTGTGACATTTCAATCGTTTCTAACAAGTCTGAACGATTTCGCAAAAAACCAAGAATCATGTCTAATGTGATTGACTTTTCCTTGTCTACGTCACCTTTAAATTCTTCCCATTCCCGATAGGTTTTAGAATCCAACTTATTTGTAACTATATGAATTAAGAGTGTGTCCCAATGACTTGTTGGTTCTCCTAATGAATCCAATGAACGCAAGTTCTTGTTTACAGAATCAATTAAACGTTTTAAAGCAATAGATGACTCCTTCTTTATTGCTTCGAGATTAAATAATGAAGTTACATGATTTTGTATTAAAAGCCGCTTATTGTCGAAGCGTTCACACAATTATATTCCACGCAACAGAATAATTACTGGCCGAAAACTCTATAGATTGAATCACCACAGCAGCTGACCCCTCGAGAGAAGCCCTAAGGTAATGGAATTTGTTGACGTCATCTATTTCATCGTTGGAATGTATCAAACTACAGAACGTGTCGCGGAACTCCAACCATTTTTCATAGGAACCACAAAACTTTGACAATTGTATGGTAGGTAATTTAACAAGCCTATGATTACGCGATCGTGATGAACCGTTATTACTTTCCAAAGAATCATCCTTAATTGTTTTTAAGTTACGTGCAAGTAACTCTTGAGCCTTTGAAAACATCTTGTAGTATAAAGATTCAAACTCGTTTCGCTCTGGTAGTTGACTATTGACGTCATCAACTAAACACTCCAATTTTAATTGAACCTCGTCAAATTGTACAAATAAATGTTCAATCTTACCTAAACGTAATTGCAATTCGCATACCTGTGATGGATTCAACGAATCTTCCAAATCATTGACATATTTAGAGAAATGTTGTCAAACGTCCCTTATAACTTGCCCGTCTTTTAATTAACTCCTTGTCAGTCATTTTGAGACACCGGTATTAAACTGAAATGTACAAGATTAACAATTAAATAACATACAAATGCCTCACAATAACAATGTGTCTTGCAGCTGAAATACAACAAGTTAAAGTACAATAATTATAATAGTAATCTACCTAACAGATTGGTTTATACCTTACACTAAAAAACTCAGCTGAAGAATTATTGCAATAGCTAATGATATATTGATATAATTACTTTATAAACAATACACCTAGACTCTGCTTAGTTTAAACAATGTAATCGGTTAACTGCAAATAAATTAATTATCTGGTTATAACAATCTAAGTAAATTAAATTAGGTAGTACTAACCTTAACAATTTTCGGAAACTTACACTTATTTTACCTTAAAACAAACCTAATTCAGAGTATTGGGTATTATTGATAATATTGTCCACTGAACACTGTATGTATCCGCATCCAGCTATCCAATTTCTCCAAATATAGCAAGTTTTCCAAGTCGAAATTCACGTTGACCTTTGGACTCCGTGTACTGAGCCAATCCAATGTTCTTGAATATTGTAATTTCCAGTATAAATCCTTGATTTTGATATTTCCACTGATTATTATTGAATATATCCGCTCGTTAGGACCATGTTGGGGGTTTATATCCGGAATTATTTAAATAAAAGGCTTCCGACGATTTAAGAGCTGTATTCCGTGCAAAACCAAATTGAAGAAGACAAAATCAAAAAGTGACTAAATGGTAGGTACACTTAAATTAATAATTACTACCTAAACGCTCTTGGCAATGAGGCGTAGATGATTAGTCACATTGCTATTACATTTTACGTAGGCGTTTAACTAAATTCTTATACTTAATTCTAAACATTAAGAATAAATCGATTTTATCTTTTGCTTCTGATCACAGCTGGTCACGAGTAGCACATGCACCAGCGTAAAAAGGTTTTTACACGAAGTTGTTTTTGGTTGTACTTGGAAAACCCACCATGCCTCAGTCATAAACGTCTCCCAATATACACCACAGCCGTCTATCCACCGCCTTTCAGCTATCAGCTACCAAGTTCCAACTGCCTAACAAAATTCACGCCACGCTAGGCAATTATAAGCCCTAGGCTGATTTAAAACTCCAACAAAAAATAATTTACCTAACTAAGCAATATTCAATTCTTACCCGTCACATACATAAACGAACTTCTAGAACTTGACAGGCCTTTGAACAAAATACCCAATTATTTAAAGTAAATGCCAGCCCTGTGAGAGACGTGAATATGTAATCAGTAGATAAATTGGGTACAGTCGCGACGCGGTGGGCAATAGTTATTAGTAAGTTGTGGGTCTGACTGTACCTTCTACAACATAATATTATTAGCCTAAATTATGTTTCCATAACTGGACACGTGCCTCTCTGTTAGAGAAAAAGAGAGTCTATGGAGTTTCTTGCTCATTCTTTTCCATACAGATCTAGCTTTGGAATGGGCAACCTATTATCACAAGTTTTATTGCCTTGTGACTACTGTGACTTGTTTGTAGTTTCGCTGTTTTTGATGTTTTTTTTTTACATTAAAAACTGTCTGTAATTGAAATAAATTCTTTGAGTTTGATACAAATTCATATAATCCACCACGTGGGCGTTGAAAGTAAACTGGTGGATTTGATATGTATTTAAATCTATCTAAAACACGATGATGTTTTTCTGTAGTTTCAATTACCAACTTTTAAGAAAACATCACGACTGTAATTCCTGAAGGGTTAAGCAGAGGTATATTTATTAGAGGTATATTAGTAATCCTGCATTACTGTAATATTCCCTAAGAAGCACCCTTTGCACAACCGTAAAACATTGCTTATAAACCAGTGGTCAGAAAAATATCCTAATAATCAGATCAATTACAAAATATTGATAAGCACTATTATATCAATAATCTGGTATTGAAATAAATCAATTATTTGACAGACAGCACAATAAAATACTCATGTTTTGGTACGCATTTAATTATTCATTATTGGCACATAGATTTAAGCTCAATCATCATGCAGTTGTTTTGACAATTCCATTGTTTGTTTTAATTATTAATATTACATTATTTTGTATCACAGAGAGAGGTCAATCGGTCTCTGCATTATGTAACATTATTAGATCTGTGGCACAGTGACTGATATATTTTGGTTTGGAAATTGACAAGGACCACGAAAGTGCGAGAAAACCACCTATACCTACCTACCTATAAAAACCTAACTACTAGAACATATCAAAAACTCAAAAAAGGGAAGCATTACTGTTTCTGAAGTCGGCGACTTTTGTTTGTTTGATTCAGTTTTATCTGCCACCGACGTCTGAATTATAATTCTCCAAGATTTAAGAGGAAACGCGAGTGGTCTTTTCTCCATACAAACGCTCTCGCCTGTTTTCTTTTTGGTTAATGACCCTAGAGCAATGGTTTTTTACAGAATAATAAATATTAACTATTTCTATGCCCCTATGTTTTCCTTTTTGGTGATAAATTATTTTTATAAGCACTAGAACCCTCAAAAAATGCTCAAAATTGCTTGTTTAGATCGCTGTTAACAGAGTCCTAGTGTACAAATTTGACAACTATTAACGAAAAAAGAAAAACATAGCGGCGTAGTATATAACCTCCTTATTCATTGTCTAAAATATCTTTTAAATTGGTTCAATATTGGAGGAGGAAATAGGCGAGAGCCAAACCTCGAATTCTAACTTTTTTCTACAGTTGTCCTTATCGCACGAATTTGAGGGCAGGAGGACGGAGAGAGACAGCGATAGTAGAAAGAGGCAGCACTCGCATTTCCTCTTAAGAACATTTATACAATTCAAAAAACATGACTTTTAATTCCCTATTCCTTCACTTCATTTCGATAAAACAAGTTTATCCAGGATTATTATTAATGCAAAATATAAATCTTCAATATTTTAAGTGTTTATCTTGTGTCATAGATTGCTTTCTACTTGGCAACTTACGTTGTAAGCCAACACTTTCGCCTCATCTTTAATCCCCCTCCCCGGGATTCAAACTTGCATAAACAGGTAAATTGACAATTACTAACTGCACACCGATTACTCTCTCCTATAAACCGGTCAACGCCTGTCGCTACAAACTCGCAATCTACTAGTGTAACTGATCGCGCCAGGACTCAGCCGAACCTTATCTCGGGCCCATGGGAGACAGGTCTCAGAACAGCTGCCGTCCTAACGGGATCAAATAGACGCGATACGCGCCTCCGAACAATATTACAATTTCTGAACTTAAAGCTACCCTTACCTCATTTCTTCGAGCCGGTCTCACTTCCTTGACCCCTCGCAAGTTGTGTAACTGTGTATGTGTATAATGAGTGTATATGACCTTGCGATGGTTTGCTGGTAGTTCCGGACGATTCTTCCACGTCGCTGCAAGCCACGCCGTTAACGCGAGCCACCACACTCACTCCGTATTAGTCTAACCACAAAAGCCTCGGTGCTTTCCCGATAGCACTCCCGTGACAAGGCAAACCAATGATATTATCAATAACCCGTTCGACATTCACAGCGTCGCTAACCGTACTGCTTAACTAGTATAATTGGGTGCCGCGAAATGACTCCACAAGTCGATTTAATCAATGCGCGTGCGCTTTCACCCGTTCTATGGCTACTATAATATTCGTTCGACGCCCAGCACGTCTCAATACGAACTACTATTCACGCCGAGCCCAGCGCTCGACCTCTACCTCCGCCCCTTCGCCTCTGTCGCACCGAGGCGGAGAAAATCAAAAATCTGAAGGTAGATTATAAACAATCACCCCCCCCGGACCGACCCGTTGTCGGTCCGCTCAAACTCCCGGGAGTCGAGATAAAGTTGAAACTGCCCGTCTAAGGATCGAGTCCCTCACCTGGACGTCTGCGATCCTTGGAAACCCATCCTTGCCCGTAATCAGGTTAACAATGCGCCCCCGTCGCCAACACAACGGTGATAGGTTAGCATCCTTAACCAGAACGAGGTCTCCAACGCAGGGTGGGGTCGTCCTGTCCGTCCACTTAACGTGTTGCTGTAGAATATGCAAATACTCCAGCGACCATCGCTTCCAAAAATTTTGGCTCATTTGCCGTAACATCTGATACCGTGACAACCGGTACAACTTGACATCAGTATACGGATATTCCGGCAAGGCGCTAAGTGGTTGGCCAATCAAAAAATGACCTGGGGTAATGGCCTCAAGGTCATTCGGGTCAGCGCTCAACGGGCACAAAGGTCGCGAGTTTAAGACCGCCTCAATTCTGCAAAACACCGTTGACAACTCCTCAAAGGTGAGAATCGTTGAGCCGATGACCCGATACAAGTGAGTCTTAGAAGACTTAACTACTGCCTCGAAAATTCCACCCCAGTGGGGGCATCCAGGTGGACTAAAGTACCACGAAATGCCCCGACTGGCGAGGCCTGAGCCAATCCCTCGCTCATTCTGACTTAAAAACAATACAATTTCCTTTAAGCACCGGTCGGCGCCCTTGAAGTTGGTACCACAGTCCGACCGAATCAGTGACGGTACTCCCCTTCTAGAAACAAATCGATCTAACGCCGCCAGAAAGGCCTCCGTAGAGAGATCGGCCACCAGTTCCAAATGAACGGCCTTGGTCGCCAGACACACGAAGACACACAGATATGCCTTAACCGACTTCGCGTTGCGAAGGTGCGATGTCTTGACCATGAAGGGCCCCGCGAAATCTGTCCCTACGCCAGCAAATGGCCGAGCCTCCGTGACTCGGTCGGCCGGGAGATCTCCCATTTGTGGCTGCAGTGTGGCTGCCTTGAGTCGGTAACAAGGCAAGCAACGAAACACAACGCTCCGTATGATTCTGCGGGCCGATAAAATCCAAAATTCACGCTGCAAAATGCCCAGAAGGGTGTTACAGCCTGCGTGTGAATTCTTGGTGTGACGGTCCCTAACCAACAACTCCACCAAAGCTTCTGAATGAAGCACTTTCCCATGAACGTGACCGGCGCGATCCAACCGGTTGGATCGAACGTTCGTGCGATAGTCGAAAGGACCGATCGCTTGGTCCAGGTCTTCGACAGCAACTCGGCCTCACAACTGTATGTGAAGGCATCCTGACTCGGTTGATACTGGACCCCTAAAATGGCCAACGCATGAAGATTCTCCGAATCCTCAAACAAATGCGGGTCTTGTTGATACTCAGTTGGCAGTCCTGCCAGTACCTCTGGGCAGTTCGACAGCCATTTCCTGAGTTCATAGCCACCGGAGGCCATGAGCGCCACCAATTCATCCCTTAAGATGAGCGCCTGCTCAATACTGTCTGAGCCCGTACAAATGTCGTCTACATAGACGTCCCTATCAATGACAGCAGCCGCGCGGGGAAAGCGGAGCCGTTCTTGATCAGCCAGCTCTCGTAGCGTACGCATGGCTACATATGGGCTGGGCTTTAATCCGTACGTGTTTGTGTTGAGCTCGTATGTGACCATCGGTTCTTCTGGGCTCTCTCGCCACAATATCAGCTGGAACCGACGGTCGTCTGGATGAATCTCAGTTTGACGAAACATCATCCGTACGTCCGTAACGAAGACAACCTGGTGTCTCCTGAAGTCCGTGAGAATGTCTGCAATGTCTCTGGTCAGCTTAGGACCAGCATGGAGACATTGATTCAGGGACACCCCGCTAGACGTCTCCGCGCTCCCGTCGAACACGACCCTAATCTTTGAGTCAGGTGTCTTCAAAACAGCATGATGAGGCAACACATAATGCTCCTCATGACGATAGTCAACCCTGGACACCGACATGTGACCCAACGTCAGGTATTCGCGCATGAACTCCACATACTTCTGTCGGAAGTTGGAGTCCCGCTTCATGCGCCTTTCCATTGCCACTAACCGCTTTTCTGCCAGACTCCATGAGCTCCCCAGCGGAGGTCGAGTTGACAGAAATGGCAACCTTGTCATAAATCTACCCGATGGGAGGCGCACCGTGTTACATCGATAGAATGTTTCGCACTCCTCATCACGTGGGTTACTTCTAAGAGCGGTGGGTGGCTCTTCCGTTGCCCAGAACCGTTGCAGGACGTCGGATAACACGCTGCCATAATATATGGAGCTATAATCCGTTGAGTGCTGTGGTTCCCGTACTGGGCCCAATAACGCGTAACCACCTGCGGTACGCATGGCCACAACCCCGTTTGGTTGCAGCTCCCGTTTGCCGCTTCGGAGCAGCTTCCCGAGGACGTCAGACCCAAGCAAGACGTCCACCCGTCCGGGGATCGCGAAGTGGGGATCGGCTAACTCCAATCCATTGGTCAACCCTTTTACCGCAGACGGTAACCGAGTCTGAGGGAGGACCCCAACCACTTCGTCCAAAACGATCGCCGTGGCATTCACCCGCGTGACCGATGCCGTGTCACCCATCTCGAACAGGAATGTCGTCTGACCCCTGAGGTGAGGCACCCGATTGCCACCTATACCTACGGCGCCATCCCGTGATGGCTCTAATGTAAGGCCCAGCTTTTTCACTAAACAGCTGGACACAATACAACCTTGTGCCCCTGAATCTAACAGTGCTCGCACGTGCACCGGCTGTCCGTCAGTACCCCTGACAGTAATCCTAGCCGTCGGTAATAATACCGTTACTGTCGGGGTGGGCACCACTGACGAACAGGCTGCTAGTTGCTAATAGGAGGCACCTCCCTCCTCCCCTGCCGGAGGGGGAGTAAATACTGTCCCAGTATACGGGTCCCAACCCGGGTAGTAACCCTCCCGACCCATCGGTGACATCCGTGCCGGTCGGAAGTAGCCTACTGGCATCCTTCCGAACGGTGGCGGGCGCGCCGTCAGCCGAGGGCGTTCTGCGAGAGGCGGGGAGAAGCGACTACTCGGGGGTGGCAACATGCCCCCCAACGCATTCGAGTACGCCGCGTAACCCGTCTGTACTACCTCCGGGCCCCTGCCCGAGTCTCGGTGCCTATCCCCCCCCCGCGGGGAAGACGACGGTATCGGGTTGTGCTCTGGATCAGCCCTTGGCCCACCCCCCCGAGGGGGCGGCGACCGCTGATTCCTGGCCGACCCACCCCCCCTAGGGGGGGGTGACCGACCACCCGAATCTGGCTTAGGAGAGGGGGGGTGACCTCCCGGCGAGGCTCCGTGCACCTCCCTACTCTCCGCCAGGCATAGCAACTCGTGATGGGCTCCTCCGCAGGTTCCACAGTTAGTGGTCCTGTGGCACTCACGTACAAAGTGAGTCCCCAAGCAGCGGAAGCACAAATAGCGCTGCTTGACCACCCCTCTTCGTCTATGCACCCGCTGCGCCTTAAAGTCCGCGCATGCGGCGAGACCGTGCCCTTCCTTCCGACAGAAGGCGCACACTTCCGATTGGAGGGCGTGGTATTTCTTCCCCCCCCGACGGGGCTCAACCGGCTTGGGCCCGCTCGTACGTCGGGTTGACGGAGGAGGGTGCGACGTGGATGCCCCTTGGCAATCCGCCCGCCGGCACTCGCCTTCTAAAAACACCCTCAAGTCATCGTAACTTGGGAGGTGGTCCGTCGATTCGCCACCATGTGACTGCTCAAAGCGCGCCACCACGTCGATCGGCAACTTCCGTAAAACCCTATTGACGATGATATATTTATTGTCCCCTAACGACAACTTAAGTCGATCTAACGTGTTCACCGCAACCGTGACCGGATTAAGGATTTTCGACCTTATTTCGTACACGTTAGACACCTTCGGGATTTCAAAAATCTTATCAATGAGGCCATCAACTATTAATCGCCGATTATCATATCGGTCGATTAATAGGCCCCATGCCGTCTCATAACTGGCGTCCGTAATCTCCAGGTGGGTCAAGATGTCGTGCGGCTCACCGTTAAGCCTACCCATTAATTGAGCCATCTTGTACGCGGGCGAGAGATCTGTACGCGAATGCACGACACTATTAAAAATATCGCGGAATCGCGGCCAATCGGCATACTCGCCGCTAAACTCGGGTACATGTACTGGTGGCAACGGCGCCTGAATCCCTACGCCTGCTGGCCGACATGAATCCCTGACGTCACCCTTGCGCGATCGCTCAATGTCGGCCGCCGCCTGGATTATGCTCATGGACATTTCCCCACACTGGTCCACATTGCCCCGTACCACCTGAGCATCCTTGTCCACCGACGACAGATCCGTCGATTCGAGACATGCTAAATACTCAGCGTGACACTTTAACACGGCGTCATATCGTTCGTCAACTTGCCGAGCGCGTGACAATAACGCATCTTCACGATCGGTGCGACCTACCAACGTAACAACCGATGAAAACCATCTCAATTCAGCTTCGATTCTGGCTGCGATAGTTTTCGTTACTGACGGAGCCATAGTACCAACTTCAATACGCGATTATGCAATAATAAATAACAATAACCAAAAAAAATAACAATTATTGTATCCGGAATTAACAATAATAATATATTCGTTGAGTGAATAAATCTACGACGCTATGCCAACTCTTGAACTTATTCCTCTACGTGCTCTAGAGGTTATTCCTCTATGTCTCAAATGTTGACAATCATAACACGATTTGTGATGAGGTTATATTTGTGCGTAACCGAACGTAAATAACAAATTATTTTATCAACGAATATTCACATTCCATGTACTTATTATTAATAACGCCAAACTCAACTTGAGGCGTACACTGGTATGTAGGTCAATGTACTACTACCTACAAGTTGAATTTGTACATGAACACAATTTTTACAAAGTAAATTGGTACCAAGTACCTACTAATTTTTACAAAGTGGGTTTAAATAAACCACGCTCTGCTACCAGATTTTGATCGCGCCAGGACTCAGCCGAACCTTATCTCGGGCCCATGGGAGACAGGTCTCAGAACAGCTGCCGTCCTAACGGGATCAAATAGACGCGATACGCGCCTCCGAACAATATTACAATTTCTGAACTTAAAGCTACCCTTACCTCATTTCTTCGAGCCGGTCTCACTTCCTTGACCCCTCGCAAGTTGTGTAACTGTGTATGTGTATAATGAGTGTATATGACCTTGCGATGGTTTGCTGGTAGTTCCGGACGATTCTTCCACGTCGCTGCAAGCCACGCCGTTAACGCGAGCCACCACACTCACTCCGTATTAGTCTAACCACAAAAGCCTCGGTGCTTTCCCGATAGCACTCCCGTGACAAGGCAAACCAATGATATTATCAATAACCCGTTCGACATTCACAGCGTCGCTAACCGTACTGCTTAACTAGTATAATTGGGTGCCGCGAAATGACTCCACAAGTCGATTTAATCAATGCGCGTGCGCTTTCACCCGTTCTATGGCTACTATAATATTCGTTCGACGCCCAGCACGTCTCAATACGAACTACTATTCACGCCGAGCCCAGCGCTCGACCTCTACCTCCGCCCCTTCGCCTCTGTCGCACCGAGGCGGAGAAAATCAAAAATCTGAAGGTAGATTATAAACAGTAACCTTAGGACGTCGCTATCCGTCAGTAATTGGGCTGTTGACGTCAGTTCACAGCCAAGTGAAGATCGTATCCGTGTGAAATGGTTACCAACCCTAGACTGCGACCAGGTAAATTATAAAACTAAGGGTTGTAGTGTATTTTTATGAACAGTAGGTTTTTTTCTTTTTATTTTTTCAATAGGTGTTCCGCCGTGGCTGTGAATAAGCTGAATCTGTGTCTATCAGGCCTAAAGGCACCTAAGAAGCCGATTCTTTCCGGCTTTCTTTCGGGAGCAAGGGTCGCTTTAAATTAAGCTAAGATACGAGTAGTATTATTGTAGCTATAGTTCTTACATAGTTCTATTCTGTTATGTTATACCTCAGTAAAATTTCAATTTTCTTTTTTAACTCTGTTAATTTTCATTAAATATTTATATCTCAAAATTAGCCAAGGGGACTCCGCTCGCTGAGGCAGTGATCTTAAAGATCGTCAAGTATGCAGGTTTCAGGGCACGTCGAATAGACACTTGAAAGCAGCCGTAACACAACAGTTTGTAACTAATCAAATAACCCCATTTACTGAATGAGCTTTGCCTACACTGTTCTTTTTTGGAAGGTGGGAAATCATCAATTAAATACTCCTCCCGCTCTGGACGGAGCGAAGGAGTGTCAGACTGAATTAGAACCACCCATGTTCCTTCTTAGCCATTTGTATCCGGGGCCGCGGTATCTCTCTCGAACAACCAACTACCCCGACAGGCCCTAGACTCCTCAATTTCGTAGCAGACATTGTAATATCAAGAAATATGTTCAGCAATAACATTCCAAGATTGATATTAGTCAAGTACGACACGGTCGCGACTAGACCGCGCATATATTAATATTTCAACAGAATTACACGTTCCATGTGTCTGGGAGGGCACAGAGGAAAATTTTCACAGTAGATCAATTACTTAATGTATTCTTAAATTTTAGTATGTATGTGTTTCCGGTTCAAAAGAGGATGAGAAGCTAGGCGAATGATGATGATTTTTTTGGGGGATCGGAAATCATCAAATTACTCTTCAGAAGAGATTATCAGACTTCTACCCGCAGCCCCGGCAGGCATCCGTCCTTGCAGGCCCCTGCAATGTTACTGACATCTCTTTGAGGCGCACGTGGAACACGAACGCGCCGTCGACACGGCCTGTCATCGTCATAAGACGGACAGACGGTGATCCTGCCCATTACTTACCGTCCACAGGCCCGCGCCTACAGTGAAGAAAATGAGCCTACTCATTGATGTAATCAATGTGAGGTAGATACGGTACTAAGTCACAGCACATGGTCCTACTAAACTAAGGGATTGCCTGTAGATGGCACGCAGTCGCAGCTAACGCGATTTGGCTCGCACAACAGCGTCGGCTCTTATGTCTGTCCTTGTCTATCATGTGTGAGTTTCGGTGCATGTTTTTCTGATTGCGATGTTAGCGCGTACCGTATCTTCCTCTTTTTAATATATCAATGGGCCTACTACATATTTTTACTCTGTGGCGTAAACGTGTCATTTCAAAAACGTCCCGTGAATACGTCTCGAATGTAAGTGCGGCCTTAATGTGCGGTTTTCAAGCGAGAACAAGATGGGAAACTGAAATGTGGCTTCATAGCACACGAGGCGAAAATCTTTGATGATTTAACGTTAAATAGAGGTATTCTTGGAAACACTTACTTGTAATTAGCTGGCTGGTTTGATGTTTGTTATTTTAGCGGCTATACTTTAGAGGAAGACCTGCAAAGAAGCGATGGATGTACCTACTTTGTGAATGATGATATGGCTAAATAGGAGATGACTGCACTGAGATGAAGAGGAATAGATAAGTAGACATGCTGAGCCGACCCCAAATAAAGGATAATGTTGTCGATTACGTTATTTTAGCGTCGCAGAAAGAAAAGGAATGTTCAAGAAGTATCAACCTACCTACCTACTATACATACCTATTAGGCCGCATACGCTGATGAGACCTAATAGCTATGTATACCAGGTATGTATCACTGAAAAAAAAGAATTGTTGAATGTACTAAAGTAGCGTAGGTTGAGTAATGAACTGCCATAGTCAACCCTTTTCATAGTTAATTTTACTATAACAAGAGTGAATTTAACAAAATCCACTTTGTTGATTTTACATAACAAAACAGATTGACTAAAACTATTTTAAGTATAGTAAAATTTATCGAACAAATATTTGAATACACTAAAGATAGTTTGTAAAATACTTTCGTAAGAGTTCTCTAAATTTCCAACAGGTGACACTACTAAATTTGTTCGTAACACTAACAAATAAGAAAGTTGATTTTACTTGACACAAATCATGAGATACGTTTAATATAATTAACACTAGAAATATGTACATTTTACACAAGCTTGTCAATAAAATCAACAAAGAAGTTTTGTTTAAACAACAGTACGAGTTTCGCAACACAGTTCTCCAGATATCCGATAGGTGTCGCTTGCTACTCTACTAAAGTTGTTCGTAAAAACTAACAAATTGGAAGATTGATTTTACTTGACACAAATTATGAGATACATTTAATATAGTTGACATTAGAAATATGTTACTTTTACGCAAGCTTGTAAATAAAGTCAACAAAGAACTTTTGTTTAAACAACAGCGCGAGTTTAGCAAAACAGTTTTCCAAATGTCCGATAGGTGACGCTTGCTAATCTACTAAAGTTGTTCGTAAAAACTAACAAATTGGAAGATTGATTTTACTTGACACAAATTATGAGATACATTTAATATAGTTGACATTAGAAATATGTTAATTTTACGCAAGCTTGTAAATAAAATCAACAAAGAACTTTTGTTTAAACGACAGTACGAGTTTAGCAAAACAGTTCTCCAGATATCCGATAGGTGTCGCTTGCTACTCTACTAAAGTTGTTCGTAAAATCTAACAAATTAGGAGATTGATTTTACTTGACACAAATTATGAGATACATTTCATATAATAGACATTAGCAATATGTTAATTTTACGCAAGCTTGTAAATAAATTCAAAAAAGAACTTTTGTTTAAACAACAGTGCGAGTTTAGCAAAACAGTTTTCCAAATGTCCAACAGGTGACGCTCGATAATCTACTAAAGTTGTTCGTATAACCTAACAAAGTGGAAAATTTATTTTACTTGACACAAATTATGAGGTATATTTAATATAATTGACATTACAAATATGTACATTTTACACAAGCTTGTCAATAAAATTAACAAAGAACTTTTGTTTAAACAACAGTACGAATCTAGCAACACGGTTCTCCAGATATCCGATAGGTGTGGCTTGCTACTCTACTAGAGTTGTTCGTAAAATCTAACAAATTAAGAAATTGATTTTACTTGACACAAATTATGAGATTATACATTTCATATAATTGACATTAGCAATATGATAATTTTACGCAAGCTTGTAAATAAAATCAACAAAGAACTTTTATTTAAACAACAGAACGAGTTTCGAAGTCAGTTCTTCCCGACAGGTGACGCTTGCTAATCTACAAATACTAAAGTTGTTCGTAAAAACTAAAAAAGTGGAAGATTGATTTTACTTGAAACAAATTATGAGATTAGAAATAAATAAGTGTGTACATTTTACACAAGCTTGTCAATAAAATTTACAAAGAACTTTTGTTTAAGGTTAAACATTAGCCCGTGACATGACTCGCTATTCTAGGCACATAACGGGTTTCCATGGGTTTTAGCTTCTATATTATATATAATTTTAGCGTGTTCCGACAACTAACGGCAATTTGTTCACTATGAACTATGTTATGAAAGCAAAATTATGTCATTAAATGCAATATGTTTTCGTATTTGCCGAATATAAGTGTGTGCATATACACTCATTTGTACAAATCAAAGTTGTATTCGGCAAATACTACAAATATACAGAATACAACAGCATTTAATGAGATAATGAACCATGCCCATTCCTGCCCCAGTGGTGCCCAGAATGGAGATGTATGTCTTTTAATAGCTCTTTAAAGGTACTTCTAAAATATCTAGATTGAATGTTATATAATGCGCTGGTTCAAAAGTTATATTTTCATTGTAAATCGTAACTTTTCACTGATGTTTTTTTCATAAAGCGTTTCTACGTGACATTGCTATTGAATATTGACTAGGCGCTTGCTTTGATTTTTTTGTTTCTGGACTGTAGCTACAAACATTCTTACTTAAATAATAATAATAATAATAATAATATTTTATTAACAGAAAAGTGGGTACAATTGATCTATCCTATTTAAAAACAGTATACAAAATTATGTTATTCTTTTTAAAAGATAGAGTAAACGGCGATGTCTGTGCTAGTATTAACTGTGTGACAGACATCGGCGCATTCCTCTTACAGATTTAAACATCTAAAATTTAACACAATTATCCACAATATAGTGATACTTATAGTGTAACAAACATATGTTTTTGGTGCAAAACATTTTTAATTAAAATTTACGTAATATAAATTCTAAAATTTTAAATTAGATTAAAATTAAATTTTATTTGAATTTAACATTACTAAAATTGGTATTACAATATTATTGAATTGATTTATTTATTGAATTGATAAAAATAATTTTAAGATTAAAGAGGCATGCATGGAAATACTTATGTGGAAGTGAAATTATGTGTAGGTGTATGAGTTGTGAAATTTAATTTAATTTAATGGCGCTTAGTAATTATATTTATATATTTCTAGCGAAAAGTCTTTCAGTCTCGTCGTATGTAAGACCCTGAAGATATTCACTTACAAATTTCTTGCATTTGTATTTTGGAAAAGAATATATTTTGCAGATTTTATTGAGAGCATTATAAAGACGACTACTCAAGTTCGGAAAGTGACGACTTGCTAGAGCAGTATTTGCTCTAATAGAAGGGCAAACCATATCCTTACGTCGTTTATGCGTAAAAAGCTCAGGATCATAAGTTAATGAGGAATGTGCACGTAGGACTATATGGAGTGCACAAAGTTGCCTGACGGTAAGCACAGATATGTCTCTGTATAGTTGGATAGTGGGGTAACGATAGGGTTTGTAAAGCATTACCTTCAAAACCGCCCTCTGCGCCCTCTCAAGTCGAAGCATTAAAGTTTTATGTGTTCCGCCCCAAACCGGGATGCAATAGGCTAAAATTGACTGCACTAGAGCAAAGTAAATGATTTTTAGCAATGGGGTAGAAACTATGGCTCTAAGCTTTTTCATTGGAAACATAAGCTTACGTACACGAGATACCGCAACGTCTACGTGTTTGTTCCAGCTTAGAGTGCAGTCAATGTGCACTCCTAGATATTTAACGCAAGATGTTCTATGAATGACAGGACAGTCGCAGGTATTAAGCGCCGGATGGGAGCATCTATGAGCCTTTATGGGCGGAATGTTAGGTTGCGTAGAAGAGTTCGCAGAGAAAGCAACATAATGTGTTTTAGCAACATTCAGTGTAAGCAGATTACAGGAGAGCCAATCCATCACAACACCAAGCGCGTTCTCAGCCGAACGGTGTGCGGATGCCCAGGTATCACCACTAATAATAAGTGCTGTGTCATCTGCATAAACTAGAATCCTGCAGTCAGGTATAGAAAGCTGGCATAGCCTGTTTACATACACTAGGAAGAGTGTAGGGCCTAACACACTGCCCTGAGGAACTCCGAAAAATAGGTTTTCTTCATTACTAGTATAGCTCTCAACCTTGACCCGTTGGCTACGATCAGAAAGGTAGTCACAAAATATTTTTAGAGCTGTTTCTCTTATTCCCAGTGACTCTAACCCTTGTAAAAGGATGGAGGTTGAGACCGTGTCGAAAGCCTTGGCCAAATCTAAAAAGATACCTATCGTTTTCTTCTTCGTATCAAGATTGTTTACGATGTGATTTGATAGCTCAAGCACAGCATCTTCTGTTGATTTTCCTTTCCTGAAGCCGTATTGGTTAGGAGCAATCGCATCAATTTGGTCTAAATACTTAAGAAGTCTCTTATTTAAGATTTTTTCAAGTATCTTGGAAAGGGTTGTAAGAACAGATATAGGCCTATAGCTTTCAACACGATCCCCTTCCCCACCCTTAAAAATCGGTGTGACTAAAGCTTTTTTAAAAGACTTTGGGAAAATGCCATGTGTTATGCACAAGTTGCATACATGAGTGATGGATGGGATAAGGACATGCTTGGCAGCTTTAATAACTGCGGCAGGTATGCCATCGTATCCAACGGCACAGTTATGCTTTAGTTCCGAGATTATGTTGTTCACCTCATCAAAGTCAGTTTCGAGCAAAACCATTGAGTTGCCTTGTGGGTTGGACGTGGAATTAAACACAAACCCATCGCTGGTGGCAAATTGATCTTGTTGTATTTTTTGAGCAAGATTACTTCCGACATTTGCGAAGTAATTGTTTATGGCGTCGACAGAGGAGTCAGGGTCATTACAGATTTTTAGAAGATCCCTCGATTTGCTTGACTTGGTGGAACTTTTGTAAGTGATGGTCTTTATTATATCCCAAGTCGCTTTGGGATCACCACTAGCTCTCTGAAGTTGTTGCTGATCATAATTGCACTTAATAGTCTTGAGCAAGTTGTTGCAGTAGTTGCGATACCTCGTATACGTAAGCCCAACTATGGAGTTTTCAGGATCCTGCTTTGACTTCAAATGCAACTTGTCTCGATTACGTATGCACCTTAAGAGGCCAGGGGTGATCCATGGCTTAATAATACGCTTCCTATGCGCCACTTTCCTCAACTTGCTGTTTTCATTAATAGAGTCAGTCAAAATGGAGATTAGTAGATCGGCACTCTGACTGGGGTCTGTACTTTTTAGAATACTGGAGAAGTCCGATCCTTCCAAGGAACTTATGACACCAGGAAGATTTATTTGGCCGAACAAACTTTTAGGTTTCTCTACTAAAGAGACAGTCTCAAGACAAAACAAAACAGGCTTATGGTCGGTAAAGAAAGAGTCCAAAACTAGTACTGTTGACTGTTTGTTTGATTTTAAAAATACATGGTCAAGGCAGTTGTCCATACGTGTTGGGAACACGTGGGCAGGCAGGAGGCCATGAAATGCCATTACATTTAAGTACTCCTCTGAGTTGGAGTCACTATTTCCTGGACAAATATTAATGTTCAAATCTCCAATGACTGCAATCGTTTTAACTGATGTAAGGGAACTCAGTGTATCGTTCAGAGAGCTAATGAATTTTTCAAGATTTCTGATCGAAGGTGATCGGTAGAATGCAATTATCACTGTGTCTGGGTCCACCTTCAAAATCAGACAGTTAGCATCCTGAAACACGGGTTCGGCAATACTACAATCTAGCTCAGAACGAATATAAATCAATACACCGTCATTCTGGTTTGTAAAGGCGGATTTTGCAGAGTAAAAGCCATCTAAAATAGGAATGTCGGTAACTTTACTCAACCAGCACTCTGAGAGAATAACAATATCACACTTAACATCCATTGAGTGAATAAGAACATTTAGACCATCAAAGTTCCGGTTTAGACTACGAATGTTCACATGCAATGTATTCAGTGTTTTTTTCGAGGATTGAAGATGCTGTGAACATTGGTCAGGTGAACACACAAAGGATCGGGAGACATTGTAAGATTCCACGGAATCCATAAACCTATTTAAATTATCCACTATTGAAGAAAATAACTGATGGGATGCTGGTAAGGGGTCCAAGTTTTCGACTCTGGTAGCTACTTGTGTTAAATGTGATAAACAGTTTAGTAATAGTTTCCAGTTTTTCAAAACAGGTTATTTGCTTGCCGGGAATGTAAGTGCGTTTTAAAAGAGTTCGATGTGTGCAAAATATGTGAGTTAGGGTCACAAAAGCGCCAGATATGTATTTCCGTGTACAAAAAATAATTATGGTTAAACATGCATATTCTAAGACTATGAGTATAATAATTAAAATGTAAATAATAAAAACTAGATTAGGCGAAAAGTAACAAATATTTTTGAGAAATAGTCAATCTTCAACTTTTAGGGTCTTTAAATCAGATTCATTGTTAATGCAATGAGCAGTTAGACCTTCCTTCTTTCGTAAAAAAACCTTTCCGTGGGCCGTCCAGCAGAAAGAATACTCATTTGTTTTTGAAAAATCACGGGCTAAAAAGTACAATCGTTTTGCCTTGGAAGTAAGGTGTTCAGATATGTAGACAGGGACATCCGGACCGTTTATGTGTATTTTGGAGGTTGAAAACTTGCTGTTTTTATTTGTTTGATTGTAAGATTTAATAGATTTGATAATTTTTTCCTTAGTGATCACTGTCGTAAAGTTGACTATGACAGGTTTATTTTTTTCACTTTTCGTGTTTAAACGGTAAATATCACATATATCCGAGGTGGTTATTGGAACGTTTAAGGTTTTACCAGTGTCAATAATGATCTTTGATAGGTCTTCCTTGGTTTCTTTTAATTTAGCTGGTATGTTCCTTAGTTCCACGCATGAAGATCTTTGAGCTCGTTCTAAGTTTTCAACCTTTTCTTCCAGTACCTGAATGTAGGCCAGATTTTCTTTACGCTCCGAGGTTAGTTTATTAAATTCCTTCAAAAGATCGTCGTATTTTGCGGTAACAAACTCGCATGATGATTTAATTGATGCGTTTAACTCTTTTATTTCAATCATTGAAGCATGCAGAGTATTGTGTTTATCATTTTGCTCCTTTTCGAATTTGCTAAAGAGATTTTTCATTTCAATCATGAACATATTCAGATCGTCTACCCGATTGAACTTGCGCTTACGCTGCGTAATACTGGGATCAGGATCCACCTTTTCCATTGTCACATCAGGTTCCGAATTGACTTTCACAGCTGGAGATGTTGGTGGAGATCGGCTTAACATCATTTTATAATGTTAACGATCAGTCTATTAGCAATTAAAGCAAGATAAAACAATATAAACTGGTAATATTGTAATAGCGACAAAAAAGCAGAGCTATTCTTGCGTAAAAGTAAAAAACAAACACAGCAAAACCTCCAAAAAGAATTGTCCGACCTCGGTATCGAACCCACACCCCTGTGTTCGCAAGTCCGGTGGCCGCCTTAACTCGCTATGATGTCTTGCGTTGTACAACCCAAAATTACAGATGTATTTCACCAGTCGAAGTGTCGTTCCAATCTAGCGGTGTTGAAGTTTATGACCATATTAGGTAGCGTTTGGTGTCGACGAATGACGAAATAATGCCCAAATTATGGAGCTCTGCCCTTGAAATGCCTACAATACTTGTCTATATCGTACAGTAGTTTTTAATGGTACTTTTGGGAGATCTAGATTTAATACTAAATGTTTACATAACTTTTAAAAATAGCGCTTTAAAGGAAATTCAATCTAATGGTCCTTTGCTTTGATAACATAATTCATTCATACTATAACCTTAACCGTTAAGTATAGTTACAGGAAATTGTTCCTATGAGACCATCCATAACTTTTTAAGAGATTCTGAACTGCTTTCACAGATTTCGGAAAAAGGTAACAGTCAGCAAAAAAAAAAAAAATGTAATGTACAAAAAAAATGGCAATCGGTCCTATTTCATGTGGGGATCTAAAGACTATGGGACCATTTAAGGTATGTACTAGAAATGACAGCAATCGCCAAAAACTTTTCCCATACATTTTGAACAGAAAAACAATAAATCAACCCTAAATATTATTTATTGCCAAATGATCCTATTTCATACTGTGATCAAAATACTCTTTAAGGTCAACTGAAATTTGAGTACAGAAACTACGAAATTAAAAAAACAATAAAGATTTGTATGCAGTTAGATCTAATACTTAGCTGTTTTTTAAAGGATGTTTCTAGGGAAGTTTAGAAATAATATAATCTTTTATTTTTAAACATATTTTTATTATTCTGATTCGTATGTTAATAAAACATTATCTAAAAACTGGGCATGTGGATTAAGGTTCTCTTGATACCTTGCCCAACTCATAAACCAAATAATGGTCATGACATGGGCACAGCAACCCACTGTCCGTCGACCCTTGGCGAGGTAGCTCAAGAGTTCCAGTTGACAGTCTGTCACTTCGCTGCCAGCAGGGGTGGCAGATTTCATCTGATCCGTGCAACTGGAATAATAGTTTATTTTTATTTAACATATTTTTAGCTTAATATATAATCTTTAAAGTAAGAATGCATTTGGCTACATAAGATAAAAGATTCAAAGTAAAATAGACAATGTTGCGAAAGTGAAAATTCGACTCTGTAACAATTCTAACCGATGACTGAACACTAACAGGCTCATTGCACTGGGTTTTGTAGAACCGTGCATGGTATGTATGTCACCTATATTGTTTTTATATTTAATCAAAAACTGGTTATGCAGGTTGGCTTCTTAATCATATAAAAAGCTAATAGAATAGAATATAAAAGAAGATAAAAGGATACTTACTTGTTGTGGCATAATTGTCTCCATTATTGTATTCCGTATACGTGCCTCTCGTTCTGTGTCAGTACGTAGCCTGTGAGATCTTGTTCTCAACAAAGAACAACCACAGCTGACACAGACACGACGATGGTGACCACCACTAGTACTAGGTTCGTCAGTAGTAACTGTTGAAGCATTTAAGGCTCGGGTCCAGCAAGAATGGCATACAACAGTGCTATCAGTCACCTGTGAGCAAAGAAAAAAAACTTATATTCACCTTATAAAAGCCAACTGCAGGCGAAATTCTTCACAGACATTCAAGGTGCATCCATACACTTACCAATGGAACGGACACAAGTTATCGCTCATGTGTTAGTAAATAAAGTAATAGCAAATGGCGAATTGAACACTTACCGGTTGGGGCGCGATCCACTGTCGTATTACCGACATAACCTCTGCAAGGTGGAGGGTATGCCTTCTCCTTTGAATAACGTCGGTACCACAATTAATGCATCTCAATCCGAAGCGTCAGACGTTCCTTCCATTGGTATTATATCCAATTATGGGATGCGTGGATTCGGCCGTGTTTGTTCCGAGGTCAACATTTGGGCTTCGATCAGTACCGGTAGGAATGCTAGGTCGTTGTAAGTAGAGTTATCGGTGTCCATTATAATAAGCATGAGTCGAGATAAAAACAAATTAAGATATTCACAACAAACTCAAGACGCAACACGATAAACATTTGTCAAAATGACATATTAATCAGTGTTGCCATGAAAATCGATCTATACTAATAAATCGATTACATTCGAAATTGATGCAGTAATTATTATATTATGGTACAAATAATGTAATATTATAATTATGTACATACTTACTTTAATATAGGCACTGATTTTCTGTATAATGTAATTGGTGATGTTAGTGCTTTCATTAAATACTTTGATTGATGTAAATCGATTAAAAGTATAATAAATTGCAACTTACTAATAGAAGAGATTTATGGCAACCGGAAAAATTATATTAAGTTGTTAAAATACTTTTTAACCGACTTCAAAAAAAGGAGGAGGTTCTCAACTCGTCGTAATCTTTTTTTTTTTTTTATGTATGTTCCCCGATTTCTCAAAGACGCCTGGACCGATTTTGAAAATTCTTCTTTTGATTGAAAGAGTACACCTTCCAATTGGTCCCATAAAAATTTCATCCAATTTGGTTCAGTACTTTTTATTTTGTGAGCATTTTTTTGATTACTGCTATGTGGATGATGTAATTAACTTTTATGTTTGTTACCTCATAACTTTCGACTGGGTAAACCGATTTTGATGATTCGTTTTTTATTCGAAAGCTGGTGCTTCCCTTGTGGTCCCATTATCACCATGTCAATGTCTGATGATGGGATCTTGGAGAAATCGAAGGAACTCTTCAAATAATAACAGCAGATTAACCGGGATTGCTGCTATCGCATATCTATGCTTTTTTACGCCATTACACAACATAATATCACGACTGTACTCACTAAAAAGGGTAAAATAAAAAACTTTTTCAAAAAAAAATTAAACCGACTTCTAAAAAAACACAAAAAAGTATAAAATAACTTTTCTTTCGGAAGTCGGTGACAATAAAGCAAAGGAAATAAGAAGAAAAGTCACCGACTTCCGAAAGAAAAGTTATTTTATACTTTTTTGTGTTTTTTTAGAAGTCGGTTTAATTTTTTTTTGAAAAAGTTTTTTATTAAATTATTATTTTTATCAGTTCGAATAGATACAACTAAAAATCACAAATATTCATGTTTTATAAAAGGATATTTTTTGATACAATTGGATTTTTCTAAGACTTCTGTTCACGCCAAGCCATTATTGGACAATCCCCTTTCAGTTAAATGTGTCTTCACATATCCTAAAACCAGACGCTTCTAACGATACTTCATTTATAAAATTATCATAAGTAGTTAAGAAGTTATGAGGGAACATAATAATAATAATGAACATACTTTTGGGGTTGTAAATCCTGGAATATATGCAAATAACTAACCCCACGCGTACGAAGTCGCGGGCGGCCGCTAGTATCCTTTAACTAGAAGACTATTATTGTCAAATTATTACAAGTAGCTTAGAAGTTATAAGGGAACACATACATACATACATACCGGTCAAAATCATATATATTTTCGTTTTTTGCTTCGCCGTAATCGGGTAAAAAAGAAGAGACACGAAAATTGATCTAAATACTTATAAAGTTATGAATCATGATCGGTTTAGTAGGTAGATAAGATGTGAATTAAGGCGTACAAACAAACGGACTTTCGCATTTATTATATTACTAGCGGGCGTCCGCGACTTCGTACGCGTGGGGTTAGTTATTTGCACATAAATTCCTGGATTTACCTAAAACGTTAATTCGGTATGAAAGATATCCCTATACCAAATTTCAACTAAATCTCTTCACTATTAGGATTTTGTTGTGGTTCCCACGGGAACCATTAATTTTTCCGAGATAAAAAGTACCTATCCTGTTAATCCAGATCATATTCTATATGTGTGCGAAATTTCATCACAATCCGTTAAGCCGTTTATGTGTGATTGAGTCACAAACATCTAAACATCTTCACAAACTTTCGCATAATTATAATATACCTAGTAGGTAAGATTAAATATTAAAAAAGTAACGATTTTACTCTTTGTTTTGATCTATACCATACCAATATACCTACCTACATGTTACTAATTAAAATGTTGATTTTACGAAACATCTTTGAGATTTTACTAAACTTTAATGTCATTTGACGTGACGTCATACCTATTCTTCCAACTATTCGCGTTCCGTTCTCGACTCGATAAGGCTGAGATTCAGAGACGAGTCAGAGAGAGAGAGAGTTGCCAGATTAACATCTCTCCGTTTTGTACCCTATAGCCTATGAAGCTCTACTGGCTTCGCGCAATGCGGAAAAAATCGCAAGCGCAGCGGTCAGTCGACTTGGGTTCTTTGACGATATCGGATCGATAATAAATCGTAGTGCGCGCAGGAATTATTGTCGTTTGCGATTTTATTTTGCACTTTAAAAGTCGCAACGATTTATTTTACGATATATTTATTAAATCATTCAGTTAAGTACGCTAGAGTAATAGTCGTTCAATCAATGTTCATAGTGAGTGAAAATGGACTCGACGTCAGAAAATACGTTAGGATTTACATTAGACTCGAACTTCGCCATAGCACTTCTCGATTCCTGGGGAGTCTCGAAAGAAACACAAGCTGTATTTCAAGGTAAGTTCTAAGTTCCTACTTATTATCAACTTAGAATGATAGAATAGGTACCTTCGTCAGGTCAGTCTTGTCGTAAAGTACCTACATGGTCGCCATCCAACGGCGCCGGCGGCTGCCAGTTCTCCTATGTGCCTTGCCTTGCCACTGCAAGCTTGTTTGCTATTCTAAGTTGGTAAGGCCCGAGTCACACTGGAATGGCAGCGGCCGCCAGCGGCGACGCTGGCGGCTTCGCGCTTCCTCCAGACCCCGCGCGCCTGGTATCTTCATGACTAGTTAGGAGCGCGCGGCCCCGCGAGCGGCCTCGCGTCGCCGCTGGCAGCCGCGGGTGGAAACGCCAAGAGGCGCGCGGCTGCAAACGGCGATGCGAGGCCGCGGGCGGCCGCGCTACCTTTTCAAGCTTTTCAAGCGATACTGGTCTTCTAAGTAAGTAGGTATGTAGTTAAAGTTTAAAATTATTTCACACTGAAAGTGGTCGCCGCGTCGCTGCCGGCCGCTGCCATTCCGGTGTGACTCGGGCCTAAACCTGTACTGTAGATCTCCATAATTCTGAAATGAACGCGCAATAACTCCAAACATAGCTCGTTAAATAGTCCTTGACCTTGAGCCTTTAATATGACACCCTAGTTAGCGAATATCTGTTAATAGCGGTGGGTAACTCCGGAGGTACTGATCCAAAGGTGAATTGCGAATTTTTATGTGCAAAATTCTCACTATTTGTTGTGTTTAATAAACAGTACTTGTAGCTAGTACTATTCAACAACATTTTACAAAATTGTAGGATTGTAACGTTTATTAAACAGGGCCCTGCCCTGCCACCAAATACAAAATTTGCTGATGTCAAACTGGGAAATTACCAAATTATTGTTTCCTTCTTTTTTTAGAACATGACTTGGATGTATTTTGCATAGAAAATATTTCTGATTCTGATATAAATGAGCTGATTCCAAAATCAAGAATAAAGGATAGAATTAAATTCAAGGCTGGATTAGCTCAATTTAAAAATGAAAATAAATCCCTGGTGAGTATTTTGAAGTATATACCTATTATTGTACCTACTTTCCAGAATGTAGCAAAGGAGCCTTTAGGCTCGGTAATCTCAAGCACAGGCTTTGCTTGTTTTAAACCTCATTGATTTGTTCATATTATTTTGTTTTTGTACTATAAGAGAAAAGAAGTAAATAAACTACATAATTATATATTACTAGCTTTTTGCTGCGGTTTCACCCGCATTAATTTGAAAATGTCCCGCGGTTGTATGTAGCGTGATGATATATAGCCTAAAGCCTTCCTCAAATAATGGACTATCCAACACAAAAATAATTTTTCAATTCGAACCAGTAGTTCCTGAGATTAGCGCGTTCAAACATAGAAGCAATCAAACTCTTCAGCTTAATAATATTAGTAAAGATTATTATTTTAAAGATTTTTAGTTTTGGTAGAAATGTTACTAATGTATCTCAGATCAAATGCTCTTAATAGTATGAGCACTGATCTAGCTGGAGTCAACTTGAAATTGTTTTTCACATTAATAAAATAATAACATAGGTACAAATGAACTTATATTATGCTTAAAGTCTTATCTTATCTTAATTTTTACAGAAAACATGTTCTTTAGACACAGAATCAATAGAATCAGATAAGGATTCTATGGGGCATGTGGGCAGCGATTATAGTTCTGCGGTGAGTGGCTGTTCTTGTGCTACTTCGAACGAAGAGGTTAGTTTTTTACACTTTATTTTGAAATTGCCTTGTTAATAACCGATACCATAAATACCTACTACAAAATTAAATAAGTTATCTATTAAAAAGCCCGCCCTATGTTGTTCCTGCTACAAATGACCATAATGCTAGAAGAATTTCCCTGCTGTATGGCTATGGCCAGTTTTCCAGGAGTGAGTCAATGTTATTGCCTTTTTGTGTTTGTTTTTTTTTCGTTACCTATTTCTTTTCTACCAATTTTGTAAGTTAGTTTGGTCATAGGATTAAGAATGTCAGGAAATATGGAAGAACTAAGGTCAATCAACAAAAAACTCATGAAATTCACTAATTCTTTATTTTTTAATTAAAAAATCAATGTGGTCACAGGATCTGTACCATAATAGCCGGAAACCCAGCGGTTTAGACTCGTTAGATTGGTTTTGAATAGAGCTTTGTGATGAGTGATGTTCAGAATTTGATGATGGATGGAGCCAGAAACTCACTGTGTTTGGGCTCTTTAGAATGGTTTTGAAGAGCACTTTGTGATGAAGTAAAGTGATGTTCAGGGTCTGATGATGAATGGAGTCGGAAGGTGGCCACAGGATCTGAACCCTGGTAGCCGGAAACTCACTGTGTTAGGGCCCGTTAGATTGGTTTTATCGAGTGTTTTGTGATGATGTTTCGGGTCTGATGATGGAACCATGTTCTGGCTACATGGTTCCATGATATATTGTGATTTTTATTTCCCAGTGAGTCGAATTTGATTCCATGTCTGTAGTGGAGTTAACTTTGATTTCATATCTACATTTTTCCAATTGATAGTTTTATTGATTTTTTTTTTTAATTAGTGTTATTACAAAAGATTTTTAAACACTTTAACTTAGACGCCTGTTTAAATGTGATGTCTCTTTAAAACAATATTGTCAAAAAAATTACAGCATTGTTTAATTTTTTTTTGTAATTACACTGACTATTTTTACCATTTCTGTGTATAAGTCCTATTTTTTTTCTCCCATTAGTCTTTTAATTTAAAAGAAATTCTGAAGACCACTAGTATTGGACAAATATGCCTTCAGTATATGAACAAGAAGATTGATGATACAACTATAAGAAACAATTTATCAAAATGTATTATAGAATACTTCATAAAAAGGAAGGGTTCGATGGATGCAAAAAATTATGAGGACATGTCCAGTCAAATTGTTAAATTTTTCCCATTCGAGTCGAAGGTTATATTTTTATTGCAAAAATATTTTGGTATGGTAGATTAGATAATAGTATATTGGTACTACTATAGTAGAGTTATGGTAATATAGTAACAGTAGTTTTATAGTATAGATAGCATATCATGTATAGTCTTGACTTTTCTCGGATTCTGCGCACTCTTCCCATTTGCAACTCGTCGCCAGGGCTCGGAAACGTTATTTAAAATAATGTTTTTAAATGTTTCGGTTTTTCCTTCAGTGTTCCAGATCAATAACCAGATTGTTGTAAGGAGCGCTTACACTGGCAATAGGGTATTTTCCAAATTTTTACAAACCGTTTATTTTATTAATTGGTTCCCAATCTTTAAATAAAAGTGGTTTCCAAAAAGAAGAACGGTCACGTCCCATATAAAAAAAACCCAGACCCGACAGAAAAGTGACATATCTCAGTTTTTTTGTTATTATTTATATAATCATATTATATAGTTTTTATATTCGAAATCAATGGCTAACACCAAAATATTGCCTTATGTTTTTGTTCAGGGTTTACACTAAAAAAATACAAAATGCCTACTTATCTACAAAATTCGTAATGTATGTAACTAAATGACGATAAATAGTTATGGGATGTATCCAGGAGACCTGGAGATACAGCTGTATTATATAATTTTTGAACTCCGAGTACAACATTCAACTTAGGATTTTTTTTTTTAAGGTGGTTTAAAATCATCTAATGACATCTCTCGCCCTTGGGTGGAGCGAGAGGGCGTGTCAGACTCTTACTGACTAAAAAATTCCACCCCGTTCGTTCCTTTTTGCCTCTGGTACTGGGGTCAGAGCATGCCCTTCTGGATTCGCCCTCAACTTAGGATTAATTAAAATCGTCATATTCGATGATTCAGATCGGATTATTCCACTAATTGAAACCAGCTGAGCCGTAGTAGGTATGCATACAGTACGTGACCGTTTTTATACATACACACAAATAACTTCCTATACGAACATTATTCTTTTTTTTTAATACATCCCATAACGACTTACTTTTCTACGTCATTTAGTTACATATATTTACGAATTGTGTAGATACGTAGGCATTTTGTACTTTTTTAGTGTAAATCCTGAACAAAAACATAAGGCAATATTTTAGTTTTAGCCATTGATTTCGAATATAAAAACTATATAATATGATTATATAAACAATAACAAAAAAACTGAGATATGTCACTTTTCTGTCGGGTCTGGGTTTTTTTTGCCTGTTCTTCTTTGAAAACTACCCTATTAAAATTGCTCTGCTACCTCAGCAATTTTGGTCGATGGCAATATCAAGTAATGGGTAATGTCTGAAAAAAAATCTAATTGGAATTTACTACATTACAATCAATTTTTCAGGATGCATATTATGTTCCTAGTAGAAAATATGGGAAATCATATATTCCAGCAAGAGGGAAATTGGTAGACCGGTACCATAACCAAAGAAGGATTTTAAGAAAATCAGGACTCATAAAGAAACACGAAACATCCACCATTACCATAACTGAAACTCATGAAGGTATATTATTCAACATTTCAACTTTGCACTATCGGGTTTGAAAATCATTTTGCTTGTATGAAAAATCATTTAGTCGCATTAAGTCCACTTTGCATTTGGTCCACTTTCCGAAAACACGTCTCTTTCGCAGTTGGTCCATTTCGCAGAAAAGGCTAGCTTCTATATTTTCAATCACTTTATATTAAAATAAATTTTTTGCTTTTCTTCTTAGTACGTCGCAGTAAAAATAAAAGTCTGACATTTGTAGAATATGAAAAAAATAAAAAAACATTTACCTTTTCCCATATTTATGTGAAATATTATCAAATGGGAAATGACAATCTGCGAAATGGACCAAATGCGAAATGGACGTTGAACTGGACCAAGAAGATCAAATGCGAAGTGGACGTGATGTGCCTAAATGCCGCTCCGAACGGGCAACCAGTAGAATCGCTCGGACCGGCGGGTTGCGCCCGCGCGCTCTGCGATCGGTTGGCGGGCGACCACGGTGGAACTCAACTAAACAATCTGCTTTGTGAGTTCTTATATTAACGTCTCACATTCACAGTTTTAAGAGTTCAATTTCAATGGACATAGAATGTTATTTGTTTAAGAGTCCCAAAATGTATCACTTGAAGATCTTAATAATATGAAGCTATGGTTGAAATTTAATAAAGAGCCTTGGGTAGATGTTGTGGAGAAGTGGAAACTAACAAGGACATTGCGAAAAGAAGATTTATCTGGAAAAGATAAAACCATCCAGGACTTATTTAATGAGTGGCCTTCAATCAAAGCAAGCTTGGGCTACAAACTTGTGCGTATAATTTATTATTAATAATATTATTATTGATAATTTATTATTTAATATATTATTTAAATATTTAAGTTTTTTGCAAATATGCCATTCAATATTAATTTATGCTTGACAAAATTCGGCCTTTTGATTATGCTTTTAGAATTTTTAATAATAAATATTATGCCAATTGATATTTATGCCATTTAACAGTATAGGTTTTATGTTTAGGACAAAAAATTATGCGTAGGTAATCATTCAATTTTATTTTTTTAGGTTGAATTAGATTTTGATTTCATGTACCCAAACCATGACCTAGAATTGTTCAAAAAGTGGCCAATATTCATGGAAAAAGCATTGCCAATTTACAGTAAAATAAAAAGTTGCGTGGATAATCTGAAAACTTTGAACGACGATAGTACCACACCAGGTCAGTAGATGCTAATTTATTTTCATTATGTTAAATAAAGATAATAGACAGTCCTCATTTTTACAGGCTTAGCTTTGTAATAATTTTTATCTCCTTGCAGATGTGAGAGATTATGTTTACCTAAAACTGATGAGTTCGAAGATGCCACCCACCATTAAAATTCCAGTTAAAGCTGAAGAAAATAAGAAAAAATATTATAAACCAAGCATTGCTGAATCAGAAAAGGCTTTCATTTTACATGTCGCGGTAGGTAAATAAAGTGCGCAATAAATTCAAAAATAAATAATACAAAGTATTAACCTGTGGTAGCCGATTCGTTTTTTTCTTATTATGACTTGCTCTTTGGTGAAGGAAGACATCGTGAGGAAATCAGCAAGTATTAAGAACTCAACCCAATGAAGACTTGTGATTTAGTTTACAGGCAATGGGTTCAGTGTGGTAGATTATTTATGACCTAGAACATCTTGTATGTTTGTATTTGTTCAACCTTGTATTTGTTCTATTACAGAATCAGAGCGAAATAGTAACAAAGATCAAGCTGCGTCAGGATGAGCACTTGGCCAAAGGACTTACTTGCCAACCACTGATAGTCGTGGTAGGGTCATCGATAGAAGAAATAACCGATTACTATGTCCATTATGAATCAGTCATTTATAAGATCGACACCCTACTAAAAGCAGTTGATGTATGCTTTAAAATTTTCCATGTTTTCAATTTAGAGTACCCGACAGAGTGTGTTAACGTGTGGACCTTTATACAAAAATATTTTTACGGAATTGATTGCAAATCTGATAAAAAAATTTCAAGTGTAGCTTGTTTTATGGCGGATCTGTCTTAAAACCTTTGTGCCAAACAGTTTATTTTGTAGGTACTAGGTGATATAAAAAGTCTAATTTGTTTCCATCGAACCTATAGTTTATTTAAACATGTTTATTTGTTTTATGTGTTCGGCTGTGTTAAACGACTATAAATCATTTTTCTTACACTTGAAATTTAGCCATGATTTGCGACCTAACTCCACTTATTGCTGTAGACAGTTTAATTGTACCAGAATATTTTCAAATATACGTTCGTTTCGTCGTCATCTGACCAATGCTCATAATCTGAATCTACCTTCCGAAATATGCCTATCAAACTGTAGAAACAACAATATTATTCAAGAACCGAGTATATCAAGTAGCCAACAAATAATTTTCAACTTGGACTGTAATAGTGATAATGATGAACACCCTTTTGTTTTTGAACCTGAAAGTAACCATGTTCCCCAGAAAGATGAAATTTTTAATAACTCAACAGCCACTTTCGCTTTGTCTTTATACAGTAATCCTAACATTAATCGAAAATGTGCCAACGAAATAATTAATAATATTTCAGAGCATATAACTGATGTTATTAGTAATATGTTAACTGATCTTTTACCTAGTGCTTCAGAAACAAATGTCGAAAAATTAAAAAAAATAATTAAAACAATATCGGAACCTTTTGAAAATTTATCCACAGAGTATCAAGTAATGAATCATTTTTCTGAACTTGGCATTTATATACCTCCTAAAAAGTTTGTTATTGCTGAAGGTACATTTTCAAATACTGCCAATTCTTCAATAAGACCAAATTCCGAGTATGGAGCTAGAGTACCTTTAAAATTAATGTTTAAGAAAATTTTCGAATTACCCGGTTTTATTTCTGTTTTAAAAACATATAACGGTGCTGAACCTAATTCAATATCAAATTATACTCAAGGCAAGGTTTGGAAACATAAAATATCTGGAAAAGAAGGGTACATATGCGTACCGTACTTTTTGTACAATGACGATTTTGAATGTAACAATCCATTGGGAAGTCATGCTGGGGTTCATTCTATTTCTGCCACATATTTCCAATTTCCAACTATGGGAAGTGAATACTTATCACTTTTAGAAAATATATTTGTTGCTATGTTGCATAAGTCGTCGTATAGTAAAACTTACGGAAACGCGGCTACTTTTCACGACCTTATTGAAGAAATGAAGTGTTTAGAGGAAAATGGCATTGATATAGTAACATCGGAAGGTAACTTCAGGGTATATTTTATACTTGCAATGGTCATCGGTGATAATTTGGGCCTTAATACTGTACTAGGATTCACAAAATCATTTTCAAGTAACTATTACTGTCGAATTTGTAAAGCCGATAAAACTATAATGAAAAAACAATGTAAACAAGATGACAACCTTCTAAGAAATCGAGAAAATTATTCCTGTGATGTTGAAACTAATGATGTATCAGTGACAGGTATTAATGAATCTTGTATATTTAACAACATTAATACTTATCACGTGGTGGACAATTTATGTGTTGATATAATGCATGACATATTTGAAGGTGTTTGTCATTATGACCTTGCTCATATTATTTTGTATTATACGGAAACCATAAAACTTTTTAATTTAGATACTCTTAATGACCGGCTACGACTATTTGACTATAAAGGAAATGAGTTAAATGACAAATGTACAAAAGTAAAACGGGAGCATTTATTAAAGAACAAATTTAATATGTCAGCTTCTGAAATGATGTTGTTTGTACACATTTTCTCTCTATTAGTAGGAGATTTAATCCCAGAAGATGATAAAGTATGGTTATTTTTTCTTACATTGCTTAAGATAATTGACATACTTTTTAGCAGGAATTTTGATTACAGTACAATTGCTTTACTTGAATCTTTAATCACCGAACACCATGAGGGTTACGTAAAGCTATTTCGTGACACCTTAAAACCTAAACACCATTTTATGGTTCATTACCCTGATATTATTAAACAAGTTGGTCCCTTACGATTAATTTGGTGCATGAGGTTTGAAGCCAAACATAAACAATTAAAAAACACTGCTTCAATAATAACCTCCAGAAAAAATTTAGCCTTAACTTTGTTAATTAAGGAACAACTGTCATTTGCTCATAGACTTTATACTGTAAAAAGAGATGAAGCTAGAATAAAACTAAGTTCACGGGTAAACTTTATTCCCTCTAATATTAATGACATTAAAAATATTTTAATTCCTCGAGATGTAGAATTAACTGGTACATTTAACTGGGTTTCTTTCAATGGGATCAAATATATGCAACATGCTATTTTAATTATTTCCAACGAAGACAGGTACCAGTTTTTTGAAATAAAATTTATTTTTGTATCGGCTTCAGGAACAGATATTTATTTTCTGTGTAAAGAAATTAACTGTAACGGATTTAATGAACACCTACAAGCGTTTGATCTCAACTTAGTCGAGGTTGACGCATGGAAAGTTTTAAAACCTGAGGACCTTATCATAGCTCCAACTTATTCGCATATAATGTGTAATGGAGATACATACTGTAGAATTAAGTACATGTAACTAGAGAGATTATCGAACCGAGTTTTGGGTTAAAGCAAATTTTAATTAAAATTATAAATTTGAGGTGGAGTGTGGAGTAATTAGTATTATCATACTACCCCGTGACATTTCCAACATAGTTGCAGAGCGTGGTTAATATGATAAGTAGGATTTGACTGTAAGAATTATTTAGTATATTTTGATAGTATAAAGCTGAATTGTGACTGCGTTAGATGTAAACATAGCAATAATGTTAAGTAATATAATATTAAGGTTTTGCATGGCGTTGGTATGTTGGACATTGTGGGCGGATAATTCTTTCTTTTTATTGCAGAATGGGTCAGCATATCAAACTACCCTTAGAGTCACATGATTGAAGATGATCCCTTCTGGACATCCTTTAAGACGAGCCTTTTGTAAGAGGTTACCGCAACCTTAGTTTTAAGTACATTTAAATATAAATATGTACATATAATATTAAGGTTTTGTATGGCGTTGGTATGCTGGACATTGTGGGCGGATAATTCTTTCTTTTTATTGCAGAATGGGTCAGCATATCTAACTACCCTTAGAGTCACATGATTGAAGATGATCCCTTCTGGACATCCTTTACGACGGGCCTTTTGTAAGAGGTTACCCCAACCTTAGTTTTAAGTTCATTTAAATATAAATAATTATGTACATTAAGAAAAAAACTTATTTTGGGCTACAGCAAATTTTAATTAAAATTATAATCTATTGATGTTGACAGATATTATTATGGTCTGTGTACGTTTTCCTTTTGCTCTCTCTGGTTTCTATGACAGCCTTGTTATGTTGTATTGTAAATGCTGTTCTTTTCCTTTATTCGCAACGAGTCGCACTGAATCGTGTCACACTGACTGGTTGTGAAAAAAATTCGCAACGAGTAACAGTGTGACTCGATGCGAATTTTTATTCTCATCTAGTAACACGTGTTAGTAAATGGTTCATACTTATTCTTCTCCTTCGTCATCTGAACGTGAAAAAATATTCTTTAAGTAACGGTGTTAGGTAACTGCTCCAAGAGATAAATATGAATCATTTACTAACACGTTACTAGACGAGAATAAAAATTCGCATCCAGTAATACTGTTTGTTACGCGTTGCTAATTTTTTTCTCAATCAGTAACAATATCACACAATTGGATATCTGACTTGAGAATGGATACTTTTAAGGTATAATAGAGCAGAAAGGGAAGCAAATTGTGAAATGTGACTTCACATTTCATACCGCGCGGCCGCAAAAGAAAGTGATGTTTTTGCTTAGTGATGATTTGTTTGATGTGTAAACATTTAAAAAATCAATAACAACATTATTTGTAATTACGTATGGATTCTAATAATCAACACTATTTTGCGATTAGATTTTTTTTTTTACCAAATTTGAAATCTTAGAAATCATAGTAAAATTTGTCAAATTGAGCCAAAATTTCGCGTAGAGGTTTATTTTGCTATACCTTTGCTCTTTTAAACCTTAAAATGTAGAATCCATTCTCAAGTCAAATACCCAATTCAGTATGACTTGTTGCAAATATGGGCTCTTATTGAAAGCACTGTAAACAATGAAACATCTGTTTAAATTGATTCCTTTTTTCCTCCAGGGTCAAAATGTACACTTCCCATAATTTACACCGGTTTCAAAAGAAAACTTCTAAAAAAGTACATTTCTTAAAATGCACCTTTCCCGGAATGTACATTTCCCTAAATGTATCTTACCCAAAATGTACATTCTTAGAACAATAAGTAAATAAAAATAAGTTAACCTCCATATTTATGTGATCCTGGTACTTTAAAATCTGTTCAGTCAGTTATTCCTATCTGTTCTAAGAGTGTACATTTTGAAAAAGGTACATTTTGGGAAAAGTGTTTTTTCGGGAGTTGTAGGTACCTACCTTTTGAAACCGGTGTACACTATGGGAAGTGTTCATTTTGAACCTGAAAGCCTTTTATGATTATTGTGTGCCACATGTTTTGTGACACACTAGTTGATTATTTTATGTGATATTTCAGTTATTACCTCGCCTGTAAGTGAATTGTATAAGTTTTATTGTAAAAGTAATTTGATAACAATTATAATAATATACTCAATTTTATTCATTTAATATTTTGTTTTCTTTAACTATTTTAGTTATAACCCGAACAAAATTATTGTAACATTTTATCATAAAATTCAGATTTAATTTGTTTAACATTTAAATGTGTATTTTTAACAGTTATAATTGGAGTACTTTTTGGTAAATTTTGCTAAACATGTTCTTTTATTTTGTACTGTATGATACCGCTCACTGGCGGGTGATTTTGTTTTCGTTTACTTTTTATGGGTAGTTTACTGATTTGTAAATTAGGCAGCTGACTACAAGTCTCTGGCGACAACGTATACACGGTGACTTTATTAGTGCGCATAATTTTTGAGGATGTTCGTTCAGTCGGACCATTAGTTCGATGGTCTGAACATCCTTATAAGTTATGCGCACTAGTCACCCAGTATAGGTATTACGCTACGAGAGATTTTCAGTCAACCAATAATTTACAGCTTTCATGCATAATGGCGAAACATGTTTAATAGAATATACCTACATCCTGTTCGTACATTTTAGGAGAGCGCATTTTGTATATTTTACTACTAAAAGTGAAGTAAAGTATACGAAATGTGCTCTCGTAAAATGTACGAAATGGTATGAGTAAATGTTACAATACTAATTTTACATATTTTATTTCAATACCTTACGTAAAATATGCAAAACTTATTTAATGTAATATACGAAATCATACGAGTAAATATCACAAAATTAGTTTTGCATATTTTAAGTAAAATATACTAAACCAACAAGAAGATATCTGGTAAATTGTATGAAATTAATTTCACATGTTTTACCAAACACTTTTAGTTAAACATATTAAATCAACATCGTTAAATGGACGAAAATAATATACGTGAAATATGCAGGACTCGATTAGCTGAATATACTAAATTAAATGAGTAAATGTAGCAAAATTAATTTCATATACTATACATAACACATTTAGTGACATTCATTAAATCTCATCGTGAAATATACAGGACTGGATTAGTTAAATATACAAAATGAAATTAGTAAACGTAGCGAAATCAATTTCACATTGTTTACATAACACGTTTAGTGGTACTTATTAAATCTCATCGTAAAAGATCAAAAGTAATCGACGTGAAATATACGGGACTTTTTAGTTGAATATACAAAATGAAATTAGTAAATGTTGCAACATTAATTTCACACATTTTACTTAACACGTTTAGTGACATTTATTAAATCTCATCGTAAAAGATCGAAAATAATCGAAGTGAAATATACAGGACTTTTTAGTTGAATATACAAAATGAAATGAGTAAATGTAGCAAAATTAATTTCACATATTTTACATAACACGTTAAGTGACATTTACTAAATCTCATCGTAAAATATCGAAAATAATCGAAGTGAAATATACAGGACTTTTTAGTTGAATATACAAAATGAAATGAGTAAATGTAGCAAAATTAATTTCACATAATTTACATAACACGTTATGTGACATTTACTAAATCTCATCGTAAAATATCGAAAATAATCGATGTGAAATATACAGAACTTTTTAGTTGAATAAACAAAATGAAATGTGTAAATTTACTAAACATAAGGGTTACATAATCAACCAGTTCTATTTGGTAAAATCAACAATTTCGTGTGTAGGACCTATATTAACCCGCGGATTTGATAAAATTTACGCGGAATTTAGTAAAATCAATCATTCTTTTTTTTCAGTGATATGATTGTATACACGCCGCATCGACCTTCAATTTTTCAAACGCCTGACAAACCTTGGACCTAGAAAGCTGAAATTTTGCACAGAGGTTCCCTTATATTCAAGTTCACACTCAGACCTTTAAAAAAAACCCGAAACACTGAACTGGATTCCCAGTGAAAGCGGTGCTATAAAAGAAAGGGCAAACAAAAGCTCATGATTATGATCAAGAGCTCGCGTGTTAGAACCGTACCTTAAGGCGCAGTCAACGGGGGAACCGTAAAAACGACCTGTTTTTCGTCGCAGAGTTAGCCGTATTGCTACTTATTACAATTCCAAAAAAAATACAGTGTATAGTCAAATGTATAGGTAAAAGACTTATGCAAAAATATTTTCTAAAAGTAATCAAGAACCTCGAAAAAAAAAATCACAAAATCACAAAAAAATCACACGAAAAAACTTTTTCGTCTCGAAATGCTCAATATTTTGAGTGACAACTGTTATTTATTTTTTTACTATCAGAAAGGAAATTTAACCAACTAAAGACATATGTAAAAATATTTTAACATTACAGCGTATTTTTTTTTTTAATAAATTAAATCTGCGAACTATCGTTCATTTTGGCAGTCACGAGCATCAAACGCGTCGCCATTTTCAACCTTATTTGTTTAGGCGATGAGTTAAGCGCGCGCTCAAGGTCACGGGCAGGTGATGTCGCCTTAACGGGTGTTTACCGCCGAGCGCCAATAAACAATAAACACGGTTCTTTTAACACGTCGCCTCGCATTCGGAGCGTGACAGCATTAGGTAGGCGACAAACATGGCCGATGTATAGTCGAGAAATAAAGCGCTTTAACGCTACATTGAGAGGAGAAATAAGAAACAAAGCTCTATAACGCTGATAAAACAAATTATTATTATTGAGAGGAGGTCGTGGCTAAGTAATAACAGCCGCACGGGTCGAAAAGGTTGCTGCGTGCTTGATAAGGTTGGTCTGTGAATGGATGACCGTCATTACATACCCAGTTTCCTCCGTGCCTCGGAAAGCACGTTAAAGCACTTGCTCTCGCTTCGCTCGAGCGCGTGATCCAGAACTATCCAATTTATACCTACTGTCATGATGGGGGAGTTCTGGATCATTGTACTATCATTAACTAATCGATGTCCCGGCTGTCATGTCAGAAGTTGAAAGTCTGACATCCAGTTTTAATAAGGGGTATCATATTATTATTACCCATTTACTTGTGGAGGTAAGATAGGCAGTCGCTAAAGTCAGTAAAATATTGGTATTCAGTTCATCCCGTTAGAATATAAGCCTACCCTAACATAGTTGGGAATAGACTAGACAGGTGATGATGACACAGAGAAAGGCACGTATTCCAAACCTTGTAACTATAATAACGTCTTTTTTTTTGTTTTGGTAGATGGAAAATCATCACAGCTCTTGGGCAAGGGAGCGTCAGACTTCTACTGACTTTTTAGTATTTTTTGACCCATGTTCCTTCTTCGCCCTTGTGCCGAGGCCGCGATAATCCACAGCCCCGACGGGACTTTATTAACGACTGAGGCGCTTTTTAACCGACTTCAAAAAAGGAGGTTACTATGTTCGTGTGTATGTATTTTTTTTTTTTTTTTTTTTTAATGTATGTTACCTGATTTCTCCCCCGTTTGTGGACCGATTCTCAAAAAAAAAATTTATTTGAAAGAGTATACTCCTGAGGTGGTCCCATTTTTTTTTGGTGAAGATCTGGTGCTGATCTTCGGAGATATACAACGGAACTCTTCAAAAATGGACGGCAAATCTGTCGTAATTGCTGGAATCGCTTGGATGTTTATTGAATATACATTATCATGACGTAACATCACGCCTGTATGCTCTGAGGGGGTATGCAGATGTGTACAATACACATTTTTTTAGTTGTTATATGAATTTCATAGACACGTATTACATGTTTCGTGCTTTTTCTGGCGCTATTCAAGTATTCGCATCTAGCAGTCATCACTTTTATTCATGTTGATGAGCTGATAATGGAAGGTATACTACTCCTCAACGGTTAAGAGTTGAAAGCAAAAATAGAGGAATTTTGAAGGTTAAGGGTTAGGTTTCTTAGTTTAATGTTAAATGCATAGTAAATATTTGTATAGGATATATTATTACAACTAAAAATGAAAAAATAAAAAAAAAACTTTTTTGCAAAAAAAACAACCGACTTCAAAAACACCAAAAAGAGAAAAATAAACTTCAGAAGAAAAATCAGCTTCTGAAGTCGGTGGCAAAAAAATAAAATCAAACAAACAAATGTCACCGACTTCAGAAGCTGATTTTTCTTCTGAAGTTTATTTTTCTCTTTTTGGTGTTTTTGAAGTCGGTTGTTTTTTTAATTGAGATATACAGATCATCTTACTTCGTTCTTCCTGTCAAGTAAATGGCCTTATATTTCCCAAGTACTGTGCGCACGACGATCAATATACTCGTATATTTATAAATAACAAAATAACGATTTAATGCGGATCTTTCATTGCACAGGAGACATGACATAACATACAAAGCGACGCCATAATAAACTGAGAATACATAGGTTGCTGTGTCTCCGAGTGTTGTACATGCTGTCTTGTACTAAAGATGCAATTTATATTAATGACGCGAAGAAACTAGCACTACAGCGTAAACACGTGAGTTGACAACGAGTTATTTAGATAAGAGAGTTAACTGACTCGCCGTCGCTTTTCCCCTTCTGACCTCCACAAGTTCCACAACCCAATAAATACTGGGTAATGTGTGATCACTCTTGGGAAGACTTGATCTCAGACTTTCAGGCCACAGCATACCACCTACGACTGCGAAAGATTTGCAAATAAGAGCCGGGGCCATTGGCATACGAATACTCCGTACGCAATGGATGGTCACCCATCCATCAGCAACCAACAATGGCAAGCGCTCCCTAACCTTTAAGTTCAACCGTGATGCTGATATTATTGCGACTTTGTGGACGGTGAGTAATGGGCTTGCTCACCGTCCATCCGTCCTATGACCATGACAGGCCGTGTACAGACGGCGCGTCTGTGTTCCACGCGCACCCCAAAGAGAGGTTCGAAAGAGATACCGCGGCCCCGTACACAAAGAGGTAAGAAGGAACATGGGTGGTTTTTAGTCAGTAGAAGTCTGACACTCCCTTTTTCCCACCCTCCAAAAAAGGCTGATATTATTAACTTATCTCTGTATAAATATAAGTTGCATTGCTTATACAGTATGAGAAGTGGTATGATATCAGCACGTCATACATATCTTCGTTAAAAGTATAAGTCGTTATCAGAGGTGCGACGTCTAGCTTACAGTGCGCTGCACGGTGCGCGGTGTGGTGAATATTTAATGACTGCGCCGGGTTGGTGTAAGGTGGGAGCGGGAGCGGGTTTCATTTTGTACGGGGTTTCTATTTTTAGCACATTACAAACACGTCTGTAATCCGTGAAGGATTAGCCAAAGGTGTCCTTAATAGTACACCCTCATGTCGCCTGTAATCTTTTTTAAGTTATATATATTAGGGGGCGAGTCACATTGCCATCAGCCGGGCATAAATTAAGACTCTGTGCCTGCTACTGTGAAATTCCGGATTAAAACCCAAATAATATTTTTTCGGACCTGGGCTTCGGACCCAGGAGATCGTGCTCAGCAGTCACGTATATTAAAATATGGTTAAAAATTATTGGAATTCAGCTACTCATTCTGAACAAATTCTGTTTAGGTTTTGCAAATGGGTCTACCTTTTTTGGCAGAATTTTTTATACCCGAATTTTGTTTTGCATAACAGTGGATGGCAGAAACTTCATTTCGCAGAAAATCATTTGGCATACACTCATTTACCATACATTCAAAACGCATAATTTTGTAAGTCAGAATCATCTTTGAGCATAAACTTCATTTCCAGAACCATCATTTCGCCGAAAATTCATAATCAGAATCGTCTTTTGGCACGCATTTCATTTCATACATACGTGTAACATGCAACAATAATAATTATTATTATTAATAATTATTATCAGCTCACCCCGGCTAAAATTTCTAGCTGAGAACATTAAATGTTGGTATGTCAAAAATAATAATATTTATTATTATTATTATTAATAATAATGATGACGTCACTCATACATGCAACGCATGTACTCCATGACGCGGGCTCGCTTCGCTCGCATACACTACATAACACTAATATCTTCTGTCCCCGAAGTGCCGGGCCTCCGCCGGCCTCCTTCGTCGGCCTACGGCCCGGTGCCCATGCCGCCCATAAAGGATACTTTCGCGAGACGGTCGTTATACCTTATAATAATCTACCAAATAAAATTCTGCCATCTTAAAAGTATGCCATTGAAAATTCAGCTATTTAAACATTCTGCGAAATGAGTATCCTATTAAATAATTGTTCTGCCATAAACACATTCGTTCAAAGAAGAATATGCCAAGTGTGGTATGCCAAATAAATTTCGGAGCATCAAGTTTCTGCCAGATAGATGGTACCCTTTGCAAATAGTATAACTGGAACCGGTCAATGTGGCGACACTTGGGGTAGGCCTATTTCAGCTCCCATGAGTGGTGGCAATGTCTCAGGTGAGCCCGGACATCGCTAAAGGAACTTGGAGCCCGGAGGCGGGCTGCGCTGGATGGGTCTCGAACGTCATACGTAGCAGTTGCGTGGCCCATCCAATAAGGTAACAGTAGGTTCACGGCGGTGTTTTTAGTGGTTGCAAGCCCCACATAACCAGGCCTCCCCGGACGGTGCGGTATGCGTACCTAATCGTTTTTACCGCTCAACAAAATAAAAGACCTATTACAGCTGTGGACATCTTTCGGCTAAAATGATGATGATGATATACGAAAAATAATGTTGTACCTATATCGCGCTAGTCCCCACCTTGGACCACCGCCCCTTATAACACCACGGTGCAGTAATTCAGTTAGTTATGCTTTGCCAGCGGACACGAGAATAGATAGGCTGTTTTTGTATGAAAACAATGCTAAAATACTGTGTGGAAATAACTAGTTGGGTGAGCCACACTTCGTAATGTGATTGTGACGGCTTTAAATGTATTTGTTTGAGGTACGGGCCTAATTATTGAGTTAAAAGTTTGGCTTAAATACTGTTTGTTTTGATTAAAAGGTTGAGGGCAATAAAAGAGCTTCCATTCGTTCCTACAGCGCGTTCTTTTGGCATATTCTGAGCTATTAGCCTATTAAAGCATTTCCCAATCTATATTGGGGTCGGGCGGCAGTCTAACTGGATGCAGCCCTGAGTTATAAGGATCGAGCTCGTGGCTAGGGTCGATCTTTAGGTTAAGCCACGCTTGCCTCGGTTAGTCTGTGGATAGATGACCACACGTTACATACCGATAGTGTCCAGAAAGCCCGACAACCAGTCTTAGTCAAGGGATATCGTATTATGCAGTCACTAGGCTGTGGACGTCAGATAGGCAGTCGCTCCATGTAAAATACTGGTATTCAGCTGCATCCGGTTAGACTGGAAGCCGACCCCAATATAGTTGGGAAAAGGCTAGGCAGATGATGATGCCCTGAGTTAGGACCCCCAAAGGATTCGAATTATGAAAAGTTAAATCCAAATATAATAAAAGTAGATTATAACTAGTACAAATGTAGGGTTAACTCGATTATAAATATTCTAAATGACTGGTAGGTACCCAAAGGACACGTGTTATGTAAACTTTTTAACACAATTTCCGATTTGAGTTCCGTTTGGATTATAATTTTCTGAATGCGTGTTTGTTTCAAAATTAGCTGTTTCTGTTTTCACAGTTTCAACAGTATTCGTACGGAAATTGTGTACATTCTGTCATGAAATGTACCTAAACTACGTAAATTGGAAATAGTATTGTTTTTTATCACACAAAATGTTTTTTTTTTATTATCAAATCAGGTTTTTGTGTTTTATAAATATTTGTTATGTATTGTATTTTTATTGTCATTTTGTATGCACGTCATTTGTTCGCTACGTTTGTTTGTTTCATTCTTTCTTTAAATCGGTATTTCCAAACTGCATATCAGTTCACAGATGTTTCTTTTTAGGTTTTCTGATTACATCATTAAAATGCCAGCGACCCGAGATGCAGTCAAGGACTGGATAGAGAATTCGTGACGGTCCAATCGCGATATCCCGGATGAGACTGACACAGACCCCGTTGGGGCTGCGGGTCCCCGTCGGTGCTGCGGGTGGTTTGAAAGAGATACCGCGGCCTCAACACAAAGGGCTAAGAAGGAACATGGGTGGTTTTTAGTCAGTAGAAGTCTGACAGTCCCTACCGCTCTGCCAAGAGTGGGACGTGTCATTTGATAAAAAAAAAGACTGGCACGGGAGCCTGAAGCTTCGTACATACAAAGAGAGGCCCATATACCCAGCAGTTTGTGAAATCTGGCTAAGGATGATGATGATTACCCGTTTTCAAACATCTGACAGCAAAAATATCTTCCCAAATGAACATTATTATTGCTAATAATAACCTGACAGCTGACTATTCAGCAGTGTCGTCAGTGTTCAATATAAAAATATTGAACCAAAAAAAAAACCTTCAAAAACACGGGTCTGTCTCCACCGATCCCGGGATCCGATTTGACGTAACACGGATCCCGGCGATTTGATTTTCAGTTTCGAAAAATATTATGCTTAACTTCTTAACTCTGTACCTACGCGGGATCCGTTTCTACATTTTTATTTTTTATTTCTTGTAGCCACGGATCCGGATCTGTGGACAAAAAATGTATTTTTTTTTTTGTAGAAACGGATCCCGGGATCCGTGGAGACAAATCGCCGGGATCCGTGTTACGTCAAATCGGATCCCGGGATCGGTGGAGACAGACCCTAAAACACCCTTTTCCGTATTAGCCATCCCCCGAATCAAAATAAAAGGGTTCAGAGTCTAATAATGCAATAAAACAAAACCTAAGTTTGTTTGCGAAGGTCGGGACAACAGATTTGAATATTGAGACGGATCCGGAAGTGTTGATTTAAGTATTGACACGGTACCCGGCGGCCAAAAGGTATACCTTTTCGTGACGGGTTACACCGCTGTGTAACATATTTTTTATATTCATGTTTTGGGTAAGCTGACGTGTAGATGAGAAATATTGAACAGAAAGATATACTGCACCGGTTCTAAACAAATTGAGAGAGATTGATAAATTACAGTTTATGAGAAGGGCTTTCAGGGGAACAGAAGCAACGGTCTCTAATTTTGGATAGAAATAGTTTATAAGTTAAGACGCAGTCAACGGGGGAACCGTAAAAACGACCTGTTTTTCGTCGCAGAGTTAGCCGTATTGCTACTTATTACAATTCCAAAAAAAATACAGTGTATAGTCAAATGTATAGGTAAAAGACTTATGCAAAAATATTTTCTAAAAGTAATCAAGATCCTCGAAAAAAAAAAATCACAAAATCACAAAAAAATCACACGAAAAAACTTTTTCGTCTCGAAATGCTCAATATTTTGAGTGACAACTGTTATTTATTTTTTTACTATCAGAAAGGAAATTTAACCAACTAAAGACATATGTAAAAATATTTTAACATTACAGCGTATTTTTTTTTTTAATAAATTAAATCTGCGAACTATCGTTCATTTTGGCAGTCACGAGCATCAAACGCGTCGCCATTTTCAACCTTATTTGTTTAGGCGATGAGTTAAGCGCGCGCTCAAGGTCGCGGGCAGGTGATGTCGCCTTAATTTCTCGCACGTTCACAGTTATTTGCGGCCAATATTGAAGCGCGGCGTCACGTAAATTTATAATAAATATATTTGTTTAAGTATTACCATGCATGTTGAACAGCTGATCAAGTCAGTTCCTATAAAGTCCAATCTCTTTTTTGTGAATTTCAAGAACTCGTAGAACAAACGTTCATAACATAAGTACTGGAGGCTTGGCGTTTGATATAATTGTTACACCTTGTATAAATACAAAAATCACTTTCAGTAACTTAAACCTAAGTAGTTTCAAACTCATCACTTTCTTCAGCCCTGAAAAGTAAAAACCTAAACCATTTTCAGTACTTTAACACAAAACATTTGCAATCATGAATTCATGACGGAAATGAATAAACTTTGAAATTCAGAAACATTTTACTCTGATAAAGCTAGGTACCCCATTTCAAATCTTCCATCTTCGCAGAAACGGGAATTTTCTCTTTAGGAACCTCTGGGGTCTGCTACTTAATAATTGTAATTAATTTTGTTTGTACTGTTACAATGCTTATTCTCATCGAGGTAATCTATTTGACTTGTTAAATAACCTCTGTTTAGATAGATTAGTATCAAAATTGTAAATATTTAAACAGACTTAAGTGGATTTTGCAGTAATTCTTGGTAATTTCGGGTGAGGTGTTTCTGAAGTTAATTGTTTTTGGAGGTCGTGTTATCAACCGGGTGTTATGTAGCAAATTAATGCTTTGAAATGATCATTTTATGACTTCTAAGTTTTATGATTTATTATATTGGCATAATCAAGCATGTTTGTAAATCACAGATGCCTGTGAGAGTTATTTGCTGTTTTAAATCCTTTATCTAAAGACTTGCACACAGTCATATTCATTGAATTTAATGTTGTGTATGTAATGTGACTGTGTGAATGTAATATTATTTCTATTATGAGTCAGTGATACTTGAATTAAATGATTTTATTTTATTTTTTATTTATTTATATTCTGTGTTTTTATAAAAATAGTAAATATAGTAAACCTTTTCTATACCGAAATTCCAAATGACTATGTAACTCGGTTTATCTGTCTGTGTTACTTTTTCATGCCCAACGATTATAGAAGACATTTTAAACGTGGGCAAAGCTAATTCTTTATATAGTAATAAAAAAGCTTACAGATTTTTGTCGAATTTATCTGAAAATCGTGCTGCTAAGATAATAAGACAGCATCCTGCCTTACTTCCTTAGTTATAATCCCACCAGAATTTTTAAATCAAACCCCACGGTGTGATACCCATCCACTCACCCAACCACCTTACTTCTGCACCTGCAAAACTAAAATTCAATTGAATTTTACACCTTATCCATAATGCAATAGGGGCGTCAAATTGCCGAATTCAATTTGTATCTCCTGAAATGTAAGCAGATTGTAATGTATTAGTTATTGAGTTTCCCGACTTCTGGCCTTCGCTGGCTTCTTCTTGGACTCTATTTATTTTGAAATAAGGTATCGTTTTGCCTTTATTTCCGTATCTTAGGGGTTTCGCAGGGAGACGTATCGGGTTTATTCATATTTCTGAATAAATAACCCGTTTCTTCAGCTTTGCGTTGGAGTTTTATGGTGTTCTTGTTTTACATATAGGTGTATCGGTTTGCAGTTTATATTTTTCTTGCTATAGAAAACGTATGGAATGATGGGGGGTATTGTACATTCAAATATGATAAGAGATGATACATTTACGTCTGGTTTACTGAAAAACAATACGGCCGTAGCTATTATTATACCTACTATCTGCGCTCGCGATACCTGCGCTAAAGAAGTTTGCACACGTTTAATATTATGTGCTAATGATGTGCAAGTAACAAGACAGGCAGGACATGATATCAAGTGCCCCATAGATCGTGGGGCAAGACCACATTTACACTCCAGGGCAGCTATGCATCTACACCTGAACAGGTTTTCCTTGCTTCGGCCTACCTGTGTCCGGAGTCTGTTTAAAGACTTGTCCTGTTACTTGCATATCATTGGAGCTGATGGAGTCCACTGAAAGTGCCAAACTCGTCGCCAAATTTGAGCCGACTCAATTTGAATTGTCACGCCAAGAAGATGTGTTAATAAAATGTCTCAGTTTCCGAATACTCATCACTATGGTTATAACAAACAATACTCACTTTTAATCTTATTACTTGCTTTATACAATCAGCAATTTCTTTTGCAACTTACAACATTTCAAAATAAACTTTTCGACTAGAAATAAAACTGAACGGTTTTTCGCTTTCGGGGTTTCCGCCAAGTAGTTGTGAATATTAGCGCTAAAAGCGAACAGTTTGACGGCGCCTTTCAACAGAAGCTATTCAAAGATTTTCACCGAAAGATTTTAGATCCGGACACACAGAACTTTCAGTAATAAAACAACTTGGTTTTTGAAATCTTTTGTAGTTTGATTCCCTTATGAACAAAAGTTTAGAGTAACTTAGGCATACCTTGCTTGAAATCACGCGATTTTCCCATGCCCCACACTGGGAATTTCTCCTATGATAGTAGGTGCGTAAACAAACATTTAAACTCATCTGAAGAACAACAACACTAAAGTCAGTAAAGGATGTCATCAGCACGCTTCTCATTTTACCATGAGCATCAACAACTGGTATCGAAATTGGTAAGCAAGATTGACTAATCAGGGTGGGCAGCATTCATTCGTAGAAATTATTTACTACTAGCTTTTGCCAGCGGCTTCGCCCGCGTGAAAATGACGATTTTCCATACAAACTTTCATCCCCTATTTAAATCCCTTAGGGGTTGAATTTCGAAAAATCCTTCCTTATTCCTTGTCTACATTATAAAGGGAACCTCTGTGCAAAATTTCACCTTTCTAGGTTCAAGGGTTTGGGCTGGGCGTTGATGAGTCAGTCAGTCAATCAGTCAGTCAGGACTTCTCTTTTTATTTAGATATAGATAGACTAGGGCACTATTAGGTCACACCTCTACCCAACAGGCATGATAAATTATTAGCATGAGCCTGATGGGCTGCACATCACATTTTATGGAAGTGTAGTTTTTGGCAGAATGAACGTAACATATTATGTTGGATAGTGTACAGGTTATATCCGGAGTTATTAATTTACTATACGGACCTTGTAGAAACTAGAACAAATTTCCGTGCGTTTAAGTATTTTTGTCTTACATAATCGTATTATTGGAATCAAACATAACAGCTCACAACTTAGGACCCAGTAATATTAATGACAATAATATCCGTGGTGCTGGACAACTGGGCTTATCTCAGTTGTCATACTTCCTTGTGTGCCTATTGGCCTTGTTCTGTTCTGTCTCCTGCTGATATGGAGGGAAGTGGAAATTATGTTTTTCCTACTCCTCCGCTATTCTTTTTTGATTAATTTCGTTGCGGGATCCAAGAGAGTTAAATCGTTTTCCTGGGACTTCGTCGGGCATCATTGTCTCGGCGCTTTTCTTGTGGACACCACTGTTGATTCTGGCATAAAGGAGTTACAGTGGTTTGGGAATAGTGTGGTGGGCTTGTCCCAAATAAAAAAAAAGCCTGATGGGCCCCACTGCAGGATAAATGCCTGACTTCCCTTTTTCCATTTATCTGTGTCTTTAATTGTTTGGACCCAATACTTTTAATGAGAGTCCAGCTCGTCACGCCATCTCCTTCGGGGCCTACTGCGGTGCCTGGTTATGTGTTTCAGAACCCAATCTCATTCTCAAACCACTTTGGCCCAACTTTGATGCGAAATGCGGCAGATGTGGCCTGCCTATGCCTAACTTATATTGCCTATGACATGTTGTTAAGATATTAACTAAGTAGAAGTACAGCATTCTACCCCACCTTCCGTTCCATCGGCTCACTCCGTTCGCCTCGTCACTCTCGGTGGGGTAGCATGTGTATTTAATATTTATAGTAATATTGAAAGTACTATTAATATCATAAACGGGATATTTACCATGTTCATGTTGTTCATGTTGTTGTGTCAGTGACCATGTCAGTTTAAAAACTTATAATATTGAAAGTACCTAAAACATGTTGCTATCGACATATTGGCCGTCATCGAATTGATTTACATCAAAATATTTCCAGTCGAGTGATCAATTATTCGTCACATGGAATAGTTTTATATAATTCTCAGAAATTATAGCAAAATTAAAATGATAACATGGTAAAGGCTTATTGCAACGATAAGTAGTAAATAGAATGTTACTTCGTAGAAATTTACGGTAAGTTCACTGCAATAAGATGGCAAAAGGTATAATTTTAAATGTTCGAAAAATGATAATTAGTTAATGTCATCATCATAATCATCATCAGCCTATAATGTTCCCTCTGCAGGGACTCGGTATTCCTCTCTAGGAGAGGGATGAGCTATAATCCAACACGCAGATCCAGTGAGGGTTGGTAGAAGATGTCACATTTCTTTTATGGTTATAAGACATACCCATTTCCTTACGATGTTTTCCTAAACCGTTTTGGGAGCAGCGGTGATGAAATAAATTACACTAAGTAATTTGCCTGCCTGGGTTCGTACTCACGATTTACTGTTCGTAAGTCGGGGCCGCCACCACTGAGCCACCGCTGCTCGAAAATAACCAAAAAGATCACTTCTAATTCCTTACCAAATTCTAAACGTAACACAAACACACTCAAAGTAATTCCCGAAGCAATCACTACGAGTATCCCAAAGTATCTCTTCCCGAAAATTCCCCAACTTTCTCACCAATATCCACCAACATTTCGCCACTTATTTCATTCACAAAACCTCTCAAACTGATTTTATAAATGGTCTCTACCGCAGTTTTGATTTTCTATATTGAAAAGGCATTTCTAGAGAGTGCCCTTTTGTTAGTAAACAAATGACTGGAGGGTACTATAGCAATGCTTTTGGCAATAATTAATTATCTACTACTGGATTATGAAGTATTGAATGAAGTGGTCTAGCAATTTGCCTGTATTTATCTTGAGGCTATTGTTTTAAGGTCGTTGTTTCAATGAAGTGATTAATTTATTGGTTTCAGAGGCGTGGGATGAAAAAGTGATCTTAGTTAGAAATAGTACGCTTGACGAGTTATAGATAGATAGCTAGCATGATATTGGCTCGCCGTCTATTAGATAGTGATTGAACATCATCAACAGCCTATTAATATTCCCACTGCTGGGACACAGGCCTCCTCTCTTTTTGAGAGGGAATGGGCTATAATCTACCATGCGGGCCCAGTGCGGATTGGTACATGTCACATGTCTTCGAATTTTTGGTTCTAAGACATGTCGGTTTCCTCACGATGTTTTCCTTCACCGAACAACATGAACATAAACAACACAACAACAAAAAAAAACATCAAAATCATCATCATCTGCCTAGCCTTTCCCCAACTATGTTGGGATCGATAGCCAGTTCAACCGGATACAACTGAATACCAGTATTCTACATAGAGCAACGGCTTATCTGACCTCCACCACCCAATTAGGTCTTGGTAATACGATACCCTTAAAAAGATCGGTTGTCCGACATTCAGGCCACTGACTACCTGTAATGACTGTCGAAGGTCTTCCAAATGACAGGTGCGACCAACAGCTTAACGTGCTTGTCATAACTGTCAAAAATATGAACATAACAAGCTTATGCCAGCGACTTCGTCCGCTTGGAGTGCAATAATTGTCCCACAGAATTCATCATCATTCATCATTTCAGCCGAAAGACGTCCACTGCTGGACATAGGCCTCCCCTAAGTGTCGCCACATTGACCGGTCCCGTGCGTCTCGCATCCAGCGGATCCCCGCAACCTTCACCAGGTCATCGGTCCACCCACAGTATTATCCCACCGGAATAAATTGTATCTTATGTGTTAAACCAGGTTATAAACCATCTGTGTGCTGAATTTTATCAAAATCCGTTTAGTAGTTTTTGCGTGAAAGAGTAACAAGCATTCATCCTCACAAACTCCCGCATTTATAATTAGTGTACCGTTAGTGTTCCCTTCGAAACACGATACTTCGAGGGATTCAGATTCGTGTGCCTTTCGCAGAAATCATGTATTATGCTAAAACACAAGTTCTTATACTAAAACTATCAGATCAGCAATGCTAAACACAGCATAACTTACCCCTAACACCATCCAAACGATCCTAACACTAACTGCGAGCCACTTGGCGATGTTTTGTCAAACTGGTATGGTAATTATCACAGATGACAGAAACAAAATTATAATCAAATTCGCCAGTTAGACGGCAAGACGGTTGTATGCTAATTCGTCGCCGGCGGCTGATTGTACCAAGTTGCTACATATTTTTGCTTAATCAACTTGTCTGAGAGACACTTGGGAGATTTAAACTTGGTAGTGTTGTACATTTTGTTCAGATGTTTTGGATGAATCTTTTGCTTCCGTTTAAAGATTTTCAACTTTTTTGCTTTATTTTTCTGGCTTAGAGTAAACACTTTCTTCAATGAAATCATTGTTCTGTCGATTATTTATTTGAAAAAATACTAAAAACACTGTCAGTTGCTGTACTTATCTATTACTCGCCTTCACCTCCTTTTTTGGTTTAAAGAAACTTTATTCTCAATAAAAACATAAGTCACTTACTTGAGAACAATACTAAAAATATAGATTACAATAAGTTCGTCATCAGTATTACAACTTATTAGTTACCCATCCAATGCATTCATTTCTCCAGAAGTGATCGATCCGCAATTATGTGCTGGCTAAGTTGAGTTTTGAATGCATTGAAAGAGTGTACATTTCTTATACAGGACGGTAATTTGTTATAAAGTCATTTTTTGCCATAACATCCTTCACGCAGTCCATCCATCGTTTCTTTAGTCTTGTTTCCATTCACATTCATACTTAAAACATTCCTCACGGCATTTTCTTCATTCTTTTGCGTCACATGCCCTTAACAAGCCGTATTTCACAACACATTTATCTAAATACCTGAATCTTTGTAAAATACAGATAAGACTATATTTAGTTCCACCTATACTCACCTCACTGTTTATTAGGTATCTACATTACAACTCCATCCCATCCCATCCCAATATACAACATTATAAAGAAACCAACATTCACGTAGATACGGGAAACTTTCTATGGAACATAAACCATCACCATTATTGCGCGCTAAACAAGAATTTATAATTCCAATAACGATATTGCTTCCACGTTGCTTGTATACCCAGGCAAGTGGGGCATGGAATAGATAGGTGTACAGAGAGCCCGCTTTATGCGACGAGTGAAAACAAACGCAACGCACGCTCACATAGATGCGTACGTACAGCGCGGCGTTTCAACCAAATGCCAGTCGCGAGTGCGCTTGCATTCGTTATCTTTTAGTAGACTGCCTGGGAACCTTTCCCTCTTATTTAAAAGAGAGGAACACTACACGTCGCTTTTTCGGGTAAACTGACGCTCGTCAACTCCCTGTCCCTTCCGCAGCTTCCTTCTGCGGCAAGTTGGTTGACGGTAGGACATTACTGCATTCCAGAACTGTGCGCTGCCAACCATCGAGTTGACTATGTTGACGAGCTAGTCTAACTTCTTGGCCATGTGCTACAATCCAACGACACGCGCCTTGCGAGAGTAACGGCGAAGAAAACTATGAAAGAAGTTGATTAAAACATGCCATGATTGACCGCTACACGACTTACTGAGCGACTGACGGAAATAGGAGAAAATCTAATCGTTCGAGGTCGACGCATGAAAGGGGTTATAGACCCGTAAGAACGGCGATCTGAAACAAATGAAAGTCCCAAGTGCGTTTATTTTCAGTGAAGCGTATTGATGTGTGCGTGGAAAACTTAAACAAAGCCGGTCCCGAGTACGGTCACACTTGTTGTAAGTATTTGAAGTTTATGCGTGCGTTTTCGTTCGTTTTGACGAGTTGAGCTTCTGTATAGCTATTTACTCTGGGCCCAGGGCCCCGGTAAAGAACAATACTTCACAAGCATTTTTTTGTTGGAAAACAGAAAATAAATATCCATTGAAATGTTTTTTTTCCTTTCCCATCAAGTTGAAGTGAAAATAAAGGAATACTGTAATCTATTCTCTTCTTACTGCAGTTGTATTGAAAGTCAGACTCAGATAATGGGAGGTAAGGTAGGTATTTCTTCAACAATCTGTGTTTTTCGTTTTGTTATTTCTTTTGAGTTGAGAGATTTCTTCAAATTCTCTTTCTAAAGAGATAGGAATTAGAGTGTTATTGATTTTGCTGATGATGGAACTGATATCTCCACTCACGTATTTTAAAAAATGTGGATAAGCACACCTGCCTCGATGGTCTAGTGGTTGCAAGCGCTGCAACCACTAGACCAACGAGGCAGGTGTGAGGTTTGATTTCTAGGTGGGACAAAGGGTTATTGGATTTTTTATGTAGTATTAGCTGATGCCCGCGGCTTCACCCGCGTGGATGTTGGTCAAAATATATATTAAAACTTTCCGCGAGAACCACTCTATCTCTCATATCTCCCATATAACTCTATCATACTGGTGAAAACAGCATGAAAATCGGTGCAGTAGTTTTTGAGTTTATCGCGAACAGACAGACGCAGCGGAGGCCTTTTATAATATGTAGTGATGAATTTCTCAGTAGCCATGACGTAGTCTGGATTGATGTTCGGTTGACGCGACCAGATTTTTTATTTTTATAATTGACTTGACTTATATTCCTGTGTCCCCTAGATGGGGCAGAGGGCTTCCACAATGCGCCGCCATCCCGTTCGGTCTTGAGCTTCGCGTTTCAATTCGCTCCAAGTCTTCCCTATGTTCTTCGCCTCTGCGATGATCGTCCGCCGCCAGGTTTGCTTTGGGCGGCCACGCTTACGCTTTCCTTGGGGATTCCAGTCTAGGGCTTGCCTCGGTATGTGATTAGGGTCCCTTCGGAGCGTGTGGCCGATCCAGTTCCACTTGCGGCGTTTGATCTGCTGGTCGATCGGGGTCTCATCGCAGCGTTCCCACAGTTCTACATTGGAGATTTTCTCGGGCCAGTAAACACCAAGAATACGGCGAAGACAGCGGTTGATGAAGACCTGGAGCCGGTGCGAGATGTCCTTAGCCACCTTCCACGTCTCACATCCGTACAGCAACACGGTTTTCACGTTTGACCGGAATATCTTGAGCTTAACTCTCCTAGTCAGCTTCCGTGATTGCCATACAGGGCGCAGCTGTGCGAAGGTTGCTTTTGCCCTGGCGATTCTCGAAGCGATGTCCTCTTCGGTCCCTCCAGTTTCCGACACTACGCTACCGAGGTATGTGAATTTGTGGACCCTTTCCACAGCCTCTGTACCAATGTGCAGCGGCAAAGAGCTTGTCGCCCCTTGCCTCATTTCCTGGGTCTTCCGGGTGTTGATTTTTAGTCCCATCTCCTTTGCCTCTCGTTGTAGGTCATCCAGCTTAGCTTGCATGTCTGTTCTTGTGTGACTCAGCAGGCATAGGTCATCGGCATAATCCAGGTCTTCCAAGACGTTGGATAGTCCCCACTCTATGCCGCGACGCTTGTTAGATACTGCATTGCTCATGATGCCATCGAGAACAACAAGAAATAGGAGAGGTGAAAGCAGACACCCCTGTCGTACGCCCGCATGTACCGGTATGTCCTCCGAGACGAGGCCGTCGTGTGTCACTCTACAGGAGTACTTCCCGTAGATGGCTTTGATCATGTTGGTAATTTTCTCGGGGACCCCAATTTTTCGCAATCGGTCCCAGATGCAACACCAGCTCAGCGTATCGAAGGCTTTTTCGAAGTCCACGAAGGTCAAATACATTTCCCTCTGCCATTCTGATGCCTGTTCGAGGATTATGCGCAAGGTATTGATCTGGTCCGTACACGATCGGTTGGGTCGGAAACCAGCTTGTTCTTTGCGAAGAAGAGGTTCAACGGCCCTCGATAATCTGTCTAGGATAATCTTACACAGCACCTTAGACGGGATCGAGAGCAAGGTAATGCCTCTCCAATTGCCACATTCACTGAGGTCTCCTTTCTTGGGCACGGTGATGAGAAGGCCCTTATTCCAGTCGTCGGGTAACTCTTCGGCTGACCAGATGTTCCGCAAGAGGGGTGTCAGCGCGTTTGCGGCTGTAGGCACGTCCGCTCTCAGCATTTCTGCCGTGATGAGATCGACTCCTGGGGCTTTGCCATTTTTGAGTGATCGGATGGCTTTCACTACTTCCTCCTCAGTGGGGGGAGACACGTCAATGTCGAGGCTTTGTGCGGGCAAGCTGGCAGCAGGTGTCGTAGTGATGGGGTTGTTTGGGATTCGGAAGATCTCCTCGAAATGCTCCCGCCAGCGTTGAAGCTGTCCCTCCGATGTCACGATCAGCTGGCCTCCTTTGTCCTTCAAGGGCTTCTTCTTCCTCTGGTTCCTGTTTCCGGCCAAGGTCTTCGTCGCCTTGTACATCTCTCTTAGATTACCGGAGTTAGCAGCACGTTGGGCACAATCCGCCACACTATCCGCCCATACTCGCCGATCATGACGGGTACTGCGGTAGATGGTTCTGCGTATCTGTCTATACTGCAGCCTCAGATCTTCACGCACCGCCGTATCGTTGGTTGCCAGGAGTTGAAGATGGAGTTCGCGCCTATCTTTAATGAGGTTCCAGGTTCTCTGTGACATCCAGTCTTCACGTGTATGTGTTTTGTGTCCAAGAACGACGGAGCTGGTTTCTACATAGACCATTTTGATGTGGTTCCACTCCGCGTTGACAGAAGTAGTAGAGTCCGTCTCAAGTGCCGAGAAGCGATTCCGCAGCTCTAGTCTGAAAGTATCCCCTACATCCGGATCCCGTAATCTGTTTACCTCAAACCGTTTGCTTGCCTTGGTGGTCGCGTTAGCCGTTCGAGCTACGGCTACTTTAAGCCGCACCTCGGCTACGACTAGGTGGTGATCACTGTCGATATCCGCGCCACGACGGTTGCGAACATCGAGCAGCGATGAGCGCCACTTGGAGCTGATGGCAATGTGGTCTATTTGGTTTTTGGTTACACCATCGGGTGAGTTCCAGGTGTACTTGTGGTGTTCTCCGTGGATGAAAAGAGTACCTCCGATGGTGAGATCGTTGTCTTGACAGAACTCCAAAAATCTCTCCCCGTTCTCGTTCCGAACTCCCAGCCCGTGTCTGCCCATGTGTCTTTGACAGCCGTCGTTATCTGTGCCAACCTTGGCATTCAGGTCTCCCATGACGATAACTATGTCCTGTTTGCGGGTGTTTTTCAAAGTTTGGTTGAGTGCGCTATAGAAATCGTCTTTGTCTTCCTCCGATGCCAAATTTGTGGGCGCGTAACACTGAACGACGGTTATCTTGCGGGCTTTGCTGTTGAACCGAGCTGTAATGATTCGCTCTGAGATGGGTTTCCAGTCTATAAGGCTCTTCTTCGCAGCATCAGAAAGGAGGAGTCCCACGCCGTTTTCACGGACGTCGTCTTCATCTTCCTTCCCAGAGTAGAGAAATGTAAGGCCTCTCGACGTTCTCAGTTCCCCGAATCCATTTCTGCGCACTTCGCTGAGACCGAGTATTTGCAGTTTATATCTGAGCATTTCTGCTTCTGCTTGGGCTAGTCGGCTATCTACGCTCAGTGTTCGCACATTCCAGCAAGCAATTCGTGTCCGTATTTTCATGCCAAAGGTCGTCGTATTATGATCGGTTCGGTTTTGCATTGTTTCAGTTTCTTTAATCGTTAATAGGGTTCGGGTAAGCGAGGGATTAGCCCACTATACCCTAGCCCACTGGTGGGGCTGCCACCTTAGAGCCTGTGAGCGTGCTCAGTTTTGTTTCGGGTTTCCTCCCTGGTGAGTAGATTCTGTTTTGAGGCGCAGAATATTCGCCTTTCGCCCTGCACCCTCAGCTCATCTGCAACTCGAGTTGGCGGCCGCGCGGCTGCGCGGTTGCATCAGTTCCCAGGAGGGACGGCGGGGACGTGGGTGACTCGGACTGGCCAGGGCTCTGCTTTATCTCGGTGTTCCGCCACTAACACAGCAGATGGTTTCTTGGCATTTTGTAGGTAATGCTGCTCTCACATGTAGCGATTCCCACCAAGACCAAACCCTGACTTCTCCCCCCCATTTTTATAATTACTTTTCTTATTATTTAAAGTTTTAAAAATGTTTTGAAAATCTTCGTAACAGAATCTAAAACTAGAATTTCTCTGCACAATGTTATCAGAATACTAGAGTGGACGCAGTGGTCTAACCGCGTGATTGCAATCTTGTTACCGTCGCTTGAAATAAAGGAGCTAGCTAAGAAACATCTACGCTGCGAGAAGAGGTCAAGTCATTTAGGAATATAAAATCACTAGCTTTTGCTCGCGTTATGGAAAGAATGTACTAACGGAATCTCTATCACTCGGAGAAAATGTAGTTTCGAAGATTATTCGCATATACTCGTAAAAGAAGAATCTGAGAATCAGCACTGTGTGAACGCCAAAATTATGTTAGACACGCCAGTTTTACCTTGAAAGAAGAAAATGGCGTACCTACCAAACTCCGCAGCACATACATGACATTTCTTCTGTCGAGCGGTCTACCAAAGATCGCGATGTCGGCAAGTGTTTAATACAACGTAAACCGGTGGTTCTTTTGGCCCATGTTTCATCCAACAAGCGGCTATTATGTCGGCCTAACCCCACTAAAGTTGAGTCGCAAACCTGCTACATTCCCAACTATATATGTTGCGGTCGGCTTCCTACTAAAATCCGCGGCCCCGACGGGAACAAGCATAACCCTCACAGCCTGATTGCTCACATCATACAATACAGACCAGGCTACATTTCAGTCTATTTTTAATAGGCCGAAATACAAAGCTACATGATTGGCAAAAGGAAATATTAGCTGGGTATACGAGCTTAACATTCCGGGCCGCAAAGTTTTAATTTTAAAAACGGGAGCAAACGTCGTGCCTAGGACAAAGGCGTACTGAGGCCTCGCGCTACTCAATGTGGTGCAGGCTATGAGAGGGAGCGAGAAAATAATATTAATATATGTTTAAGAATTTACTCATTTTCATGGACTATTTTCTGACTAGAGACTTGCAAAGGAAAATGTCTAAAACAATCCAGTCTATTTCAACTTTCTCGTGTATTCTCACCTACCTCTCACAATTAAGGCGCGGGCCCACCGCGGCGCATGCTGTGCACGGACACGCGGCGCATTTTAGCTGCGTGTATTAATTTGTTTGGCAACGTGGGTCAACGTTTCCACTGGAGTACACGAATATCACCCACGACTATTATAGCGTGGTACGACGCACGGCGAGGCTACGATATAACACACTAAGCGATTGTACATCGATAAGCGAGCTGTGCATAGTCGTGGGTCATATTCGTGTACTTCAGTGGAAACGTAGACCCACGTCGACAGCGTTGAGCTATGTAACCGCCTATTCGAGCAAGCCACGCATGTATCAATGACGTCAATTCATGCGTAGCCTCTCCGTGGGTTGCAGTGGACACAACCACATACATTTTCTTACAAAGCGAAGCATACTACACGTGCGTAGCCTCTCCGTGCACCGCGGTGGGGCCGCGCCTTCATTTAAAGCTATTTGTCATTTTGTACGTGCCTAGTTTGCGGAAAGATAAACGTAAAAAAAATATCACACATTTCATTACACAAAGAATAAGAAAGTATTTATTTGTCCAATAATTAACTCTCCCGTAAGAGTTTCTTTGGGAATTCGTCGAGTTTCATTGTCTCGGCACTTTTCAGGTGATCGCCACTGTTAATCCTCGCTTTCAGGAGTTACAGTGGTTTGGGAACAGTGTGGCGAAACCAAGCGCGGGACAAGGGTCCATCAAAAAAGCCTAAACGCTTGGCTCGCCCTTATAACCTCCTATTCTTTATGATGAGGGTTTCTGAAAAGTCAGCTAGGTTTTTGAGCTTGTTGTATTGTTGGCGACTGAATACTCGTACCAATATTATTTGCTTTCAATTATCAACAGGTAAAATCTCTTCTCTCACTAAATACTCACCGTCGCTTCAGCCCCTAACTTGTACCAAAACAACAGCCTTATTATTTCGCGTCCCCATTCCCCTGATGATGTCAGGTCTCATCCGCCATTGTGTCAGGAGGTTTCAATACACTGTAGTTTTTTCACTCTTGTTTCCTTCTGAAAGGATGCCCGACTTTACAATCTTGTGCCTAAATACGTTAATCAGTTGTTCGGGAAGTGAATGAAGACTCTCTGCAGTTGACAATGGAATTGAGTTTCGATTGAAAGGTTTTCTTGTTCGTGGACTATTGATTTCTGTTGTTTTTGTTCGGTGGATGCTTCATTCAAGTTTTTGAAGAGGTATGGTTTTCAGTAGATATTTAATTATAGGAAGATATTGTCGTCTTAGAATCACCATCAGCATTATTTACAGTCTCATGTCACCTAATACTGACAGTTTCCTTTTAAGTCTTGTTTCCCTGGTCCCTGGTCTCAGGCTTAGAGTAGAGATTAATCTAACATTATCAGATAAAAGTGCGAATTGACGACGAGAATAGTAGACAAATCCATTAGATTACCAATAATACCATAGGAGCCCGTGGCAAAATAATAACAGCCACTCGAGTCAATCTCTGGCCGCTTACCTAGGTGGTTACATGAATGGGTTGACCGGACCACCCATTTTATACCGAGTACCCTCAGTGCCTCGAGTAGCACGTACTAAAGTGGCAGTTATTGTTACAGTTCATACTTCTTTCATCATCATCATCAGCCTATTGCAATCCACTGCTGGATATACTCCTCTTTAAACTTGCGCCACTCAACTCGATTTTCGGCAACTCTCATCCTTTCGCTACCAGCCACTCTGATAAGATCATCGCTCCACGTACCGAGCCTGAGGGCGTCCCACCTTACGCTTGCCGATTCGCGGTTTCCACTCAAGAACACGTTTACTCCAATACATACATTCATGATACTTTTTTAATAATGAACACTAAATCATAATCAACCAATTCATCTTCCCCGTCCTTGTTTGCCTCAGCACAAACAAGGCTATCTCCATACTCTGTCTATACTTCATCTGATCTTAAGTGAACTGTAAGAAAGTCCCGTTTGGCTCGGCTCCAGGTCCCAGCACACACTCACGACTTAGTTTATGGCCCCAGTCTTATCCTTCAACATCTTTTTGTTATTCGGGCAGAACAAAATAATATTGATACTGTATGAGATTACGTTACTTTGTTTATGGGTATGGGTAATGGATTAGTTTGAGGTTTTAGTAGTTAAAGTTGTCGTAGAAAAACTTACCTATTAATTTTAATTATATTCATTACAAACCAATCATAGTCTAGAGAATAGACAAATTCATATAATATGACACTAGATGTACCCTGCGGCATCACCTCGATGATTATGTAATTTCGGCATAATTATATTAACAGTGCAAACACTTTTTTTTAAATTATACTAGTGACCCGCCCCAGCTTCGCACGGGTGCAAAAAAGGTATTAAAACCTTCCTCTTGAATCACTCTATCTTTTGTGTATAAATTATTATTTGTGTTTTTTGGCTTGTGGTGAGAAATAAACATATTTTATTATTTTATTATTATTTATCTATTAAAAAAAAACCGCATCAAAATCCGGTGCGTAGTTTTAAAGATTTAAGCATACAAAGGGACGTAGGGACAGAGGAAGCGACTTTGTTTTAAACTATGTAGTGATGAACGAAAGAAAATACTTTTAATTCACTATGTTTTCTAGATTAGGATAGGTTTTTTAGTTTTTTTCTGTACCTGTACAGTTACCTATACCTAATAGATCTATGACCCGTTTACTATTTAATAAATTCACCAGCACAATATTTTGACTGCGTTACATTCAATTTTAGAAAAAAAAGTCGTTTCTCAGCAATATTTTAAGTGTGCAGAATCGTGGGTTGACTGGTTCGCAAAGGGTCCGTTTACACCTTGTAAATTGGCAAAAATATTCAAAGCAAAGAGTCTCTTGAAAAAGGTTCAGTCTATTAAATAAAATCACTTTCAGCAATGTTTCCGGTTCATTGCATCACTCTCAAACATTCCTCAAATCTTGAACATAACAAAAAAAGTAATATGAAAGTAAATCAAACAGTTTATGCCTTCACAAGGGGCTTGAATTCAAACTTTTCCCACAAATTCCGTATTCATAGGTCCCAACGATCTAGACTTTTACAATGAACTAAATATTTTCGACCAAAATGTAGGAAAAATCAGAAAGTTTCTAACAAAGTCAAGTTTTATGTAAGGGTCCTCTAAGGGCTCGTACACATAGCGATCCGTTTTACAGGTCCGTTATTTGATGGCGTATGGAGTTGCATGAGCGAGTTCACACACAAAACAGTATTCCGGATTCAGTAATCATGTCGCTCCGGTCCAATTCTGATCCGTTAAAACGGATCCAGTAAAAACGGACCTATATGTGTACGCGCCCTAAGATGTTAGACCATATCGATGAAAAAAGTACTTTTGACGTAACAACGACTTTTTTTTGAACTTCGAAACTACCTTTAGAGGACTACCAAGTTTTCATGGAAGCCATTTTGCGAAATCCCCAAATTCTTTCGATGTTCGAGAGACGAGGCATTTTGGAGGCAAAACCACTCAAAAAGTGATACAACTGTGATTCGGAACTCATCGTCTTTTCGACGTATTTTGCATAATTTCATATATTATTTAAGTGGAAACTTCTGGAGTGGTATTTGCATAATCCCGTGCGGTGCGTTACGAATACTTACGAGTGTTCCCGAAGTTTTGCCTCGACTTGATTGGTCAATGGTTTTATGTTAACTTCGTGTTTCTTCAACGTTGAAGACAAAGTTTGCAGTTTTATATGTGTGTGTTTTTGAAATTTGGTCGGCTTTTAGCAGACTTGAAGATTGTGGAGAAGCTTTTTAATGATTGGTGTTTGAAGTTTTACAGATTGGCCCCTGAATGAGTCACCACCCATTCCATGCAGAGTTTCCTACGTGCCTCGGAAAGCCACATAAAGCCGTTGATTCCGGCTGTCATTTTTGAAGATCTTTGACTGTAGATACAGGTAGTCAGTGACCAGAAAATCTGACAACCAGTCTTGTTAAAGGGTATTGGATTACCCAGTACTAACTGCAAACTGGTTCGTAAGCTAAAATAGCTTTACCTACTTTCAATTGTTATTGTTTTTTTTTTTGGAAGTTGTTATTATGTAACACTGACTTGTCTTTGATCAGCATCACACTTAATTAACCCCTACTTAGAAATAACAATAATCATACTTTTATTTTACTTTCCTATAGTAATACAATTGATAAAGCCGTGCAGCAAATCTCCTGAACGAATTCATAACTCCAACGCTCTTTACCTACGACAAAATAGTACAAGAGCCGTCGACCGATTAATAAAACATGAGCCCCTAACTGCCCATCTTTGGACACTCCATTCCGCACTCAAATATCTATACATATAATCTATATACATATAATAAAACAGTAAAAAAACTGTGTCTGTACATTGATTATATTAAAAAAATAATAATTGAGGGGGGTTTAGAAACAGTAATAGAGCACGAATCGAAAAAAAAAAGTCTGTCTGTTTGTCTGTGTGTCTGTTTGTCTGTGTGTCTGTTTGTCTGTTTGTCTGTTTGTTTGTACACGCTAATCTTCGGAACTACTCGACGGATTTGAATGGTTCTTTTTTTGTTGTATAGATATTCAGTCTGGCCAACATATAGGCTATAATTTATCTTGGAAACTTGAATACCTGATGCAGAACCGCAACAGACCAGCTTAACTATAAGAGATACAAAAATGGTACCATAGCAAAAATTGTTCCACGTGATGAGCATTTTCTGCAAAGAGAATAAATTCGAAGATCTGGAACACCTGATGTGGAACTCCAAGAGCCCAGCTACACTATAACATATATAGGAATGACGTCTTAGCAAGAATTGTTCAGCCTGATGAGCACTCTCTGTTGTCGTATAAAGTTTGAAGATCTGGAACAGCTGATGTGGAAGTCCAAGAGCCCAGCTACACTATAACATATATAGGAATGACGTCTTAGCAAGAGTTGTTCAGCCTGATAAGCACTCTCTGTTGTCGTATAAAACTTGAAGATCTGGAACAGCTGATGTGGAAATCAAAGCTATCACTAATTTCACTGTCACTCAATCAACGAGACAGTCACTCATCAAAATTTCCACGTGAACGAAGTCGCGGGCATCAGCTAGTATCAAATATAAGTGATGATGCGAAGAGTCTGTTTAGGTTCATGGCCCACATTTGACAAATGTATATTTAGGATACGATGGGACTGACATACGCATTGCGATTATAAATGTCCCTAAATAAATAAAGAAAAAAAAAAAAAAAAAAAAAAATCTCTACCAGGACTAACAAATAAAAGTATCAAATCCCCTATATTTTTAAAGCTCAATAACAACCTCTTACCGTCTTTTTCTCACATATAAGAACCCAGTATGTAAAAAAGAGATAGCAAGCGTCTACTTTATTATGATAATCGGAAAATTTTCCGAGAGTGTACGAACGCGATCCCCGAATTCAGAGGTCTGAATAAACGATGAGACACCCTGGAGGTACATATCTGTGTAATTTATAGCCCAGAATGTGGTTCCAACTGATTTTCAGGATTTATTCTGAATGTACGTAAGGGCTGTGGAGATTTGTACCTGATTCGGGAATGAGTGGGTGTCGAATATTCTTACAGGCTGTATATTGGTGGTCATGATTGCAGGAGCTGATTTGAGTAAAAGAGGTTGAACGTTTATAGTTCTAATTTTGAAAGTGGTATTGTTTTTATACTACACCTACTTGGAAAGTACCTTGATACTTTATCAAATTTACGGTAGAAAGTACGTCATTGCCTATCGAACAAATATGCGGGGAGAAAACGCATCTGAGCGGGAGAGAATGGATTTTCACACACTTTTGTCTCCCGCTCAGATTACAATTTGAAAAAAGAACATGTGACAATTGCAGACGCCATTGGCGCCATTTTGAATTTGAATTAGAATTTTAATTTAGTTTTTTATTTTCTTCGTAGGTGTAGTATAAAGCACTATGTATCACTCGAGAGAAAGTGCGATTCCCGATCTCGGGTGTTTTAAAGCCCTTGCCTACGGCATCGGGCTTTAAACGACACCCTCGACGGTAATCGGTCACTTTCTTCTCTCGGTGAACAATGTACTATTTCTTTCTTTTTTTTTTGGAATAGTCTAGGAACTTGCTTTGTGATTAGCTGCTAGGTCGATTTCATTATAGAACGTCTACGGAAAAGATATTCTTTTTTTTCTTTATCGTGTGGTTAGTATACCTAACTTAGTGTCAGAGTTTTTATGTCGTCCATGGGCCTTTGACTTGGTGTTACATGCCGTCGATAAATATCTTTTAGGCATGCTGGTTTCCTCACGATGTTTTTCTTTACTGATGCTAGTGATAAAATTATTCATTAAGCCATTGATATAAAAACTAAAGATACGGTCGTCCGAACATTTTGCTCGATGCGTTCCCCATACAGAGAAACACTAAAGCCATCTATAAGAACTAATCAGGCTGCTCGTAAACTTAACCTTGTATGAGCGGCGTGGCGTGGTATTATCGAGGTAGAAAGAAATTAAATAAAGCTTCAATTAAAATGTTAAAAAAAGTATGTTAAATTTTTAATTTTAATTTTCTTTTAAACTTCAATACTCAATACATTTATTGCTTCCACAAGTTTACTTAGCTGCTGGTGTTGCTTGCTTGGTTTACTTCGGTTTAGTCAAGACCTTGGGACCAAGTTCGAGGCGCCATTTTATCATGCGGTCCGCCCAGTCCTTACGCAGTAATATATAAGTCAATGCATTAAGCATATGAATCCTAAATATCAGAGGTCTTGGGTTCGACTTATGACTTGGCAGTCCAACAGTGACAACTATAGCCTATACCCAAATGAATGCCTTTATCAAAGTGTAGTAGGTACTGTTGAATTTTGAATGCTTCTCAAGTCGCTGATTTGAAATTCCAACAGTGCAACACTTTGACTATTAACGTTTTCATTTCGTATGTTTGTGCTAGCGAACACAAGTATTATTATGTTATTTATCAACAGTACACATAACATAACATCACGGCTGTAATCCACGAAGGGTTAGGCAGAGGTTTACCTAATGTTATAACCACATTCTTTCAGTTATGTTTAAGTCCCATGTAATAGGGGGCGAGCCTATTGCCATTAGCTAGACGCAATTCTAGACTCTATGGCTGCCACTGAGAAGTTCCTAAAGGAAAAACCCGTAATCACTTTGCCCGACCCGGGAATCGAAATCACGATCCCAAGCTCAGCAGTCGCGCTTGCGACGACTTGACCAACGAGGCAGTATAATGAAAGGAATTTTACTGAAATTACTGTCTTGATGGTAAACACAAAAGATTGGATATATAATGTCTTTAATTTAATTACATATTCCAAATAGAAAATGTATGATACAAGGAACTATCGCTTTCACAAAATGCACGTTTAAAACCAGCAATTACAAACCTTATTACAAACGCAATATAACTCATTGCAGCTGCAAAATAATATGTGTTTATTGCCTAGTTAGCGTTAAATGAAAATAAACTGTAACGGCTTGCAATAAGGTTGTATTTCATGATTATGTAAAGTCGTAGGTATATGAGTATGGAAATTGCTCCCTGCATGACAGATCGTTGGGTTCCGTATATCCTTTTAGAATATTCATTGAGGGTGTGATACTTACGATGTGGCAATAAGTATTTATATCTGCAATAAAACGTAAACGTAAACGAGTTTTTTGTCCTTTTCATCATCTGCCTAGCCTCCAAAACCCAGTTTCTTGTCGTTTTCATCCCCTCATTTTGTGAAAATCATGTTATTCTTTCTGTATGATGTACCAATTTAATCAAGAACTTCTTTGATTTTTTGCAAAAGTGTTAAGTATTTAGAATTATAAAATGATTGATGAGCATTCATCAGACAGACAGAGTTAGTTTCGCATTATATCTCCAAAGGTCAGCATCAAATCTTTACCAAATTTAAACACAAGTGAAATAATAGTCTTCCAAATAAAAAAATATCATTGAAAATGATTCACAATTTATTGGTGAAGATATCGCTGAACATACACAAAAAAAAAACAGACGAATTGATACCTAACCTCTTCCTTTTAAAAATGTGAACTGTCTCTTCTCACTACATCTCTACAGTTAATAATAACTCCACTAGCTATTCCACCTGCTGAATCAAGACTTGAAGGCGTGTCTAGGTTTCGCACAAGATATAATTCCAGGTTTTAGAGATACCTATGATTTAAGTCGTACCTGTAAGACATTGTTTGTATATAAGTATCTGCCTACCCTCTTCCAGATATGTTGGTGTCGACTTCCAGTATAATCGGATGCAGCTGAATACCAGTACCTATGTTGCATGGAGCGAATTTCTATCTGACTTTTACATCCCAGTTAGTTAGAAATAAGTAATACGGTACCCCTTTTTTTTTTTTTTTTGGTGGGTGGAAAATCATCGAATGACCCCCCCCCCGCTCTTGGGCAGAGCGAAGGGGAGTGTCAGACTTCTACTGACTAAAAACCGAACCCATGTTCCTTCTTTGCCCTTGCGCCGAGGCCACGTAATCTAGTACAAAATACCGCGGCCCCGACGGGCGTCGGCCCTTGCGGGCCCCTCCTTGCTGACATCTCTTTGAGAATACGGTACCCCTTGGTTTGACATGTTCACAGACTTCTGGGACACTGACTACCTCCAACGAGTACTAAAATGTTACAAAAGACTGCCGAGACCAAATTTTAATGTTATAACGTGCTTTGTTTCGTACGATAATGTCAGGTTTTTCAGGGATAAATTTAATAGCACTAGAATTTTGATATAAGTTTTTAATTTGTGTTATAGATGGCAATCTAATACTTTTAGTACTACGGTGCCGTTGCGCTTTTTATACCATCCGCTGTAAAAATTAAATTCACAAATTAAATCTAACCCCAATCTTTCGTCCCCAGCGCGTCGGCTGCGACCTACGAGTGGGGTCAACTCGTCGTGTGGACGAGTGCGGGGTCTGTGGGGGCGATGGGTCCTCCTGCTCTAGACCTCGATACCACTGGCTGGCGACACCGGGCTCACTGTGTTCTGCTACTTGTGGTGGTGGTAAGTTTACTTATTCTATTTTTCATTTAATATGTTTTGGACCGGTATGCAGCGTTGGCCCAGTGGTGGCGGCCCCGACTTACGAATCGAAGTCGTGGGTTCGAACCCAAGCAGGTGCCTTACTTTGTGTAATTTATATCATCATCGCTACTCTTAATACGGTGAAGGAAAACATCGTGAGGAAGCCTTCTTCTTAGAAATTTTCTTAGAACCAAAAAATTCGATATCATGTGACATCTGCTAACCCACACTGAGCCCGCGTGGTGGATTATAGCCCATCTTTCTCCTAGAGAGGAGGTCTGAGTGAACAGCAGTGCCCTCCCTGCAGTGGGAACATGATAGGCTGATGATGATGTTAAGGACCATAAAAGTGAGACAGAATTTTGAATTCGGGTTCTGACTAGAACGTTAAAATTCGTCAGAAAACTCAATATATACTCAATATAACAAATTAATGCCAGCTTAACGTATGAATGATACAAACTAATTTAGACCTAAAACGTGACATGCATAAGAAAGGAAATAGAAAAATTAAGATGACAAAGCATGTGTGTCAAGGACGTGTAAGAATCCGTGACAAAAGCTAAGAGGCATAAGGACAGATGTCCCGGAAACTACGTCATTTCCTCTTGGGACGTATCAAAGGCATTGCACAGACGGGCACCAATTGCCTTTGACCGGAGATCTTGGAACCGTAATATGTGCCGAAAAAGACGCCAAGTATTTTTCGTCATCGAGATTTTTCCTACGACCAAAACCTAAATAAAGAATAATAAGCAAATATTTTTATGGATAGGACCTTGTGACTGTGTTTTGGTCTCAAATTGCCAGGTTAAGCAAACTATTATTCAGATTTTTTATCAGGAATTGCTCAATAGAATCACTGGTTTTCAATTGAAGCGCCGCGGCCGTAAGCGTAGGTATAGATAGGCTAACCTACATGGGACGACGCAAAACTGATGAAATGTGGATGTTTTAATATTCAGTACACTTCTGCGTCTGTCTTACTCTTTGTAGGTTCCAGTCTTTCTTCTTCTGTATCGTATGGTTTGTGCCTAATCTGGTGTCAGTGTTTTTGCCGCCGCCGCGCCGAGAAATTTTTCTCAGGCATGCTGGTTTCCTCACGAAGTTTTCTTTCATCTAGGTGATAATATTATTATTCAATACGCACATTTATCCGAAAAATCAGAGTTGCATGTCTTGGGTTCGTATTCCAGACCTATAACTTGGCAGGCCGAAGCCATACCACTAAACTATTACTGCTCTTTATATGAGATTACAGGTGATGTTATGTTTGTTAAACAGGCTAATGGCAAAAAAATGTACCAGGAAATCCTGTATTCTCTTCCTTGTTTAAAACACAAACCAATAAGCAGAAGTAGCCTGTAGCTAGGCTACTTCAACAAAATTACAAGCCTCCTAGATTTTAATCAAGAATATCAATTAGACTCCTACACAATTTAGAGTGCCGTCTCAACAACGAATTACATCCCGAACTGAAATTCTCAGAATGTTGTATCCAAATCTCTTCGATACATTAGGGCAGCATTGTTAATTGTTGGCCTCCGGGTTTGCCTGTAATTTATATCTGGAAATCCGCCATTACTCGAAGCTTACAATAAATCAGACAGCGAATTCCTTTTGTCTCCGCGCAACAGTTTCTTAAGTGGTGTTGTGCAAACGTGCGATTGAGTTCGAAGGTTTGCTGTGAGTCATTGCGTTTTGATCGCAAGATAATTTATGTTTTAGTCTTTTGATTTTGCATGAATAGAATCCGCAATTAGTATGGTAAGGGAATGAAGAGAGGTCTAATTTGTCCGAAATCAGTAACAGAACGAATTACTAGCGGCATTGCAGCAAGCCCAGTCGGGGACGGAGGCGTGTGCTGTACTCCTTCAAATAAGAATTGGTCCTTTAAAGTTTTAAACAGAGAGGAATGATATGAAAGCAGAGCGGCCTTTGACCTATTGTGGGACACCGTAATACAAACAACAAACAATTGTGTGGAAGTCTGAACATTGAACAAATAACAGAGTTACAAAAAAAAAAACATTATGCAGCCTAGCTACAATACTTACATAAGTACTTGTTTTACAAAAAATTAAATATCAATATAACACCATCACACAATTTATCTCGGTGCGATTAGCACCTTCAACAAAAAAGCCGCCCGTCTAGCCTACCCATTTCGCTAGCGAAATTCTCATCGGCCGATTCTAATTAAGAACCCTTGAAAGATGAATCTAAGATAAGTATTAACACAGTGGAATTGCGCTGGAGTCATTTGTTTCTGTTACCAACTGGGCTTGTGGAACACCACGCTGGTGTACCACGACAGGGTGGGTAGGGAAGTCGGTGGTTGGTTTTCGATTTACTGGGAGCAGGAGCAGTATTTCGATGCCTTTTTATAGTGTCACGGCGTCGCCCGCGTGGGTGTCGGTTTAACTACAAAAATGACGATTTTCCATACAAACTTTCATCTCCTATTTAACTCCCTTAAGGGTTGAATTTCGAAAAATCCTTCCTTATTCCTTGTCTACATTATAAAGGAAACCTCTGTGCAAAATTTGATCTTTCTAGGTCCAAGGGTTTGGGCTGGGCGTTGATGAGTCAGTCGGTCAGGACTTCTCTTTTTATTTATATAGATAGATAGATTGTTAATTTAGTTTATTTTATAGTTTTTAATTAATGTAATATGTATTCATTAAATAAATATTTAGTGGGGGAATAGGTTAGTTTAGAAACGTTGTTGAAAGGATTACTTAACATCACACCTGTCCCAGAAGGGTAAGGCAGTGGTGTACCTTATAGCACACCCACATTTTGCCAGTTGTGTTTAAGTTCCATGTAATAGGGGCGAGCCTATTGTCATCAACCAGGCACAGAACCATGTTACGCGGTTGTTACTGAAAAAATTCTGATGGGAAAACTTAATAACACTGCCCTGGAATCAAAGCCAGGACATGAGATCTTGGCTTTAGAACCTCATGTCCTCGGACCTCATGCGCAGAAGTCGCAACGGCTAGAACAAAGGGGCAGTCAGATACAAGTTTCCTTTACCGAAATAGGAGCCGTGCTACAAATGGTTCAAAGTAATGTACGCCTGCGTGGATTCGAAGTCACGACAGCCTAATGACAGCAGCGTCTGCAAGCATTAGGCCAACGAGGTAGTCACTCACATACGCTTAGAAAATACGGACTGATAAACATAGATCCTAATCACTTAATACATCATTTAATGACCATAATAGACATACACTTTAAGAAACTTGACCATTGAGATAAGGCTACCTTTACGCGTGTAGAAAACCATTTATCCTCCTAAATCTAAATAAAGGAACGCATCTTTCACCTTCTCACTCAATAAAAATTCATCCTCTAATTCACAGCTAACAAAGTTAACCCTTAAACGCGGTCTATTTATTACAGAAGAAGCGTTGTAACGCAGACCTAACCCTCCACTAGATTACCTCTAGCCCACTGACCCGAGACGCTCTTACAAACCTTCAGACGTTCAGACCTTCAATTGTTAATTAGGTGTCAGTGTCGTAATGATTAATGGGGTCTGTCAGACCCCTTTGTCGGTTAAAGGGTTGAGAAACGACGGTCAAGACTAAATGAATGGTTCTGACTTTTTGGGGGATTGGGCTGGAGATAATTTTCGCGGTGTTTTGATGCCGATAAGGATTTCATTGTTAGGGTTAACTTGGATGCCCGTCGGGGCCGTGGATTTTTGTAACAGATGACGTGGCGCAAGGGCAAAGAAGGAACATGGGTTCGGTTTTTAGTCAGTAGAAGTCTGACACTCCCCTTCGCTCTGCCCAAGAGCGAAGCGGAGCGGGAGGAGCGGGGGGGTCATACGATGATTTTCCACTGAAATTTAGGGTTTGGAATCAACGTAGGCGTAGACCATTAATTACTGGTCAAATAAAGCAACTGTTTTTTCTTATCAACGTTTACGCTTGTAATACTTGAAGGGTTAGACAGAGGGGGACCTAATATCGCACCCACCAGTGGGTCTGCTTGGTGGGTCCTTGAAGACGAAGTGATTTTGCCAGGTATCATCCTATAAGGCACGAGCCTATTGCGATCAATCGGGCACAAACTCGGATCAGACTTCGTATCTGCTACTGAATTTCCTCCGTGCCTCGTGAAAGCTGGAGCCAGGCTGTCAATCGTTGATTTTTGACAGTCGTTACAAGTAGTCCGTGGCCTGACAGTCTCACAATCAGGCTTACCAAAGTCTCCACTCATGAACTCGTCTACCCTAAAGATAATCGGTTCTGCGTCTAATATTGCCATTTCAGCTTACTTATTCTGTGAGCTATAACAACAACTCTGCATCAGCCCCTGTTAGATCGACTTATTCCGGTCTGATCCCCCAAACCGATCCGATTCTTTTTTTAATGGGCACATCAGCTCGTACCAGATAAGATTCCTTCCAAGAGAGACCGCTTCATAGCTCACTGAGTGCCCTTGAATTTACAGACCATCCGTGCCGCTTGGGTAATAACAGGCAGGATGCACTGATTGAAGACCTCCCTCTTTTCATCATCATCATCAGCCTGTAATGTTCCAACTGCTGGGACTCAAGTCTCCTCTTTAAGAGAGGGATGGGCTATGATCCACCGTGCGAGCTAAGTGCGGGTTGGTAGATGTCACATGTCTTCGATGTTTTTGGTTCTAAGACATGCTGGTTTCCTCCCTCTTTTACCGTCATTAATTTAAAACATAATCCTTTCTATAAATAAACTTCAAATGATGGACAGAAACATATTTAACAATATTAATATTTAATGAGACGAGAGACGTCATTTAAACAAATTGTTTATTATAGAAACAACAGCTATTAACTTCAATCAAAATCGAGCCTAAATTAGCTGAGAAATAATCAGACGCCCACTGTCAAGCACCCTCAACGTGAAATTTTGATTATGAATCACCTTTTACATTACACAATTCAAATTATTTTTACCCGATTTCAGGAAAGGCCCAGAAAGGGTTACGATTTAATCCATTCGAAGTAAATAAAAAAATAATTTTGTAAACGATACAGAAGAACTATCTAATGAGTAAAATTTAACGTAACATAACACCACTCCTGTAATCCCCGGTGGGATAGGCAGAGTTATGGTCAAGTCCCTTGTGAATCTGGGATAGGGGCGAGCCTATTGCCATCAAGAACAGTTAAAAGCTGTGGTTTGTATGTAAGGGGTAATGTCCGGGGCCGCGGATTTTTGTACTAGATAACGTGGCCTCGGCGCAAGGGCAAAGAAGGGACATGGGTTCGGTTTTCAGTCAGTAGAAGTCAGACACTCCCCTTCGCTCTGCCCAAGAGCGGGGGGGGGGGGGGGGGTCATTTGATGATTTTCAAAAAAAAGGGGTTATGTCCGAAAGTAATGATCCAACTGGAAATTTTCTTTCATTAACAGAAAGCTACATTATACATGGATGCTATGGGCTAAAAAATATATATTAACATAATGCATATTAGTCGAGCTATGCCAATTTTTGTGGACCAAATCGTAAGTTCAAAATAAAACCAGAGAGAAACCAAATTGATTTTCCAGAAAACAAAAACAATCACTTTTTTCCTTCTTTACTTTAGCAAACAAATCCAAGCTTTTTGCTCCACCCAATATACTAGCAATGCAGATACAATGCGTACACTTTCAATTTAAAATTCAGCAGAATCTCAGTACTAAATGGATGTATTTACATATTTATATATTCAAAAGAAGTTTCAGAAGCTAGCGATCTTAATCGTTGATTTGCATACGCGTTATTTTATTACTTAAGACATTACGTTTTAGCTGGAGGCTGTATCTTAAAGTTGGGGGAGGTAATCTGTCTGTTAAATAATTATTTCATACGTTAGACTCTAGCGTATGAAAGAATTATTTTGTTTTTGATATAGGTAGATGGTGAAAAAGAAATCATGGCAAGAAAAGTCTAGTGCCTATATAGATAGTTGTTTACTATCTAGAGTGGTCACTCTGCTTGCGAAAAAATTAAAATGTAAAACTATACTAAAATGACGTCACCAAAACCTACCGTGTGTAAAAAACCAAAATAATTTAGAAATAGGTTACATTCAAAGGTCACAACGAACGCTTACGACGTTCAAATAAAATGAACATTTACGTTTTATTTTACTGGCAACAATTTATTTTATTTTATTGGCTTCGACCTAGGCACGAGAGTCGAAAGTTATCATGTGACATAACAAAACATCACGCCTGTAAAGGGTTAGACAGATGCGTACCTAAAAGTATACCTACTCACTTTTCGCCCGTTATGTATAAGGCCTATGCGATGTCTTCAAATTATTTTAAACTAGCTTTTGCCAGCGGTTTCGCCCGCGTGAAAATGACGATTTTCCACACAAACTGTCATCCCCTATTTTACTCCCTTAGGGGTTGAATTTCGAAAAATCCTTCCTTATTCCTTGTCTACAATATAAAGGGAACCTCTGTGCAAAAATTCAGCTTTCTAGGGCCAAGGGTTTGGGCTGGGCGTTGATGAGTCAGTCAGTCAGTCAGGACTTCTCTTTTTATTTAGAAGAAGAAGAAGACGAAGCAGATAGATATTCATTTGATCAGCTTCTCTGTAACAAATTCTCCTTGGTCATCTTGGTCAGATGATCGCAACGTACCATAATGTAAATCGACCGCAACAGTTTCCTTTTATATCCGTTTCTTAATAACGCTCAGTAATTTGGTTTTCCAAACTCGCTTAATGTGAATTTAAATACTGCAAGACCTATACTTTCTTTTAGGGGCCGCTGGCTCTTGAACGATAACGGAATTAGGGCCAATTTTTATTTACAAATGAGTTAAGTTTATTTCTTGTTTGTTTAGTTGATATTAAGTTTGGTAAGGCAAACTTCCATGTTATTAATTTTATGATCCGCCATGCTTCGCCTCAGAATTTCAATCCTAGTCATTATTATCTCATGTTTCATCAGCTTTCTTCAAGAAAACGTGAAGATAAAGAAGATCAAGATATCCCAATTCATTTGTGGTCGGCGCTCTGTGGTTCTTCTTCCATACTTCTTTATCACTTGTCATCTCAGCAGTCACCTCCTTTCTTGCCATATTATCACCCTATAGACAGCCCATCAATAGTTTTCTTGACCCTCTTCTCTACTCTTATACCCCTCCACATATACTCAATACTTTCCTCACTACATTTCTCACATTATTCTGCCACGACAACCGATTACCTCACAATTTTTCAGTCACCAGTGCAACTTTCAGACTTCCTCTTATATACCTACTCATTTCTTATTGTTTCTAACAGCTTATTCAAATCTGGCAACAAAACGAATATTTACCTTATTCACTAGAACACGTTTACTGTTTTTATGTTTTCTGTTGGATTTAACCAATCAACTACAAAAATAACGTTGCCACGGAACCTTTCCCGAAACGAACTTGCTCGAATGTTTTTTTCTAATTTCATCTTCTAAATGAACGTTTCGTGTTTCGTAAATGGAAAAATAATTACGTTTTTGTACTTTTCCCCGCGGTCCGGGCTGCTCTGCCTACCCACTGAGTTTATTGCTGGTATAGAATTACTTTTAGGCAAATGTTGCGGGCTTCTAAAGTGGATATTGTTTGGTTATAGAATTTTCTGTTGTTGTTATTTTAAATGGTGGACACATCAAAATAATAATCGAACATCATTCTATATTCCATTCTATATAGCCAAGCTATTGGGTCCAAATGAAATATGGAATGAGGTTTACGTAAATCTAAGTGATATTATTTAACTGGTCCTTGAGGTTTCAAACCTGAAGTGTTCAATCACAACAGTGTGTCAAAACCAGCTTTTATTACCTTCCATTTAATGACTTTGACGCAAATTATATAGGTACCTATTTTATATTTTGTAACATTTTCAGTACCCTACGGGTTTCTTAATTGTTCCTCAGCGCTAAGCCATCGCTTTAAGATCTTGTTCAAACGTTATGGAACACAAATATATGTCTACGCATACGAGTAAACCTAATTTGCGAAAAAAAATCGTATATCTTCATTTTTGATACTTTTCTGCGAATCGTAAATGTTTCTTGGAAATAAAATTAGTACTTCTTAGAAATAACTTTACCGTAGGTATACATACCTATAGTGAAATAAAATAAAGTCAATGTTATTTAACTGGGCTCTGAAATTTAATACACGGTACGGTAAATTTCAACTTTGAGTTCCTTTCAAGGAATGGAAACTGCCGATCCCCGGTTTCAGAAATTTAATTTTAAGGGATACTTTGCCTTGACTTTTAAATATATTTTCATCTATTTGGACAAATATAACTTTGGACGTCCTAATTTTGTTTAAAGGGGAGTGTAAAGTGCCGTTTGAGCTGAAATTTAGACGAAAGAGCCGGAATATAACACGGGGCCTTTTGACTGTAACGAGTTGAAATAACACTGAAGCACAGACATGTATTCGCCTACCTATGATAGAGGGTAGGTGTAATTTTTAGCCCAAATTTATATTTTTCTGACCTCGAGGGAAATTGGGAGCAGCGAAACCGCCTGTATTTTAATTTCGACACGAAAATATGAAATTTGGACGAATAGAGATACAAAAGTTGCTGGAATAAGTGGAGAGAGAATTGTATTTATGCCAAAAGGTAATTGGAGGTTATTGTATAAGCAGATACGTAGATAGAACTAAGGTTTTTTCAAAATATCTAAATCTTCCTACAATATTTCATACAAGACACTCGTAATAAATGATTTAAAAAAAGATCAACAAAATGATATATAAATGAAATGTAAATTAGCATTAATGCAAATGTTACTTACAATATAGTCTTATCTTTTGTTTATCCATAACGTCGATAGTCAACTTTTAGATGGTTCATAGTTTTCAAAGGACCTTATATTGCTGAAGTCTGAATCGTGATTAGATTAAAAGTCTAATCTAACAAGCTCCGAGATGTGTGGCTAGTTGGTCTAGCTAGTTTTCAAGTTCAAATACCAACAAAGTATCAATTAGATAGTTCATTGCGTAAATATAGTGGAATTAAATTTAGTCGAAATACCGAGCAGCGGTGGCCCAGTGGTGGCGGCTCCGACTTACGAATAGTAAGTCGTGGGTTCGAACCCAGGCAGGCGCATTATTTGTGTAATTTATTTCATCACCACTGCTCGCAAAATGGTGAAGAAAAACATCGTGAGGAAACCGGCATGTTTTAGAACCTAAAAACTCGAAGACATGTGACATCTACCAACCCGCACTGGGCCCGCTTTGATTATAGGATTCTAGCCCATCCGTCATACCTTGTCATCCCTAGTCCGTCATGGCTACTAACTTCTGTCCTCATATTTACGTCAATACTAAACGCTCCTATTGTTACAGGTTACAAGATGTCGCTAGCAGTCTGCCGCGATCGGCTCACAGGCTCCGACGCGCCCGAGCAGCTCTGTGACGCGTCCAGTAAGCCACAGGCCTCCGTCGTCAGGTGCAACACACATCCGTGTCCTTTCAAGTAAGTTCTAGTTTCAAAATACTACGACTGCAAAAATGGCGTTCTGAGAGCTAATCAGTCGGTGGCCTTAAATAAATCAAGAGATTTTCAATAAAAAATTGAGAAGAACCGAAAAGTTCGAAGACATCTACATAACACCCACTCAATAGGTTCGCGCGGATTACATCCCACGCCCTCTCACACATACGAGGCTTTCGTCCCAGCAGTGAGATCATTATACTTTGACCATAACATGACTGCCTCGTTGGTCTAGTGGTCGCGAGTGGGACTGCTGAACATGAGGTCCTGGATTCGATTCCTGGATCGAGCAAATCAAAGCTTTTCATCAGGAATTTCTCAGTAGCAGCCACAGAATCTTGCTTTGTACCCGACTGATGGCATCAGGCTCGCCCCTATGCCTGAAACATAATTATGAAATTGGATGATTGATAACGGAGGAGCTCGTGGCTTAATAAGAACTGCCACTCAGGTCGATCTTTAGGTAAAGCTGTGCTTGCCTAGGTCGATCTGTGGATGGGTGACCGCCCGACATACCGAGTTTCCTCCGTGCTTCGGAAAGCACGTCAAGCTGTTGGTCCCGGCTACCATATATATAGATCGTTGGCAGTCGTTACAGGTAGTCAGTGACCTGAAATTCTGACATCCAGTCTTACCAAAGTGTATTGTATTACCTTGTATTAACTGGGTTGTGGAGGTCAGATAGGCAGTCGCTCCATGTAAAATACTGGTATTCAGCTGCTGCATCCGGTTAGACTGGAAGCCGACCCCAATATAGTTGGGAAAAGGCTAGGCAGATGATGATGATGATTGATAACTGGCGAACTGTAGCTGGACTATTAGGAACACCTTTTCCTCACCTAACTGAGATTACAGCCGTGATGTGATGTTATAATTATGCTGTGTCCCCTACAGATGGTACGTCGGCGAATGGTCAGCATGTAGCACAACGTGCGGCGGTGGTGCTCGCTCCCGACGCGTGCTGTGCGCGAGATCAGCTAACGTCACCAAGACTGACACTTATGAACCTGGTGAGTTAACTATTGTTTTTAATATACTAATTGGGCCTTCTTTTGACCCCGATCTTGTCCTGAGGACAGCTATGAGGTCGACGATGGAACGAGCCAACCTAAAAGTAGCCTGTTTATTTTTTCGCACGCGACTTAAATAGATTGGGGTCGTATGAACTTGGAAACACCTACGCTGGTAGGAAATTCCGCTCCTTGGCTGTGTGCACAATGTGCACGTAATAGTAATGGAATCTAGTATTAAAGTGCCAAGGATCTAGTCTTGGTTTTAAGGTCACTTTGCCTTAAATTAAAAACGTTCCTATGGGTTGAAGTGAGTAAAAGCTAGTAACTTTTATTATTGTCGTCTTTAGGACGCCAATCCAACTAATTCTATTTGGCCGTGAACATGTTGTTAGGGTTCCTGACAATCCCGTTAGGGCTGCGCGTTGTTTAAAAGAGATACAGCGGCCTCGACATAAAGAGCTAAGAAGGAACATGGATGGGTCTTAGTCAGTAGAATTCTGACAATCCCTTTCGCTCTGCCCAAGAGCGGGAGGGGTTATTTGATGAATTTCCACCCGCCAAAAAAAAATGGCTTGAAGATCTTTGCTTAGTAACCTACAATATGTTTTATTATTTTGTTTAGGTGCAAACTCGGAACCGGGCTGCGTGTCTCCTGCGCCGCGCTCGACCCAGCCTTGCAATCTACATGACTGTCCTGTGTGGGTGGCTGGACCCTGGTCAGGGGTAAGTAACTTCGCTGAACAAATCACTCCTTCGTCATCGCCCTGCCTTTATTTCAATACTAGCTTTTGCCAGCGGCTTCGCCCGCGTGAAAATGACGATTTTCCATACAAATTTTCATCCTTCCTTATTCCTTGTCTACATTATAAAGGGAACCTCTGTGCAAAATTTCAGCTTTCTAGGTCCAAAGGTTTGGGCTGGGCGTTGATGAGTCAGTCAGTCAGGACTTCTCTTTTTATTTATATAGATTTATTAGGTTTCCTTCCATACGTGGGTGTACACCTCTGCCTAACCCTTCTGGAAAACAGGCCTGATGTTATGTTATGTGTTTGTCATCCCTGTTAGTAGTCAACCCCTTAGTAGCCACTAGATGTTGACAGTGAACTTAGGATCGGGTGAAACTATTAAAAAATAAATTACGTCACCTTAACCAAATATAAGGACTAACTGGCTAGTTACTCCTATAAAATCAGCGATCAGTCAGTTCAAGTAATTTATGGTTGTGATACAACCTAAGTCTTTTAACATCCTGTATTTAAAACACGTTAAACTATGGTAATCTTCATGTTGCTCCGCTGAAAACACAGACAAACAAAACATTTTATAAACAAAAGCTTCTAAACATACTTTTAACTCATACCCATAGTCTATCCAAAGTACACACAATTCCAACAAAATCCGATACAAAGTGTACAGTAAGCGGCTCATGTTGTCGATAAACTATTCTATTCTCACAGTATGCAGTGCGAAACTTTATAGCGCTGGTGTACTCACGGAAAGTGCAGGGCGATGCAATTTCTTAGGAACGTGTTTCGTACATTGTTGGAGATCTTATATTGAGGCTGAAGTTTTGTAGGTCACCTTGGATGTCCTTGGGTGACCTTTTGTGTTAGTAAATTTTAATAAAGGTGAGGGAGGAACTTGCGGTTTAATAATAGCAGCTCTCGGGTGGATCTTCAGGACACCCCGCGTTTGCCTAGATTAGTCTTTGGATGGGTGGGGTGATCCATGACCCATTATATACCTAGTTTCCACCGTGACTCGGAAAGTACGTTATGCTGTTGATCTCGGCTGTATGTTATAAATCTTCCGGTATAGTCCTTACAGGTAGTCAGTGGGTCGAAAGTCTGACAATAAGAACTGATATAGTATTACCCAATTCTAATAGAGTTTGGAGGTCAGATTAGCAGTCGCGCGCGCATAGTTAGCATACTTGCGTAAGTTGCAAAAATTACTCAAAGGGCTAGACATTGAAAACATAACAACTGAGTTTTAGCGTCTGAAATGAAATTACTGCCACTTTCATAAAAAAAAAACTTTGTAATAGTCGTCCATTATAAACCTACATATCTCTCACACTCACTCACTCTTAACTCCACTCATTTTATCAACTCAACTAACTTCTTCACACACAAAACTTCACGACCAAACCCACCACGTAGCACCAAACTAGAACAAAACGTTTACCAATAAAAATAACCCTACAAAATCAAAAAGAAGTCCCAACCTCCAATTAAAGAAAGTTCACCCTGTCTTTTTAATTTGTCCGCACTAACGCAAAGTCTTCAACTTCTAAGTTTGGCAAAGTTAAGGCTTGTTAGCCCGAAGTTCAGACGTGAGTATTTGAGCTAGGTTAGGTCGTGATTGCAATTTTGTCTGTCCCATTAATTTGTGTGGCTACACGGTATTGGCTGCATAGTTTAAGTTTTGTGATGTTTGCCTTTCGAACTTGACTTTGAGTGTCAAATTTGTAATGGTTCTGCGACCGCAGGAGCGTAGGGTGTGGATCTGAGAAATGTTGCGAGCGGTCAAACGTTCTAATACATTATTATAATAAGTTTTGTGGTCTAATAACAGGGAAAGTAAATGGTAGTATGAGCTAGATTATGAAAGATTGAAGAAACTGATTGACCATCAGATCCTTTCGATATAGGCTACGATTGATCTTTTATCCCAGTCCTGGGTAAAGGCCTCCTACCATTTTTTCGACTTCTCATGATGTTGTGCTTTTTCTCGCTAATTCACGAGGTAGCCGTCCAAGGTGTCCCACCCATTGTAGCTGTCTCAGAGCTCCAGTCTTGCGATATTCGGACCCACAGATGTCTTCAGCAGATATGGTCTGCTGTATATAAGACAACCTATCATCTGGTATAAAAGTTTACGAAACACGATCAAAAATTTCAAGAACGGTTTGGTCTTCATATTAATAACAGTCGCTTTCATACAACAATACTTCGAATAACTGCCACTTAATCAACAAAGTACTAGGTATACATGAATACGTAACTAACCCCGCAAATCAATTCAAAAGTAAAATTATTGCATGGTTGAATGACATGGACTATGAAAAAATAGAATCTCTTTTTGTTGTAATGAAATGGCTGTTCGCCTGCATGATGACCCTCATGACAATATCCATGTTTGTCTATCCAGTGCTCAGTATCCTGCGGCGAAGGTGTCCAGGTACGAGGCGTGGAGTGCACCCCATCTGGCGGTGGATGCGACCCAGCGTCAAGACCGGAGATATCACGACCATGCTCCACTGGCATCAGCTGTCCAGCTTACAGGGAATCGGATGAACCTGAGGTAATTTTTCAAAGATTAAGCTTCGTGTTCGGTGACCTAGATCTTATGTAATTGCCAACGTAAGGTACCTGTCCCACGGCTGTAGAGGAATCTACTTGTTTTCGATAATTTTCTCGCTAACATGCAATAGATGTCCCGTGTCAATTAAATTGACAAATATATTAGTTGCTGATCGCTGACTGTTCACACTTCCAGCGAGAACTGACTCACCACTAGATTATAGCGGCTACAGTAGCTCATCATCATCAACAGCCTATTAATGTTCCCACTGCTGGGACACAGGCCTCCTCTCGTTGAGAGGGAATGGGCTAATAATCTACCAAGCGGGCCCAGTGCGGATTGGTAGATGTCACATGTCTTCGATTTTTTTCGACTTGGTTGGTACATATATGCAAACGAACACATAACTGAGCGCGAGTAATAGCCCACCACACTCATATGAATCTACTTGGATACTTATGAAACGTCAGAGGATGGGTGGTTCTTCTTAGCGTATAGATGGTAAAGAATTAAGATGTGTATTTTATTCAGTACAAGTCTGACACTTCCTACCGCTCTGCCCAGAGCAGAGGAGTCATTGGATGATTTCCCACCCCTCAAAAAACAAGTTGTGCAAGATGGAAGGTGGGCCATTGTCTGTGGAGAGTGGTATACTCTGAATTGGTAGTTCCTTATGGAGAAGAACCGGCATAAAACCCCGTGGTTACATTCTTCGTTGCTCGCCAATTTCTAGCTCTATCATGTAACGCCAATCGTTGGCAGTGAGACAAATACCTTAAATGTAGCACTCGAATCGCTTTATTGAATCTTTTCGATTCATTATATTTTGTGTGTTCTTTTACGATGACGAACTCGATCAATTGACTTCAGGAGCAGTAATTGAAAGGGTCTGCGTAAGACATTACAATAAGTTATAGTTTATTTTTAGAGAATCTCTAGATTATTAATTTATTGGTTTTTTCAGCAAATAAATCACGTGTTGTGTAAGTCTACTACCACAAAAACAACATCCAACGAAGAGTTCATTGAATGTGTAATTTTGTGGTAGTAAAACTATACATGGTGTAAGAGACAGCCCTCCTCAGACTGATGGGGTCTCATGGGGTGAATTCAATATATCATACTACGACGACTGGTACAGGAAATTATTTCAGGACCATTATGGGTATCCAATACATTTGATTTGTATGATTTCCTCACACGTAATGTATCGTTACCGTGGCTAAATTAACGTTGCGAATGGCAAGCGCAACGATGAGCTCGATGAACTCTGTAGTTAGGCAGGAAGTGCACAGTTGATTTCGGTATCGCTAGAACATTTTAACATCCATTGCTGGTTTTTATTTTACCCATTGACATAAATGGAGTGTTGCGTACAGAGAATATAATTTTACATTGGCATAAAGAAATAGTAACTGAATACATGAATCCTGAAAAAATATCAGATGGAATATGAATCAAAATAATGAGCAAAATGCACCCTGTCAGTTTGCAGTGGACGGTCTCTTACACCCTGTAATTTTTTCAGCTTTCCGTCTTACAAGAAAATATCTAAATCCATTTATCAATCAACATTGTCATAATAATCCTGTATTTAAAATACAACTACAGTTTTACCAACAGGACGAGATCGAAGACCTGCTTCCAGGAGTAGTGTACCACACTCAGCCGCTGATACAGCCGTACCCCATGCCCCAGGCGAAGGCAGAACGACTGATAGGAGAACCTGATGTACCAGTGGAGGCCACGTAAGTACTGCCCTAGTGTAAACTTAGATTTGTATAGTGTGGAGGCTAGAATCGTTGGTCAATTAAATATCAATCTTGTTATAGTAGGAACTGATGTTAATTTTGAATGATGTAGAACTGGCTGCGAGTCGGACTCGCACACGAAGGGTTTCTTTCCACCGTAAACACGGGGACACATCAAGCTATATGTCCAGTCAAACATGGTCTCGCTTTGTATAGGTTTCTCGTACGATGAAAGATCTGCATAAACTGGTTCTGTATATCTTGTTTGGTCGTCGTGCATACAATGTATATTACTGCATATTAGGTTACGGTTGCACCGATTTAGATAAGAAAGATAGAAAGAAAACACATTTATTCAGCACAGGCCATAAGTGTACACAACACACAATAAAAATTAACAAAAAAAACTAAATTGAAAAACAAAAAATACAAAAGAGTGCGTGCATCTCACGGCTGCGCCAAATAGGACCAGTTCAGCAAATTGCCGAGCAGCTAGTGCCCGACGCTGGTTTTCAACTGGCCCTGAGATGGGATTTGTACAGGTAGATAGCTGATGTTAAATGGAGTAATTTAAGCTATTTTCTCTGCCCTTAGGGCAAGATTGAAGTCAAGAGCAAGCCCATTTATAATAAAAAAAAAGCTGTTTTTATTTGAGAACAAGGATTAGGGTTCCGTGACAAAAAAACCCCATAAAATTATTAACAATTTCGATTTAAATAACGAGGTAATATTTTATAATAATTTCAAGCGGACGAAGCTCACGGGCAGCAGCTAGTTTATTACAAATAAATTCAGCCAATCAGTTTTAAATTGAATGCATAATTTTAAAGTATTGGAATAACTCATATTTCAATCAGTAAATGAAAATTTCAGGAACATTCGAATGGAATATTTTTTTAAAGTAGCTATTAAAAGTTTTCTGTTCGGTACAGAGAAAATCTTATGTTAGTTTTGATCAAAAGTCAGACGTATTCATTCGAATGTCTTATTTCTCTTTTAATTAAGACTAGCTTTTGCCAGCGGCTTCGCCCGCGTGAAAATGTCACTTTTCCATACAAACTTTCATCCCCTATTTAACTCCCTTAGGGGTTGAATTTCGAAAAATCCTTCCTTATTCCTTGTCTACATTATAAAGGAAACCTTTGTACGAAATTTCAGCTTTCTAGGTCCAAGGGTTTGGGCTGGGCGTTGATGAGTCAGTCAGTCAGTCAATCAGTCAGTCAGTCAGGACTTCTCTTTTTATTTATATAGATAGATAGATAGATATCTGAAGACTGGAGTTTTTTAGAAATTATTTAAAAGCCTTTGATGTTATACTAAAAACTACACACTGGGGCAAAATTGTAGGCTGGTTTCTATTTTAACCGAAAAAAAGGTTCTAAATTGGACGTATATTATAATTATATATTTTTTGTATGTGAGTCCGATTCGAAGAATCATTTTTATTATTTTGTTTTAGAATTACGATATCAATATCATATTGAACAAATTTCCATTAATTTTCGTTTTATCAATTCAATTTTTTTACTATAATAGTCTTTGTATTGCTTTCTTGTCACTTTTATCGTTCGTATATGTTGTGAAAGCAAAACAAAATGTTTTGGGAGCGATTGACACCTGTCTAGGTCCTAAAGTATTTCTAGATTTTTTATATTCATCATTTTATTTACACAAATCAGATTATTTCAATAAACAGAAATTCTTACAAAACTTTCTAAAATAAACAGAACGTTCAACAAAGTCTAGTAATTTCTATTTAAAGAAACTTCTAGCCGTTAAGGGAAATGCGTAGGCAAAGTCGCTGAAAGTTCTTAAATATATGATCTTAGTTCAATTATTTAAGTTTCACAGTTCTAGCTTAAGGCTTGCGGTGAAAGACCTTTAAAAGTTTTCCTTTGTAACAACTTCAGTTTTCAAACAACACTAATATTAACATACTGATTGTCCTTTAATTATTTATGTTAGTCGACCCAATAAATTATAGAAGTCTTATTAGGAGCTAACTTGTCCCGCGACTTCGCTCGTGTGGAATCGGCCATAATTCGGGAAAATCCTGATCCTGGAATGGTCTGGTAATCCAAGTCATGGTTTATTGGTATCGTAAAAAAACATCGAAGAACTTTCACATTTAAACGTACTTTTCACAAAGCCGGCAACAAAGCATTCTGTACATGACACTATGTAACTTATACGCAAAAAATATTGCTGGATGACTTTTTTTTCGGAGTTAAAAATCATGTTTGACGATAGAACTCAATATTACTCACTCACAAAACACTGTGTTGATGGATCCATTGAATAGAACGAGGTCATAGAAGCATCTAAAGAAAATTATAATGAAAAGCACCGAAAATATTGAAAGTTTGACCACCAATATCTTCGTAACTAGAAGCTTCCCAGGTATGGTCCGAACCAATAAAAATATCGCAATGAATCCCTTATTAATAGCACATGAGCCTCAAGGCTTCGATAAGGGTATTTTTGTATCCATTATTTAGGACATTGATTTCATTCATCATCATTTCAGCAACATAGGCCTCCCCTAAGTGTCGCCACATTGACCGATCCCGTGCGTCTCGCATCCAGCGGATCCCCGCAACCTTCACCAGGTCATCGGTCCACCTAGTGGGAGGCCTTCCAACGCAACGTCTTCCGGTTCGCGGTCGCCACTCCAGAACCTTCCGATTCATTTACTTTCGTTAATTCATTAGCTCTAGCGATATCTGCCTCCACACTATTAGGATTATCTAGCTTTACTCAAATCTTTTTTTAAATGTCCATTCTTTTGACAACGTCTAACGCAGCATGTGTCATTACAATATCAATTTTATTCCCAATGACATAAATCTAATTGTTCTCTGATTTTTCTCAATATCCAAGCTCAGAGTATTTTGTTGTTGTTTTTTCAGCAATTACAAAATATTCTTTGCGTGTGGCTGGTTGTATGTAAGGTATTGTACCTAAAACGAAAGTTTCTAAGGTTTCACTTCAAACATTTACACATTAATATAACAAGGAATGACATTACCCGTCCCTTCAAAGAATCCTGTCGCTGTAGTCTTGAGTTTTGGCTGTGTGTTTCAAAAACGTCTTTAATTTCTATGTTTTAAGGTGCGATTCTGAATTGGCATTTGATTTCATAAATAATTTATGTATTGTTGAAAATAAGCACAATTCTGACATTAACTAGTAAATAGCCGGGAAATATAAATAAATCTGTGGCATGATATGTTACGTATTTTTGAAAGAAATTGGAAACTCAAAGATTATGTATTCTTTAAAATGAGAAACATAACTTAGATTTTAATAAGACATGTTATTTAAATCTAAATAATCTTCCATAACGAGCTTAATAGACTTCAGCAAGAAGACTGAAAAACGAAATGCGATTAGGTGGGTCACGTCAGCCGCATGCACGATGACCGCTCGCTGGACAAAAGTTTCCACACGATGGTTGCCGGAAGACGGAGGGCGCCACATACCCTCTCGGCCCAGAAAGAGGTGGACGCGTACCGCGATGATGGTGGATTCAAGAAGGCACGACAAAAAAGCACATGGAAGTAATTGGAGTAGTCCTGTGCCCAGCTGTTAGACAGAATAGGGTATAAAAAAAATGTAAAACAAAAACTTTATTAAAACAGAAAAATCTCCCTTGATCTTTTCAATTTCTTTAAGAAATATGAAGTAATGTTCTTTCTAAATGACTTGAAATTAAAAAAAACACCTGATATTTCAAAACTTCTTCTCGCCCTGTTAACAATTAAAGACGATTTTTGATAAATGTTTTCTGTTTTGTTTCCTTTTGTTCGTATTAGAACCCACCCTGTGTGTATATGGAAACCTGACCCTTCCTGGGATGTCTAGAGTATTTTAGTAATATTAATATATAACGGGATGTTACGGTTAAAGTACACTATATTGAGGACCCAAAAGTCATTTAATCAAATAACCTGAGAGACGTTCATTTCTAGTTCTCCAATAAATTCTGTACGTCATAGTTTAAGGTCATATAAATATTTTTGTATTTCAATAAACATTTCAATTAAATAAAATTAGGCTGAAACCAGCAATGAACATCAAAATAGTATCGTTGACGTTCTAATACTATGTATAATCTTTATCCCCCCAAGTGTTCCAAGTGTTTTAGTCCCAATTAGAAAGACATGAAAAGGTTACAAGACAGATGACAGAAAGATAGACCGACTGACAGACAGATCGACTAGCAGAAGAACTCTCCAATTTATAATATTAGTACGGATTAAGTACTTACGTTCATCCAACCAAACCTGAAAGATTATTCCAGAAAGATATTATCTAATGAACCGGAAAGATTTAAAAGAAATACTTCGGGAAATCTTTCTTGAAAGATTACTGATTGGTTCCAATTAAGGTTGGTAAATCTTTTGGCTCTGCCTTCGATATCAAGGCTTTAAGTTAAGTAATGAAAAGGCAAATGGAACTTGAAGATTGGGATTGTAGAACTGTGAACTTGCTTGATGAGTTAGATTTGCAGTATTTCATTGTTTCGTATAAGATATACGAAAGTAACAAACGCCGCAAAGGTTGGTCTCGAGATGGGTTACATAGTTGTTAAAAGGCTTAGATGATAATATTCGAGTTAAGACTGCTGGGTTTAAGGCTGCCTGTCCACTGAAGCGGAGCGAGGCTATGGAGCGGAGAAACAGAGAAATATTAACCAATAGAATTGCAAGAAATCTGCCCTCTGTTCCAGTGTGCAATCCTATTGGTCCACTTCAGTGGAGAGGCAGCCTTAATCTCTAAAATTGATTCTTTAACAAGGGTTGGGTTCTTGAATAAAGTTCCTCAGGTTCACAGCTGATGTGCACACTACAATGAGTGTTGTTTATTTATATATGTAAATATATATATTTATAATATCTGTAATAATATCTATATCAGGTATAAATATTTGTAAATACAATGCACTTTATATTGGCAGAATAATGGGTCCTTGTTCAAAACAGTATGAAGCTCTAGGTACTCAAGGCAAATAAATAATTCTAAATTGTGATGCCGGTCTGTCCATTGATCAAAATATTAAGTAAAATAAATTATCCTGTACAATAGAATGTTTGATAAATACATATCGCCAAAATATGAAAAGCCCAAGTAGATCACAGGAAAAACAGTAAAAATAAATATATTTGGCACTGCTTCGGAGCACGTAGTAACATAAGAAAACTCCCAAGCTGACGACAGATGTGAAGAAACCATATTATAAAACCTAATCACATAAAATCCGTAACATCCCTTCTGTAAATATTAAAAGGAAACACTACACAGAGGAAACCTTACTTCAAACTACATACTCAAATATTGATCAACTAATTCGTATGCACAGTATATATCAATTCACACTGACCCCGACCATCGCACACATATCATCTTAACTTTGAGTCTTTGGGTTAACTGGACTCACTCGAACTGGACCCGCGGGTCCAGTAGCAAGCGTGTCCAGTTGACCAAGAACTCCTTTACTCTGCTCTGATTTCTATTTTTCTACTCTTTGCACTGCACATACGATTTATATTTCCTTGCACAATAATAATACACGAACCGTTTGTCTTGCAACGTTTCCTTGCTTACACTTTTACCAATTGGCACAAAACATTTAAACACAAAATTGATACACACTAATTGATTTTTTGGGAAATACTTTTTAACTGTGTTCGAATTTACAGGTGTTGGGTGATTAAAATTACATTTAACACTGGTGCATACTTCTACATATACCAGCCCGAAATTATTTAGGATCTATAGCTGCCCTTAGCACCTCGCATGTCGACCTTTAATGACCCCGTGTGAATCTACAATTATAGATAGAATAGTTTTTTCCTTTTTGAATTCTGGGCGATTTTCGTAGGGTTGGGCTATTTCGGCAAAGTAATTTAAGGTTTATAAGAGTTTAGTAATACCTTATCTTCAACGAATAAGGTACAAATTTAATTAACTTTCTTAGTATAAATATCTTTGTGAAGCAATTATATGGGTGTAATTTATCTATAATATGTATGTATTTAGAAATATAATAAGTATGTTTATCAGTTGTCTAGTACCCATAACACAAGCTCTGCTTAGCTTGGGACTAGATGGCGTTGTGTGATAGTTGTGGAATATTATTATTATTATTATATTATTATTATTATATTTTCAATTCTATTTCTGTATTTAACCTTTAAATGAAATTCGTTTGAAAGAGCTTATTCTTGCGATTGCTTTAATTTACTTTTGGAAGATGAAAACACATCTATATGTAAATGAAATGCTAGATTCCAAGAACCTTAGAAAACATTTAAAAGAAAGAAATATTACACGAAGTAAATTCTTCATAAGACAAACTCATACAAACCGAAATTCCTTTGCCAATCCCAAATACAAAAAAACCGTTACATCAACTGACATATTCTTTTTTCAAACAGCTACATCAAGGACGATGACTGGGGTCCCTGCAGCGTGACCTGTGGCGAAGGTTGGAGGAAGAAGGAGGTTCATTGCAAAATCTTCCTGGAGTTTAGTAGGACTATCGCGAAGCTTCCTGATAGTAAATGTTTGGGACCCAAACCTACTGAAGACACTGAGAGATGCGTCATGGAACCCTGTTCTATGGCGTACGGGACTTCTTTTGGAGATTCCAGCGTGCCGTCATATAGTGGAGGTGACAGGTGAGCAAATGATAAATCAAATAATATTATCACTAACACTATAAACGCGAGTAAAACCGCGGGTAAAAACTAGTAAAACTAAAAAAGTTCATAATAGAATTTTTAAATTAAAACGAAAAGATCCTTTATTAACACTAAAAAAAATTGCTAAAAAAAAATTTGTTTCTGATAAAATACTAAATTAACAAGGCTATAGAACTTAAGGAAACATAAGTAAACAATCTCATTAAATAATTTGCTGTTGCTAAAGATCGACAGCCAATTCACTATCACAACATGGATTATTATTTTCGATAGTAAGAAAAACAAAAACATAAATTCAATCATTTAATTTCTCAATAAGCTTATCAAGTACTCCATTTCCAACTGACTCCTTCACAACATCATTGACTCTATACTTCAACAGATCATTCTCTTGCGGATTTTCTGGAAAATCCATACTTAGATCTAATCTTGAACCTTTCATTATTGAATCATCTTCAGAAGCCAAAGTCACAATTCTCAGTTCAATCATAGCTATCAACAAACCATACGGTTTAAAATCTTCGAAATCAGCATTAAAATCTTCCTTCTTATATACATTTTCCGCTTGTATGTCGAATTTGTTTAAGAAAACTTTTAGATTGTCATAGTATATCATTTTGAGGAGATCTATATGCTCCGATCTGAACGCTGAATCGGTGCATATGTATAGAAAGTACATGATGTCTGTGACTGGATTTGCGTATCTCATTGCTTGGAAGTCTATGAAGCATATTTTTCCCGTCTGTAAACAAAATAATACATTATTTTAATTATTATGTAGTTTTTGGTTAACTTATGGGAATATTCAAAGTACTACACATAACTCTTCTTTTGAACACCTAATGAACGACACTGACGCTTCTTTTAACATGGCTACTAATAATGGATCCAGCTAAAACAACGTGGCTAATCGCGAAATAATATTCAGGACAGCTATCCCATACATTTAAGTCGAGTAGGTAATTTAGTTTAGGTACTATAGAACGACAGATTTTTTTCCGCGATTGGGTATTGATTGTATTGAGAAAGTTGGTCAACTTGATGGCTTGTAGTACCACCCTTAAAATGACCGGATATTCTAAAACATGTTGCAAATGCACTTACTTAAAGAGAAATAGACAAAAACTTGTTGTTTCTATATGAAATGTACATATAACGACTGGTATAAACTGGAAACCTATATCTTTATGCAAGCTTGTTGAAATTTTGTTATTGAGAAATGAAGTGCAAGGACAAAGTAAAGTGGCTTGATAAGACAGTTGCAATGATAAGACACTGATAATATTGTTACGACGGTCATCTAGAATCTTCGAGAAACCGCGCTAATAACTGTGTAGTACCTAGAAAATACGAGTTCATTCTTTTAGGTACCTATTTCCGTAGTAGGTAGAGAAGGTGGGGGTGGGGGTGGGGGGTGGGGTGGGGTGGGGGTGGGGTGGTGAAGGTGGGGGTGGTAGGTAGAGGATAGTTACATTGTATTTCAAGGTCAGCCTACGCGCGACGTCAGCGGCAATTGACATTGTAATTTCGACCGTATGCCGAGGGGGTAAAGTAACTTCTTCCTTGTCGGTTCTTTTATCTTTAAGTTTATTTTTTTGTTAATGTTTTTTGTAGATGCTTTCTTGAATAATAGAGAATTATCTCGAATATCTTTTGTTTGCTGGGGTATAAAAGGACCGATTGAGGACGAAGTGAGTCAGTTCACTTTTAAGCGAGACAACGGAAGGTTCGAAGAGTTATCTAGTGCGATAAAGTGTTCAGTACTGTTTTGCGATTGTGTATAAGTGTATTGTGAGTAATAAAGTTAATTCGTGTGTTTAATTGGTAGTGTTTTTATTTATCCCATACCCAGCTCGTAACAATTTGGTGTCAGAAGCGGGGATAAATAATGCCGATTCTACCGAAGGACGACACGGATAATATCCGTACGAGGAGTCAGCGGCAACAAGGTATGGACCAAAGGCGATTTGGAGACTCCCCGACACAGACACCGGGCGGTGTCCAGCCTACGTCACAGCCAGTCGCTGGCTCATCTGGCGTTTCTCCAGCACCAGCAGTACCAGACTTGTCTGCTTTAATGGCGCTGCTGCAAGACCAGGCTCGACGTCAAGAGGAGCAAGCTCGCCAGTTGCAGGAACAGCGGCAACAAGATAAGGAGGAGCAAGCTCGCCTTCAAGAGGAACAGGCTCGCCGCCAAGAGGAACAGATGCTCCTGATAAAGGATCTTCACGCATCAGTTGGGAAAGAGCTGAGCGTGATGAAGGAGCAGGTACAGCAGCACGACAACCGTATCGCAAAGGCCGAAATTCAGATCGCCGATGTGAAGAAGGCCTTAAGTGAAATTAAGGTTGGAGACGGGTCTGTAACTTCAGTGATTGCTGCTTCTTCGGTGCGCGGGTTTAAAGTGCCTCCATTCGACGGAACATCTTCGTGGTCGGCCTATAAAATTCAATTCGAGGCCGTTATGAAAGTGAATGGGTGGACCAAAGCGCAAGCCATGACCGCGCTCACCTTGGGTCTCCGAGACCAGGCCCTTAACATTCTTGAGGCCCTCGGAAAGGATGTGACCTACGAACAGCTGCTGGAGGCATTAGAGTCCAGATACGGTGACGCGCACCTGGAGCATGTTTTTCGTGCCAAGTTAAGGGATCGCGTTCAACGTAGTGCCGAGAACTTACAGCAGTGGGCCCTAGAAGTTGAAAAGCTGGTTCGGAAAGCATACCAGTCCGCCCCTGCACTTATTGATGGAAATCTGGTACAGGCGTTCATCGATGGAATACGCGACTTGGAGGTTAGAGCCGCTGTGAGACTAGGGCATCATGAGACGCTGAAAGATGCCTTGGCCCATGCCTTAGAAGTAGAGGCAGTGAGGCAGGACCACCGTACGCACCGGGTCAGGGAGATTGTAGCGTCACCTGCACGCGACCGCCCGCAAGGATACAGCCCTAGGTGCTACACTTGTGGAGAAAGGGGTCATCTTCGATCAAGCTGTCCTAAGCGCAGCTCACCAAGAGAAGACCAACCTCAGCAAGGAAAGGTGGCTGAAGCGGCTGCCCAACCACAGCAGGGAAACGAGTAAATGCCAGGACTAGGGGGCGGGTGCTGGCTGGTTTTGAAAGAGCCCCGAGGATCTCGATCTCACAAGTACATGACGGGAACAGCCTGACCATCAACGGCGAAGTCAACGGAACTCCATGCAAACTGACGTTGGATACTGGCGCTTCTCACACGGTCGTCAATTCTCACCTGGCGAATCGGTTTCTTGGGGGCTACTTCAATAACCGCGACCGTCTTCAATTATTAACAGCTACCGGTCAGCACATAACCGTCCGAGGCAAGAAGGAGGTGGAGTTAAAGTTAGGTGATAGAATTTACCGACACAATGTCATCGTGGCCGACATAGTCGACGATTGCATCTTAGGCTTGGACTTCATGCGGAAATATCGTTGTGAGATCGACATTGACCAAGGTGTATTGAAATGTGGTTCCGAGGAAGTTTTCATGGAAGGTGCACCATCAGGGAAAGTGTACTGTTTGAAGGAAATTGTTCTTCCTCGCAGATCGGAAACGATCGTGCCAGTCAAGTTACCACCGAATTCTGGACACAAAGATCGAAGTGTTCTGATAGAAAGGGTGAACAATGAGTTTTCCTGGAAGATGGCACGAACTCTGGTAAAGGCCAACAACATCTCAGCTGTACGCATCCTGAATCCAAGTGACAAGGAGCAAGTGATTAAGAAGGGTACCTTGATCGGCACTTGTGAGGAAGTAGCTTGGATGCGTCAATTGCAAGATCTACCTACCGGAAGCAAAATTAGTAGTGCCAAATTCGACGTGTCAACGCTTCTTGAAAACAGTCATTTAAGTGAAGGAGAAATGGACAAGGCTAAGAAGATGTTACTTCAGTACGCCGGTATTTTCTCTACGAGTGATGCTGACATAGGGAGAACCGGACTGGTTCAGCACAGGATTAATACAGGCAACGAGTTACCTATCCGTCAGCGACCAAGAAGACTGCCAGTTGCACGGGAAAAAGAAGTGGAAACCATGATTGAGGGAATGGTGAAGGACGGTGTTATAGAGCCTTCATCCAGTCCATGGTGTTCTCCTGTGGTCCTGGTGAAGAAAAAGGACGGCAGTATGCGCTTCTGTGTGGATTATCGACGACTGAACGACGTCACGAAAAAGGACAGCTATCCACTACCCAGGATCGATGACACACTGGATACGCTGGCGGGAATGAAGTGGTTTACCACACTAGACCTGAAAAGTGGTTACTGGCAGGTAGAAATAGACCCCAAGGATAAGGAGAAGACTGCATTCTCAACAGGAAAAGGGTTGTGGCAGTTTAAAGTTATGCCCTTCGGATTGTGCAATGCTCCTGCAACATTTGAAAGGCTGATGGAGCAAGTACTTGCCGGGTTGATTGGGGACGCATGTCTTGTCTACCTAGACGACATAATCATTGTTGGCCGTACGTTTGAAGACCACCTTAGAAACCTCAACCGAGTGCTGTCGAAGATCCAAACAGCAAACCTGAAGTTGAGTCCGAAAAAGTGCTCGTTTTTCAGAAAACAAGTGAACTTTTTAGGACACATAGTTTCGGGGGAAGGTGTTCAAACAGACCCAGAGAAAGTAGTCGCCGTCAAGGATTGGCCAGTTCCGAAAGACAAGACACAGGTCAGAGCATTTTTGGGTTTGTGCTCCTACTATCGCCGGTTTGTGAAGAATTTTGCCGACATTGCGAAACCTCTACACAGACTCACTGAGGAAAAGCGACAATTCTGTTGGGATGAGAACTGCGACGCCGCATTTCAAGAATTAAAGGGACGTCTGTGCAATACTCCTATTTTGGGATATCCTGACACTGAAAATGACTTTATAGTCGACACAGACGCAAGTAATACTGGGATTGGGGGCGTGTTATCTCAACGGAAAGGAGATCAGGAAGTTGTTATAGCTTACTTCAGCAAGTCTTTATCTAAACCGGAAAGGAATTACTGCGTAACGAGACGAGAGCTGCTCGCCGTAGTGAAGACATTGCAGCACTTCAGTAAGTATTTGTTGGGACGGAAATTCCAGCTACGAACTGACCATGCTGCATTGAAGTGGCTATTACAGTTCAAGAATCCAGAGGGACAAGTGGCGAGATGGATTGAACTACTGCAAGAGTTTGACTTCGTAACTGAACATCGCAGTGGGAAAACTCACGGTAACGCAGATGCCTTGTCAAGAAGACCTTGTCCTGAAGACTGCAAGCACTGTGCCAGGCAAGAGACTAAGGAAGTAGTGCCCGTGAGGATGCTTAGAACAGATCTCAGCGATGAGTGGAAGGAGACTCTACAACAGGCTCAACAAAATGACTCGGACATCAAGCCAATCTTCGACTGGATGAAAGCTGGTATTCCGAAGCCCAAGTGGAGTGATGTGGCTGCGATGAGTTCCATCACGAAGAGTTATTGGGCACAATGGAACAGTTTGGAGATCCAGGATGGAGTCTTGTGCCGTAAATGGGAAAACGCTCGTGGGGACAGCTGTCATCTACAAATGATTGTTCCTAAAGCTAAGGTACCGGATGTTTTACGGCTCTACCATGATGGATGCTCAGGAGGACATATGGGGGTGAAAAGGACTCTACTGAAAATCAGAGAGCGCTTTTACTGGATCCACTGTCGAGATGATGTGGAAGACTGGTGTCGCAAGTGTACCAGCTGTGCGGCTGTGAAGGGACCCCACACACGAAGCAGAGGTGCCTTAAAAGTGTACAACGTTGGAGCCCCCTGGGAGCGGATAGCACTGGACGTTGCGGGGCCATTTCCAGAAAGTGATAGCGGAAATAAGTACTTCATGGTTGTCATGGACTACTTCACAAAGTGGCCAGAAGTCTTCGCCATTCCTAACCAAGAAGCTACAACAGTCGCAGATAAATTGGTTCAGGAAGTTTTCTGTCGTTTTGGAGTACCCTTAGAAATTCACAGCGATCAAGGAAGGAATTTTGAATCGCAAGTTTTTCAGGAGACTTGTCGATTGATGGGTACCCACAAAACCAGAACCACCTCTTACCACCCACAATCTGATGGAATGGTGGAGCGATTCAACCAGACGTTGGAGAGATATCTGGCTAAAGTCGTGGAAAGCAGGCAAAGGGATTGGGACAAGCACATACAGCCGTTTCTTCTGTCCTATCGGAGTGCAGTTCACGAAAGTACGACTGTAACTCCAGCCTTCGCGAACTTTGGAAGGGAATTACGGTTGCCTGCAGATTTAATCACTGGAACCCCCCCGGATGTCCCACGCAGTGTAACGGATTACGCGAATGATCTGCGTAACAAGTTAAATGATGTGTATGAGCATATCAGGCAATCCGGGCAACAGATGTCTGAGAAGATGAAGACTCGTTATGACCGGAAGGCAAACAGTCGTGGTTTCGACGAAAGTTCGCTGGTGTGGTTGCATAACCCAGTGCGGAGCAAAGGAAAGTCTCCGAAATTGCAAGCAAAATGGGATGGACCATACAGAGTTGTGACCAGGATCAACGATGTCACCTACCGAATACAGAAGGGTCCGCGAGGTGCGGCGCGACCGACTGGCGCGATATTACGGGACTAATGATGCTCGGGACGAGCATGTCTAAGGAGGGGGCAGTGTTACGACGGTCATCTAGAATCTTCGAGAAACCGCGCTAATAACTGTGTAGTACCTAGAAAATACGAGTTCATTCTTTTAGGTACCTATTTCCGTAGTAGGTATAGTTACATTGTATTTCAAGGTCAGCCTACGCGCGACGTCAGCGGCAATTGACATTGTAATTTCGACCGTATGCCGAGGGGGTAAAGTAACTTCTTCCTTGTCGGTTCTTTTATCTTTAAGTTTATTTTTTTGTTAATGTTTTTTGTAGATGCTTTCTTGAATAATAGAGAATTATCTCGAATATCTTTTGTTTGCTGGGGTATAAAAGGACCGATTGAGGACGAAGTGAGTCAGTTCACTTTTAAGCGAGACAACGGAAGGTTCGAAGAGTTATCTAGTGCGATAAAGTGTTCAGTACTGTTTTGCGATTGTGTATAAGTGTATTGTGAGTAATAAAGTTAATTCGTGTGTTTAATTGGTAGTGTTTTTATTTATCCCATACCCAGCTCGTAACAATATTGTTGATAGTATACTGTTTGAAGTTGAAAATCTTAATTGGATTAATTAAATATCTTATTAATCGCTTCACTTAATTTTATGAATAAGTATCTTGAACCTAGATTAAAATGCAATACGTCTTTCTGTTAATTTCTTTTAAACTGATGATAACAATTATTATTTATCATTAAAGGTTCACCAGCAGTTTCTGTACACAACATATCCTTTTTTTTTTTTTTTTTTGGTGGGTGGAAAATCATCGAATGACCCCCCCCGCTCTTGGGCAGAGCGAAGGGGAGTGTCAGACTTCTACTGACTAAAAACCGAACCCATGTTCCTTCGTTGCCCTTGCGCCGAGGCCACGTAATCTAGTACATAATACCGCGGCCCCGACGGGCGTCGGCCCTTGCGGGCCCCTCCTTGCTGACATCTCTTTGAGGCGCGCGTGGAACACGAACGCGCCGCCGACACGGTCTGTTGCCGTCATGACGACGGCCGGACGGCGAGCTAGCCCATTACTCACCGTCCACAGACCCGCGTCTACGGTGGCCGGAAGCCATCACGTGGCCCCCGACGCCCGGAGCGCCTTCCGCGCCTTCCGCGGCGGCTGGGACGTTGAGAGGATCGCTCCCTCTCTCGTTCCGCCACCTCCTTCGCTAGCATCACTGCTTCGCAGAAGGAGGCGACGGCGTCCCATTCCTCCTCGCCCCGGACCATGGCTTGCACCAGGGCCGGACGCGAGAGGTCACCGCCGCCGATCGCCGCTACGAGAACACGGCGGGGCTCCGCCCAAGCAGGGCACACCTCCACAGTGTGCTCCACCGTGTCATCCGGTCGATCCTCGCAGTGGAAGCATCCGGGCGTTTCCTCCCGCCTGATTCGGTGCAGGTACCTCCCGAAACATCCGTGTCCGGTGAGGACCTGCGTCAGACGGAAGGTGAGGGCGCCGTGGCTCCTCTCTAGCCACTCCTCAAAGAGGGGACTTACCGCCACTATCGTGGCGTGCCCTGCACGGGGTTGCGACAGTCGCTGTCTCCATGCCGCCATGAGATCGCACCGGAGGTCTGTCCGCCGCGCAGCAATGTGCCGCGGCAGCAGAGTGACCCCCCGGTGTAGCGCCTCCGCGCGCCACTCGTGTAGGCGCGCGAGGAATATCGCCTCCAGATCCCACGGCGGCAATTCGCCGCCTCGCGGGAGAACACAACATATCCTTAAAATAGGTCTTAATAGTCTGCATTCACACGGTAGCCAATTACTGGTAAAAAAAGAAAATGTTTCCAAACAAGTTCTAGATAAATATCTATTGAATAGTAGATAAGTCAGATTAAAATCAAAACGAAACACAAGATCGAGATTAAAATCTTAAAACTACTGTGCATACAGTTCAGTATCTAGTGCTACTGAATTGGTGTTTATACCTGTTGTTAGTCTAGAATCAGCTACAATTTGACTCACCTCATGATTAAAAAGCATATTATTGACCCAACAGTCCCCGTGACATAGCACATTCGTTTTACTTGGTTTTGTATACATTTGCAACAAATCCAAAAGCTTGACATCGATTGTCTCGAGTTTCTTCCTCGCATTCTCATCCACTATCTGTCCTAAAGACATTTCAAACGATTCAAAGAAATAGTGCCTCAATTTAGTTTTATCCAAAAAGTGGTTCTGGTACAAAAGATCATGAAACTCATCTTTGACTTCATCGAATCTTTCAAGGTCTTTGGCTTGAAACACAAATGATAAAGCATGGAATTTAGCTAATTCACCGAGTACTACACCGATTTCTTTAATTCCCAAGTTTTCATATTTCGCCAGTTTTCCATCGATTTCATATCCTTTTATCCTCAAATCGTCGAGGATAATTACTTCGTTGGTACTTTCTGTGTTTGAATATAAACATTCGCAGAGTTCCAATCTCTCATGTTCATACAATACATTTTGTAGATCTTTGAAGTGGCTGATGACCTTCTCATACGCGATCACTTCTCTTTCATGTAACTTATGGAACAGAACCTGTCTCTCCGTATTTACTAGAGTCTTAACAATAACACTGATATTATGTTTGTCACTATTTGTTTCTCTTATCTCCACTCGAAACACATTTGCAATATAATTCGCTTTTTTACCACTAATACAGTCCACGTTGTACTCAAAATCTTCAATACCCTTTGCAAGAGCAATCTTTTCTATAGAACTATGAAGTTCTTGACAGTTGAAATCATCGGGTTCACTTAAATGGACTTCTAAAGACATTTCTCAGTCAGTAGTTCCGCTATCACTGACCGTTCATTGAGTATTAATCATGCGATAAGTTCCGTATCGACTGATAAGCCTATCAATACGTAAATATTTGTTTAGATTACGTTTCGCGATACGTTTTTGTGTGTTAGCTATATTGGTATCGGATGTAAGGAAAATAATTGGGTTTCAGTGGCAATCCTTCTTTAATGGCGAAACTGACGTCTGTTTCGTAACTCATGTATATTGATACCAATGTGTTTCTAGCTAATTTTTTTATCAGAGCGTATATCATATTTTTGGGACAAAGACTGAGGGACATTCTATTAACAATAAACATGGCGGAAAAAAAAAAAAAATGTTAGTCGTTGCAGAAGTAGTAGTTTGTAGCGGTATGTTTACCCACACATGCACACCACTTGCGAGCTTATAAGTGCCTATGACGTTGCACCGTCTAGTTAAGTTCGAAGTCACGCGTCCCCGTGACAACACAATTAGTCGGTTACTACCCGTTACTCGCGTCAATCATTTATTGTAGTATTGTATCGTGTTTAGTTATAGCAAATACTTTATTAAATTCATAGTGCAACATAGAATTGGACATTTCATTTCATCTAACTATAGAACCTATATCACGTCCCAACAAAAGTTCTATATTGGTGACCCCCTCTAAATAGCCAATCTTCTAACGCTAAAGGTGCAATTTCAACGGCGACCGCAAACCATAGTAACTTGCGGTTGTGGCTAGAATTGTACCCTAGCTACAATGGGAGAATTCACCTGTAAAGCAACAGTTCAATTGATTGTGATTCACTTGTTTCTGTACAAATTGGAACGTTACATGAGTTCGAGTAACAAAGTGTGGGAGTACCTTTAGTAAAAACTAGTTTTATCTCGCGGCTTTGCTCTTGTTACGTACAGAACGTACTCACTTAAACGTATTAAACGTAGCCTATAATACTCGAGGAAAATGTAGCTTCCCGTTAGTGAAAGATTTTTTGAAATCGGATCAGCAGTTCCGATGATTACCCTCCTCATACAAACTAACAAACAAATGCCTCTTTATATTATTAGTACCTACCTATAGAAAGTAACTGTCATTTATTTTCAACAGCAGACTACTCACATTTGGAACTTCAAGTAACATCAGGGTAGCACCAGGGTCTCCGGGCAAGTCCTACTCTTGGAAAGAGAAGGGATATACGAGCTGCAGTGCCTCTTGTCTTAGCGGAGTTCAGGTACCGAATAAACACTTATTGTCCAATCTGTCGGTTTGCAGTTGAGTCAAATTCAAGGAAGTAACTATACTAATGATTCTTGACCCGAATCAATAATAAAATGGGTAGATATTTTTTTTTTCGCCTTACGTAACTACAGTTGTAGATAAATAATCAAATTGACCGACCGAACAAAATCAGGGACTTTGAGTTATTTGGATTGTCTAACTTCCGCCATTTTCTTTCAATACTCAAAACAGTGGCCACAACCTGTTTAATCAATAGCTGACATCAATACAAACATGTTTAGTATGGGACCAAAATATTCCAAAGGTAAAATGGCGGAAAAAAATCTAACCCCTTTACGATCCTACGTCAGTAGGTGGACTATCTTCGAACATATGACGTCATATCATTTCCCTGTAGGAGCTGATCATCCAATGCGTGAGAGACGAAGACGGCAAGAACGCGTCTCCTTACATGTGCGACCCGCTGACTAAGCCTGAGAACAGAGTCCGGACTTGCAACGACCATCCTTGTCCACCCAGGTATGTTATGTTAACAGTATTTTCTTCTGGATAAGAGTTACAGTTTAGTTTAGTTTATCGGGGCTTTTATCCGCACTTAGCCTGTTGATTGGGCCATTGTGCGTGATGTTTTAAGAATACCTACTCCAACCAACATAGGTCGTCCCAGAATTGCAGCAGCCTTCCCAGACTGCTGCAGGCTTCCGTGAGAGTTAATGGGGATCGTAGAGTTTGTGCCCGGTGATCTGCTACGCTCCTGCACTCTAGGAGTACGTGCCGTGGCGTTTCTTCCGCTTCCATGCATACTCTGCACAGTGGGCTGTCTTTTATTGAGTTTCATCCATCATTTTGAGTTTAGTGAACCCAGTTGATGGTAATCGAAGAAAAGTAGCACTCCTGCATAATCTTTTTGCAATTACAGGATATTATTATTATATTTTTTATGTTTTGTAAAACTAGGTTCTGTATATTCTGCTTATACCCATATAAAACAGCCTATTATATCAGGTATTTATTTATTTGTGAAAACAAAAACTTACTGCACTTACAGTTTACACATAAAAGGAACTTTTCCAAGACAACAAAATAATAATAAAGGTAATTAACGTTGACGTGATTTTTTGTTTTGTCTCCTTTTTCCACGTGCCAAACTTCAAAGCAAAGGAAATTTTAGTCCTGTGTTTTTGTTTTGTCTTATTATATGTTATTTCAACAAAATAGTCCTAATGAGGTCTGTTTTAAATAGAGGATAAAACAGAATTCCGTTAGAAGATTTTCGTTCTTTTATTTATAATTGCCACGTGTATCAGGGGGTCTAAAACGGCCACTTTGACAGATCATAATATGAATTGCGTTAAAAAGCGTAAAATGGACCTTTCATTATAATAACTGCGTCTGTAACAATTTAGTAAAAATACATCATAATAGGAAAATAATATGAATTGCGTTAACATTCGTAAAACAGTCACAGACGCAGTTTTTATTATGAAAGGTCCATTTTACGCTTTTAAACGCAATTCACATTATGATCTGCAAAAGTGGCCATTTTAGACCCCCTGATCATCTGAAAATGCAATCTTTTTGCTCCAATCAAAGTTGATATTTACGAACGATGTACAATTATAGGTAAAGTTAGCAACATAGCTTGTTTAAGTCTCCAACTAGTCTAAGTGTGAAAAAATATATACATACACACGAATAGGGAATCTCCTTCTTTTAGGAAGTCGGTTAAAATACTCTAAACTAAGCATAAAAACTCTTGTTCTCTTCATCATTGCGATATTTTGGCAGATAACTCGTGAATAAGCAGTTCACGACTAAGGCTATTTTTTTTAAAAACTAAGGTTGTCTGCAAAAAAATTAAAACCCTCGACAAAATCCGATCTAAATAGGGAAGTAATTTAATTAAATTCAATACAATTTATTCACAAACAATTTACATTGTATTTGAAATCACAAAAATAATACCTTAAATAAATATATACCTAATCATTTCACGCGGATTTATGCGGGGCACAGATACTCATTTATGAATCTCCACCGAAGCAGATTTGCCTTGCTTCCATCATACTACATCAACCAATATATTATTCCATCTATAGGTAATAGGTTTATTCGACGAAAAAAATCGCCTTCGAAGTGCTCATGATATTACAATCCCTACCTACTTACTCCACAGTAAGCTACCTAATGACAATTCACAATCGAGATCACATGACAAAACACGCCACAATACCGCTCTCAAAGCGACACAAAGCGTTCCCAGTGCAGTTGAAACTAGCCTTAGGGCCGGCGCACATGTGGTGGAGCGCAGCACAGAGCATTTTCACTGTCATAATAGTTTGACAGTGTGCTCATTGAAATTATATGTAAAATCAATTAACACGACAATTCATTCCTGAAGAGCATCGAAGCGACTACATGCAGCGAACGATAGTACGCAGGAATGCGACTACGGGCTCCTCCGCGCGCGTCCGCTTTGGCTCGCCGAAGTGGCGTACCGGCGAGAGCTGCCATTTTGTTGTCAGGCTCGGACTCCACCAAAGCGGAGACGAGCAGAGCGAAGAGGAGAATTGCGGACATCGACCAATCACATAAGTTAAAATTTTCATCTGGTCTTTTGCTCTTCCTGTGATTGGTAGAATTTGGCAAATCTCCTCTCCGCTTTGCTCGTCTTCGCTTTGGTGGAGTCCCGGCCTCAAAGCTCGTACGGTTACAGTATTTAATTCCTCTTCTGCAAGTATTATGATCAACAGTCAAGATGTGTTTATGAGACGCAGTCTAGTGGATATTCACGCATATTCTCGGTTATCAATTCGCCTAATGTGTCACGCGTTTAGAAAACTTCACGGGCTCTGCGCTGCGCTCCGCCACATGTGCGCCGGCCCTTAGTACCGTACTAATCCTGCTATGCTATCCTTTGTCAGGTGGAACTTCACCGAGTTCTCGCAGTGCACCAAGTCTTGTGGCATCGGGATACAGACGAGAGAGGTCACATGTATACATGAGGTAAGATAAGCGCTTATTATACATTTAAAATGAATCCAACTAAAAAATATATAGATAATTGTTACAAACCATTTTAAAAGAGTCATCATGGAGTTTCTTGCTGGGAATTGACCAACCCGAACCGTGCACCTTTTTCTCTACGTTTTACAGTGCCCACGGAGGCAGTGAAATAAAAGATTTTGATTTTAAACTTTCATCCCCCAGGTGACCCGAGGCGGCACAAACACAGTTGTGGTACCGAACAGCATGTGTCCCCAGCCGCCCCCGCCAGACCGCCAGTACTGCAACGTGCTGGACTGCCCCGTCAGGTGGCACTCCGGAGACTGGTCCAAGTGCTCCAAGACTTGCGGGGGAGGGCTCAAACAGAGAGAGGTTAGTATATCGATCCCGCCTTATCACTAAGTATATGATTTATACCTAATTTATTAAGTTATAGTGTGAGATATTATTTTTTAAATTTTGGGCATTTATTAAGACATGTTGATTTAGGTTGAAGAGAATTATAATTAGAGGTTTAGCATGTGTACTGAGACCTGCCGGTTTAGGCAGTGCTGCAACTTGTCGGACTGCCCTGTGAGGTGGAATGTTACGATGACGATTTGATTGTCTTGGTCCATCACGTCTGCATAAAACATTAAGTGAAATTGTTACACTACAAGAGAACTGCTCCAAAATTTGAGCACAGTTAGTCATGAGGTTGGATAAATGATTTATTGGTAGAAAAAATAGATCTGATCAAGACTCAAGTATGCAACTTTCTGAACAGCCTACAAAAACATGTCTGGGCAAATTCAGAAAAAAATCTGCTTACGTAGACGTAGATATAGATAATACTTTCTCTGTATCTTTAATCTCCTGTATTTTAACACCCTAAAAAACTATTATGTAGAGTATTTTAAAGAAAAGCGAATTATCAACAAAAAACATCCGCCAAGAAAAAGCAAGACTATTAAAAATGAAACATAATTATTAACATAACAACAACATAACATAACCACAACAACAACAACAACAACAACACAACACATATATATATTATTAACATAGTCTTAAGTCTTATTTATTAACAAGAGTTTTTGTATTTAATTTATATGTGTTAGTTTATAAGGTATATATCAATGGGCCATTGTAGCCTGCAATAAAATGATTATTATTATTATTATTAAGTCTACAGCAAGCTTCAAAAATATTTTCAGCCTCTTACAACACCTAGTTTCTCTCCAACCCAGGTGGAGTGTAAGCAGATAATGGCTCAGTCCCACGTGGTGGAACGGCCTGCCTCTCTCTGCAGCTCCCCACGACCTGCAGCCACCAAGTCCTGCAACTCCAGACCATGTCTCCTGGACACTGCTTCACCGGAGATATCGCTGGCCAACTCCTCTTATATACAGCACGACCCAAAGAAGAAAAAGGTAAGAATTAAGTTTGAATGTTATTATTGTAGCACCTATCAAACTACAATTTTGTCCAGTAAGTACACGTATTTGTGTTGTGTAGCTCATTTGAGAGCTAAAGGAAGTAGACGTAAAATATTATATAACTAGCTTTTGCCAGCGGCTTCGCCCGCGTGAAAATGACGATTTTCCATACAAACTTTCATCCCCTATTTGACTCCCTTAGGGGTTGAATTTCGAAAAATCCTTCCTTATTCCTTGTCTACATTATAAAGGGAACCTCTGTGCAAAATTTCAGCTTTCTAGGTCCAAGGGTTTGGGCTAGGCGTTGATGAGTCAGTCAGTCAGTCAGTCAGTCAGTCAGGAATTCTCTCTTTATTTATTAGAAGAAGAAGATATTCCTCCTTCACACCGTACCGACGTGATGTTATGTTATGAACTGGTGTAAACGATAGACAAACATGAGATTTGCGCAATCCCAGTCAATTTGCTATCATTTTTTGAGAAGGTCATCAGATCTTCACTAAATTGAAATGGGACTACATTACTCCGAAAAAGCACTCTTCCAAAAACTACCCAAATCGCTTCAAGTGTGCCTATAAAATGTGAAGAGTTCTCTCTATTTCTCCAGGATCCTATCATCAGATTCTGACTTGATCATGGGACCACCTGGGAAATATTGCTTTTCAAACAAATAAATCCAAATCGATCCAGCTATATTCGGGTAATCGGGGAACATACATAACAAAATATAAAAAGGTTCCGATTAATTGAAAACCTTCTCCTTTTTGAAGTTGGTTAAAAAACGTAATTTGAGCTCTCAACCTGCCAGACAATTATTGAAACTATAAGAAAGTCTAATTAATAAGTAAAGTCTAGTCTAGTCTGATATTAAATTAATAATGAAATTCCTTTTATTAAAATTCTTAATGTATAACGAGATATGAAAATGCCGGTTTCATTGTTTAGTTTTAGAATTTATTGGATTAAATTCTGTATTAAATATGATCATCTGAGCGTAGTCTCTTAGTATGGTGTAAAGAATACTCGGTTGACGGCTTCATTTAAAAAAAAAAAATAATTAAACTAAGTATCCTTACGGTTTTTTTTGCTGGGGTATGACTTTTTTTTGGGGGTGAAAAATCACATTTTGCGGTAAAACTCAATGAAGCACTTTTAAAACATTGTGCTAGTGGATGCTTTGAATAGTAAACGGGTTGTGGAGGGAATTTAAGTAAAGTGATAACCTGAAAAACTAGTAGGTATTAAGAAACAGTTGTGAAAAATTTGGAGCTTTGACCAAACAAACAAAGGTTTAGTCTTGAACAAAAAAATGATCGCAGCGATGGGGAGACCAAGTGCCCTTCGGCTTCGATGATCTTCTTGTACGGTGATCTTCAGTATTTTTTGGAAGTATACTAAAACTATGTTTTAGTACATATACTAAAACTATGTTTTAGTACATATACTAAAACTAAGTTTTAGTATAAAGGAGCACCACCACCTCCAATGACCCCTTTATTTATTTTCGTTCTGTACGAGACTAATAAATACTTTTCCTTTCTTTCCTGAACAAATTCTTTTGTACGCAGGTCACAGTCAAAGTAGGCGGTTCAGCGACAATATTCTACGGCACTCAAGTGAAGATCAAATGCCCAGTGAAAGGCTACAACAGGACCAAGATACAATGGGCGAAGGACCACCAGATCATTAGTAAATCCAAGAAGTACAAGATTTCGAGAAAGGTAAGGTTTCTTCCGAATATTTTAACGTTTAAAATGTTACATTTTATCTTTCTCTAAGGGCCTTTTTAGCTTTAGGTTTAGTAGTAGATTTTTGTTTATAAATTTATTACAAAATTTAAAATGAAAATACTTAATACTACAAATACTGAATTCCAGATGTAGCATGCTTAAATGGTAAACTTATAATCCTACTTCCTACTATTAATATAAACGCGAAAGTTTGTAAGTATGGATGGATGGCTGGGTGAATGTTTGTTACTCTTTCACGTAATAGTTTTTATCCTGATTTTAATCTTCCCGTGGGATAATTTTAGAGTTGTAGGCTAGTTAGATCATATAATATGGACCCTGTCAGGCACAGTAAAATAAGTGAACATTTGTAACTTTTAAATACTTAAACAATACATATTTATTAAGTATACATTTAATTTTGTTTCCTTCTTATAATACAGGTATATTAACAGTTTTAAGAAATCGAGTTCCTTTTGAATATTTTAAGGTATAAACTGTTACACCTTATCTTTCTATAAAGCCACTTTACGAGCGAATCCAAGTTTCTGTAAGTCGGTGTGATAAAAATAGTTTTTGTAAAGCGTTTTAAAGTGTGCCAGAGAGTTATGTCTGCAAGTTTTGGCTTTCGTGCTTTTAGAAGTGTTTCGTTTTTGACCAAGAAATTTTGTTTTTTTTTTTTGTGCTGGGCGTGAGGTATTTATAGATCACCCTATTTTCGTTGGATGGGAAATCATTAAATGACTTCTTCCACTCTGGGCGGAGTGGAAGGGAATGTCAGACTTCTACTGACTGAAAATATCCTATCCCCAAAAAAAAAAAAAAAAAAAATTCAATAATAAAATTTTAAAAATTAAAATAATTAATATAATAAAATTCTTAGCCCTTTGTGTTCTGGGCCCATGGTACCTCTTTTGAATAAACGAAAATCACAATTATTTGTACGTTTAATATTGAGAACTGTTACTGTTGAGCTAAAGGAAAAAGACATGTTGGGCCGACCCCAAGTAAATTGGGATAAGGGCAGAAGAATTATGAATAATCCAATATATTTTTATCCAGGGCGCTCTCCGAATAAACTCCCTCTCTCTCCGCGACCACGGAGTATATACCTGCGTAGCTGGGAGATCCAGTGCCAACCTGACGCTGCTGGTCAAACCTAGGCCGGGAGAGTTTCCCTCAAGCGAAGAGATTGAAAGGCACAAGGCTTTGGATGAACCGTCGTCACCGCTTTCAGACAGGTAAGATGATTGTTTTAATTTTTTAAATAGTTCAAAAAGAAGTAAATATTTTAGAGGTAGAGTTATGATTGTAAGTAGAACAGCGGTAGGCCAGTGGTGGCGGCCCCGACTTACGAACAGGAAATCGTCGTCGGTTTGAAACCAGGCATTACTTTGTGTATTTTGTTTTCATCACCACTGCTCTCAAAAACGGTGAAAGAAAACTTCGTGAGGAAACAGGCATGTCTTAGAACCAAAAATTCGAAGATTTGTGACATCTACCAAGTACCAACCCGCACTGGGCCTGCGTGGTGCATTATAACCCATCCCTCTCCTAGAGAGGAGGCCTGAGTCCCTGCCTAGAACATTAATAGGCTGATGATGATGAGAGCTATGGTTTTTTTGTACTCACGCCAGTGCATCAAGATAGCTGAAACTGTAAAATTTTCGTTTTTAGGGTTCCGTACCTCAAAAGGAAAAAACGGAACCCTTATAGGATCACTTTGTTGTCCGTCTGTCTGTCTGTCTGTCTGTCTGTCAAGACCTTTTTTCTCAGGAACGCGTGGAGGTATCAAGCTGAAATTCATATCAAATACTCAAGTCTATGGTCTCTTGGAGCTGTGAAAAAATCAAACTTCTAAGTCAACGCGATCAAAAGATACTCCCGTTTATGCCGCAAATTTTCGACACTCGCAAGGGAATCAAAACCTACAGGGTACTTCCCGTGAACTCAGAATCTTGAAATTTGGTACGAAGCAACGTCTTATAGCATAGATAAAGGAATAATTACGAAAACCATAAATTTTTAGTTACATCAAGATACTCCCGTTTATGCCGCAAATTTTCGACACTCGCAAGGGAATCAAAACCTACAGGGTACTTCCCGTGAACTCAGAATCTTGAAATTTGGTACGAAGCAACGTCTTATAGCATAGATAAAGGAATAATTACGAAAACCATAAATTTTTAGTTACATCACATAATATATTTTTTTTACGGAACCCTCGGTGCGCGAGTCCGACTCGCACTTGGCCGGTTTTTTTTTTAAATCTGTTAGAAAAAATTGACAGATTGTTGTAGCTCATAATATGTGCTGGTTTCAGTTGATTCTGATACAGCTTTGACAAATTATTCTTTATCCACAGCAGAGCGGATGGTCGCTACAGGGCAATGATTGGCGGAACATCTGATGACCAATCACATGAACAGCGGCCGGGGGACTCCAGGAAGAATTATAAGAATAGGCAAAAAGGTAAGCCGGTACAAGTGATCATAATGACGATTAAAATAGAAAAGACGGGCACAGGAAAAAAAGGAGCTCATTAACATTCTCATTGTTTCGAGTAATCAAAGGATTAAACCTAAAATTTCAATTTCTACACTTACACCTCTACTGGAATTTGATTTGTACATTATATAAAAAGGAACAGTATATATTTAACCTAATAGGTTATTATTTTATGACATTGGGTTGCTAAATAAATAATAGTTTGACCTTTAAGTGCCTAACTCCTTAATGTAACTGGCAAGAAGGTGCTCATTTGTCACAATGATCTCCTTTTTACATTTTACATATAAAATGGTGATCATAAACAATGTCTAATATACCTATAATCTGTTTTTCCTGTTTAAACACTAATGAAATAAAACACATATTAATTGGCATGTTTAATTTATGGGATAAATTCGTGTAAATATAATACTTTCAGGGGAACAAAACTTTTTTAAGTCCTGAAGGTCACTATATTTTTCAGCAGAAATTGGCAATTTGTCTTTACACAACCTTCCAGGCAAAATGAATTCGTTTCTGAAGGGAAGCTTATCTGACAGCTGTCACTTGTATGGCAAAAAAAATAAGATGGCCGACTATGAGCGCGTTCTTTGTTACAACCGCTGCGATCAGCCTGTTCTAGCGTGGTTTCATAGCTAATGGGCACCTTTTTACTTGGTATAGAATGTAATGAGCGCGTTTTATTCTAAAGTAGATTTTTTTTCATTGAACTTTACGTAAAATCAGCCCCTTTTATCATGTTTAAAATATCGTGCTCTGATTGGCCATAGAAAAACGAAGTAAATGGTACAGTTAATTCAAAAAAGGCAAAATTGTCAATGAGCTCCTTTTTTTCCTGTACCCTTCTAAAATAATATTAAAAGTTATTAAGAACCATCACGTCGACATAGACCAAAAATAATGTCCTGTGTAACCGCTTTGGATTTTTTTTTTTTTTTTTTTTTTTTTTCAAATCGGTTCAAATATGACAAAGTAATGATTACTTCATTACTTTGTAACACAATAAAATACAATCAAATGGAAAAAAAACGACGGTAGCAATAAAACTGTCAAATGAGATGACATTAAAACTTTCTTGAAAGTTTAGATGATACCTCAATTATTTTAATGGAGGTGCCACCTAAAAACTCGTTGAAACGGAACATGAAAATTTATTTGACAGATTGAAACCTTTATTTTTTCACTCGTTTTACTTTCTGACTTAACTAATACTGGGTATAAACGAACCCTTTACGAAGCCAAGCATTTTGTACATAAACTAAGCAACTATTATTATTTAAAGTTATAACCAAAAAACAAGTTATTAAAAAAAATACTTTCAATATCTCCGTAACTAGAAGGGTTACTAACCTGGGAATAGGTATGGTAAAGTATTTGTAATTTACCATACATTGCAATTCAACTTTGAAGTGTCCAAGTTTAAAACCGACAAAATTAGAAAAACTGCTGACACAGCGACACAAAGAATTCATATAATTATTTCGGTTGTCATTATTGCATTATTATAATAATATAATTTACTCTAAAACGTGCATTATCCAATAAAATACCTCAGTTTCGCAACTAAAATTACGTTGTGCAGCAAATTCATTAAGAGCCGACACTGCAGTACCTACTCGAGTGCCCTGCAAACACTAGATAAATTTCGAATTAAAGTCTTAATTTTTCGTACATTTGAACATTTTAAAGAACTGTTTAAAAATTGTTAACCTATTTCTTATTTTGCTTGCTGCAGTTTGAATAAAAATATTTTGCAAATTCTTCTGCTGACCGTAGTTTCTTTTGCGTTGAAATTGAATGTTTAATTAAAGGCAGATAGCAAGTTAGATTAAAAATATGTTCTCATTTTCTGGTTTATCTTTAATTTAATTATCTTTATATCCGTTGAAACGTCTCAAAGGAATATTTTAGCAAAACATTTACAGTAAAGCTCAATGAGAGACAGATTAGTTTATATAAATCGTGAACAGTATCATTAAGGTTGCGATCGTAGTTATAGTTATTACAGTAAGTAGTATTACAGCTGCAACATTACATAATCATGCAGCGGCGAAAGTTCTTTCGGTGCTTAAATAAGCACCGAAAGAATTTTCGGCACTTCAATAATATTAACCGAGGGACGATATTGGTAAACAATATCGGAAGTTAGATTAGCCACGCCCCTAAAGAATCATGCAACACTATATAGCAGTAATTAACAAGAATACTTAAATAACTTATCTATTGATAGGAAAAATGGACAAAGTCCGAGACGCCCTCTACGGCAACACAGCAACGACAAGCACGAAAGCGTCACCGAGCTTCAACTCTCAAGAACGAGACAATATGTACGACGAGCATGAGGTATGGTCACAACGATTTTATTAAAATCTTTGGTCTATAATATTGTGTTGATAAATCGTCTGAGAAACTAAGACAAATAATATTGAATGAAACATTCCAAGAGATAAAAAAATATTGTAAACTCTTATACAAGCAAAAAAAGTAATCAAGCCATTCTCTGAATTTAATATGAAATATTGAGGTGAATGAAATTTCTAATCAAAACTCAACTAACTCTTATAATATAAGCTGCCAAAAGTTCTGGAAATAGCCCAAAAATATTAACAGACATCGACGTTCAAATTAAGCATTCAAAAAATAATTCCAGCAGCAGTTTATGATTCAACCGAAAACTTGGATCATAAACGGGGTTTCCATCAGGTCCCAGTGATCGTACAAAATCGTTCCCTAATAACATCCAACCCAAAATCAGTAATTTATAATCACAAACCGATAATCTTCGGCCTGTCTCTACTCTGTAATGACAGTAATAAAATTTACAACCGATTTTACGACTGACATAAAGTTTGTATATCTAGATGATGTTGTTGCAAGATGACTTACTTATCGTACGCATAAATTCGTCATAATAATGGTTTATGGTTACTGTATAAAGCACTTTGTTACCTGAGATATTGTCTTAATCCTTAAGATGTTTTGGGAGAGATTATTTTGTCAATCATCATTTTATAGCGTTGAACATTTACTGTATCTTTTTTACTGTCTTTGCCAATCTTAACTGTAAATACTGCTGTAGTCTCTTCAGCTTCAAGAACATTATCATTACTAAGCATAATAAAAGTGCCAACATCGTCTATGTTCCTTGATTTAGCAAGTTTAACACTCTCAAAACACAATTTATCAACACAAACCTAAGCTTAACCTAACAATACTTGCCCGCACGCCGCTTGGATCGTACTATATTGAAGAAGAGTGCCGTCTCCTCCCAGATGCTTCCACCCAAACGGAGCAGTGCATCCAGGTTACTGCCTTGCCTGCATTACATTGTTATGCAGATTCAGGTGAGAAGTTACCAAAACCGAGGGTAGATGGACTTTTGGGTGGCATGCATTGCATGCATCTGGTTGTTTTGATTTAATTTTTGGTGATTTTCTTTGTTCAGTTTGGTTTTTAGGTTGGAGAATACGTGTAGTGTGTAATCATGTTGTCGGTTACTTTATGGCTGATTAAATCATTAACGAAGACTTTTCGTTAAGTATATGAATCTAACACGCATGATTTTTGGTGCGTGCTGTTTTTAAACAGCCAAATTAAATTGTTTTTTTTTTAAGTCCGACTACTTGGTTACCTCGGAGGAAATTTAACAGGTGTATTCAATAATATTTAGACTGAGTCCATTTTCATTGGAAAGCATTGTTTCACTCGTTCATGATTTTAATTTTTCTTCATAATCCCAGACTATAATATTAATCCACACATATTGTACTAGTTTATTAACAGATTTTAATAGCACAGTGCATTCATTTGGTTTTTTGTCATTAAAAAAGGTTGTTTTTCACCTTCATAAAAAGTCATTGATTTTTTGACTATCTTGATTGTGGGTTACTGTTTTTAGCTTGCAACTAAAAAACCTCATTTCGCCAACTTAGAACATTTATAATTGATATGTTCAGATGTTTTGGAATTCTCAGACTGGCAACTCGAGAGGACAAAGAACCGTGGACTCAATTATCATGTATCAAAACTACGGGGTGCCTACTAAATCACACTTTTTCAATCTCGAAGACAAACAGCTTGTTTTTCCTGAGGACGACGACTCTGATATCATTATTGTAAATGAAGATTACAATAGAAACGCAATGAGAAATATTCCTGTTGAGAGTCTTCAAGATTTGGATGAGACTACTACGGAACACAGGTAAGATTTAGCTTTATTACGTTTGTATATTTATCATTTGAGAAATAAGAGGCAAGTCATCACAAATAGACAAAATCCAAAGCATGCAGTAGAATAAACAGGGATTTTTCAGTTAAATAAATGTACAAATTGTAAAACCATTTCGAGGATTATGGTCTCTAGTCATTAGTTTCTCGTTAAAATGAAAAATACTCTGAATTCATTTATTATATTCCCCAATATTCCTAAATATTTTTGATGAAATCCAACACGCACTGAGACCACGTGGTTGGTGGATTACGATCTAATCCCTCTTACAGAGATGAACCATGTTTCTAGCAGTAAGGACGTTAAAGCAATCCTATCTGTCACTAGGTTTGAAGCTCTGGACGCTCACGAGTACGTTTGGAAGACGACGGACTGGTCTCCCTGTAGTGCTCTCTGCAGCAAAACCGGTCATCAGATCAGAGGAGCTGTTTGCCAGGTTTGTAACCGATCAGTTTTATTGTTGTCTTATGCTGATGAATGTTGGTGGATATATGGTTGAATGTTCTTTTCAAATTCCTGTGTAAGAAAGCGAAGTAAAAAGCAAGTATGGCAGGAGAGGTCCCTGATGAGAAGATAAGTAATAGAGAAGTATGGAAAAGAAGACATGCTGCGCCCACCCCAAATAAATTTGAATAAGAGACAGGGATCATGATGATGATGCCTTATGTCAATATTTGAGCAGCAGTGGTGCAGGGAGCAGTGGTGGCCCAGTGGTGGCGGCCCCGACTTACGAACAGTGAGTCGTGGGTTCGAATCCCAGTCAGGCACATTACTTTGTGTAATTTATTTCATCACCACTGCTCTCAAAACGGTGAAGAAAAACATTGTGAGGAAACCGGCATGTCTTAGAACCAAAAAATTCGAAGACATGTGACATCTACCAATCCGCACTGGGCCCACGTGGTGGATTATAGCCCATCCCTCTCCTAGAGAGGAGGCCTGAGTCCCTGCAGTGGGAACATTATAGGCTGATGATGATGATGATGATGTCAATATTTTGAAGCTATGTATTAAATTCAGTATGTTACTCGACATATAACCTCTCCATTGATTTTTCTATGATGTTTGCATTAGAATCTTCCACATTAATCTTACTGATATTCTTGTTGATTCTCGAATAGCACAAAAAAGACAACAGCACGACTACAGTCGAGACAGAAGAATGTTTGTCTCGGGGAGGCACTCCTCCTACCGTAGTGCGGGAGTGTGAAGGAGAGAGCTGCGCAGAGTGGAAGACTGCGCCTTGGTCCATGCCCAAGTGTCTCAGCAGTGGAGCCGGTGAGTGTTCTACTGTAGTAACTATAGCAGATGATGAGTGTTTGTCTCGGGGAGGCACTCCTCCTACCGTAGTGCGGGAGTGCGAGGGGGAGAGCTGCGCAGAGTGGAAGACTGCGCCTTGGTCCATGCCCAAGTGTCTCAGCAGTGGAGCCGGTGAGTGTTCTACTGTAGTAACTATAGCAGATGATGAGTGTTTGTCTCGGGGAGGCACTCCTCCTACCGTAGTGCGGGAGTGCGAGGGGGAGAGCTGCGCAGAGTGGAAGACTGCGCCTTGGTCCATGCCCAAGTGTCTCAGCAGTGGAGCCGGTGAGTGTTCTACTGTAGTAACTATAGCAGATGATGAGTGTTTGTCTCGGGGAGGCACTCCTCCTACCGTAGTGCGGGAGTGCGAGGGGGAGAGCTGCGCAGAGTGGAAGACTGCGCCTTGGTCCATGCCCAAGTGTCTCAGCAGTGGAGCCGGTGAGTGTTCTACTGTAGTAACTATAGCAGATGATGAGTGTTTGTCTCGGGGAGGCACTCCTCCTACCGTAGTGCGGGAGTGCGAGGGGGAGAGCTGCGCAGAGTGGAAGACTGCGCTTTGGTCCATGCCCAAGTGTCTCAGCAGTGGAGCCGGTGAGTGTTCTACTGTAGTAACTATAGCAGATGATGAGTGTTTGTCTCGGGGAGGCACTCCTCCTACCGTAGTGCGGGAGTGCGAGGGGGAGAGCTGCGCAGAGTGGAAGACTGCGCCTTGGTCCATGCCCAAGTGTCTCAGCAGTGGAGCCGGTGAGTGTTCTACTGTAGTATCTATAGCAGATGATGAGTGTTTGTCTCGGGGAGGCACTCCTCCTACCGTAGTGCGGGAGTGCGAGGGGGAGAGCTGCGCAGAGTGGAAGACTGCGCCTTGGTCCATGCCCAAGTGTCTCAGCAGTGGAGCCGGTGAGTGTTCTACTGTAGTAACTATAGCAGATGATGAGTGTTTGTCTCGGGGAGGCACTCCTCCTACCGTAGTGCGGGAGTGCGAGGGGGAGAGCTGCGCAGAGTGGAAGACTGCGCCTTGGTCCATGCCCAAGTGTCTCAGCAGTGGAACCGGTGAGTGTTCTACTGTAGTAACTATAGCAGATGATGAGTGTTTGTCTCGGGGAGGCACTCCTCCTACCGTAGTGCGGGAGTGCGAGGGGGAGAGCTGCGCAGAGTGGAAGACTGCGCCTTGGTCCATGCCCAAGTGTCTCAGCAGTGGAGCCGGTGAGTGTTCTACTGTAGTAACTATAGCAGATGATGAGTGTTTGTCTCGGGGAGGCACTCCTCCTACCGTAGTGCGGGAGTGCGAGGGGGAGAGCTGCGCAGAGTGGAAGACTGCGCCTTGGTCCATGCCCAAGTGTCTCAGCAGTGGAGCCGGTAAGTGTTCTACTGTATTAACTATAGCAGATGATGAGTGTTTGTCTCGGGGAGGCACTCCTCCTACCGTAGTGCGGGAGTGCGAGGGGGAGAGCTGCGCAGAGTGGAAGACTGCGCCTTGGTCCATGCCCAAGTGTCTCAGCAGTGGAGCCGGTAAGTGTTCTACTGTAGTAACTATAGCAGATGATGAGTGTTTGTCTCGGGGAGGCACTCCTCCTACCGTAGTGAGGGAGTGCGAGGGGGAGAGCTGCGCAGAGTGGAAGACTGCGCCTTGGTCCATGCCCAAGTGTCTCAGCAGTGGAGCCGGTGAGTGTTCTACTGTAGTAACTATAGCAGATGATGAGTGTTTGTCTCCGGGAGGCACTCCTCCTGCTCATGCGGGAGTGTGTCGGAACGAATTTCACTGAATTGTGAACTTACTATATTATACAATGTAAACGGCACGGAATAGGGTACATTTTCAAAACAAACAAGCAAACGTTTTCAATGTTTAAACGTTTGTTATCTGGACGCGAACCGCGAAGATTGATTCGAGGAGGCATAGGGAATGCTCTTGGAAGGAACTGGGGAAGGCCTTTGGCCAGTAGTACCTAGAACAGAACCAGCTAATAAAAAAATAAACAGCTCGCATTTCAGCGAACAGGAACGAAGCCATTAAAATCAAATCTTCATCTATTGCTCTATCAAACTGCTCCTCGTCTACTTTTCCTCTCTTGTATTTCAGATTATACAATATTATAATGTTCATGACTCTTCAATAACTTTCTTCTATGCCAAAATCTCCTGCCTTCAAATTTTCATTTTCTATTTTCCCAACCAGCCATAGTCCGCCGCCGAGTGGAGTGTGTAGCGGAGAACGGCACAACTCTGGCAGAAAGTGCGTGTGATTCCACCACCAGACCGGAGAAGAGGAAGAGGGATGCTAGTCCGTGCAGAGCAGCCTGGGCAGTCGGACCTTGGAGTAAGGTGAGAATAGACTGATGGTACTACCCTTAAAAGGCAGGTGGAGGAGTTAGGTGCGTGGTTAAAATAATATCAGCCACACGGGTTCATCTTCCAGTTATACTGCGCTTGCCTGGGTCTGATGAGAGACCACCAATTACTTGCTGAGTGTCATCAGTGCCTCGGAAAGCACGTTAAGCCGTCAGTATAGGCTGTCATTTTTGTCGATTTTTGACAGTCGTTACAGGTATTGGGGCCACTACCTGTAACGACAAGTCTGAAAAATCAGTATTACCAAAGGGTATCGGATAACCCAGTACTAACTGGGCTGTTGAGGTCAGATAGGCATCGTTCTATGTAAAATACTGGTATTCAGCTGCATCTGATTAGACTGGAAGCCGACCCCAACATAGTTGGGAAAAGGCTATGCAGATGACGATGTTGCCATTTCATTATTTAAACCGAAAACCGTCTACTCTGAGTGGGTGTGATGTTTCCACTCCGTAATATTGTCACTCTAAAATATCCCAATATTACTCTTTACCATTTTCAATAAGCCAGCTCATTAGCAAAGCTCAATGTAGAGATTCAACATTTAATACATTCATAATGTTCACTAATATCACTAGTTCACTAGTTGTGCAAAGAAATTCGTTGTAGCAGCTTGTTCCGCGACCTCGGAACAAAATGAAGAACTAATAACAAGCCGTTCCTGTATTGGAAAGTTAACAATGAAACCATTATAGTCTTTCTACGTTGTAGCCGATGTTCGAACACTTTTAAGTCCATTTGTGCAATTCGTATCTGGGTAATTGACCTATTGGGTGGTTATAGATTTTGTGGTTTCTGGGTCGCTTGCTGCTAAGCTTATTGCAAAAGCTTGATCACTTTTAGTCATTAATATTATTATTTTGTCCACTTTTTAAGGTTTCACGGTTTAAAATGAAACGAATACTGCCACTTACTATAATCTTCCTTGATTGTCATTTATTATGAGTTCTCGATATTTTGATGATTTTGCAAGCACCATGATCGCGGTTTGACTAGAAAATGCGAGTGTTTGGTTTATGATTGATTTTATTGTTTGCAAAGTAATGCCAGATTTTATAAGTAAGAAGGATTGAATAATACACGAGAGTTTTGCTATGCTCAATCGTCATCCTGTATAATATGTATCAAACAAATTTAATATGCCTTTGTTATATCTTTTTAATTATTTTTGTAATTTTAGCACTGTTTTTAATTGTTCAAGTACATAAAATTGAGATTTCCTTGATTCAGACCAAAATAATGTAGCAACGTCGGCTGTCAGATGTCAAGTGACAATGACGTAGGGCGACGTTGAGTCAAGTATATTGTTGATTTAATAATCACCGAAAATATCTTAAAAACAAAGGTTCTAATTTCAAATAAACCTAATTTACATTATTCAAATGATATATTATATCCCGACGTATTTTATAGAAGTAGCTTTTATTGTAGCTTAAAAGACTTGGTTTCCGAACCACAAATACTATTGTGGTATTTGGAATAGTTAAGTCAAGTTAAATGTTTATTTATTATAAGTTTCCAATAAATTATATAGTTATTATTAAAAGATACTTATAATGTTTCCTACATTTTATCTTGCAATTTTAATAAATTAAATAGTTTCAATCAATTCTCTGAACTATCGGTTGATATTCATATTTTATCTGATAGTCATAAAGATTACAAATAAAAACATATTATATTGCTAAATTAACTTAAGACATTTTAAAATAGTTTCACTACATAGGATTTGTTAATTATTATTTATGCTATATTTAGCTATAATGAATAACCATTTGCCATTGGTTTATTATGGCGGTAGTCGTTGATTTACTTTTTAATATTTGACGGTTATAAAAGTAGAAGTACCGCTAATTCAGGTTGAGTTACGCTGCAACTGTTGAAGGGTAAAGACAGACCCAAAGTAGTTTATAAATTGTGTATAGAAAGGATTAAGTTTACATATTGTGGCCTAGTTGTGAAGAATACCAAATGTGTAAAAGCTGAAACCTATTTGTATTACTCTAAAGGATCTACAATGTTCATGTAAGTTAATTGATATTATGCTATGAATATTACTGATGATTATGTGTTAGAAATATGTACTATAATATGGTTCATATTGATTGTTGTTTATGTAAACTGATAAATTACTGTAATTTGAGACAGTCCAAGACAATGTCAGGTTGTCTTTGCTTATTACTTTAAAATATGTTCCCGTGGAGTTTCTTGTCCATTCTTCTCCACGAAGACTAGGAACCTAGCGAATGGAATCGAGTTTGATGTAGTTGACAAGACCAAAAGAAATAAAATGAATAGTCTTGTCTTTTGTGCTTTTACTTCATAAAACCCCTGTTCCCAACACACATTTCTTTAGAGGTACTTTCGAACACAGTAAATAACTAGTAATCATCCTGACAAGTTTAATAATTGGTGGATATGTATACATATACATATAGATTTACATACACTTCCTAACATCAGAAGTGGGACAGTCTCTGGCTCTCTGATATAATTTCTAATGGTCTTCCTGTTTTATTTTCATGATCAATGCTGGAGCTGCTGCTGGTGTGATGATGAAAGCTGTGACGCCGATAGCTCACCGCCTCAACTTGGCTATGATGAGAACGTCGACAGCACGTACTCCGACAGCGAGATTGAGAAGCTGCTGGAACCACTTGGCAGCCAAGCCATGGCTTAAATCAAGCAGCAGTACGAATTCGCTAATGTCGGTAAAGGCCTTTAGAGGCTTTGTTTTATTTTAATTTATTTATTCTCTAATAACGTAGTGATAAAAGATCCTAGAAACTGTAAAAATAAAACTAGAATAATTTAGGAATTGGTTGATTCAAAGTTAAGCTTATTTCTAAAAGTTTTTAATGTACCAGACATCAAAAACTTGTGATGAAAATATTTATAAATTTTTCGTAATGCAAAGCATTACCCTGGCTTGGTTAGTACCCCCAAATTCATGCAGATTGTTAGTTTTCACGAAACATCCAAAAATACAATAAAAGATAAATAAGTATCTCGTCTTCAATTCAATTAATGAGATTATGGGATTGGAGATATTTAAATATCTGACGTTATTTTTGAACCTCGTCTTGTAAATAGTATTAATGACAATGTCAATATTTGTTTCCTTGATAATTCTGGTTCTCGCAAAATAAATATTGTGAATATAATGTATAAACGTTACGTAGTATGAAGTTTGAAACTACAATAAAATTCTAATACGATCTAAATAGATAAGATTGAATCATATAACGAGGGTAGATTTTTTTTTCTCGAAACGTATTTATGGGTCAGTCGGTCTAACTGAGTTAATCAATACAAAAGACTTGTTGATTCATACGAAAACATGTTTAAAAAAAAAACTAATACCATTATATTAGCTAATGTATTAAGAACTTTATTATTCTTCAATGCTCAGGGGTTTCCTCATCAAGAATAAACAATAATTCACTTGCTGATAATTTAAATTAAACAATAAAAAAAACGTGTTTATGAAAACGCAGAAATTAACGTACAACTAATTTGAGAATAAACGATTACAATAACAACACAAATGTCTAGTACCTAATAACCAGCCAAGCAAACACTGACACAAACCAAAAGTGGGTTCCATTTTTTTTACTAGATGTGGCAATACATGGCAAAATACTAATTAAGTTGTATTACTAATTGAGTATTTTTATTATTTAATATTACCAATGTGATAATTATTCATTTAAATGATTACCTATTTGTTTAAACTTGATTAGGTAGGTTAAACCCTTCGGGGATTACAAGGCGTGATATTGATCTAAAAATTTAAGATAATATGTTAAAATAATAATAATCTGTATTTATTATGGAATAGTACAAAATGGTAAACTAGATTCGCAATGATATTGTCAGATTGACCGAGCGGTGACTGTTTGGTGTTGTAAATGAGATTTGTATGATTCAATGGTTAGAGTATACTATCTAATACGATCTGGGTACATTTTACAAAATGGAAGTCAAAGAAACAGTACACGATAAAGTCATAGAAATTGCTATTCTAGTGTGGTGAATAAATAGATACCTAGATGAAAACATTGCTGTTGAGAATTCTATGTGGACAGAAATTTTTATGTGTTATTCAAAATGAAACAATAATTATTGTAATTTCTAAGGACAAGCTACGATTTTGACCAGGCGAAATGGTCTATGAGAATGCTATTGTTGAAGATGCTATTTAAATCTCTTAATACTGATTAATTATAAATAATCAAATATGGCTGTGGCTGTGCCTGTGGCTGTGATTGTCTCTGTGCCTGTGGCTGTGCCTGAGGCTGTGCTTGTCGCTTTGCCAATAATATACCATTTTAAAACCAAAGAATTTGATTGCCAGGACCAGGTACATAGCAAAATGACCATGTTATATCTTATTGAAAAATGTATAAAGATAAATAACTCTTATTTTTTATGTTTTGTGATTGATGAATTGTTTTATCAAAAAATGTACTTCGAGAACGAAGTACATATCAGAATGGCCGTGTTATATCTTTTTAATTATTTTTGTAATTTTAGCACTGTTTTTAATTGTTCAAGTACATAAAATTGAGATTTCCTTGATTCAGACCAAAATAATGTAGCAACGTCGGCTGTCAGATGTCAAGTGACAATGACGTAGGGCGACGTTGAGTCAAGTATATTGTTGATTTAATAATCACCGAAAATATCTTAAAAACAAAGGTTCTAATTTCAAATAAACCTAATTTACATTATTCAAATGATATATTATATCCCGACGTATTTTATAGAAGTAGCTTTTATTGTAGCTTAAAAGACTTGGTTTCCGAACCACAAATACTATTGTGGTATTTGGAATAGTTAAGTCAAGTTAAATGTTTATTTATTATAAGTTTCCAATAAATTATATAGTTATTATTAAAAGATACTTATAATGTTTCCTACATTTTATCTTGCAATTTTAATAAATTAAATAGTTTCAATCAATTCTCTGAACTATCGGTTGATATTCATATTTTATCTGATAGTCATAAAGATTACAAATAAAAACATATTATATTGCTAAATTAACTTAAGACATTTTAAAATAGTTTCACTACATAGGATTTGTTAATTATTATTTATGCTATATTTAGCTATAATGAATAACCATTTGCCATTGGTTTATTATGGCGGTAGTCGTTGATTTACTTTTTAATATTTGACGGTTATAAAAGTAGAAGTACCGCTAATTCAGGTTGAGTTACGCTGCAACTGTTGAAGGGTAAAGACAGACCCAAAGTAGTTTATAAATTGTGTATAGAAAGGATTAAGTTTACATATTGTGGCCTAGTTGTGAAGAATACCAAATGTGTAAAAGCTGAAACCTATTTGTATTACTCTAAAGGATCTACAATGTTCATGTAAGTTAATTGATATTATGCTATGAATATTACTGATGATTATGTGTTAGAAATATGTACTATAATATGGTTCATATTGATTGTTGTTTATGTAAACTGATAAATTACTGTAATTTGAGACAGTCCAAGACAATGTCAGGTTGTCTTTGCTTATTACTTTAAAATATGTTCCCGTGGAGTTTCTTGTCCATTCTTCTCCACGAAGACTAGGAACCTAGCGAATGGAATCGAGTTTGATGTAGTTGACAAGACCAAAAGAAATAAAATGAATAGTCTTGTCTTTTGTGCTTTTACTTCATAAAACCCCTGTTCCCAACACACATTTCTTTAGAGGTACTTTCGAACACAGTAAATAACTAGTAATCATCCTGACAAGTTTAATAATTGGTGGATATGTATACATATACATATAGAATTTACATACACTTTCTAACACCTTCATAAAATGATCGCATAAACTAGACTTATTGCCAAAGTTTTATGAATTTAATAGTGGTACTAAAGTATCTTCGAGGTAATCTGATTTTAGGATGACTATTTCCTTTTTATGTGTTCGTTGCGTCAACTTTAGAAGTCTAACGATTGGACTAGAACCATAAAATCGAAGACATGGAGAGAGTTTTTTTCATGTTTCATGCGCCTTCTCCTGACCTCAATCACGTCCTGAGGACAGCGATGAGGTCGACGATAGAACTAAGACGGATCCAAGACAGTTATTGTTTCTCAAGGACTTTGTCGACCTTCATTGTCTTTGTTTTTCTAGTGGTCACCACTTTTGATTCTGGCTTTAAAGAGTTACAGTGGTTTGGGAATAGTGTGGCGAGCTTGTCCCAAATTAAATAAATTAAAATGCCATGAAGCATTCTCATGATTATCTTTCCACAGTGTGTAGGTGTATGCTCATCAGTGGGCCGACAGCACCGGGCCCTTCGCTGCGTGTGGCGGGCTACAGGGGCCCGGCGCCGCGGCAAGGAGCGAAGCGCGGCCGCCGCGTGCGAGGGCCTGCCGCGGCCCCGCGTCACCAGGCCTTGCCAAGTACATGCCTGTGTTAATAAAGGTAACGGTGGGAGATTAGAGGTAGCTTTGCCTTTCAAGTAGTGTTGTAGTTTCTATTTATTTATTTACTTTTTTTTTTCTTTTAGTAGGGTACTCTTTTCTAAGGACTGCTTTTGGAAACTAGTGACCTCCTTTAGTTTTTGTATACCTACTTGTCTTAAACGGTCATTGAGAATTGAAAATGGCGCCGCTAATCGTGCATTGTCAATTGCACATCCAAGGGTCGTTATTTCAATTAGATTCTCAAATAACATGGGTTGGAACTCAAAAAAAAAAAACGTTTTATTAAGTTCTACGTATAGCCGGAATGGAGCTATGGCTTTTAGCAACAATATTATTTATGGCTTTTGTATCTAAACAATGAGTTTTCTTATTATCTTGCTAGATTTCGAGCATGAAAAATCGATCGTTCTAACATAATTTAAGTACCAAAATCCATTCCAATTTAAATTATTCTTGTCTGAAGATCAGGATTTGTACCCTGTTAATGTCTTAGAACCATTGATATAATAAAACCCTAGATGCACAGTCTCGAACAAAACAAACAGTCGAAACTGTCGCCAAACACTCACCAATACACGCACTACTATAACCCGGTTCATTAAAGAAAGGAATCTAAAATGGCGGTTTTTATCATGTCCTCACGCTCGCACACTATAGTGGGCGAGCGAGAGGACATGCCATGTGTTGCCATTTAGATTTTTTATTTTAGATTCCTTTCTTTAATGAACCGGGTTATACATGTAGTTATCGTCACTATAAACATTTTTTTTTTGGCAAATTCAACCTTACGCAGATTCCTTTTACAATGCAGTTACGAAAAGCAATATAAAAAGTATTTTGTACGACCGTGCAGAGACGCGAGCGACGCGAGACTAATTGAAATGAGTTCATTGTGAACTCATTTTAAGCGGACGGTTTTGAGACGCGGAGTGTGTATCTTGGGTTTTATTATATCAATGCTGAGAACCAAAAAATTCGTAGTCATGTGACATTCATCAACCTCTCTTAGTAAGGAGGCCTGAGTTCCTGCAGTGGGAGCATTATAGGCTGATGATGATGATGCCAATAGGCTCGCCCCTAATTACTTGGGACTTAAACGTAACTGTTATGAAAATACTAAAACTTCCTCTTAAAATCCTTGAACAGAACTAGCACGCCTACCATTCAACGAGCTACCATCACAGCATCACTAACTCCTGTATTCCTCCACAGATGGCATCTGTCGGGACAGCTCCCGGTTCTGCGAGAACGTGAGAGCGATGAACATGTGCGCTCTGAAGCGGTACAGAGTGCAGTGCTGCAAGACTTGCTCAGATTGAACGAGTCGTTCACGGGTTCATTCACCAGTTTGAACGTAACGGTCAAGAATCTGAATGACGGTTATGGATTCAAAAATAGAAGGATGACGTAGACTAAAGATTTCTCAAATAGATCTGTTCGCCTCATAGCCATTTTATAGCAGATTTATTTTTAGTATGGGACAGAGGTGGCGCTATAAAGGACGTCTCCGTATCTTGCTCACACTGAAGCAACATTAAAGAGACACTTAATCGTGATTAAGCAAATAATTTGACAGATCAAACAAAAATAAATTCTTCTAGATACCTACTTATTTTAGCAGACATTCGTCTGATTCTATCCTAAATTCCAATTATAGACTTCTTATTCGAAATTCAACTACATCTGAATGCAATATATCACAGGTCCGACCCAAACTATTCAATTATTAACGGCTCACTAAAGTGTTGTCATCACACCCCAGTTCAAAATTCAAACGTAAAATGGCCGCATTTCAACTAGTCGAAGGCCAGTCAAGTAAAATATTTATCTACTGATCGATTTGGGAACGAGAGTGAACCAAAACTTCGTATGATCATTAATTATTTACGAGTGTTTGAGACTCGGTCGAGGGTCGAAATTAATAGTGTGAGCCAACCCTAAAATTGCGTTCCAATTTCAAACCTTGTGTTTAGATCAAGGGCCCGCACTGCGAAAAAACTCTTGCATTTAAATTCGCGCTTTCATATCTGTGGTTTGATAAAAAGTGTAAGGTGTAAGTCCTTAAAATTCAAAGAATAAATCATTAACCGTGCGAATTTTACTCGCACAATGTTTTAACGCAGTGTGTGCTCAACGTTCATGAAAATATTCAAACGCGCTAAGGAAAAAAGAAACAAGTCCTTGTAGATTGAAATTCGAACGAATGAATTGAATTGAATCCGTCTCCGTCATTCAGATTTGAATGAACGCCATCTAGTGAAATTTGAAATGAACTTTTAAAGACAGTAAGTGATGTGACGTACCTAAACAGAATGCGAATTAGTTTAATAACTAACGATGGAATTCTATCGAAACTTTGCGAATGAAGAATAAAAAATGTATTAAAACAAGAACACGAAATGTAATTCACACAGTGTAGCAAGCCTGTTGGTTGTATTAAAATATTATGATCAAAAAGTTTAATATAGCAAGATTTTTCCTCAAATAACCGAGTTTTTCTTTGTTAATTATCAACCTAATCAAGCCTGAGGCAGAACGGGGCTTAGCAGAAGGTACTTAGTGCAGTAACTCGACTGTTCGACATTTTACGTTAAGACCCGCTGTTAAAATCATAAAGCGGCAATCGTGCTATACCAGCGAAGGTTTGAACGACAAAATGAACCATTTTGCAAGAGGCTCACTTTTGTTCGGGTCATAACTAAATTTTATCAATTTGTTTTTTCCTGTGTGAGACCAATAAATACTTTTTCTTTCTTTCTTTCTTTTCCACGTGATTGGAGTGAAAAGAACCGTACAAAACTACTTCGTTATTTTGCTTCAATTCCCCATTTTCTTGAATGAATGAACGAATCCATTCTTTCCCGAAAAGGATTCTTTAAGTTTTTCTTTGACAAAGGTACTTCCAAAATCTAATCTCGTTCGAACGATCTGATGAACAGGTAGTGTGAGACAAACATAGAATCACAAGCGAGTGTGAAAGAGAAGAAGCTAATTGTAAGCACGATAGTTCTAGTCGTGAAGCACAGCTGACCACACAAAAAGGTCGACATTGAATATTTATAAAAATGTAAATTATTTCAAAAGTATAGCCCTCGAATTGATTATATAAGTAGCAAACAAAATATTTAGTAAAAATGTTTTGTACTATATACAAATAATGTAAATATATATTATTGAATATTGATTATTATTATTATTGAGCACTCTACGCTACGCTTGGCTCCTATATGATATAATAAAGCACAAAATAATAATTTAATCAATGAAAAAATTAGGAAAAAATATTTAGCAAAAATTGCCAAAAGAAAAAAACAGAGTGTTATAAAAGTAGTACCTACTTTCATGACTATACTTTCAGTCATGTTCAAAATAAAGTGCCGATTTATTTTTTTCACTTTGTTCGTTTCTTCACAGTCGTAGATAGATTGGTTTATAGAAATAAAAATGTATGTATATTGGACATAATATTAAAATAATTATATAGGAAAAAAACATTTCTGAATGAAAATTAAAAAGCAATACGATTCGCTTACACATTTAATAATGTAAATAAGTATGCGAATGCATAAAAAATTGTTATCAAACCCTCGGGGGTTTTTAGTAAAAATTTAATAGTTTAATTATTTTCCTTTACTAAAATAACAGCTCACTAAAACTGAGATGATACTTGCATGAAGAGTCAAACATATTTTCTAGTTCGTGTGACTTACATGTGTCTCAGCCTACCCTACAAGGGAATTAAAGCGTGAACCACGTTTTTAGTAAATCCTCGGTGCAGTATTATAAATTACGAAGTATAATAGTTATGTTTAGATAAACAATTTATTGTCAATTGTTAGTGGCATTAACCCAATTTGTATATAATTGAAACTATATATTATGTAGCTATGCAAACGTTGTTCCAAACTATGTGGCATTATTTACTTTGGGTTTTTATTACTAAATCTTGAATTCTCAGTGAATCTACAAATAAAATTTACTGAAAACAGCGCCTTTTTCTCGTAAAATACAATGAAAAGAAAAAAATTGAGTAGTAAAAACTCATTTGTAAATTAGGTTATAAAGGCTCACAAATTCTCTAAGACAACTATTAAGTAAATGTTTTAGTTTTAAGTACGCAACTTTCTGTATACTTAAGAACTTTCAAATAAAAAATATGTTGACATTCTATCAAAGTTTTTTTACCTTTTAAAACTTATTGAATGTTCTTTTTTTACCAACGTATTGTATCTGACGTATTATATCTTTTTATAAATGATAAATTTTATTTTTTGTACAAGCTCATGTAAAATACTTCATATCAATAATATACTGCCATTTTAAGAAACAAATATGTCGCTGATTGTACTTACGTAATGAGTCTAACGCAAGTCTATTGTCTACTGTGGCATTATTTATGCATTCAGTGTTGAAAAGCTCCAATAATGATAGGTACTTTGGATGACATGTGAATTTTCAAAAAATCAGCAACTGATGCATTTATAGCACTTTAAACTCAAATTAAATAAATGAAAACTTGCATGCAAGGTAAAAAATTTATCACACAAAATCCAAATAGTGCTTGAATATTTGTCAGAGTAGACAAAAGCCTTGTATAACAAAAACTATTTTTAATTTCTGCGTACTTATTAAATTGTAAACTTAACAGTAATCTTAACAATGTAACAATTATAATTTGTAAGTCTCAGAGAATAAGTCCAAATTGTACATTGTACCAAGAATTTTCAAATAAAAAATATATTATACGAATAAGTTACTCATACTTGGGTTTTATTTACTTTAATCCTTTAGAATCGGAAGTGCATTATTTTTTGGTGCTTGATCAAAACTAACGGTGGACAAAATTTCTTAAATGTATTACCAACAGCGTCCCTCCAGACTGTGCTCCAGAATAGTCAATGATTACATTAACAGCTGTTGTGCTCCAGAATAGTCAATGATTACGTTAAAAGCTGTACTTTTTTTTGCTATCTGACTCTTTGACTCTCTTCTGACTGCCTCCTTGGTGTAGTGGTTGCAAGCACGACTGCCGAACATGTGGTCCTGGGTTCGATTCCTAGGTCGAGCAAAGTGATACTTATTGGGTTTTTCCATCAGGAATTTCTCAGTGTCCCGCTTGATGGCAATAGGCTAGCCTTCTATTACATGGAACTTAAATATAACTGGCGAAAGTATACCCTCATTTCATCAAAATTAATCCGGAGAGATACCATTCAATTTTGATGGTATCTGTACTTTTCAGGGATACACTGAAAATTCATTTACACCACAAAGGCTGGTTATTATCATAACATAAAATGCAACAACTAAAAGAAAACTGAACAAAGTCTTGAAACAATATTAAATCCCCTCCAGTCCACAAACCAAATCCACTTTATCCCATTCGCCAACTTTAACTGAATTCTCCAAATTCAAATCGCACGAGTGTCCCCTTTCAAACAAGCGCATCACTATTCTCCAGTGACGTCAGACCCATAACTCCTCTGATTGGCTGGTTGGCTGCCGCGCATCGCTGCGTTAACTCTGATTGGACTAATGAATCCGGCCTGATTGCGTCACACCGTATTGCATAGTGATTGTGTAGAGAGAAGAAAATGTTCACACAGAGGTTTTGTTAAATCGCTTCTTTTGTGATATGAGTGAGTTAGTGCTAGAAAATTTTGAAATGTTGGTCACCAAAGGAGATTATTTAAGTGTATTTCCTTTGCGAGTCGTAGTTAGCTAATACGGCACGAAATTGACAAGATTTTGGCATTATTACATTCGGACCAAAGATAATCTTCTTCTTAGGGTGTGGGCATTAAGGTCTAACGAACCCACACACCCTAGTGTCAGAGTTTCTAAACCGCCGCAAGGGCCTCTGACATGGTTTGACGACCGCCATTTGGCGGCCGGGACCACCGGCTTATACGTGCCTTCCGAAGCACGGAACCATCTTTTTATCAGACAATCAGGTGATTCAAGCCTGCAATGTCCTAACCAAACTGGAAACAACTTTACAAAGTATGTTTCTCGTGGGAATCGAACCCACGACCACCGGGTCACAAGGCAACGATAATGAATGGATTAAGATAATGAAAAGTAGAATAGCTACATAAAAAAAAGTAAGTCGAGCTACACAATAACTGACAAATGCTTGCTAACTGGACAGGTCAACACTGAGTGGTTCTTTCTTTAAAAGACCATCTCAGTCACTAATCTGCATAGTGTGAGTTGACCAAGAATATGTCTGGACCTTAAAAGACACTTTGATCTCGGAGTTTTGTTTCGGCTGTTTTTTCTCAGAGTACCTACTAACGTACGAAACACCGGCCCCATCTAGTCTTAAATAAACCGACCAAGTGCATGTCGGACCACGCATAATGTAGGGTTCCGTAGTTGCCCATCAAAATATGACTTACTAAACTGGGTAACCTGCCTATCTACCTCAGAACGACGATTTTTATTGTAATAACAAAACAAACTTATATTTATAGTTTTCAAACCTGTGCTCCGTTATATTATGTTGGTCGACAAATACTCGTAAACTTGTAAAGTCTACTTAGCTGTGATAGATTTCCTTTTATAATTTCGTTATAATAATATATTACACCACCCTGAATTGTTTCACATTTCAAACACAATCGTTACTTTAGCGGAACGGAACGGAGTGTCAGACTTCTACTGACTAAAACCGCCCAACAACCCGCAGCCCAGGCAGATGGTCACAATATTGCTGACATCTCTTTGAGGCATGGAACGCGAATGTGCCATCGGCACGGGCCTGTCGTCGTCATAAGACGGATTAGGTCCTCAGACGCCTGGGTCTCCCGCGACAACTGGTGCGAGAGGTTATCTCTCTCACGTTCCGCCACCTCCTTCGCTAGCATTACTGCTTCATGGAAGATGGCGATGGCATCAAAATCTCTCTCACCCTGGACCATGACTTGAACCAGGGCAGAACGCGAGAGGTTGCCGCCGCCAATCGCTGCTACGAGAACATGGCGGGGCTCCACCTAAGTGCATGCATCGATATAAGAAACGTACACCTCAAGAAAAAATATCCATCAGATAGGTCGATAATTTTATACCTGAACTACAACGTACCTAATTGTTTTACGAGCAGTAATGATGTTTCCAGCGTTGACACACATGCAAATAAGCTCGGCAAAGTTGTCACAAACATTGTTATGGTTCCGTACACTCTTGTTTATCGAGTTTCAATTGGGGATGAACGGGTTATCGTGTGCTATAATAGGGTAGGGTTCAATTAGAAATTAACAAGGGATTGTAAACTAGGTTTAGTTAACTAATAAAATGCGTACCTTCCTTATTTAATTGTTTATTTTCCTCGAAATCATACTCTATGTGAAATTGTAATTCAATAATTAATTTGAAGTTGGGTAGGCCTTTGGTGTGAGATGCAACTTGTGCCCACCCTATCTTACCTTTGCGCCATCCTATCTTCCTAGCACGGTGAGCTGTGCTGGGGCGGCTGCTGCAGGTGCTGAAAATCTCAAATAGTAACTTAATTGTATGCTTAGGGGAGACTGGGTACACTTGATACCTCTGGGACACATGGTACATTTATTTTATAAACCAACCACGCTTGCTAGACTATTCAAAACTAGCAACCCTGTTTGTACCATGTGTCCCAGAGGTATCAAGTGTACCCAGTCTCCCCTAGGTACTTACTATAGACGAAACGAGAGTCTTTAGTCAACTGGACCCGCTTTCTACTGGACCTGCGTCAAACTGTGAATAAATCGACCAAGGCGGGTCCATTTCGATTGGGTCCAGTTGACCAAAGACTCCGACCACAAAATCGTAAACTAATTGCAAAGATGTGGTCACCCATCCACTACCTGACCACCCTTACATACCGAGTTTCCTCTTTGCTTCAGAAAACACGTTAAGGTTGCACATGCCAGTCATTCTTCCATACAAACGTAGTATGGTGATTACTCCTCTGGTTGACGGTGTAGGTTCATAACTAAAATTGTATCAAATGGTCTTGTCATTACCTAGGTCTCTATGGAAGCAGAATTGGAAAAAAAGTATTGGTTTGGAAGTTATGAGCGTCGAAACTTTCATATTTTAGCACTAATTTTAACCATCTTTGGGCGTAAATAAGTTACGTATATATAGTACGAAAATGAAAAAAGCGAAACCATACAGACATAGATTAGTTATTAAAGAATTCAAATTATTTTATTTTGAACAGATACATTCAATGGATTTTTAATGGTATCCATCATGAAGCACAAAACCAGTGGAGAGCGCGTGCGGGGGCTACCGCGGGCGCTAAACACACGCTATATCAAGCGTACGCGGCGAAATTTTGCTCAGTCGCAAAAATTGTAGGCTAACGTACGAACGTCACGCGCTCCCGTTTTGAAAGCATTTATTACGAAAAATAATGCCTAGTTGTGCAATTAAATGGTGTGGAAAGTGTACTACAACTTCAAGTTACACAAAAGATGGGATAACATTTCACAGTTAAGTGGTTTTCTATTCAATTTGATCAAAACAATGAAAAAGGAATCAAATAATTGCTGTCTCTTTCTGGTACACTGATTTGCACTAATGCAGTTGTCTCTTTCTTTCATGATAGTGATGTTCGAGTTCGTAGTATCGCGACGGTGTATGGTATCGATATAATTTAAAATATAAGTTCTTAAAATACCTTATATTTTTTTGTTTCGTTATTGCTATATTTTCAAACATGCTTATATTATTATTTGCACCAATTTGACGTAGAATCGACTAACCATTTAATTGATTTAGCTTCATGTGTAGCAAAAAAATATATTGATACTTGACTGACATTTATTACGAAAAATAATACAAATCCAAAGGATTATAAAAGAAAAACATATTCAAAACTAATCCATTTTAAAAACCAGTAAATATATTATATTTTTTTAAATACAGTCTTCTAAGTTTAATAATTACCTGTTTTATTTCAAAATCGAACCCGTAATCTCTGTATTGCAAACAAATTGTTATAATACTAATATGTCAAACAATTATCGATATCGATACTTTTTCAATTACTTTACTGGAATCCCTAGAGAATGAGTTGTCATTTGGTTGTCAGTTCGTCAACCAATCACAGAGTCCGAAACGTACCTCTCCCCCCGCAGTATATCAGTGACTTTGATTTAGAACAAAAACGTGCCTATACTTTCTCCACTGGTTATTTTGCTCCATGGTATCCATACTACCAAAGGTCTGCATAGAAACAATCGCGCGCCCGTTTTAGTTGTGTCTTTTTCGCTCTATGCATTTCGGTCGTGATGTCGGATGAAATAGCATGCATTTTAGCCCCGCCCACCAACTAGTTCGTGCCGTTGGCTTGTTTACCCTTAAGCCGTTGGTCCCGGCTGTTATTCGAACATCTACAGTCGCCATCAGATATATTGTAGCAGACAAGGTGACCAATACTTCTGAACAATTTAAAATGTCAATAATATCCACACACACACTACAAGTTACCATTAATATCTGAACATTCATTACTTAATTAATATCTGAGCAGATGCTTGTCAATAATTTCTATACAAACAACCAACCAAAAATATCTGAACACTTACTTACTTACTCTTTATACCTAGATTTTTTTGTCACCAACTTCAGAAACTGATTTTTCTTATAAAGTTTATTTTTCACTTGAACTCGGTTTTATAGAACACCAAATGACTGTTCTAGGCATAAAGAGTAAGTACCTAAGTAAGTGCTCAGATATTTTTGGTTGGTTGTTTGTATAGAAATTATTGACAAGCATCTGCTCAGATATTAATGAAGTAATGAATGTTCAGATATTAATGGTAACTTGTAGTGTATGGAACTCATTGACATTTTAAATTGTTCAGAAGTATTTGGTCACCTCGTCTGCTACAATATATCTGATGGCGACTGTACGACAGGCGTAACAGGTACCCAATGTCCCGAAAGTTTGACAACCAGTCTTACCAATGGGTATAGTTTATCCAATTCTTACTGGGTTATGGATTTAACTGCATCTTACTGGAAGCCAACTTAGACATTGTTGGGAAAAGGCAACGCAGATGATGACTGCAAGGGCCAACTGGATGAAATGACACGGAGATGTGGGATTACGTTACCACCATGTTAAATGACACGCAGGTCACACATCTATATCTATAGCTACTACTAGTCACTATAACCTAACACACCTTGATTTTTTTCTGTTAGTCTTTCTCTCTCTTTCTTAAATCTCTTTGTGAAAAAGTGACTTGGTGAGAAACGAGAAGTAATCCTTGTCTAATAGAGTAAGATCCCAGAGCAATCAGACATAACTTATTTTCACACGGATGAAACCTGAAGTTTTCAGTAGCGTCTCGTGTGCCTTGAATACCTACGCGCTTTGTAGAACTTGCCGAGTGACACCTGGGCAGGTACCAGGTGAGAAAGGTGACTAAAAATAAGAACTATTTAACTTAAATTCACATGGCTGATTTTTATATATGTCATGTAGAATATTATTTTAAAGTTAATATCATAAGTGTCAGACACTTTTGATGGACCAGAGCTTTTGTCAGACGCTTTTAAGCTTGGATTTCGGAGCGCCTGACCAAAATAGCATGGCAATATCCCGATCAATTAGCTTTAAGTATTAAATCATAAATTCATAAGGAGTTTAGTATTATTTAAAGCGTCTGTTAAGCAATACGGCCGACGGAAAGTGTCTGGGAGTAGAAAATATACGTAACAAACAGCTTGGAGAAAATACGTGAAGTATTTTCTCCAAGCTGTTTGTTACGTATATTTTAGGAATTATCCTTAAAAATAAGTCGCAAATACTCCCAGACACTTTCCGTCGGCCGTATTGCTTAACAGACGCTTTAAATAATACTAAACTCCTAATGATTTAATACTTAAAGCTAATTGATCGGGATATTGCCATGCTATTTTGGTCAGGCGCTCCAACATCCAAGCTTAAAAGCGTCTGACAAAAGCTCTGGTCCATCAAAAGTGTCTGACACTTATGATATTAACTTTAAAATAATATTCTACATGACATATATAAAAATCAGCCATGTGAATTTAAGTTAAATAATTCTTATTTTTAGTCACCTTTCTCACCTGGTACCTGCCCAGGTGTCACTCGGCAAGTTCTACAAAGCGCGTAGGTATTCAAGGCACACGGGACGCTACTGAAAACTTCAGGTTTCATCCGTGTGAAAATGAGTTATGTCTGATTGCTCTAGGATCTTGGACTATAATATTCTAAGGTAGTTTCTTCCCGCCCTAGCTTAGAATGTCTTTGTAGACTTGCATGACACCATACGGTACAATCAAGTGTGGTGCAAGTTACAGACGACAGATCTAAGATATTCGTTTGCGAAAACGTGGATAAAGACAAACATCTATAACAATGATGGGAAAATCAATAAATTAACTTAAAGGAAACAAGCTTTTATTAAAATAAAACGATGAATGTTACATTTATCTAGATCTATCAACTTTGAACACTTTGCTATTAACCGTTGAGGAGTTCTCTCAGCCACCCTGACTGCAGTCCCAAGCTAAAGAGATCTCCGTCGCCAATCGCTGTTACGAGAATACGGCGGGGCTCCACCTAGGAGGTGGACTAGACCTCTACGGTGTGCTCCACCGTGTTCTCCAGCCAATCCTCGCAAGGAAAAGTACCTTACCCTTTGATAGTTTCTCACCATCACGTGGGTAAATACTAGTCAGCTAAAACGTATCTTCGCTTATACCTTAGCCATCCAACAGCTTGCAGCCTTGTATTTTAGGCCACAAACGCAGGAATACCGGACCACCTTTGTGCACGGATATCGTTTGCGAACCCTCATACCAATGTGGTGATCCGGCTCCAATTACAGTACTCATCTCTAAAGCGTAGAGAATACCTGGACACTAGCTGAATAGGAATCTTGTGTGGTCTACATTATATTAGGCCTGTTAATCGCCGAACAGTTAGGTCATACATTCGCATTTCGACAGTTATGTTTAAAAAACATATCATCACACTTGTAATCCCCGAAGGGTTAGGCAGACGTGTACATAACTGCTAGAGATAGCCATATATCGCACAGGAGGAAGGAGAAACAGACAGGCCACAAGGCAAACGCCTAAACTTTCTTTTTTTAATATTAAATGGGCTTACTCTTGATCTCAATCTTGCCCTAAGGGCAGAGATGAGTTCGACGATGGAACGAGCTTACCCAGAAGAAGCCTATTTACTCGCGACTTAAATAGATTGGGGTTATATGAACTCGGGAAGACCGACGCAGGCAGGGTGTTCCACTCCTTGGCTGTACGAATAATGAAAGATTAAGCAAAACGCTTCGTACGAATGTGTGGAACATCGACAACAACTTCTTAGTCATTATCCGGCTAGAATGGAACAAAACATTGTAGTGAGTGCAGGAGTACTAATTGTGGCGGGTTTTAATTCCTACTAACACCGCAAGCCAGCTAGTTGGGTTGTTGAGCACTTTCCAAATAGCAATAAGAATGCTATGTGTTCTTTGGGGTAGAATTATGTTGGTGGAACTGTAATACGTAGTGGTGGCCCAGTGGTGGCGGCTCCGACTTACGAACAGTAAGTCGTAGGTCTGTTCGAACGCAGACAGGCGCATTACTTTGTGTAATTTATTTCATTACTACTACTCCCAAAAACGGGGAAGGAAACCGGCATGTCCTAGAACCAAAAAAAAGGCCCACGTGTCAAATTATAACCGCAGTGTCAACATTAGTTGGCTGAAGAAGATGAACATGAAGAACGAAGTGAGGGATAAAAGGAAATTAAGGAATAGGAATAGAGATTACTAAGGGATTACTTAACCAAGCCGAAAGGCTCTTGTTTTCCGTATTACGGTTGTTTTTGTTCTAGACTATACCTATGGATGTTCTAGTTACGTAGATATTGGGAGTCTAACTTTTTCACAAGTTTTTTTAATGCAAAATTTTTAATTTAAGAGGAGCTCGTGGCTTAATAAGAACTGCCACTCAGGTCGATCTTTAGCTAAAGCTGTGCTTGCCTAGGTCGGTCTGTGGATGGGTGACCGCCCGACATACCGAGTTTCCTCCGTGCCTCGGAAGAAACTCGGAAGAATCTTTGGCAGTCGTTACAGGTAGTCAGATTACCAGTATTACCTAGTATTAACTGGGTTGTGGAGGTCAGATAGGCAGTCGCTCCATGTAAAATACTGGTATTCAGCTGCATCCGGTTAGACTGGAAGCCGACCCCAATATAGTTGGGAAAAGGCTAGGCAGATGATGATTTTTAATTTAAGTACCACCACGATCCCCATCCTATAAAATGCATTTATAAGCACAATATTTTGAGTGCAATACATTGAGTTCTATAATACCGTGAAACGTGATAATACACTCCATAAAATAGTTGTTTCCCAGCAATCATTTTTGCATGGAGTTACTATGCGAAGTCGTCACGAAGCCGCCAACCAAGCATTCTGTTCATCTAAACCGACTTCCAAAAAACACTAAAAAGTCTCAAATAACTTTAGAAAGTCAGTTGCAAAAACTAGTCAGCGTCACAAGCACCAACTTTTGAAAAGTAAAGATTTTAGTGTTTTTTTGGAGGGGTTTTTTTTTCAATACAATTTCACAAGTGATTGTTAACTGCACTCCACTTTCAACTAAATTCGGACACCAAAAAAACTACTGCTATTTATTTTTCATCACTCTCCGTACATATCGTGAAAATCGGAATACAACAACTGAAGTCTAGCTCCTCACCTACACTCCAAAACAAAAATCATGACCAATCTTCGTGTTGAAACACGAAAATTATTTCCCTAATTTTCGGAATACTTCGTACAAGACGGAATATGTGACTACGCCGGTATCCCGACCCCATTTCTCACTAAAACTATGCGAGGACCAGCCAAACAATTTTATTTGAATATCAATCAATTTTATAGGCATTTCTCCATGAATTGTAACACTTAAAGACGCTAGAAATTCAGGAGTTATGAATGTTCTAGGCGTGAAAGAGATGGCGTGATCTGTGGTGAGTAGCTCTGTCTTTGTCCCGCAATAGAGCAATGGACATACCTCCGACAGTTTATATAATTGCTCTTTATTAACGATTGAAGGAACTGTTAGGGTTGTCACATGTTTTTCTAGGTTTTCAAATGCTAGATTTATTTGGTCTGATGTCAAGTGATGTGACTATTGTCATATTCCAGACAACTATACGCAACAGATCAGTGGCAGTAGAGCAGTAGTGGCCTGTGGTTGCGGCCCCGACTTATGAACAGTCGTGGGTTCAAACCCAAGCAGGCTCATTACTTTGTGTAATTTATTTCATCACCACTGCAGCCACTGCTCTCAAAACGGTGAAGGAAAACATCGTGAGAAAACTGGCAAGAAAAAATCGAAGACGACGTGACATCTACCATCCCGCACTAAGCACGCGTAATGGGGTATAGCCCATCCCTGAGTCCCTGCAGTAGGAACAATATAGGGTGATGATGATGATGATGACGCCTTCCACTTCGCGTTCACCTAGGCAGAACATTTCCGTTCTGTGATCAATGTGTCTTCCCTACTGCCACTTCAGCAGTGAAAACCGCAGCATCCCTAGGTCAGAAAGTTTTCTGCATCTTCATAATATTCTCTGTAAGTATCATATTAAACGCATATACCTGCTTCGTTCCGTCGTGGGTAAAAAAGTATCACTTGAATAAAACCTTGTGTGCACCTTCTACAGACGCTTTCTCTGCTTTTGTTTAGCGTGTCGATGACAATTAAATTGAGTCGGCCCAAAATTTGGCGACGAGTTCGGCACTTTCAGTAGCCTCCATCAACTCCTGTGATGTGCAAGTAGCAGGACAGGCTGGACACGATATCAAGTGCTCCATAGTCTGTGGGGCAAGACCACATTTACACTCCAGGGCAGAGTAAAAAAAAAAAAAAAAAAAAAAACCAATATTTGGTAACAACTGAGAAATACTGACTACAACCAATAAAAAAAAAACAAAATATTAAAACCGCGGTCTTAAAAGTAGAAAACAAAAGAAAAACGGAGTTTCTTTGTGCGATAAAATTCTGAGGAAATTCGCAAAAGAACCAGGACACCGACATAGCTCTCAGAATAATATTTATGTAATTTGACGTAGCAATAGGCAGGCCACATCGCTCGAAGAACGACAACGACATCGTGATAGTCGCGGGCAACTGGTGGATGCAAACGGCAGGATGGCGTTCAATAGGGGAGGCCTTTGTCCGGCAGTGGACGTCTTATGGCTGATGATACGACTGTCCTCAATTTTACTTATAATACGTTACGGTACGTCAATATTCTTAGACATGTCTTACTATTAGACACCAACAAGTACTCTTCGCAAGAATCGAACCATCCCCAACCACCCAACTTCATTCCACCCCAACTTTACCCCCCCCCACCCACCATTCTTCCCCAAACTTTCGTAGTTATAAAACAATAAATCCCGAAGGTTGCATAAGGCCATATCTTGGGTATGTACCGCAGATACATAATGTAATAGGTATGTAGGTCGCCAGTCGGCGCGTTGTAAATCTAATGGCGCGGCGCATTGCGAGTGCAACCAGCGGGCATATGGCACGGGGTGTTTATAGAGATGATAATACCACCTGTTCGGAAATATTTTTTGATAAATTGGTACTTTTTCTCATTGTTATTTGTCTTATAAATCACTGTCATTTGCAGATATTAAAAGACAAGAAAATGGCTGGAAAGAAGGTGATTGCTGAAATTACGAGTAATATTCTTTACTACTCGTACTTATAGAAAAAGATGTCATGCTGCGCCGACCGTAAATGAATTGAGATAAGGGAAAGAAAATGATGAAAATAATAGTCAATAATGAGTCCAGTGAGATTGAATGTTGTGCATTGTTTACAATGCACAACATTCAATCTCAATTTCAATGCGTATAATTTCACTCTTCTCTTCATTTATGAAGAGAAGAGTGAAATTATACGCATTAAATAAAAAAAAGTAGATTGTTCAGAATTTCTAACATCATAAACAGTAGTAGGTAGGTTAACTATAAAGGCAACCCAAGTTTGTTTACTTGTTTGAAAGTACCACCACTAATAGGTAGGTAGATATGGTAAATAATTCGGCTACACAAATTAATTCAAAACATATTCAACCATGTAAGTTATAAGACTAGAAGCTTAGCGAAGACAAAGCGGTTATACCTACCTCGTTCCCAAATAAGGCGGTAACTAACTAAAGAGGGAAATCTAGGTAAATAAGATAAATATTTAATAATCTACTCGGCACCCATTAAAGTATTAGCATATTTTAATATTGAGCTCACAGATACAGATTTATACGCCTAGATAACGCAAGATCGAGCACCTACTTAAGTATTTTATACTTAAGGAGGTTACTGTCGCAGCAAGGTAATTTGTTTAAAATAACAATGATAGGTACAACTCAATATCCTAATTCGAGACTTCGAAAGAACAAAAGCGTAGTCTATTTTGTATAGGGATTTATTTGTATCATCATCATCACTACATAAAATATTACAAAACAAAGTCCTCCGCCACGTCTGTCTGTCTGTATGTTTGCGATAAACTCAAGAACTACTCCACCGAATTTCATGATGTTTTCAACAATGGATAGAGTGGCCGCGGGCATCAGCTAGTAGTAACTAAATAGATGCACTATTTAGTTAGACGTCATAGTAGGTATTACTTTCTTACACAATAATATTATATTTATTGCTTACTTACATTTTTCTTTTTTTATCTGAACTCGTACCTACCTATTTACACATTTTCTTAACTTACGTAAGTACTCGATATGTATTTATTGTAACCATTTATTTACATAATATGTTTGAAACGGTTTTCTGTCTGTCACTTACCCCCTCAAGGTTCATTGGAAGACCAGCGTCAGACAGCATCACCTGTCTGGCATGAATGCTGAAATGAACCCTTTTGGCGCAGCCGTGAGGCACACAGCACATAGTATTTCCATTTTTGTAATCTTTTTTTTTATTATTAATGTGTGTGTGCTTGATGTACTGACGTCAAATAAACATTTTTTCTTTCTTTCTTTCTTTCTTCTCTAGTCAAAAAATGGCTTTCTTGGTTTTCACATGGATTGTGATACTTGCCTTATCTAGGTAGTTGTATCTATATCTCTGTGATTGAACTCATTTACGTAGGACCTTAGTTGGTTTGGTAGGCATCTTCAGAAATTACAGATTATCTTCTAAGTCTCCTGCAGGTAGACTGGGAACGTTAAATTTAATTCGCAACTAAATATTAATAAGGTGGGTAGAACTTTAATAAATCATTGAACAGAGAATTATTATTAATTTATTTTCCCTTTTAATATAAATTAGTCTTTTGCTGTTATTTTAATTGGAAGTTCTAGGAACTTTCAAATGAAAGTCTTTGAATAAGATCCTAATTAATATTGTCGACTGGAATTTAAATTACTAAGTTTTACTAATTAGACAGGCATAAGGATCTAGAGTTTCAGAAATGAAGACATCCGCATGAGAACCAAGATTACCGACGTAGCCCGAAGAACTGGCAAACTTAAATGGCAATGGGCAGCGCACATTGCTCTTAGAACGTCGATGGGGCTGAAAAGTTCTGAAGTGACGACCGCGAACTGGGGCTGAAAAGTTCTGGAGTGACGACCGCGAACCGGAAGATGTTGCGTTAGAACGCCTCCCACTAGGTGAACCGATGATCTGGTGAAGGTTGTGGGGATCCGCTGGATGTGAGACGCATGGGACTGGTCAATGTCGCAACCTATGTTCAGCAGTGGAATTCTTTCGGCTGAATCGATCGGATCGATCAATTGTTTTTTTTTTTGACACTAAATAGGCTTCCTTTTATCCGCAACTCACCTGATGATAAGCGATGAGGCGCCCTATAGGATGGAGAAGGATAGGATGGAAAATATGAGGTAGGTTCAGCCATATTTTACCAATAGGCATGCAAAAATCATAATTTTAGATAACACAGCAAAGGCAATTAATGTAAAATACACTGAAAAATACAAAGATACATAGATGAATAGTTTTAAATCACAACTTATTACAACACAATTTATAGAACAGAATAGAAAACATTTACTTGTGGGTTGTTTTATTTATATCGAGTTACAATATAAAATACAAACCACAAGTAAATGCATTCTACATATTTTTCCGTTTCCGGCGTAAAATATATTTTCTAAAGTTATATTATATCATCATTAAATGTATTCTGTGAACACAACATATTTCGTAGTGGTATTATCAACTCCATAGCAGTTCTGCCAAAAATTCTATTTGGCTTGCAGCACGAATACATCGCGGGGATCGGGCCCTCTCTCTTATATATTTATTATGTGACTTAGGCCCGGAGCTAGCGCACTGAATGCTCCCCTTGTCCCAGGTAAGCCGCGGAAGTTAATTGATTTATCTATCTATTGGTTAAGTGGCCCTATTCATACTGAAGCGACGGTGTGGAGGCGAGTTCATTTTAGTTTGCTGATTAAATTAGTTTAATTTGCGTTTTTGGTTCGGATTTCTTGCGTTACTAATGTTTTAGTGCTTAGGTAGTGGTGGTATGGCACTACAAAAAAGTATACTATAGCCATCTATGACATAAATACAGAACTAGCAAAAAAAAATCTAAATCGCTTTATTAAAGTTATCCGTGACTTAAGAGCATAATTATGAAAAATCCCGATAACATCTTTCGGGCAGTTATAGCCCACTAGTCACAACATCCGTCTGGTTGGATGATTTTCTATGGGCTATGAAAGATGGTGAAAGAAACAAAAATGTCTGAGAACCAAAAAAAATCAAAGATCACACTCACACACACAAGATCATATCACACTTCATCTAACTCCTTGAGAGGAGGCCTAAGTCCCTGCGACTTAGGCCTCCTCTCAAGGAGTGGGAATATTATAGACTGATGATGATGAAGAACTTTACACCCTATTCTTATGCTGTCCTAAGGTAACTTATGTCAATTCAACAGTTTATAATAGTTGACCCTCATCAATATCAGTTTATGATAGCTTTGAATTAGAGACTCCATAAAATGGTAAAACAACGAAAGATTGCTTACAACAATTTAAACACCTAAATTATACAGAAGACACACGTACAGTAAGTCTTTTGAGTGGAAAATCTCCGGAAAAGCTCGGCGTTGAAATAAAATATGGTGACAGAAACACCGCATGATAAACTAATGTTTTGCTGCTCATTTTATTAATGCTACATGAGTATACTGGTGGTCTTTGTACATTCTGAATATGAATAATTATACAATATTTTGTGGAATTCATTGAAAACTTTTCCCATGTAAAATGACCAAGGTTGACTGAGGGTTAAAATGCCCCCGTCTGGCATGCGGGTTGTTCGAAAGAGATGCTGCGGCCTCGACATAAAGGGCTAAGAAGGAACATATGGGTGGTTTTTAGACAGTAGAAGTCTTTTTTTTTTTTTGGTGGGTGGAAAATCATCGAATGACCCCCCCCGCTCTTGGGCAGAGCGAAGGGGAGTGTCAGACTTCTACTGACTAAAAACCGAACCCATGTTCCTTCTTTGCCCTTGCGCCGAGGCCACGTAATCTAGTACAAAATACCGCGGCCCCGACGGGAGACAGTAGAAGTCTGACACTCCCTTTTGCTCTGCCCATGAGCGAGAGGGGTTATTTGATGATTTTCCATCCACCCCAAAAAAAAGGGTTAAATGCAACAAATTGAGTCACTAAATGCTCCCCCTAAATTCAGTAGGTAGATTTGAGATCATAAGATTTTTTCCAAGAAAAATCCCAGATTAACCCATGAAAAATCGATGAATGGATTAATTTATTGCATTTTAAACCTACTATGACGTCCTGCAAGGAATACATCGAGTTACTAGTAACCCTGTATATGTGACATAAACCCTCAAACAGTGAGCCCCGGATTTTTCAAAAAATATAAATGTTCATACACCACATATTTGGATCGTCTCCCAGCCTATGATCCGGAGCATCGTTCCAGCGCGTCGCACATCGGTACAAGAGTCGCGCACTTGCGTCACTCCTCATGTTATCTAAAAGCCTTCCACTTCTCCCCACGACCTACCATTGTGGATCAAATCCCGAAACTTTGAAAGCTTTATATTCTATCTTTTGTACGACGTGAGTCGTCTTATTATATAGTTCTTTCGACAATTTTGCTTACAATTTTGTTTTTTATGGCTTATATTTAAGGGTTAAGACGCGCTTGCCTAAGTTGGTCTGTGGATGGGTGAGCACCCGTTACATACCTAGTTTCCTCCGTGCCCCGGAAAGCAGGTTGAGCTGTTGGTTCTGGCTACCATATTATACTCGTAGATCTTTAGCAGTCGTTACAGATAAGGCAAAGGTGTTCCTAATAATACACACATATTTGCGAGCGAGCCAATTGCTATCAACCGGGTACAAATAAAATGAATGAATGAATGAAATGCTCTCAAAACGGTGAAGGAAAACATCGTGAGGAAACCAAAAAAATTCGAAGACATGTGACATCTGCCAATCCGCACTGGGCCCGCGTGGTAGATTATAGCCCATCCCTCTCCTAGAGAGGAGGCCTGAGTCCCTGCAGTGGGAACAATATAGGCTGATGATGAATCTAGACTACGTGTCTGCTATCACTATCATCACTCCATAGTATAAAACAAAGTCGCTTCCCGCTGTCTGTCCCTATGTATGCTTAGATCTTTAAAACTACGCAACGGATTTTGATGCGGGTTTTTTTAATATGTAGAGTGATTCAAAAGGAAGGTTTATATGTAGCACATTCCACCCGTGCGAAGCGCGGGCGGGTCGCTAGTTGAGAATAAACTAAAAAGTAAAAATTCGTAATACTTTGCCCGACCCAGAAATCGAACTCAGATCCTCATGCTCAGTAATACGCTTACGACCATTAAACCAAAAGTTTTGTATCAATTTACAACATCTATGTACCAATTTTTACCCATGTTTGCAAACTAATAAAATAATGATTATGATTATTATTATGAATATCTAGTCAGTGAGCTTTTCCTCTACACAACTATCTACCTAACTCTATGCTATTATAATATTGCAACCTAATCTTTTCTCGTCGCCAAGTCTTATAATATTCAGAACGCGTTTCAGCCACGATAAACAGCTGACAACAGACAGGGTGTACCCTTTCAGCATAAAACATGCGACAAACAACAGATTCGACACCCTTTCGATGAAAAACAAATGAAATACGAAGACCAAAAGAAGTTTCGTACAAGTTTTGAATATGGATTGTCTTAGAAAAATAATAGAATGATTGAAGGTTTAATTTTTTTTTTTTAAATCAGTCCTTCGGAGTATAACATCACGTCTCTAATCCCCGAAGGGTAAGGGCCGGGGCCCCCACTCTTAGGCAGAGGTGTACCTAATATACACCCACATTTCACCTGCTATATTATTACTTATGTAACATGTAACAGGGGTGTATCTTTTGAATTTTTTTTTTTTTTTTTTGAGTGGGAGAATCCTCATGGATACCCTCCGCCTGGGGCGAGCGGGGGTTATGTCGGACTCTAACCGACTAAAAACCCACTGTTCCTACTAATACCATGTGTCGGGGGCCCGGGAGATACAAGTACATTCGCGCACACCCCCGACTGGTATCAGCCCACCTTTCAGGCGTGCCTCATCATCAAGTGCGACCAGCAACCACACGTTCACTATGAAAGCGCACAGAGTCCACTGCGCGCCCCTTCTTTGGACCTGGCTGGTCGGGCGACATCTCAGCCCTAACTTTGCCACCCGCAGGCCCCAACTTACGGTGGCCGGAGATCGTTAAGCGCCCTTCGACGCCCGGCTACCCTTCTGGTGCGGGTTGAGTGAGAGGCATGCTCTCTTTCCCTCTCCGCTGCCTCCTTTGCATGCATCACCACCTCGCAAAAAGAGGAGACGACATTCCACGCGTTTTCGCTTGAAAGCATTGTTTGAACCACAGTCGGAAGCGAAAGATCACCCGAACCAAGTGCTGCAACGATGGCACAGCGCTGCTGAGCACAGGCCGAGCAGTCCACCAGGGTATGCTGCGCTGTGTCCTCGGGCTCTTTTGACATCAACCGGACACAAATTCATACGGTGGTGACACGCTAAAGCGATACACAAACATGTCGACCTAGGCACGCTTTGGTATAGCCGACTTGAATATTTTTTAAAAGACTTTGAATCCAAGTCAGCCGGAGCGTAGACAATCTCTTCAGATGGGAGTCAATGGCCGGCTCAGATCTCAAGTTCGTACGCGGCGTCTTCCTACAGCAAACTATTAAGGTATTTACTGCATCCTGGGCGGAGTTCGCTTGGCTGAACTTTGGGATTGAGGACTGAGGTTTTTCCTTTTTTGAAGTACGGAACCCTAAAAGAAACAACAATTATCATCGATTAAAGACATAAACTGCCATATTGGCCTGCTCATATTCCAACTCATTTAGGGTCGGCGTAGCTGCATCATCCTAACTTCTATAATACTGAAAAACTGATATCATGTCTTCAGACGCATCCTTTCTTGCCACACCATCCTTCACACATTCCATTCAACGTGTTTCGACACCAAATGCTACGTTATCTCCAAATTCCGCAACACTTTTTCCGATCTCCGTTTCATCTAATTCCGTATTCTTATCTCGTTCAAACACTATATTCGCATCGATCAGGCCTTCGAGTTCGTGACACGAATCTGTACATCCCGTAATTGTTTCGAGATGCTACGATACCGGCCGATGACGTCACTGATTTATGTGGCCGACCGCCGGAGACCAATGATTTATGATGGCCAACGTTTTTGTTCTATAATATTGTTTGGCGTTCAGCAAATTGGATTTGGTCGGTTATTTGTGGTTCATCATGGTTGGTTTGGATTAATACTGGACTGCAGTCTTCCTGAGTCATAATATCACGCCTGTAATTCAAGAAGAGTTAGGCAGAAGAGTAAATCTATAAGTAGGTACACCATATTTTCGCCTGTTATGTTGATGTACCAAGATAGATCACGAGCCTATTACCATCAAACGATCGCCAATTTTGGGTACGAACTGTTAATTTCCGAGAAAAAATACCTAGTAATACTTCGCTGGACCTCGGAATCGAGTAGCGCTTGTGATCACAACACCAACTGAATAGTGATTTTAAAAGATCAGTATTATTCATGAAAAGTTATAATTAGTTAAAATATAATTATAAGTTATAATAGCTATGGCCGACTAAATGCAATCGGCAGTAATTAGAATATCGCTTCATTCTATCGTTTTTAGAAGCTTTTTATGACTATCCAGTCTACTTTTTGGAGCCTACGGTAGAAACTAGGAAACGAGGTATGTTCCAATTCAAAACATCTGAAAATATTTGCAAAATCGGGGGTTCGAATCGCGTTCGGAATAATTCTCCTCAAATACAGCGCAGGGAAAGGAATTTAATTATTTTGAACCCATAGTTTCCATTTTCACCCTTTAGATTCATCTCTAAAATTCTAATAAATACATTGACGTACTTTAGAGCGAATAACACAAATAGAACTGAACGCCAATTCATATCCATTTTAAACGGCGTTCAAGAACTTAGTCAGTGTCAAGATTCCATACAGGTATTGTAAACATTAGAGCTCTTGAAAGCAGAAACACATGTGCCGCAAGCCACACAGGGCTGCAAGATGGATTTCAGCCCATTCTCCCTCATAGAAAGGAGGCCTGTGTCCCAGCAGTGGGAACATTATTGACTGATTACAAATGGACCAACTCGTCTAGGGTAAATCCAGGATAGTCGCCCAGAGGGTATAGTTGCCTTAAATTTTGCAATTACCTACTCTAGTTTCGAGAATGAAACACGTTATTTTATTTATCTATATCGAGAGACTCTGCAACTACAACTAAGTTGACCGTGTTGCATGTCTCTGTGCGATTGCATGAGACGGCTAGGTGCGATCAAAAAACCAAAGTACCTACCCGTCTTACAAATAGAGAATCTTGCTTTTTGGATAAAGAGATCCTCGATTTACCCTAGTGGTCGCACACGCGACCGTTGAGTATAACGTTCTGGATTCGATTCCCAGTTTGGACAAAGTACTTATTACTTGGTTTTCCACCAAGAATTTCCAAGTAACAGCCACGGAGTCTGGATTCGTGCCCGGTTGATGGCAATAGGCTCGCACCCTATTACATGGGACTTAAATATCGTGCCCTTAAAGCGAAAACCAACTAAAGTCACTTATGGGCAAAAATGAGTTACAAATACCGTTAGAATCTCCTTTTCAAGATCTACATACTGGTAAAACCCGTTTTCCGATATGACGCTCCGTTCTGGATTTAGCTTTTAGCTAAGGTAGCTTATCAGGAGATTTTTTTAATAAAGAACAGACAAAACCCAGTAAGTGTCGGTTAAAGCAATGTTTTTGCACTGTAAGCAATTTTTCTCGCCAGGAAAAACATTCTATCTGCGTTTATGTGGTTTTGTCATGATTCACGTTAAATTAACAATAACAATAACTGAGACTAAATATTTCTACTTAGTATTAACAAATACCCATTAGGTGAACATAAATATTTCGTTTAATTAAATTCATAAAAACTGCTGTCTAAACTCTATTCTTCAAAACATAAGAAAACATTGCGACTACAGGAAAAACCACTTATCTGTAGCATTTATCAAGCCAATCCTTCATTTTTCCTACTTGTTTGAGAATTAAGCTATTTTTCCTTCACCACCCGAATAATGAATAATAAGAAATCAAAATACACGTACTAGCCTCTTTATCAAGTATTTTAATAAAAAATTTACGATTCGAACCTTTAAACACGATTTTCTCGAAACTACATTTTGTGCAGTTAGTTGGGTTTTGAAGTAAGGGCACGATATATCTGCCGAAATTTGGGTGAAGGAACTATTAACACCACTTCTGGGAAACCCTTCGCGAATTGCAGGCGCGATGTTATGTTACACAGCTCTTGAACGCAGTTTCAAAGATGAAATTGGCTCATAACGTAGTATGCCCCAACACATCCTCGATTTGAATCTACCTCCACCTTATCGATTGAAGACAAAAGCCGTGCTGACACATTCCCAAATACGAAGCCATGAAGTTGGCTTGTTGGCGGCAAACTTTACAATGAAGTTCGTCGAGTACCAACTTGGGGCCAACTTGACGACAACTTGGGTTATTAATCACAGACGGCTGGCATCGAACTAAGACTATAAGTGCGGTTCCACCAAGTTATGGGAATATGTTATAGGCAACAGATTTTTTGGGTATGGGATTTTTTAAGACCACTTTATTGTGGATAACTACGCGTCACTGATAACCAGTGTGTGAAGCTCGTGGCTTAATAATAAAAGACTCTGGGGTCAATCTTCAGATAAGGTCGTGCTTGCCTGGGTTCATTCATCATTTCAGCCAAAAGAGGTCCACTGCTGGACATAGGCCTCCCCCAGGTGTCGCCACTTTGACCGGTCCCGTGCGTCTCTCATCCAGCGGATTCCTGCAACCTTGACCAGGTAATCGGACCTTACCTAGGTTAATCCGTAGATTCTATATCGGGTTTTCTCCGTGTCTCGGAAAGCACGTTAAACAGTTGATTCCGGCAGTCGTTACAGGTAGACAGCGGCCTGAAAGTCTGAAAACCAGTCTCATCAAAGGGCATCGTATATCCCAGTACTAACTAGGTTGTGGAGGTCAGATAGGCAGCCGCTCCATGTATACTACTAGTACCTATTCAGCTGCCTCCGGTCAGACTGGAGCGATCTCAACTTAGTTGGGGAAAAGGCTAGGCAGATAGACATAGATAAATTATGCTTATCTTCTACTTCTTAGCGTGTCGATGGCAATCTAAATTGTGTCGGTCCAGAACTGAGCTACTATAGTGCACGCGGAACTAGTTGGCCGCGCCAAGCATGTTTTTGTTTTTAACCGACTTCGAAAAAGGAGGAGGTTATATTATGTTCGTGTGTATGTATTTTTTTTTTTTTTTTATGTATGTTACCTGATTTCTCCCCCATTTGTGGACCGATTCTCAAAATTCTTTTTTTATTTGAAAGAGTATACTCCTGAGGTGGTTCCATTTTAATTTGGTAAAGATCTGGTGCTGATCTTCGGAGATATACAATGGAACTCTTCAAAAATGGACGGCAAATCTGTCGTAATTGCTGGAATCGCTTGGATGTTTATTGATTAAACACTATCATGACGTAACATCACGCCTGTATGCTCTGAGGGGGTATACAGATGTGTACAATACACATTTTTTTAGTTGTTATATATGAATTTCATAGACACGTATTACGTGTTTCGTGCTTTTTGTGACGCTATTCAAGTATTCGCATCTAGCAGTCATCACTTGTGCTTAACCGTTGAGGAGTAGTACCTACCACTCCGAGTTGAAAGCAAAAATAGTTGAATCTTGAAGGTTAAGGGTTAGGTTTCTTGGTTGAATGTTAAATGCATAGTAAATATTTGTATAGGATAGATATAGGTACTTATTACAACTAAAAATGAAAAAATAAAAAAACTTTTTTGCAAAAAAAAACAACCGACTTCAAAAACACCAAAAAGAGAAAAATAAACTTAAAAAGAAAAATCTGCTTCTGAAGTCGGTGGCAAAAACATGAAGTCAAACAAACAAAAGTCACCGACTTCAGAAGCAGATTTTTCTTTTTAAGTTTATTTTTCTCTTTTTGGTGTTTTTGAAGTCGGTTGTTTTTTATTTAAGTATTATTTTCAATAAATTGAACAATTATTGTTCACGATATCTCGAGATTGGTCATCACTGTCTAATTATAGTCTCCTGTGCATTGCGAGCTGTACGCAACCCGCCCCCTCACCCCTGTCGCCACCTAAGGCGCGGCCAACTAGTTCCGCGCGCACTATAGTTTGTGCGCTTTCGGTAGTGTCCATCAGTTCCTGTAGTGAATAACTAACAGGACACGCTGGACACGGTATTAAATGCCCCGTTTTTTTTTGGAGGGTGGGAAATCATCCAACGACTCCTCCCGCTCTGGCAGAGAGGTAGGATGTGTCAGACTTCTACTGACTAAAAACCACCCATGTTCCATTGTGTCGAGGCCGTCTCCTATAGTCTCATGTATTTTAGTTAAAATTATCCTTTTTGCACTACAATTCACTTAAATATTCCCATCTGAACACACTGCAAGCCGCGCTCGCGTAAAATATTCAGTCAAAGTAGGGTATTGTGTAAAATATTATAATGCAATAAATAGAAAACTACATCTCCATTGAGAAAGCGGCGCTTACTACACAAAGAGCATACCTTTTCGCTTTAAAATGTGAAAGGATACAGAGTAGCTGTGGGGGACAGAGGCTTTGGATATTGTTAACTGTGTTACGGATTATCTGTTACGGTTTAGAAATAACTTTAATTTCGGTGACTTAATTTGTTTTTTTGGTAGTAGGTTTTTTTTTTGCAAAACATTTTTTAAATTTTACCCTTTTTACATAGTTGCTCTCACACAAATGATTGTCAAATATCTATTTTACAAAGACCTGTTTTGTTAGTCGAAGTTATCGACATGGCCAAGACCTCCATCGGAAATGACTTGACTTTATGTATGTATGTTCAAAAAATGCATTTACTTTTTCCAAGGATGCAATTTTTAAAAATTAAAACAAAAAGTGTGCGTGTACATTTCGAGGTTCTACCAGTACTGGGGAGTTTCCACTTATTTTTCGCAACTGCAAACTTAGTTTTACACTTTTGGTAAAGCTATCCAGATAATATCCTAAATATTCCACACATATCAATTACGAGTATTTGCATTTTACAATTCTTCTAATAACTGTCTTGTAAAACAAATGACAGTCCAATATTTTAATTGTACTAAAAAATCAACAGCAGTTTATTTCAATATTCTTAGTGATAAACGATCCTTAAGCAGCTATTGCTTGCAAATTCTCTGTTCCTCACCTCTACTCTATGGACATTAATGCGGCCGACTCGGGCGTCGGTTGGAGGCTTCCTTGGATCAGATTTTGCTTTCACACTAAAGATCTCGCGGAAAAGACGTCGTCATTCAAATTAGAACTAAATTAACTGTAAGATATTAGGTTCATTTTAGGTTAATTCTATAGTGAAGAATGATGGGCTTGAGATTTTTATCCTAACACTCATTGGCTAATAAGTAGGAGCTCGTGGCTAAATAATAACAGCCGCTCGGATCGATCTTCAGGTTAGGTAGGTCCTTAGAGTTTCCTCCGTCTCGGAAAGCACGTTAAGCTGTTGGTCTCCGCTGTCATTTATAGATCTTTGACAGTCGTTACAGATAGTCTGTGGCCCGAAAAGCTATAAAACCAGCCAAGTCTCGATGGAGCTGCTTGTCTAAAAAAGTAATGAAATCTAGACAAAGTCGTGCCAAGTCTAGGGTTCCTTAATGCGATTTCTTTATTATTATAGATAAGGTTGTGTGACTTGGCCGTTGAACATTATTTATACGTTAGTGGGTACAAGTCAATTTTTTTTACACTTAATGTTATATCTGTTGTAACTACCTATGTTTGTTAAGCGACATAATAACCCATACTGGTATTGGTAATTGGACGCCAAGAAGAAAAAGTAGCAGAACTAAATGAAACGAACAACGGCCAAGTCACACAATATTACCACTTTGTACCAAATTTCAGCTCTCTGAGTTTATGGGAAGTACTAGTTTTATTTTGATGATCATGAGTGAGTGAGTGAGTGTCATAAATGCGAAACTTTGCTTTCGCTTATCTTCGGAACTAAATGACCTACAGACTTGATATTTTTTGTTTTAAGTGTGATTTTATTTTATGTAATGGGTCATACTCAGAAAAAGTGTACATTTTGAATTTGTAACTAAACTGATAGGTAACGATACTGAGCATCTCCGTCACGAAACTGATGTCATAAGGTATGGTGCACATGGATTGGGCGAATAAAACACCTGATTATATTTGGCTTATCAGTCTTATTTAGATTAATAAAAATAAAAATACCATAAACATTGGTAATTATTTAGTTAAATTCCATTAAAAAACCTGTCGGAAACTATACCTGTGTATTAATACACAGGTATATAGATATGCACTTTTAGTTTTTGTGAACTAAGCTTAACAATTTATCAGTTTCGTAACGTAACGCAATTTTACGCAATATAACGAAAATGATAATAAAATCTGAGAAATCATAACCTCTAAAAATGTTTTTACGTAAACCACTGTTTTACCACGCAAGCACTGAGTGTATTCTTTTAGATAATACAAAAGATATGAAGAAAACATGGTAAGTAAACAAAAAACATAATAAACTTACCAAAATAATAGTCGTTTATCACCCTGAGGTATTTTTTGTAAATTTTCACTTGCTAAACGTCTTGACTTCACGACTGCGGCGAAAACATGATGGCTGCTGTGACAGTGATTTTGACGTAAGTAATCACGTTGCCAGATTAGAAAAAAACTATTTATACCACCTTAAGTCATTGCGTTTCAAATTTTATCACGCGTTACTAACCCTGAGTAACGAAACTTCATAATTTTGGGACAACATTTGTTTAATTAAAATAAATCCTTCTGTATATGATTTACGGATAAAATTAGTCTTATTTAGTTACTTGATTCATCAAGAATAATATAACCACAGTCAATGTTAAAAAAAGCGATGAATAATCGTAACAATTCATCTCTGAAAATGTGTAATCGTCATTGGGACACCAAAAAAATGTATGGGGATATTTTTATCAATGTTTTGAAAATCAAAAAATGTAGTCTTATATTGAATATTTAATTGAAAATACCATAGAAATCATCGTAGAATTAGACGAATATAACAAAAAGGGGGTATAAAAGAAAATATATCATAATACTAAATATTTACGTAAATTTGAAGTTGCGGGACAAGAAAAGACACCAAATGTACACTTTTTCTGAGTATGACCCTAATATTTTATTACTGGATGACGAAAATTTCAGCGTTCTGGAATTATCCAGAGGTTCTTAAATAGGGGCCTGAAAATGCGGCGAAATGGTTCCAGTAAAGGATGGTACGGCAGTGTTTGCTTCGCGCTCGACTCGGCGGGGGCACTGCCGTGCCCCCCGATAGTCAGCGCCAGAAAAACGGTCATTGTAACTACCTATGTTTGTTAAGCGACATAATAACCCATACTGGTATTGGTAATTGGACGCCAAGAAGAAAAAGTAGCAGAACTAAATGAAACGAACAACGGCCAAGTCACACAATATTACCACTTTGTACCAAATTTCAGCTCTCTGAGTTTATGGGAAGTACTAGTTTTATTTTGATGATCATGAGTGAGTGAGTGAGTGTCATAAATGCGAAACTTTGCTTTCGCTTATCTTCGGAACTAAATGACCTACAGACTTGATATTTTTTGTTTTAAGTGTGATTTTATTTTATGTAATATTTTATTACTGGATGACGAAAATTTCAGCGTTCTGGAATTATCCAGAGGTTCTTAAATAGGGGCCTGAAAATGCGGCGAAATGGTTCCAGTAAAGGATGGTACGGCAGTGTTTGCTTCGCGCTCGACTCGGCGGGGGCACTGCCGTGCCCCCCGATAGTCAGCGCCAGAAAAACGGTCATTGACCCGACTTTCACCAAAAAACTTGTTTCAAAAAACTTCGTTTTGCGGTCGCTTGTCATACATTACTGTCACTCGATAGGCATTTGCTCCATGGCATTTGTACCGGTAGTTACCTGCAATGGAAGCCGTCCCACTGGATGTGTTTTTTGTAACTGACGCAACTTTAAATCACCTTCCTCTAAAGTCCTTACCTTATCCATTCTTGTCACACCACACATCTACCTCAACATTTTGATTACCGCTACATGCAATTTATTTTCATCAATCTTCTTCACAGCCTAGCTTTCCGATTCATAGGTCCTGTACAATACGAAAGTATCACGGACTTGTTTATGAATTTTCTCCTATAAGTTTAGGGGCATCCGTAGGTCGCAAGTTGTTCTAGCTTTCCAGCAGTTGTTCAACAGCGCGACAGCGCGCAGCGTGTGGAAGTAAATGTTCTTTATTTGAAAAGATGGACACATGACACTTTTCTTAATATTAAATCTTATTTTTGTATATTTACCCCATTTACCCCTGAAAGGTGAGTTTGTCAATGGAGTAGGATAAGAGCGGTGGTATTAGTTTATTAGTGGAGAATTTGAGTCACCCGCATTTTAGCACGTCAAAGTAAAATTCTTCTGTCTTGTACCCTTATTTTTATGGCTGGGAAATCTTTAAATGACCTCTCCCGCTCGCTAGGGAGTGTCAGACTTCTACTGACTAAAACCCACTCATGTTCCTTCTTAGCCCTTTGTGTCGAGGCCGTGGTATCTCGCTCGAACAACCCGCAGCCTCGACGGGATTTGTCTTGTACCCTGAAAGCATGTCAAAAGTCCCACTTACAAGTACAGTAAGTAACTTTTACAGTATGCATGCCATTGGCGCTTCAATGCAATCAACTCACAGCCAACATACCCCAAAAAAGTAATGACAATCACAATACTCATTTCACGAAAGTACCTCAATAAGTACTTGCGTTAAGCTACAATCATAACGCCACTCCACTGGCTGTGGAGCCACTGAATATTTTATACAACACAATGCCCGCTCCACGGATTTCATGTTCCCTCCTTCAAAATTCATTCGAGGCCTTTTGGCTTTTATATTAAAATCCTATGGAGGGGAGTTTCGGCTTTCAAATGTTGATTTCTGATTTTAGACTTTGATGGAATTTGTTGGTAGTCATCTCTATGTAAAGTTTCATTTCGATCAATATAAATAATATGTCCCAGCGTTCTTCAAATTGCTCTATTACGTTTTGAAACACTGATGAAATATTGATATACTAGCGGACGTCCCGCGGTTTCACCCGCGTAGATCCCGTTCCCGTGGGAATACAGGGATAAAAAGTAGCCTATGACACTCAGCAATAATGTGGCTTTCTATTGGTGAAAGAATTTTTAAAATTGGTTCAGTAGATCCCGAGATTACCCCTTACAATTTAACAAATATACACACAAACTTTACCTCTTTATAATATTAGTATAGATTTATAATTAGTACAGAAGTATAGATATAGATATGCATGGTTAAATACTTCATAGACAGTGCCCTCCATGTAAAATACTGAAGCAACTGCCTAGCTTACGCAACTCAGCTAGTACTGGGTGCTACGATAACGCTTAATGCAACTGTCTGTGACTGTCTGTAGGAATTTCTGACCACCACTACCTTTAACTAGGTACAGTCAACGATCAACACAACACCTGCACAATACAAAAGTTTTCATCTAAACTTTTAACTCCACCATAACTCTCACTCTAAGGTGCTTACCCAACATTATGAGACTGCAATGTAACCGTTAATTCAGCTAATGGACTGCTGGACGGACAGTGGCTCATAACTCACTAGGTTGTAAAACTAGACGCGTCTGTTTAGGGCTGTTCTACTGCTTTATGGGGTATCGATCATGTTCTGTTGTTGCTGTTGTAAATTGTATCACATAAAACAGTATAAACGTTAAACGTAACTGTCATAGGCTTGGGCAGATTGCCCGTCGGGGCTCCGGATTATCGAAAGAGATGACGTGGCCTCGGCACAAGGGCGAAGAAGGAACATGGGTTGGTTTTTAGTTAGTAGAAGTCTGACACTCCCCTTCGCTCTGCCCAAGAGCCCCGCTTATTTGATGATTTACCACACACGAAAACAAATAAAAAAAGGTTAGTCAACTAACCACACGATGTAGAAAGAAAGACCTAACAGTGAACTCTCATATTTCACCAGTTATGTTTAAGCCATGTAATTAGGGGAGAGCGTATTGTCATCAACCGAGTACACCAGACTCCGTGGCTGCTACTGAGAAAAAACCTAATAACACTTTGCCTTATCCAGGAATCAAACCTAATACCTCATGCTAAGCAGTCACGCTTCCGACCAATAGACCAACGAAGCTATTGATAAAACAGCTTGTCCCAGCAGGAATTTCTCTTATTGTCCGGTTTATGGTATTAATTAAATATAAGAAACTTGTATTTTTTAAATAAATAAATAAACAAAAAAAAAGGTTTTTTTTTTTTTTTTTCGGTCTAGAATGTGTGTATAATTTTAATTTTGCATATAAATAAATCTTGCATGCCTGAATTGATACATCACAGTGAACTGCGCATTCTCCTGACATCTAGAATAAATACACTGTGTTGAGCAATTGACCCTTTAGTGTGGGAAAAGCAGGCACAAAATCGGCCCGAGTGGAGACGTCGTGTGCATCAGCAAGTTAACACATTTGAAGAAAAAAGGAGGTCACAATTGGATCAAAAGCGCGATGACCTTAAAGCTAGGCAACCTAAAGCTATACCCTATAATATCATCAATGGTGTTCTGACATGTCCGCTTTGTGCTCGTACCTTTTCGGCCAAAGTTGGATATGCTAGCCACATAAGAGCACACGAGAGAGCAGCAGAACAAAGCTCTTGACAATCTTTGGAAAGTCAGCGAATGCAGTCGCTGTGGCCGAAATCGGCTAGATAGCATCATCATCATCATCATCGTATATTTGAATTTGAAAAAAAAACCCTTCGGGGATTATGTTAAACCCTGCGTGGTTTTATGTTATGAATATTTTATACCAAAATCATGGCTTTTTGTCGTCCATTTTCATCTGAAATACTAGAACCGAACTCTGGATTCAGTTCCATATCCTTCGTTATTTAATTTATTTATTTTTCATTCTGCTTCATTACGGTTTCATATGAACCGCAATGACGCGTTATAATAGTGTTGTTAAATAAACAGTCGATAATATTTTGCGCGCAGTGAGGTTCTCGCGTTAAATCCGGTTCGTTCCACTGAATATTTTATAGAGCTGTGACGTGCTATGCTGGGCGCCCGCTGTAAATTATGGGGCTAGTGTTGTGCGTTACCGGTTTTTATCGATAATTTTCGTGTTGATTTTCGCATTCGATTGTTTGGCGTTCTTATGTAAAGTCCTTTCATCTATACTATTAATTAATATTATAAAGAGGTAAAGTTTGTGTGTTTGTATATTTGTTAAATTGTAAGGGGTAATCTCGGGATCTACTGAACCGATTTTAAAAATTCTTTCACCAATAGAAAGCCACTTTATTGCTGAGTGTCATAGGCTACTTTTTATCCCTGTATTCCCACGGGAACGGGATCTACGCGGGTGAAACCGCGGGACATCCGCTAGTATTTAATAATTTATTATTGTAATTTTTTATTATTGTGTATTTTGTTTTGTAGTAAGATAACTTCGATTGGGGTACTTTATTCTCGTGAGAATAAGTTTGCTAATTTAATAGGCTGTTATTGGCACAAGAAAAATAACTTAGTGAGGACTGATTCTGCTCAATGTGGTAGAAAATATTATTAAATAATCTTCTATACTAATATTATAAAGAGGTAAAGTTTGTTTGTATATTTGTTAAATTGTAAGGGGTAATCTCGGGATCTACTGAACCGATTTTAAAAATTCTTTCACCAATAGAAAGCCACATTATTGCTGAGTGTCATAGGCTATATAAAAAACCGAAAAATAAAAAGGCTTTTACGTGGTAGTCCGTTTTGCAAAGTGAATCGGAGAAAAAAGCAACGCAGCGGCGGGCGCGGGATGGTTTCGGGTTTAATTCGGTTCGCGTTCGTGCCCGCTTCGAGAGAAAGGGGCGTGGCCTTTTACATCTGATCTGAGAGGTAGGTACCCGCGCGGCTCAGTCGCGTGGTCGGCTCCTTACGCAGCGGACGTCCCCGAAATTGAATTTTTCGAAACGTAATTAGCTTACTTTCGACTAATTATGCCCAACGAAGTGGGCACGGGTCAGCTAGTTTGTTTATAAATTATTTATTTATTTATTTGCTTACATGTGTGTGTGTGTAAATTAGTATTTTAACCTGTAATTATTCTTCCGCAACTACTTCGACCTACTAACAACCGATAAGAGAAGGATACTAATTACAAGAAAAAAACACCAGAGGCAGACTAGTTTCGTAATCACCTATTTAGTCCTATAGCCAGCTAAAAAATACGAGCCATAGGGAAAGAAAAGAAACAAAACTTTAAAATACCTCTTCATTGATACAAAGCCTTGAAATACCGGTATCTTACCGGTAATCCGTCGAAGTCTCGGCTCCACATTCCCAAGAAACCGGAAAAATAGTTCGTTCCCCAGAATTAATAGATTTCCCTGATAAATCCATCACCATTCCTTGAAATTACGGTTCCCGGGAGTCTAGAGGAATCTATGAACTGCACTATTTTCAACCAATGCTATTCCGTACACTTTTCCTTTATATCTTAAACTGGGAATATAAAATAGAACAGCTTGGTAAAGGTGGGAACGAAATTGCGAAAACTGATGTGATTTTTAGAACCAGAGACACAGGACGCCATTTATAGACTTACGGTGAAGGAAAACTTTATAGAGTAACTTGATTACTTGTCATACCTACCTACCTCCGCCACGTTAAAAATATCGAGGACTTCACGGCTTGATTCCAGCCAATAAAATACCAGCCTGCCCTAGCAAATAAGTATAAATTATGTAGGTATAGTGTACTAGGAAATTAGGAAATGATATAAGTAGCAGGTTTTCCTCTCAACTGAACAACATTCCTTTGGCTCTTGCAATTTGTAAATACTTGTGAAATTATCTGTGGGTATTGTACCTATTGAAAAATCAAGACGACGGAGTTCGATCAGACTACCTAGCCAGATAATTTCTGAGAAAATTCATATTCTAGATTTTCACTAAGCAGAACTCGGTCACCCAGATAAACAAATATTTTATTTAACGAAAAATCAACGGCATAAGACGCCAAAACACAGTTATAAAACAAACTACAAGAGGGAAACGAACTATAGAAACAAAAGAAGAAAGTATTCGATGACTCTTTGTACTCCATGTTAGCCATAAAATATTCGCATAAAAATATTGCGACGAATCGGCGGAAACTTTTCTATGAAAGGCAGAAAAATGTGACTATTTACTAGGCTGTTTTGTCACAAAACACAGCATTTATTTCGTGCTATTTCGGAGGGCCTACTGATACCTAATTTATTTATTATAGCCCTCGTATTCAAATAAAAATTTCTACTATTACCTACTTCAACACTTGTATTAATTGTGTGAACTCGTAAATTTAATTATTGAAATTTAAATCCGATTGAGCTAAAATTTTGCACACACCTTTGGCAATATTTTTTACCCGTCTGCGAAAGGAAATTATTTTTATATTACCGCCATGACCTGATCCTAGCCCCAGGATTACCTCCTCATGAAAAAACTTCTCAACGTTTAATATCATCACGATTTCATACTAGTTAAATGTTGATAGATAAAACGTAATTGTCTGCTTTTCAAGTTAAGTTTTATAATCTTCATTCTGTCCCTCCAAAAACCTACCGAATTTTACACCCCTCAATATAATTTTCCAAAAGGAAATTGCCCCTATATCCCGAAAACTCTCAACAAAAGCGACAACACTGGTCGCTGTATTCAATAACCGTAAAACATCCCTTGCGCGTGAATTACCAAAGTGGGGGTATTTGGGAATTATGACGTCATGCAACGAGCACAATGGGCTGGCTCGTGTTTCGTGCTTGCGTTCGGGGATCGGCAGAGGTGTTACTGTATTGCAGTTTGGGGATATTGGATGGAATTTTCGGAAATAAAGCTGCCTTGGTAATCGATACTTTTAAAGCGTGCCATTTGCCACTTTTTTTTTTTTTTTTTTTTTTTTTATTAGCCCATATTGTCCCACTGCTGAGCAAAGGCCTCCCCCATAGTCTTCCATTCTTCTCTCTGTGCGGTTTTCTCCGGCCAATCTCGCGCAAAAGCCTCTAAGTCGTCACGCCAGCGTTTTCTAGGCCTCCCTCGGCGACGACGCCCGTCTTCTGGCACCCACTGCATGATGACTTTAGCCCATCGGTCCTGGTGCATTCTGCAGACATGGCCCGCCCAATCCCACTTCAACCCAGCAGTTTTGTTGCCCACATCAGCGATTCCTGTTTTTGAGCGTATTGTGGTATTTCGAATTTTGTCGCTGAGCTTAATACCCAATATACTACGTTCCATCGCTCTTTGGCAAACCTTGAGTTTGGACTTTTGTGACTCGGTCAGGGACCAAGTTTGAGCACCGTAGGTCAGGATGGGCAGAATGCACATGTCGATGAGTTTACGCTTCAGAGATAGAGGTAGGTCACCCTTCATTAGCGACTTCATGGACCAGTAGCTCTTCCAGGCGTTTTCGACTCGGCGGTCGATTTCTTTGTCTTGCCTGTTTTCGAAGGAAACTAGCTGGCCCAAATAAATGTACTCATCGACGTAGTGGATTTCTTGCCCATCTAACTCAATCCTACTTTTTGTGTTGTTGGTCATCACTTTCGTTTTGGACCGATTCATCATTAGTCCAACCTCAAGGCTTGCTGTGCTCAGGTCTTGGAGCATCTGTTGCAACTCGGCAGCAGTCGGCGCAAATAAGATAATATCATCAGCGAAACGAAGGTTGGTGAGTTTTTTGCAACCGACTGTTATGCCATTACTGGACCATATATCTGATAGGTTCTTGAATACTTCTTCAAGAGTGCTTGTAAGCAGTATGGGGGAGAGCGGGTCACCCTGCTTCACGCCTTTATTTATTTTGAAATTTTGACCAGGAAAGTTTAGTTTAATATTTGCTGTGCTATTGTTGTAAATAACTTTGAGGATATTTATGTAGGTTGGGTCTAACTGTTGGTTATGTAGAGAAGAAAATATGGCTGCATGTTTTACGCTGTCAAATGCCTTCGTATAGTCTACGAAGGCCAAATATAAAGGTTTTCTAAATTCTATGTGCTTCTCCATGATTTGGTTCAAAGCGTGAAGGTGATCTGTAGTGGAGAAACCTGGGCGGAAACCGGCTTGTTCGGGTGGTTGGTGGGAATCTAATTTTGCATTGATGCGGTTATGGATGACTTTGATGAATGCCTTATAAAGATGTGACACTAAGCTTATTGGCCTGTAGTTGCTGACATCGCTTTTATCCCCCTTCTTATGAAGTAGGATGATGTTTGAGTGGCACATCTTTGCAGGCATCTTTCCAGTCTGAAGAATGGAATTAAACAAGTTGGTGATATGAGGGAGAAGTGTGGGATAACCAAGCTTAAGCGCTTCTGTTGTAACACCATCTTCACCTGGACTCTTTTCGTAGTGCATGCTGGTTAAAACTTTTTTCACTTCATAACCCGTTATGAAAGGAATCTTTTCTGGGTCGGGGCATTCATATTCTACTTCGGTGGTAATATTTGTTGGGTCTGAATAAAGGTTTTTATAGTACGCAGTACAAATTTCTAAAATTTTGTCCCTGTTGTGGTGTTTGATATCATTTGTGTCCTGTATACTATTTATCCACTTTCTGGTTTTGCATATGCCTTGTTTAGCTATTCTTAGAGACTGGTTTTTCTGTAGTGCTATTTCCACCTTATGGGTGTTCAAATTTCGAATATCTTGTCTAATCCTCCGTTTGACCTGTTTGTCCAATACTCTGCGTTGTTCGGAGCCGATGGTATGCTTGCATCTTTCTTCTATTAGTTCTTTAGTTGAACTAGATAGATGTGATTCTTTCTTCTTTTTAGTTTCTATCCGATTAGAACATTTGCGGATGCCTTCTACTATTTTCTTGTATTGTTCTTCAACATCAGATAAATCGAGGTCTAGACCTTTGAAGTGATTAGATAGTTCCGTGTTAAACTTTTCAAAATTGTTTAAAAGGGTTTCCCTTGTGAGTTTCTTGATTGGTGCCCGAAATGATTTGGCGCGATGAATTTTGAAGCTGAATCTAATTTTTGCACGAAGTGGTCTATGGTCGGAATTGAATTTAATGTTGTTTATAACACCTACATCTTTTATTATTTGTGTGTCTGAAGTTAAAATAAAATCGATTTCATTTTTTATTTGGGTATTTGGTGAAATCCATGTCCATCTACGCTGTGGTTGTTTAGGAAAGAAACTGTTAGCAATATGCATATTTTGTGCAAAGGCGAATTGTAGCAGTCGTGTTCCTCGCTCATTGCGCTCCCCCAAGCCATGCAATCCCAAAATGCCTTCGTAGTCCAATTCCTGCCTCGGTCCAACTTTGGCGTTAAAATCTCCCAACACCAAGGTCCATGTTCCACGGTTTTCATCACATGCTCTGTTGAGAATATCATAAAAATCTTCAACATCTTCGTCGGAACTTGTTGATGTCGGAGCGTATGTCTGTACTAATGTTAAGGTTTTCTGGGATGTAATACGGAATTTAAGAACAGCTATGCGTTCGGAATATCCACGAAATTCAATGATGTTGTCCTTCCACTTTTTAGCAACCAGAAATCCAACACCGTGAAGTCCTTGGGTTTCTCCAAAGTGGAAGAACACAGCATCGTTTGTTTCTTCAGTTGCTTCACCCAGTCGCCTCACTTCTGCAAGTCCTATAACGTCCCATTTTATGTCTTTCAAAGCATTCTCTAGTTCTATTAGACGCTCTTCTCTCATTAGTGTACGGACGTTGTAAGTGAGAATACTAAGTTTATCGGAGTCCTTTAGTGTGTTAGCCGAAGTCATTTGACGGTTCATCGATCTCGCCCGGAGATTCACCTCGCCCCTGACTCCAGTGCTGAGCCGGCGCCCGTCAGTGCCAGCAGAACAGCTGGAGTCGCCGGGCACTTGGGGACATATTGTCGTTGTGCTTTCCATTAATGGGGGGTTTGGACCATATCCCGCCGCGCTGGTCCAGTGCGTGTTGGCGGGTCGCCAGAGCCTCGTTTGTCGAAAGCAGGGTGTACCACGAGCAGGTGAGGTTGGCTTGAGTTCCTAGGCTGTTATTGGGAACCCCTTACACCCCACTTTGCCACTAAAACTATAAAAAAAATTCAGTTCGCACTACATCCTACTAATTTTTTAAATATGAAAGTTGTAAGTAAAGTATGGACTCTTTCACGCGAAAACTACGAAACGGATTTGTGTAAAATTTGGTACGCAGATAGTTTATAACCTGGATTAACACACAGGATAGTTTTTTTATCCCGATTTTATCTTTCCGTGGGATAATTTTCGAGTTGTAGCGGGCGAAGCCGCTGGCAAGTCCTGGTATTATATTATACCTACTTCATGATGTCGAGTTCCCGAGACCAAATCTCAATTCAAGCAAGAGTGAACAGACATATTCTGGGCACGCTCTTTCCTTCATAGAACTCATTCATCCTCTTTCCTTCAGGCATGATCAACGATTTTTATAGTAGCATCATCTGCCTACTCAGACCAACAAAAAAAAGAAGACGGCGCGCCACGAACATCAAAAGTGAAGCCAACTTTTTATCTATGTGTGTAGACAATGTCTCGTGAAGTCGTGACGTTCTAGGAGAAATGCGTGTGGTTTTAGTGTAGGTGTGTGCGTGAGCTTGTATGTTTACTTGCTATAGGCGCGTGGTTTTGTGGCTTCACTGTTGGTGTTCGCGGCGCGCCGTCTTCCTTTTTTTCTTGGTCTGAGTCTGCCTAGCCTTTTCCCAACTATAATGGTGTTGGTTTCCATTCTAACCGGATGCAACCGAATGCTGATATATATTTTTTTTTAATTTATTATATATGAGCTTGCTCTTGACTTCGATCTTGCTTGATGTTAAATAGTTAACATAAAGCAACGGCCTATCCGACCTATCATATCATCCAGTACTGATTGGGTGGTATTTTACTTCTCGGTAAGGTTGGTAGTCGGACCACTGACTACCTGTACCGATTGTCAAAGTTCTATAATTGACACCCGGGACCAACGGCTTGACGTGCTTTCCGAGGCACGCGAAACTCGGGATGTAATGATGGTACCCCAGACCGACCTAGGCAAGCGCGGCTTGAAGATTGCCCCTGCGTCTGTTAATATTTAGAACGTCTTTAATCTCATGACGTATACGCAATTTAATGCATTCTCGTCCCCACAGTACATATCCTTACTTTTTCATAAACTATGTATTTCTTATTCACTCCTACATAAAAGTTCGTACATACGCTGTGTACATACGTGAGGCATTGTATTACATACGTCATAGAGCTTTCAACCTTATGTAAGAAGACGCCAAGAATTCTGTCCCGAAGACAACAGCGCGAATTCTTACCATACAGGCAAAACTGCGAACTACGACTGCTAAAAGATTTGTACAAGTTTGAAATAAAAGATGGAGGTTTGAGGTTCTGTTAGTTATGTGTGAATAATACCCCAAAACCTGGACGACGGATGCACGGAGACCGTCAGGGCTGTGAGTTGTTCGAAAGAGATACCGCGGCCTCGACACAAAGGGCTAAGAAGGAACATGGGTGGTTTTTAGTCAGTAGAAGTCTGACACTGGTCAGTAGGAGTCGTTTGAGGAATTCCCAACCTCCAAAAAAAAAAAAAAAAGCGACGCACGGAGTCGCGTTGTATGACAGCAGAAAGAGGAGACTTATACTCAGCAGTGTTTGAAAAGATGCTAAAATTATCTTTGGTCTAGTGGACGCAAGCTCAACTTTCTGAACTTGAGGCACTGGGTTCGATTGGTGTTGTCGGCTTCCAGCCTAACTGGATGCAGCTGAATACCAGTATTTTATATGCAGCTACTACTTATCTGACTTCCACAACCAATTTAGTGCTGGGTAATACGATAACCTTGGTAAAACTGGTTATTCTCTGAGCTACTAACTGTCTGTAACGACAGTCAAAGAGCTACAAATAAAAGCCGGGACCCAACAGCTTAACGTGTTTTCCGAAGCACGTAGTATGTAGGGTGTTCACCAATCTACAGACCAACTTAGGTAAACGTAATGCAACCTAAACATCGACCCCAGCGGCTGTCACTATTTGCCATAAGTTCCGCCTAAAAAATCATCTAGTAACAAACAAAAAAATAATCCGATTCTTCAAAGGAACTCTTGCCAACATTTCTGAATCAACCAATCCAGTGATTGTTCGTCTCTGAGCGCGTTTCGCGGCGTTTTGCCGCAAGTATTACATTTATTTCGTCGGAGAAAGGTTATCCATTAAAAACCGCGAATTGGGGCCTGATGTTGTTTCCTATTCGCGACGGGGAGGCGCCCGAGTGGCGCCGGGGCATAGAGTAACGTCCTAGAGGGTGGAGCGCAGATGATACAGTTTTCTTTTGCCTTTCGGTATTTTTTCTTCATACATGCATCACTGCAGAAAACTGTTAACCAGTGGCTTTTTGTTAAAACTTTTTAGCAAAAACAACAACTCCCAAATAATAATTCTGCCACAAAGACCTTACCACTCTATAATTTATGAACCGGTTTAGAAAAATCTTTGTTAATATGAAACGATCTTTCAACTTTCCGGAAATTTCTTTAGGACCCCCAAGAAATTACATAAATAGTAAATAAAAAAATCGGGATTTATTTTACTTCTTTTCTACGTTGATTCTTTTAGTTACAATGTAAAATATGCTTCCTGACAAAAATTGTGTTGTATACTAATTGTCGACGGCACGGTTGGCGCAGTGGCTGAGCGATTGAATGGTGAACTGCACGTCACGGGTTCGATCGCACGGAGCAAATATTCGAATAGCTTACAGATATTTGTTCCGGGACTGGGTGTTTGTGTGTTTTATGTTAATCGGTTTTTTTTTTTCAAAAGTTTTTCATTTACTATAATGTAAACAGACGGACAGGGACTTCATTTGTCCATATCACGCGTCCTAATGAAGTAATATAACATTTACCAAATAAAGTAACCTTTCTACAAAATTGATCTTTGCCTCGTTTCGCTGTTATGCGCTATTTTGTATAAAATTTATTGCCATATGTAACAATAGATCCACACAGAGAAACGAACTAAACTACCCTGACAATAAGGTGTATTTTTCTTCGACTTGCAATAAAATTGGGCTAGTATTTGCTATGGTAAGTAAGTTAGGCGTAATGCGCGCACGTTTAGGGAAAGATATATTATTTGTGTGCCTTGATTTTTGGCTGTCCTGTCTAAAGCAGAGAGGAGTGGGTAAATAGTACTTGACTTGACAATGGTTTTTTGGAGACATTTGTGATCAATAAACTTGATAAAGTAGACGCTTCGGATAAGAGAAGACATTTTAACGATGAGAGATTTTCCATAACACAAAATAGTACTTCCCTACCTTTTTTTGGAGGGTGAAAAATCATCAAATGACTCCTCCCGCTCTGGGCAGAGAGGTAGGGAGTGTCAGACTTCTACTGACTAACAACCACCCATGTTCCTTCTTAGCCCTTTGTGTTGAGGCCACGGCATCTCTTTCGTTCGATCAACCCGCAGCTTTCGAACAACCTGCAGCACAAAATAGTACCTTATCCCAGCATTGAAAACCGAATCCAAGCTAACGGTGGTCGGGGTTTTGAGAGAGAAACCTCCTAGTAATACGCGTCGTGTCCAGAAATACTGCTTTCTTTCCAGCTGTCAAACGAGAGTCTCCACAGGTGACTATCAGAACAGTGACTTCTGTACCCACGTCCCATATGTCGACAAACTCTTGAGCTAAATGGAACCAGGACTTTCAGGTCTGAAAGTTCTTCTTTTTTTGTTTGTTAGTAAAAACAATTTTGATATATTGTCGAAAATCCTTCCCGAGTATGGCACGCGGCATATAAGTTGAACATGCGCAGTAGTCGTTTTTTAGACGTCCCATACAAATCAAGCAGGGAACCTGCGCAGAACGACGCCATTTTGTTTCAAGTTATTTGCCTACTACCAACCTTCGTTACATAAATTACTCTTGTGCCATATTGTATGCTGTTAGAGCTTGTGGTCTAGACTGAAAGACGACCCTAATATAATTTTCGTTTTCCCCAAAAAGGTTGTCTGTAAGGTAGACGATGACATGTTACCAGTTGATGTCAATTCAAATGTCACCAAAGTTATAGTGAAATAATCAATCTCAGTTTAGAATCAATATTATCCCCTTTTTATACTACTGACCTATAATTTGCCTCTTACAGGAAAAAAATATTAATTTATTTCTTTGACCTTTGAAAATTCTCATGAAATTATCATAATACCTATATTCATTTTCGTCTCAGGAAGCGTAAAGGTCACACTCTTTCCAAGAATGTCAGACATTATAATACAGAATTTACGGATCTGTAATATTACGTTAGGAGCAAAAAGAAAGGAAAGAAAAAAGTCAAATCTAGTGAAAATCTATGTCGAAAGTCAGATCGGACAGATAGGCAGTTGCTCCATATCTATCTTCTATCTATCTATCTTCTATCTATATATCTGTATCTATATAAATAACTAGCTGACGTCCCGCGGTTTCACCCGCGTAGATCCCGTTCCCGTGGGAATACAGGGATAAAAAGTAGCCTATGACACTCAGCAATAATGTGGCTTCCTATTGGTGAAAGAATTTTTAAAATAGGTTCAGTAGATCCCGAGATTACCCCTTACAATTTAACAAATATACAAACCCACAAACTTTACCTCTTTTTAATATTAGTATAGAAGAGAGAAGTCCTGAGTTCCTGACTGACTGACTGACTCATCAACGCCCTGCCCAAACCCTTGGACCTAGAGAGCTGAAATGCACAGAGGTTGGCTCAGTAGGCGACTCGGCCGCTGTAACTCGCCCGATCCGGTCGAGACAGGAATTTCACTGTTATTAATATTTTCCAGTGGCGTTTAGGACGAATCCTTTTTTAGAGTCAAAGTACCGTCAGACACATAATATAGATAAGGTTTAGTGTCCTGTGTTCGTCCCACATGTTCGTCCCACAAACTACCAGGAGTACAGAAGTAGGAAGGAGGTATTGTATTATAAAAGAGATACCGCGGTATCTCTAGCAACGTGGGTGGTTTTAATGAGAAAAAAAATGAAAATGATTAATCTCCTACTAACTTATGATACCCTAGTACTACATAACACATTTCATTACTCCTGTTAACTCCTATATTTGGTGACAGCCCTAAAGAAATGATTAATCTCCTACTAACTTATGATCCCCTAGTACTTCATTACACATTTCATTACTCCTGTTAACTCTTATATTGGTGACAGCCCTAAAGAAATGATTAATCTCCTACTAACTTATGATCCCCTAGTACTTCATTACACATTTCATTACTCCTGTTAACTCTTATATTTGGTGACAGCCCTAAAGAAATGATTAATCTCCTACTAACTTATGATACCCTAGTACTACATAACACATTTCATTACTCCTGTTAACTCTCATATTTGGTGACAGCCCTAAAGAAATGATTAATCTCCTACTAACTTATGATCCCCTAGTACTTCATTACACATTTCATTACTCCTGTTATCTCTTATATTTGGTGACAGCCCTAAAGAAATGATTAATCTCCTACTAACTTATGATACCCTAGTACTACATAACACATTACATTGACCGCGGTCCCGGCTGTGGTCCCGGTCCCGAAAGCCCCACGACCCCAACCTAATGTTTTTCATTCTGACTGTACAAAATTTGCTTAAAAAAAAGAATAGTCCGAAACACCACTCAAAACTAAGAATAAAAATTAAATTCCTGTCTCGACCGGACCGGGCGAGTTCCAGCGGTCGAGTCGCCTACTAAGCCCAGAGGTTCCCTTCATAATGTAGACAAGGAATAAGGAAGGATTTTTCGAAATTCAAGCCCTAAGGGAGTTAAATAGGGGATGAAAGTTTGTATGGAAAATCGTCATTTTCACGCGGGCGAAGCCGCTGGCAAAAGCTAGTATAAAATACTGACACACGACCTCAACATAGTTCGGAAAAAACCCGGAAATTAAACCCAGGATCTCAAGGACAGCAAATAACATACCTAACAGCCAAGAATGTCCAAAGGGTAAGGCAGCAAAATTGAATACAATAAAATTATTACTTTTCAATGCTTTGCCTGATCTGTTATACCAGTATAATATATTATGTTAGGGTGCAGGATGCAGGAGGATACTGGGAGCCAGGAGATCACCACACTGTTCACGAGCAGTCGTATTTTCACGGTATTTTTGAGTATAGTCTTCGCGGAGAAGATGGGCTGGCCAGCCGCTCGTTGTTGAGTTCGAACTGAAGTTTTTGTTTTCTTCCGTCAGAGGGCGGGAGCGGTCCGACGACGATACGATGTTTGGATACGCAACGTTTGAATGTCGCGTGTGGCGGCAGATTTAAATTAGGAATACAAGGAAGGAATGAGGATTAACTGGGAAAGCATCCCAAAGCCTGTTCAGTTATCTTTTATCTGAGCCACCTCAGAGTCAGAGCCTCTCAGTCTGAGTTTACAACTCAGCATGGTGATTATTTTTAGCATCATGCAATCATATGTCACGTGTCCGATTTAGTCGAACCGATTAAAAAAAAGACATCGACATAAAACAAACCTCGTTAAAACCTGACCGAGTACAAACCGATTACATTGAAATCGTACGACAACCGACGAACGGATAGTAAACGTGTAGTAATTAGTGACCGATGAAAAACTTCCGCCAGTCACCTATCAATCGTGGATTATTTTAGTTATTTACACGACACGAGGGCGATACGATTCGTTTGGTGTTATTGGCTTAGAACGGATTATTTTCAGTAGAATATAAAACCATATTTGATCTAGCAACAATTCAATCATTGAATTGTTGATAGATAAAACTATAAAATTGTCTTTAAAAAAATTATCAAAATGATAATTTTTTATAGTTTTATATCTGAAATTCTTGGGGGCCTGGTGACCCGTAACACAGGTATTGTATGCCTATTTCGGGCACCAGTCTCTCACAAATGTTTACCCTGTGTTTAGATTATATAATTACTGTTCACTGTAACGTTTGTGATGGGAAAATAAACATTTTTATTATTTATTTAATTTATTCATAACCTAGAAAGGCTAGAAAAAATCATCAGACTAGACAACGTGAATAACGCAATAAATGCTATTCCGTAATAAATAAATAAATATTGGAAGAAGATGTAGATATGAAAAACTATAACCATCACCATCTTTTCTAGAATAATCATCCGTCACACAGTTTATCCATCGTTTCTTTGGTCTTCCTCTATTCTTATAGCCATCTAAAATGAAAATACTTAACATTTTCTGATTCCTCCGCATCACATGTCCATACCACAATTAACCAATTACCATACAATTTTTCAGTCACAGGCACAGGCACCACTTTCGAAAGTTTAATATTGGACCAAAAACACAAAGAATATAAAATACATCAAAACCATAACCTTGATTAAAAGCATTTAAAAACAAAACAAAAAACCAACATCACCCGACTCCCACTTCTGCGACCCCCCTCTATTTCACGTGTGATTGAATTCCTCAATATTCCAGAGAGGACCAGGATGGGAGGAGGAAATTGGAACGTCTCCGTCGTCGTAGCGCACTTCCAAATCAAATACACGGTTTGCACTCAAAATTCAACGCAGCACACGAATTTACACTTCCCTAAATGGAAATAAGACTTTGAAACTATAGAAACTAGGTTGACCTACAAAATCATAGTACAAAATTCAATAGGTACCAAATAAAGAGCATTAGGGGTATGTAGGTCTGGACAACCAGTCATAACAAGGGGTATCAATAACTCAGTAGGTACTAAGTCGAAGTCAGACAAGCAGTTGATGTATGTAAAACTAGCTTTTGCCAGCGGCTTCGCCCGCGTGAAAATTACGATTTTCCATACAAACTTTCATCCCCTATTTAACTCCCTTAGGGGTTGAATTTCGAAAAATCCTTCCTTATTCCTTGTCTACATTATAAAGGGAACCTCTGTGCAAAATTTCAGCTTTCTAGGTCCAAGGGTTTGGGCTGGGCGTTGATGAGTCAGTCAGTCAATCAGTCAGTCAGGACTTCTCTCTTTATATGTAAAATATTGGTATTCTATTGCATCTAGTTAGACTGGAAGCTGACCTTTACATCTATCTGTAAGACTGGTTGTTAATATTAGTTATAATTTCAATTCTATTAAAGCGTCACTTCTTGCAGTCAATTAAAGTGTCACTTAAAACAAATCAACGCAAGAAAAAACTATAAACTCCACACCTGTGATCAATAAAGGGTAAGATAGAGGTGTCCTCATGAGTACACCCTTATTTGACCAGTTATGTTTAAGACCTATATGTAATAGAAAACGAGCCTAATTTCACTTAAACTTAGCAGCCATGGAGTATTTATTCCATGGCTGCTAAGTTTGGAAACCCAATAATACCTACTTTTCTCAACCTTGGAATCGAACCAAAGACCTTAAGCACAGCAGTCAAGCTCGCGACCACTATGCAGAAAAAACTATGCAAGCAAAAATCGTCTAATCTAAAGAGCCTCCGAAAATCTTCAAAAGATTGCCTATTAGCGGAGAGGCACATACGCCGTGGACACATTATTTGTGCCTCGTCGTGTAATCCATCACTAATCAGCAGGACTCATTACCGAAATGAACGGAGAAATCTCGTAATTACAACCTTTCCCTTCACTCATTCATTCATTCGTTCGTTCTTTTACTGAAGGTTGGGTTTCTTTCGCTAAAAGGGAATGTTTTCATGTAATTTATTGGAGTTAGAACGGATTAGGGTGGGTTATGAGTATTATGCACTAGCTTGTGCCAGCGGCTTTGATCGCGTGGAGTTCGATAATTGTTCCACGGGATCATAATATACTTCCGGGATAAGTAGTATCCTATGTGTTAATTCAGGTTTTAAACTATCTGTGTTCTAAACTTCATTCACATCCGTTCAATAGTTTTTGCGTGATAGAGTAAGAAACAAACATCCATGCATCCATCCATCCATACATCCTCACAAACTTTCGCATTTATAATTATTAGTAGGATTAGTAGGATGTTTCTTTCTTTTGTTTTTCATTCTTTCGCAGCGGTGTCTTTTACGGCTTAGTCTTAATGAATGCTTCACGCTAGGCTTTAGATGGCTATTTTAGTAGATTTTTCTGATAGTGACGCACAAAATGTTTGGCCTTGTAATTTATCAGCTTCGCCAGGACAAGATTAGAAGGTAGATTTCTATTTAAAGTTTGAACCCCTATTTCACCCAACTAGGAATTGAATTTAAAAAAATCTTTTCTTAATTGAGAACTACGACTTAACATAATAGCTATCGATCTATATGCTTAGGCGAAGTAGTTTCATCTGTACGTTAAAAGTCAACCAGAAGAAACAATTTTAAGTCACACAAAGATAGATACTTGTATGATTTATCGGACAACATTCCTTTATAGATTGACGACTTTTCAAAGATTAGGCGGAAGAAACAGAAGTCTGTCTATTTGTTCATCATCGCTGAGAAAGAATACAATCTTGTTTAAAACCTCAGATACACTTCCTCCGTCCAATTTTTTTTTTTATTATCATAAATGGGCTTGCTCCTGACCTCAATCTTGCCCTAAAGGCAGAGATGATGTCGACGATGGAACGAGCTTACCCAGAAGAAGCCTGTTTACTCGCGACTTATATAGATTAGGGTTATAATTATGAACTCGGAAAAACCGACGCAGGCAGGGAATTCCAGTCCTTGGCTGTGCGCATAATAAAGAACTTGGCAAAGCGCTTCGTTCGAATCTTGACAACCAGCCTATCGTCACCAATTAGCCTCCTGGCTCTGCGCTCTACAGAGTCAAGTGTGGCAAGTTGGTATTTGGCTGAGCCATCCCAAAGGTGACAGCCATACTCCATGCCGGAACGGACTTGAGCTTTATATAATACTGAAAGCTGTCCAGGCTTGATTTATTGACATACTAATCATCTCTGTCGCCACAATCAATCCCTGCAAATTCTATCAATTAAGACAAAAGATTAAATTATCAGCTACCGTCAGGACGCACAAACATACACGCATTGTTTGGAGAGCAAACTATCGCTGTGCTCAAATTAATAGAACCGTGTGACCTATATCCGAGTACCTCATGATAACCTGGTACTTTTTGACGAGAACATAATATATGCAGTTTCTAGTTTTAATTGTTTTTGTAGTTATTATGTTGTAGTAGGCCAGGTGCCGAGCCGAGAGTGCCGAGTTTCTCATTAAAGCATTCACATTTATATACGGTGGTGCCCCAACCAAGATAGATTTTTCGCGATGGCATGTAAAGCCAAGTCAGAGGCTAATGGACGGGTAAAAAAGCTGACACCAGGTTATGTACTTACCACACGAAAAAGAAAGACCTCTGCATAAGCTTCCGAGGGTCAGAGGCTTTTTGTGTGTGTTAAAGAAAAAACCCATGATAGAGAGCATTATTGTTTCATACATGACTGTAAAAACATAACAGTGCGACCGAGACCAACTCGTCTACCCCCCCACAACAGCAACCAAACAATTACATTCACTAATACAATTTGAATGAATTAATAGTTCAATTCGTCCTGCCCACTGATTGGTCCGTTCATCAATGTCGTTTTACCACCCTACACAACATTCTGATACCTACCTTAAAGTAGAAGAGGTAGAGTTGAATTTAGCTTAACGAAAGCAGTAATTAGAATAGATTCTAAACTTAATTAGTACGCTCTAAGAAGTTAGGTCGAACAATGAGTGATATTTCAAGCAAATTGATATAAAGGAGAGAGTTTCAGACGTACTAACTTACGTTTTGGTACTAAACAGAATAAATTCTAAGTGCTGAGAATATATTTTTGTAATAAGCTTAAAAAACCGGCCAAGTACATGTACGACTACAAACAATGTAGGGTTCCGTAGATGCCCATCAAAATATGTGAACTGAGTCTTTGAGCAATAGTGCGGACGGATGGACGAGAGACAGACAGACATGGCGAAATTATAAGGGTGAAACCCTGTTGACTACGGAACCCTAAAAACGATTTAATCGCCATTATATTATTTCTATAAGAATAGGTAAGTTAAGTATCTATTAATTTATAAATAAGAATAAAATTACAGAGAGTTTTCCTCTGTCGGTCTAGGCAAATAACTTTTATTTGTAATCTACAATGCTAATGGCTTTCAGCGACTTACTACCAATTTCACATTTCCATTTGAAAGCGAAGTATGGAAGAAGAAGATTTGCTGCGTCGACCACATATATATTGTAATTGGCAGCAAGCTACGATGATCATGATAAAAATATTACAAACAAAATGATCATGATAAAAATAAAACTAATTTTGGGACAAGCCCGTCACACTATCCCAGACCACTGCAATTCCTGGAAGCCAGAATCAACATCACCGACCACCAGAAAAGCGCCGAGACCATTAAGTTCGACGAAGTCCCAGAGAAACACTGTAAACGTCTTGGATCCCGCAACGAAATCAAGCAGAAAAGAATAGCGGAAAAATACATAATTTCCAGATATCAGAGAGATACTCCTATCGACTGATCCGGATCTGGATAACGTATTCTGTAATGGGGTTTAGGAGCCGGTCCCGACGGACTGTCGGCACCGTGTCGGCTTCCCGTGGAAGTCTACACCTGCTGTCGACAACCGCCCGCGTACGAAACGTGTGGAATTTGGCCAACGAAGGTATTTGGTCCAACAATGGTACTCTTTTTTACATTTTTTGGGCCTAGTAGGTGGCGTTTTTAGGTTCTCAAACATAAATATATTACCACTTCCGTCACTTTACATTTTTGAAATTTGTAATTATATATGTTTATAATAATAAGGGATTGTTCAAAAAAGCCTATCAATTGAACTCTCGAAACATAGATCCATGCAGACTTGCATTTCAGGATACTCCTTAATCAGCCAAGTATGCGAAAAGTTTCCTAGTCATGTGTGTACGCAATTATAACAAAATTCCCAAAGAAATAAAATTGTTATTTAATATAAACTCATTTAAAAACAGATTACAGAATTGGTTGAAAGAACACATGTTTTATGACATTAAAGATTTTCTCAACAATAAACTATAAATTTCTGGACTTTTGTTATTGCGGTTAATGCTGAGAGAAAACTACTAAAACTACTATTATTGTATTATTATTGTATTGACTTTGCATCTGTGACATTGAACTTTAAAATTGACTAATAATTATTATTTTGCATGCCATTGATAATTTGATACATTTCCTGTATAGCTAAACATGTGGACTTTAGATTAATATCTGACTGTAACAACTTTATACCATGTTTAACGCAAATAAAGACTTATCTTATCAAAAGTGAAGTGTTCACGTTTCACACACTCAAGCAAGTGGGCCATCCTCTGGTCGGGAGCTCCGCATTCGCACAGTGTATCGGAGTCAACACCTCATCTCAAAATCAGTCGGGTAAACCATCATCGTCATCTTCCTACCCTTATCCCATTCTTATTGGGGTCGGCGCAACACGTTTTATTTTCCATTCTTCCCTGTTAGACTTTTTTTATTTTAAATGGGCTTGCTCTTGACTTCAATCTTGCCTTAGGGGCAGAGATGATGTCGACGATGGAACGAGCTTACCCAGAAGAAGCCTGTTTACTCGCGGCTTAAACAGATTTATAACAGGGTTATATGAACTCGGAAAAACCGACGCAGGCAGGGAATTCCACTCCTTGGCTGTGCGCATAATAAAGGACTTAGCAAAGCGCTTCGTTCGAATGTGTGGAACATCGACTAGGTATCGGTGATAACCTGCAGTACGTCTATTCTCCCGATGGAAGAAGGGAGATGGTGGAATCAGTTCGTGGAGCTCCTGCGCACACTCTCCGAAGTACAGTCTGTAGAAGACCGACAGACATGCGACTTTGCGACGGTGGGCCAGGCTATGTAGCTTGACAACCAGCTTATCTTCACCAATTAGCCTCCTGGCTCTGCGCTCTACAGAGTCAAGTGTGGCAAGTTAGTATTTTGCTGAGCCATCCCAAAGGTGACAGCAATACTCCATGCATCGGGACCGGACTTGAGCTTTACGGTAGCATTTACTCCTTTCTATTTCATATCATTCCTCACACAATCCATCCATTTTTTACTGTCCTTCCTCTCCCTCTCCATCCATCCATCGGGTACCATTCCTAGTCTGGTAAACCACATGAAAAAAAGATTGTCCCGTCGAACTAATTCAAAACCCGTAATAAAATCCTTTACCGGATATCGTATTCTGTATGTAAGGGTTAGGAGCCGGTCCCGACGGGCTGCCGGCACTGAACCGGCTCCTGGTGAAAGTTTACACCTGCTATCGACAGACTATGGTGAGTACGAAATGTGTGGACTTGGAGCAATGGAGGTATTTTGACTTCTTTTATGTGTATGTTCAGCGATATCTTCGTCATTTGAGAACCGATTTTGATAAAAAAAAATTATTACTTATTTTATTATACGAATATTTTAAGCGTTAGTCTCTTTAAAATTCGGTGAAGAGATAATGCAGGAAATATACTAGAACTCTTCAATAAGAACTTCTTCTTTCAAATTACGCGTGTTTCTGTTGCAATATATTGTTTTCCAAACTCTATTCGACGCGAAAGTGTCTCTTACTATGTCTATTACCTTTTCACATCTTAAATGGTGAGAGGATTTTAATGCATTACCCGGAGCACAGGACATTTTGATCCCGGAAAAATATCTGGTGAAATCCCTAAGAAAAAAAACTTCGATAAAAGTTACTTGACATTTTATGGGAAACTTTTTTCAATAAATAAGGTGAGGTGTTATTGGACTTTTGCTATCTACTCTTCTCTAACATCCGTATCTATAGTCAAGTTAAAGTAATTACTTGAACTTAAGTAATTACTTAATAATTTTTATGCAATGGGCAAGAATTTAAACGAAGTTAGAACCGTCAATGAAAGCAAACCTAAGAATTGTAACCTTTGAAAGTTCCAACATCAAGGAATTACTAAACTACAGGGAAAAAACATATCTTACACAATGACTTTTACTCAAGTAATCACTATGACTGGTTTATATATACGGGTGTTAGTGCATTTTCGATTTTGTGTTTTCTTCTACAAACGCAGTAGATGCTCAATCTGAGATTTTCAATTGCGCTGTAGCTCAATCATAGGCTCTAAAAAATATAACGCGGCCTCGGCACAAGGGCGAAGAAGGAACATGGGTTGGTTTCTAGTCAGTAGAAGTCTGACACTCCCCTTCGCTCTGCCCAAGAGGGGGGTTATTCGATGATTTTCCACCAACCAAAAAAAAAAAAAACTAAAAGACCGTGTCCAAATATTTTGTGCCAAGTCCAAACATCAGTGTTGCCCTTACATATTTCTAACTCGTCCGATACCGAATACTGAATTCCTGTTGGTATCCTATTCCGAATTCAGTTGGGAGCGGATTTGATTTTATTATTTATGTCCGCGTTAAAATAACAGCGTGGATGAAAAATTTTACTTTTCAAATGCGACACGAGAGTCAGGTCGACATTATTAATGTGGCGATCGATTTCATGTGTCTTTAAATATGCATGTACGGGTAGTGATGGAAATAGATGAATAGGTTACTCAACGAAAAGATGCGAATTCATTATTTTTTTGTTGTAGCAGTGAGTTCAGATTCAATGAAACATACTTTTAAGCCATACTTAGTAAAGATTTGACATACTTTTGTATGACAAACCTGTAAAAACCTTTACTAAGTATGGCCTAAGTAATCATTAAAGCTCTCTGAGTGCGGCAGTTATTAGTCACGACTTTTGAAAGTAAAGTTATTTTAGACACAATTTTTTTTGACACAATATAATGTTGACTGCATCTTTATTTTAAACACTTCCACGACCCCGTACTATGTGCTACGCCGTAGCCACCCGCTACGAGTTCTCGTAGCACCGCATATATTCAATGCATCCATCATCATAATAATTATTTCGAGGGCGTTACATTGTGACCTACCTTTTTAGGGTTCCGTACCTCAAAAGAAAAAAACGGAACCCTTACACGATCACTCGTGTGTCTGTCTGACCCCCCCCCCCTTATTTCCGAAACTACTCAGCCTAAAATTCTGAAAAAAATACAGAAACTAGTTTAACAATTATAGATTACAGGAAAACCTATAAAAAGTCTAAGTACGGAACTCTTCACGTGCAAGTTGACTTGCACTTGGTCAGTTTTTTCACCGCATAAAAAATCTCTTTTCTGCAATAACGATATCAAAGACATACTTTGTGTTGATATACAGTATCCTTGGTTGACATCGTCGCAAAGGGTCCGTCTACACCCCATATAACTATGAGGTTGTAGTAACTACCCTACAAAGTAAACCACCGTACGATGATGAATCGTTTGCAAGCGGACAAGCTAGGCCACGCTCCAACACTGCAAGTTTGGCAGGCCTGTACTTGATAACGTGGCTTGAGTAAGTTACCGTTCTGAGTTCAATATCAGATAGTTTATGTATTGTATATGCTGTCGAAGTATAGGGGAATCTGTCCGGTGCATTCAAGGGATTTTCGGCTTAGATGTGAAAATTGGGGTGTAAATTTTAGCCTGTCACCAAATTCATCAAATAAACACCTGTGTTTGGGTGTATCGGAGAAGATTTGTTAGCGGCAGGCTGAAATGGAACGGTATTTTGGTACTGTTCTTCAATTTACTATTCCTCGGTCGCAAAGTTAGTCACCATTTATACCCTCTTGCTGCCCTAGTTGGCCAGTGTTGCTTCTTTTTTTATTTCGATTGACTGAGACAGAATGGCATGGTGACTGAAAAGAGTTTGTAATCGGTGGGTAATCGATTGTCTTGGTATGGATGTGATACGCAGGAATGAGAAAAAAGTCGTGACCATAGATTTGTGTTTGAATGTGAAGTTTGTACTGATGACCAAAGATACCTTTACCCTCAAATATTATGGAAATGTATCTAATGACATTTTTACTCAATTTTATTTTAATTAATTATGTATGACTTTTACAATAGGGGATCGGACTGACTCAAAAAAATATGATTCTGTTTAGTCCGTCAGTTAGATTATCGAAAAATATTGGATACGTGTTTTTTGTTTTATCAAATCAATAAAAATTTACGAAGATAAAGCGCGTCAAAGATCATGGAGTGGGGCTTGAAACGTCACTTGAAGGTACAAAATGTACTAGCATATGACGTCACACAAGTTTTCAAAGCACTATAATCGTCTTCATTTTTTGTTTACGTGAAAAAAGAAAAAATATGTGGTCAATATTTTTTGGAAATCTATCTGACGGACTAATTAGTTTTTTTTTGTCCGATCCCCTATTATAAAACCCAAATGTTTGCATGTCACATTATTATGACTAAGTATATGAATCCAAATTATTTATGTTACGACCGAAATTGTACCACTGACTGACTGGTGTGAAACCAATAAATACTTTTTCTTTCTTTCTTTTACCAATACTTTTAGCAAATAAATTGATTTGATATGATTTGAAACATGGATACATATTTTGATAAGGATGGATTGTGTAAACAAAGATAGGTATAGCAAGAAAGAAGGTGTCTGACAGATGACAAATATTAAAGAAGTATGAAAAAAGTAGACATGCGCCGACACCAAATATATGTGACTATAGGCAAGAGAATAATGGTGAGACAGAATGGTATGGAATATTTGAATACTTTTCTTTATGAAAGTAGGTACTTTCTTGTTTAAAAATCATTTGGAAATCTTTACTACAAAGAGATGGTGTTATTATACAAAAAAAAAGCCTTACATGGCTTGTCAAATAACGTTTAAAAGTTACATAAAATACCTTTATAACCGCGATAAAACCGAGGACACCCTGTAAAAACTTTAACAGCCTAACGTAAAAATGTTTTCATCAATTCGTTTCAACATTTTTCTCGTAGATACAAAAGGTGGAATTTTCTAAGAGAAACGAGATAGGTGCATAGCTGTGCCCCGCGAACTACTTTCGCGTGAATTATAAAAAAATATACTTTCCTATTTTAATCAGATTTTGTTAAAATAGTGGAGATTTTATTTGTTTTGCCCAGAACGCTAGAACCCTAATCTCTTTTCTTAAATAACGTATAAATAAAGTAGTCTATGTTGATGTACCTTATAAGATGGCCCATCTGACAGTAAAAGTCCCGTCGAAATCGATTCCACCGTTTCGGAGAATACCCGAAACAAACAGACAGACAGACAAAAACTTTAAAAAAAAATATACCATACTTACTTTCATCATTAAGCATTCAGTAAAAAGCTGTTACTTTCATATCACAAACAGACACTTAAATGTTATTTATTTGTACCTATAAATGCACAAAACAATCAACAAACCGCTTTTGGGGACGCACCTTCGAAACCACAAAGAACTGTACTACCACTTGTGTAGCTTCGTTTCCTACAATCAGTCTTTTGTACAAAATCACCAACATAACCTTACCATCAATGCACATCTTCCCTTTTCTTACACTACTGAAATAAATTTCAAAATCGCTGGGTAAGTATATTTTCGAAGTGCGGTTATATTTGTGTTAGCACGTCATATTGCCTGAAGGCGCGAATCAAGAATTTTGCTCGTCGCTTGGCGCCAAAACAAAAGACGACATCTTTAGGTGTTGCTCAAAGGAAAAGAGGGTTTTTTGAGTTACTCTCTGGAGGATTGGAGACGCATGTAGTTTGTATGTGTGGGTCCTTTCATCCGTTTTCTTATTTTGTTATAGCTAGGTACTCGTTTAGATGTTAAGGAAAAAAAATCTTTTAATAAAGTTGCATAAGACTAAGGCTATAAATTCGGGTGTCATTTAGGGATTTATTTACTTACTATTGTAGGTAGTAATTAGTGAACCAATTACTTTCACCAACAGCTCTATAAATATATAGAGCATATCTGAAATATAGTTTTTACAGTCTTGGACTAACACAATCACCAATTTCACCAAAAACCATTATTTTTTATTACTGGTGGTTTTTTTTTTTAAATTAAGAAATTGAAAACGAATTTAAATATACTACACATAACATAAGAATGCCAGGGTCGGTTTTTGGATGGGTCGGTGATTATCCGCTACCTCAGACCAAGAAAAAAAGAAAGACGGCGCGCCGCGAACACCAACAGTGAAGCCACAAAACCACACGCCTATAGCAAGTAAACATACAAGCTCACGCACAAACCTACACTAAAACCACACGCATTTCTCCTAGTACGTCACGACTTCACGAGACATTGTCTACACACATAGATAAAAAGTTGGCTTCACTTTTGATGTTCGTGGCGCGTCGTCTTCCTTTTTTTGTTGGTCTGAGTCCGCTACACACTCGGTTTAGTCTTTGTCAATTAGATTTTTGACAGGTATATTGTGGCCCAAAAGGCTGACTGAACCAGTCGTACTGAGGGTTATCATTTTACCCTGTACTAATTGTTGTGGAGGTCAGATAGGCAATTGCTCCATGTAAAATACTGGTATTCAGCTGCATCTGGTAGACTGGAAGCCGACCCTAAGACCTGGAAAAACCCGGCTAGGCAAATGATGAATGTAAGCTGTATTAAGTCCGCCTATGTACCACTCTTGTGCATGAAGTTTCAATTAATAAATAAGAAAATAGAAGAATTTTAGAAACTTGAAAATTCTTCACTCTTGGAAATTAGAATCTTCAACAAAAAATCATGAACTCAAAAGTAACCTAAAAAGTCACATTTTAAGACCAAACGAGACTAACCTAGCCTGTAACAATAACGTAATAAAATAAAGACCTAACTGCACAAGTAATAAACTCCTTAACACCACTTATCGTATTATTTTTCGCAGACACTCAAGTGAGACTAAGTTAGATTACTAAGTTACGGGCTGCCACAACTTAGATAATTAGACGAAACTAATTAGTTCACTAAGTATCCTTATAAGCCAACGACGTAGACTGGCGTCAACGTATCATCTTGATTCAGGAACAATACCATAATATATAGAATATTTCACCAAAAAATTAATCATCATCATTATTTCAGCCGCAAGACGTCCACTGCTGGACATAGGCCTCCCCTAAGTGTTGACCGGTCCCGTGCGTCTCGCATCCAGAGGATCCCCGCAACCTTCACGAAGTCCAAAATCCAGGAAAAAAAAATACAATAACATATTCGGTAGATGACTTGATTGATAGGCTTAGGCCCGATTTCCACCAAAGCGGAGACGAGTAGAGCGAAAAGGAGAAAGGAGAAAGAAAGGAAATCGACCAATCACATTAGTTAAAACTTAAACCTGGTCTTTCGCATTCCTGTGATTGGTAGAATTTGGCACATCACTCCGCTCTGTTCTTCTCCGCTTTGGTGGAAATCGGGCCTTAGTATGCAATATTATTACATGAAATAATCCTGCGAATAATCGAATGCCTAACTAGGACGGATGATGACGGATCCTGTATCTCGGTAAACAGTGCTCGAGGTTGATCTTTAGGTTAAACCGCGCATACCTAGGTTTGTCTGTAGATGGATAATCATAATCACACATTATATGCCCAGTTTTCTCCATGCCTCTGAAAAACGTTAAGCCGTTGGTCCCGGCTGTAACTTTCAGACTGTTACAGTAGAAAACCATTCTATGACGTAATGTTATAAGTTATAATATTTTTTTTTATCTTTTAATAACCCAACCAACTCGCACTGAGCCCACGTGGTGGATTATAACCCATCCCTCTCCTAGAGAGGAGGCCTGAGTCCCTGCAGTTGGAACATTATATGCTGATGATGATGATTTAATATGCGAATTTAGATAACAAGTCAAATCCATTCAGTAGTTTTTGTGTGAAAGAGTAACAAACACCTATCTATTTATCCAATCACCATCAAAAATTTTCGCATTTATTACTTGTTTCAGTGAAGGAAAACATTGTGAGGAAATCAGCATGCCAGAGAGATATTTCTTGATGACATTTAAGCCAAGTCGCCAAGAGGTCCATGGGTGGCACAAAAAGTCTGACACTAGGTTAGGCATGATGCAGAAGAATACATGACATATTCCAAAAATAAACGATGTAAGAAACCGTTTTAATTTACCTTTAAATGCGAAAGCTACCTCAAACCACTTTAACCGTTAAAAAAGTACATCAATGCAACAAACTATCATTCGCAAAACGATCCAAAAAATTGCTCTCACCTTAAAATCACTACGGCAATCAAATTAAGTGTTATCAAATACGGCTCTCAACGCTTCTAGTCTTAGTCCAAGATCCCAACTGAAATCGACCTTCACCCAACTGTTGACCGAATAAAAAATATTTTTGACATTATAATACATAGAAGGGAAAAGAGGCCTTTGCCCTGCAGTGGGACACAAATGGCTGATAATAATAAAAATACATAGGTATGAGTACATGAACGATATTGCAAATGGGTTGCCTGATAAAATAAAGTAATACCTCATCATTCTCCTACACTTATCCCAATTTATTCTGGGTCGGAGCAGCATGTCTTCTTCTACCATACTTCTCTACTACTTGTCATCTCAGCAGTCACCTCCTTCATAGCCATATCATCATTCACACAGGCTATCCATCGTTTTTTTTTGGTCTTCCTCGGCTCTTAAATTCTTAATATTTTCCTACTAAACAAAAATTAAGGAAGTCTATATTTAATTTAAAAAATTATGATTGAAATGTGTCTTTTTAACTTTTTCATTTCTTTAAAACCTAATATGAATGACAGTAAGCACTATAGACAGGAAAGAAGAAACTATGTTGTCTACCCTAGACAGGAAAGAAGAAACTATGTTGTCTACCCTAAAGTCTCTTCTACAGGGTTGTCAGGTGTCAGGTGAGTTAAGACTATTATTTTTAGGTTATCAAATTAAAATCTATCAAGAAGACAGTTGTCGCAATGTCAAATAGTCTCGATATGTTTATTCGTACAAAAACATATTTTTCTTTCTTCCAACAGATAGGTGAAGGTCGACCAAAGTCGAGCTCTTACACTACGTATATATTATTAAACTTATTCAGCCACACACCCCCTCAGCCACTACGTAGGCAATTTAACGTGAATAATTCAAAACAGTCGAATTCCGAAGTTCACTCAAAGTCGAAACGGTCATTTACAATTTAGTAGCATTATAGACATGTAGCCCTGTGGGGTCTCGCTCTGAGTGAACGAGTGAATAATTAATGAGTGAACGGTGCGAACGAGAACGACAACGTGGTGAAGAAATAGCGTGCAAAAATTATGAGTTTAGTTTAGCCGTTGATTTTAAAATGTTATTATTGTTAGGTGTGGAAGTCTGAAAGTGGTGCCGGTAACTGAATTTTTTTGTGGTAATCGGTTGTTGTGGTATGGACATGTGATGCGGAGGAATGAGGAAAATTTGGAGAGGAGGAGATGAGACCTGGAAAGTTTTGAGTGTGAAAGTGGGTGGGTTTAAGAGTAGAGGAAGACCAAAGAAATGATGGATGGACTGTGTGAAGGATGATATGGCTAGAATGGAGGTGTCTAGTGAGATGAAGCGTAATAGAGAAGTACCAGTATTTTACATGAAGCGACTACTTATTTCTCCGTTCATTGGTGTTGAATTTCTGATTTTGATCATCTACTTTTGCTGTTGACTGTACCAATACCTGTAACTATTTGTCATTTATTCAATTATTTTTTCTTTTCTTTTCTATCTATAATCTTTTTTTGTAAATTCTTATTGCATTAATGATTTTGCTGAGAATTTTTTGATTATTGCTTTGTGCTTTGTGTTTTGACTGGCCTGTTGGTCTAGTGGTTAGTGACCCTAACTGCTATGCCGGAGGTCGTGGGTTCGATTCCCACCCAGGACAAATGTTTGTGTGATGAGCACGATCATTTGTTCTGTGTCTGGGTGTAATTTGTCTATAATATGTATGTATTTAGAAATATATAAGTATGTTTATCAGTTGTCTAGTACACAAGCACAACACAACACAAGCTCTGCTTAGCTTGGGACTAGATGGCGTTGTGTGATAGTTGTGGAATATTATATTATTATTATTATTATAACATTGGAATGTAAGCATTATCCAAGGGGTTGAGACCTGGTGTCCTGAAATACAGACCTCACGGTCTAGCTTAGGCACCAGTCTCCCACAGTATATAATTATTTCTGTTACGTATTTTGTATTGATACCTGACTAATGTACCTATATTGTGGTGATAAAATAAATCATTATTATTATTATATTATTTGGCCTCAACAACTCAGTTAGTACTGGGTATCATCTATACTGGGGTAAATTTTCTACCCGCGAAGCCGCAGATCCAAAGTGAGTAGATATTTCAATGAATGTACATTTAAATCCCAACATTCTCCCCTTTACCTCAATCTCCCCAATTAGGCGTAAACTACAGATCTCAGGTTAGAATGGAAATAATCAGGTTACATCAAACTTGGGACCTAAATACCTTGACAAGGGGATCGTAAGGACGACTGCAGACGAACTACTTTTAGTCAGACATTATAATAAATCTTTGGCTATGGGATAAAGTAACTATACAATGGGTCCCAATAAGCAGCAAATGTCAACGCGGCAGGCCTAGAAGTAGATCAGAACAGAACGAACTTGACTCTTTTCGGAGGAGGAGTTGGCGAAAAACAGGACTAAGAAGATAGAAGGGATGCCTAAGCCCTGCAGTTGGGCACAAATGGACAATTACACTTTCATTATTTAGTAAAAAGCTATTATTCTGAAATGACAAATAGACACTAAAATATCCATTTTTCAAAATAACAGCTGTTTAACAGATTTCCTTTATTTTTATAAATGTTTAGATTTGCTTTGACAACATTTTATACATCGCTCTAAGGTAATTATTTCGATGAAAATTTGACGCAGTATATCGTGCCTCGTTTGCATCTTACCTAACTTAGTAATAATTTAATACGATTGTCCACAGTCTGAACCGCGGGCCAGCTCAGTACAAAGCGCCACATCTCGGGGTCACGGCAATGTGGCCAGTTGTCCCTTGGAAATCTTATTAGATTGGCGCTGGTTGCTCTAAGATATTCTGTGTTGTAATAGAAATACATAACATAACACATCAGCACGCTTATTATCCGCGAATGCTTAGGTAGAGGTGTACCTAATAGTACACCTACTTGTACTATAAGTCCTATCATCATCATCAGCCTATAATGTTCCCACTGCAGGGCTCAGAAGAGGGATGGGCTATGATCCACCACGCGGGCCCAGTGCGGATTGGTAGATGTCACATGTCTTTGAATTTTTTGGTTCTAAGACATGCCGGTTTCCTCACGATGTTTTCCTTCACCGTTTTGAGAGCAATGGTGATGAAATAAATTACACAAAGTAATGCGCCTGACTGGGTTCGAACCTACGACTCACTGTTCGTAAGTCGGGGCCGCTACCACTGAGCCACCACTGGTCTCCTAAGTCCTATGCTACTGAGAAATTCTTGAGAAATAAGCAGTAATTCATTACTCTGAAAGCTGAGGCAGTTCTGAATAGATTTAGTTTCGACCAGTTATGTTATCCCATGTAATAGAGTCGAGCCTTTTTCCGTTAAACCAGCCATAAATCCAGATTACGAGCAGCTAAAGAGAAATTCACTATGGAAGTACCCAAAAACATTTAGGATCTATACTATTATTATAAACAGGTAAGTTTGTGAGTTTGCATGTAGGATTAGTGCATTTTGATACAAGTGCGGAAAGTTTGTTATTGCATTCGAGGCGGATTGAACACCCGAGCCGTATGATGAGGGTGTTCATGGGGTCGAGAAATGCAATAATAAATTCCCACGTGTATCAAACGACGTTTTTCAATACACTTTCGAAGAAATTAACTGATAAAACAACATTTAAAACAATAAGTATTTTTGTCATCAATATAGTCAGTGGCGTTTTTTTTTTAATTTCTTATGTTTTAATCGAATTAGCGCACGCGTGCTGTAATCTTATTACCGCACGCGTGTGAAATACGTCGCATGTCGAACCTAATCGTAGTGCATTATGAGCCAGTTTTCGAGGAAGTGTATTGAAAAATAATATCACCCGAGTTCAAAAACCATTCGAACCAACGGCAACGGTTGTTTGTAGATCTTTGACAGTCATTATATAATAGGTCAGTGGCCCGAAAGCCTGGCAAACAGTCTTCCTTGTTATTTATTTAGCATCCTTAGTAGATTTACTGCCGCACTCGGAGAGCTTCAATGGTTGCTTGGGCCGTCAGTTGGTAAAGGTTTTGGCAGTTTTGTCATACAAAAGTATGTCAGGCCTTTGCTGGGTGGCGGCTTGAGTGAGCGTTGGATATCTCTGAGTGCCGCAGTTAGTTTAGTTCGACTATTCAAAAGTGCCTGTAACTGGCCTACTTGAAATAAATGTTTTTGATTTTGTTTTCCCAAGGGATTTCATATTACCTAGTACTAACTGGGTTGTGGAGGTCATATAGGCAGTCACTCCATGTGAAATACTAGTATGCAGCTGTACTCGGTTCCCCCAATATAGTTGAGAAAAAACCTAGGCAGATGATGATGGTAAATTCAGTCACACGCAGACAGTAACATAGAAAAGTATGACAATTTAAACGAAGTAACGGTTAAATTGAACAGCGTCCTAAACGAGCATCAAATACGCCATTAGCGCAATATTCGATTCCATTTTCACAATTCAGCTGCTTGTAAATTGGCATGGCGGTCCGGTATAGTTCGTCGAGATTATTTCAGCTGTAGGATCAATAGGCGATCGGACTGACTCAAACAAAATGAATTCTGTTTAGTCCGTCAGTTAGATTATCAAAAAACATTGGATACGTGTTTTTTGTTTTATCAAATCAATAAAAATTGACGAAGATAAAGCGCGTCAAAGACCATGGAGTGGGGCTTGAAACGTCACTTGAAGGTACAAAATGTACTGTCATATGACGTCACACGAGTTTTCGAAGCACTGTATCGTCTTCATTTTTTGTTTACGTGAAAAAATAAAAAAATACGTGGTTAATATTTTTTGGAAATCTATTTGACGGACTAATTAGTTTTTTTTTGTCCGATCCCCTATTCAGCTGCTTGTAAATTGGCATGGAGGGCTGGTATAGTAAAATTGTAAAATATTTGCTTAAATGGGCGCCGACTTTAGTTCGTCGAGATTATTTCAGCTGTAGGATCAATTGTGAATGGAAACGGATATTTTCATTCGTATCATTCCACACACACTCAATTAATCCTTTCTTTGGCATTTGTCTCCCTCTCCATCCATCAACATTAATATGCATCACTTTTTAGTGTATCATTCTTCCTCATCACATAAACATACAGACGGCTTCCACACTGTGCTGCGGCGGTGTGTGTGGTACGTACGGGAGCCCCAACACCATCCTGAACGTGCTCAGTCACAAGCTGGACAGCCCCCTTCTGGGGCACTGGGTTCAAGCACAATAAGTGCGTGTGCCCGGAACCCCAGCGCAGGGCAAATACCTAAATTAGTAATTTAATTTTAATTATAATTTTATTGTAATCTGACTTAAGTTGATTTAATTTGATAATGTGATTTAATTTAATTTGAATTTGATTTGATTTAATTTTTTTAAATTTTATGTGCAATTTTGTAACATAATGTCTGTAATGTAATTATTTTAATGTAAAGTTTTAATTTTTTATATGTTACTAAGTATCTAAAGGTAAAGTCATTTTTTTAATGTAGGTATTTATTTTAAAGTAAAGTTTTAATTTTTTTAATGCAATTTTTTTAAATGTAAAATTTTAATTCTATAATGTAATCTCCTAATTTTCAAATGTAACATAGTTTTAAGTCGCTACTAACAAATTTATGGACCAAATATGTCTGAAATAATAAGTTTTTTTTTTTAAATCATACGACCGATTACCACACAATTTTTCAGTCACCGGCGCCACTTTCAGACCTCCTTTTATGTACTCATTTCTTATTTTATCCATGCACGATTGCACGTTATAATACAGCACCCATAGTCCCTAAGCATTCCCATCTCAGCCACATGCTAATGCTTTCGCAGTCTGTGGTGATCAAATGGGGCTACGGGTTGTTCGAAAGAGATACCGCGGTCCCGGACACAAAGGGTTAAGAAGGAAAATGGGTGGTTTTTAGTCAGTAAAAAACTTTTTAACAAAAAATAAAACCGACTTTAAAAAAAAAACGCAAAAAAGTCAAAAATAAATCAGTTTCTGAAGTCGATGACTTTTGTTTGTTTGATTTAATTTTTTTGCCACCGACTTCAGAAACTGATTTATTTTTGACTTTTTTGCGTTTTTTTTTAAGTCGGTTTTATTTTTTGTTAAAAAGTTTTTATTTTTCACTTTTTAGTGGTTCACATGTTCATGGGTTATAATGTGGACAATGTAGTATTTTTTTTGAGTTTTGTCGATTTTTCAAAAACCGCTTGTCCGATTTCGATAAAAAAAATTATGGGACCATTTGGGAAGTATCCTTTCCAACAAAAAAAGATTTATTTAAATCGGCTAGCAAGTGACGGAGTTATGCCCGAACAAACATAAAAAAAAACATCCGAATTGAGAACCTCCTTCTTTTTTTAGAAGTCGGCTAAAAAGACTGATACTCCCTTTCGTTCAACCCTCCAAAAAAAAGTGGTGATCAAATAAATTGTCCAAAATAAACCATATTTTGATTAGGTACCAAGTTCTGCGGTAGACAAACTAATCCATATACAGCTTCACAAGCATTTTCTACAAAACAATTTAATAATATCATATCAGCGGGATTTTATGCAGTACTTAATTTAAAGCCAGCTACACTGCAGTGGCATTACAAAACCCGATTTAATATTTGCTTTGCCCGCTCATAAAGCAACGCATTTCTGACGTGGAAACCCAAAAGGAATATTGCATAGAGTTTAATTTTATTGCTGCACATTCAGTAAATCAAAGTTTAATACGCTTTTTGTACATTATTAAGGTATCTACATCACTGTAGTCATATGATTTCTTATTACGATGGGATTGTATATTTTAGTACTATCTGTTATCTTAACCTTCATCTGCGAGAAATTATAATATTTTAATATTAGTTATAAAAATTAAATGAATATTGTTATTGTGTACCTACACTATCGCTTTAGGTAACTCTGTAAAGATAGTTGTAAGATGGAGAAAATAAATAATAAATAAATATTTTTTTGCAGCAGTATTTTACATGGAGCGACTGCTTATCTGACCTCCACAACCCAGTTAGTACTAGGTAATACGATACCCCTTGGCAAGACTGGTTGTCAGACCTTTGATACAAATGGGCTCGCACGTCGGTAGGTGTGCGGTGGGCGGTCGCAGTGAGCATACGTGTGCGTAGCGGAAAGAAGGTGAGAGACTACCACGTCAGCGATTCTTTCCGCTACGCACACGTATGCTCACTGCGACCGCCCACCGCACACCTACCGACGTGCGAGCCCATTACAGTAAGGTACTCACAGCGGCGGCGCTCAAATTTGAAAATTGCCGGTAAAAAACGGAATTTTGTATTTCGCGGTGTCTGTTGGACTACCACGTCAGTTGAATTGTACAAATTGAGCCACGTCAGTTGCAGAGGGTTAATTACTGTAGATCTTTATTAACAGCCTGGACCGAGGTTTTACATGCTTTCTAAGGCAGAAAACTCAGTATTTAATGGCTGGGCACCCATCCACGCACCTTCCCAAGCAAGCGCGGTTTTACCTGAAGATCAATCCGGATGGTTTTTTGTTATTATTATGCCACTTTATAAATCATGGTAGATTTTTAAAACGGGGAAATCCAAATCTTTGAATTTAAACCATTTAAGTTATGCCGCATTCAATATTGGTGAAATGCCATCCAAGTAATCGGTTTGTTTCAAACAAAAAGGGGGATGTTTAGACAATATATAAAACTGTTTACAAGCATATCTATTTCAAAATGCCGTTGTTTTTACGATTTTTGCAATAACTACATAGTATTTAGGAGTTTGTTTAACGAGCAACTTTGTTCAAGTGGTTGTTCTTAATAAAACTCATTTAAATAATTATACTTTTTTTAAGTCGAGAATTTCGTTGTGTTTTCGAACCATAGTATTTCTCTTCTAAAACCAGTTGAGCTTATTCTTAATGATTTTATTTTTTAAAGAATATTAAAATAGATTTAATTATTATGTCTAGTGACTATATTTAAAATATCGTGTGTTGTGTCGGTAGAGTGAATCCAATCAAAATGCTGTTTCTAAGTTGGTTAAGTTTTTCGTCGTGTTTAAGTGAAGGTAAATCGCTTTCGTCGAGAGGAAACCGGCATGTCTTAGAAACAAAAAAATCGAAGACATCAAAGACATGTGATATCTACCAACCCGCCCTGGGCCCGCGCGGTGGGTTATAGCCTATCCCTCTCCTAGAGAGGAGGCCTGAGCCCCTGCAGTGTGAACATTACAGGCTGATGTTATAGTCTCTTTTAAACAACTTGAGACCTTTACTTGTTTTTGGGAAACTGTTCAAAGTAGAGTACAAGAAAAGGGCAGCTCTTGACCATTTGTCTTGCCTACCCCCCAAATGGTGTTAAAAAGAAAGAGAGATTCTTTAGTACGGTAATTATTAAGAGATTATATTTTAATAAGATAATAATTTTCAGTAATATCTATGACCTGTGGTATCGACAAATCTACAGTGACGCATGTTTACGAAGGCATCGCGAAAATAGAGACCTACCCATGGCTTGGGGTCCTTTACTATCCTTACCGTAAGTTTGTTTTAAAATGAACACTAGCACAGCAAGGTACTACAATTTTCTTTAATAGATTTTCAATTTTATCGCTTAAACATTAGGGTTTCAGGTTGATTAGGAACATTTAGCAGTTTTGAGTACCTTGATTTGCTGGCGTACCTATGTACAAACAAGTTAGACTATCATCTTCCGTCTATTCCTATTCTCAACTATATTTGTGTTGGGTTCCTGTATAACTAACCGAATGCAACTGAATACCAGTATTTTCCATGGAGAGACTGCCCTTCTGATCTCAAAAATACAGTTACTAATTACGACCACGGTAAGACTAAATATCAGTGTTTTAGGATTCATACTACAATAAATTACTGTCAAATATATCTAAAAATGACAGCGGGTTTACAGAACATAACATTACACCTATTGTTCTGAAGGTTAAGGCAGAGATATACCCATCAGCCTCCAAAGCAAAAGTAAACAAGCAACTTCTGGGCAAGCTCGCTCCGTCATACACCTCGTCCATCGCTTTCCATCAGGCCCATTTTGCGAAAAAAAATACCTTTCAAACCTAGAGAAAAAATAGAGTAACGTAACATAGAAAGGATCAACCATCTAATGGATAATAATTTACCATCCACGGTCCGAACTCCGTACACGTAAATGTTGTATAAATAAATCTCGTAGTCGGAAGCCATTACTAAAAAAGTTTTGGAAAAAAATAAAGTTTCCAAAAGCTAACATGATTTAGTACTTATGTTGCTTGTAATATTGTTCTCTTTTTGATCACAGAGCAGAAATACGCAAAAGGTTTACCCTGCACAATTCCTGTTTTTTTTTTTTTTTGGTTTCACACTTGGAATTCTGTTTTAAACACATATTTTTAAGGCATACAATTTACTTATGGGTAAACAAGCCAACGGCACGAACTAGTTGGTGGGCGGGGCTAAAATGCATGCTATTTCACCCGACATCACGAGCGAAATGCATAGAGCGAAAGAGACACAACTAAAACGGGCGCGCGATTGTTTCTATGCAGACCTTTGGTATATTTGGTTTCATGAAAAATCTATTGAATGTATCTGTTCAAAATCAAATTATTTAAATTTTTTAATAACTAATCTATGTCCGTATGGTTTCACTTTTTTCTTTTTCATACTATATACGTTACTTATTTACGCCCAAAGATGAGTTAAAATTAGTGCTAAAATATGAAAGTTTTGACGTTCATAACTTCCAAATCAATATTTTTTTTCCAATTCTGCTTCCATACAGACCTAGATAATGATAAGACCAGTTGATACAATTTTTAATTTTGAACCTACACCGTCAAACAGAGGAGTAATCACTTTCGTAAGTTTGTATGGAAGAATGACTGGCTTGTTCAACCTTAATATAATTATTATTTGGAATGTCTCAATTTACATAATTACTTCTGATATAAATGTTTCACTTGAGTTTGGGAAGCAAGGGAAGGCAACTTAGGCCCGACTATCATCTAGTCGTTGATCATTTCACAAAAAACGTAAAGAGAGAAAAGTTTTATAAAAGCATCTAGGAGTCTACAAAGCCGAAAATGTTCACACATAAACAAACATTCGCTAAAAAGAATCTATCCAAAGAAGAGGAAAATGTATTAAAAAGTAGAATACAAGACTAATTTTGACTAAGTGCAATAACACTCTGAAACAGAAACGAAACTTTTGATTTGTCTGCATTGTAACATCTTCCTTATTACCCTCAATACAGAGTAAAGTTTAGTACAAACATCCAAACTTTGTTATTAAGATCATAAAAGTACATTATGTTGTTGTTTATACATACAGAAGTAAACCTTACATTTTCACTGCCGAATATATGGACCTCCCAGTGACCCCTACTATAAACAGTTCAAGCTTTTTAGTGAGAGGCCTGGCTATCAAAAGTGTCGCTATAACTTAGAGCTTTCAGATGTTTTGTTAAAGTGGGCCAGAGGCGAGAAGTTATGGCTACCTAATACGTACCTCCGTGCCTCGAAAAGCATGTCAAGCTGTTTGTCCCAACTGTTGTAGATTTTTGACAGTCGTTACAGGTAGTCAAGTTAAAAAACTCACTGGTCTCTCTTAGAGCAATTTCGCACTACCGATCCGAACCGAATGATGACCGTTTCGGATTCGAATCCGATCCGAACCCGTGATTATTCGGTCCGAAGTAGTCGTAGAACTATTTCAATGGTAGTTTACACACTAGAACAGAAAGAAATCTTGACTGGCCTGTTGGTCTAGTGGTTAGTGACCCTAACTGCTATGCCGGAGATCGTGGGTTCGATTCCCACCCAGGACAAATGTTTGTGTGATGAGCACGATCATTTGTTCTGTGTCTGGGTGTAATTTATCTATAATATGTATGTATTTAGAAATATATAAGTATGTTTATCAGTTGTCTAGTACCCATAACACAAGCTCTGCTTAGCTTGGGACTAGATGGCGTTGTGTGATAGTTGTAAAAGAAAAAAAAAAAAAAAAAAAAAAAAAAAAAACGATTGCGAAAGGATCTAGTGCGGAAACTACCATAGAAATAGTTCTACGACTACTTCGGAAAATCGCTCCGAAGCACCACACCGCATCCGGGACGGGGTGATCCGACGGAGAACCAGAATTGTCGACATAGCTCACAGAATGAACAGGTTAGAGTGGCAATGGGCCATATTAGCTGTAGAACCGATGACCGGTTGTGGTAGACGTATTCTTGAGTGGAGAGTTGGAGACCCCGAATAGGCAAGCATAGGGAGCAACGATCGTCGCAGGGTGGTAGAAAAGAGTTTAGCAACTGAATGAGAGTTGCTGAGAATTGAGCTGCTAATGTTCAGCAGTGGACTGCTATAAGACGATTATGACGGAAGTCTGTTTTGCTTAACTAGTTGTCTATGGCACATCGTATATCTTCATGTGGAAGTAAACGATAGTCGCGCAACACACATAACACAAATAAGTTATATTTATCGTTCGTTGATCGCTTATTTGCAGGAACAATCACTTTGGTTAGGTTACATGGTTAATGTACCTCTAACTATGTAGTTAAGTTATAAGAAATGTAAATTAAATTTATTTATAGATAAGAAAAGGTTCACAACAGCAGTGGTGCTTGTTACTAGACAGATAGTACTCGCAGCAGCAAATGAAATCGACAAGCTGCCAAAAACTGATTTCAGGTAAAGATAATTAAGGTAAAAATTAATCCCGTCGGGGCCGCGGTATTCCCGTCGGGGCCGCGGTATTTTGTACTAGATTACGTGGCCTCGGCACAAGGGCAAAGTAGGAACATGGGTTCGGTTTTTAGTCAGTAGAAGTCTGACACTCCCCTTCGCTCTGCCCAAGAGCGGGGGGGTCATTCGATGATTTTCCACCCACCAAAAAAAAAAAAAAAAAAAAAAGGTAAAAATTAATTATTCACAAAAAGCACTGAGAAATATAAACTTTAACTATCACTTACGGGATATCTTCTGTGATTATCCATTATTAAGAGCTCTCGATAAGTATAAGTTAAATTGACAGCTTCAAAAACTGTATGACTGAAGAATATATTTTAAACTACGCCATTTGGATCTTCATGTAGCAAAATAATTATGGAAAAAGACTCAAAATGATCTGGCGATTTCGAAAAAAGGATTACTTCAATTGGCTAAAAAATAATTCGCTGTATTTCAGGGCTCAAGCGCGCGTTGTCCTCGGACAAAACTGCAAAGGGTCCTATATTGGCGTCCGGGACTACACTTACCATCCTGACTACACCAAGGACACATTTAGTACACTAGCCATGATTCAGCTGGAAATCGACCACGTGAGAAGAGGTGAAACTTCATCATCTGCCTAGCCTCTAAAATAACACAAAAAATAATAATCAAAAATTAAATATTTTATATATACATGCTCGTACATATATTCGATTATATAGGTAAGGTAGTTTTTATAGGAAAGGAAGAAGACCCAAAATGCTGCCCTGAGGAACACCTAACTGCTATTATAATAATAAACAGAATCTTTTACTTTATAAGAATTATGATTTGTGATATTTCCTTTAATGAGATAGGTACTTGGTTTCTCGTGTGGATCTAAAACTGTGTATCATAAAGTTCATAATATTTGTAGTATCCAGTTGTGTTACACAGAATCAAATGCTTGACCCTTGTATATCGTGGTAACATTTTTTCAAGTGAAACAGTTAGGTGTAATATTATTTTTTACCTAGCCTTTGTCCACAGATCCTAGTGAATGAAACTCTGGACATTCTGGTGAACTTTTGTAAAGAAAAAAAAATGTTTCAGAGTTACGGCCCATTTGTCCACCACCATCACACTTCAGAGATCAGAATTTCTTTGCAATGGTATTGTCTGACAGTAAGTTTTATTACGCATTGAATGTAAAACAGAATATTTAACATTACTTACTAATCAGTAATCATTGATACCATTCGTAAAAGACTTTTTAGCCTGTTTTGTTTCGCAAATATATTTTTTTTTTACTTTGAATTTACATTCTAAAAACCACAAGCAAGTTACAGGTCAGTCACAAACACAGAAAAGTAATTTTAAAATATGTAAAAGTTAAATACAAAAAAAAAAACAGATCAAAATGAAATTGTCGATGACATTTAATTCGGTGGAAATAGAATGAAATTATCAATTACATTAAATTAAACAGACTGAGATAGTAAATATACTATACTAGTGACCCGCCCCGGCTTCGCACGGGTACAAAAAAGGTATTAAAACCTTCCTCTTGAATCACTCTATCTATTAAAAAAAACCGCATCAAAATCCGTTGCGTAGTTTTAAAGATTTAAGCATACAGACAAACAAACAAATAAACAAATAAACAAACAAACAAACAGACGCGACTTTGTTTTATACTATGTAAGGATGTTACGAAAACTGCTGAGTCTGCTGAGTACGTTCTTCGTGCGCCTCGCTGTTTCGCAGCGTTGTTTTTGCAGCGTCTGCAAATTCTCGACATGTTCATGGGGATTTTGCTATATAGCGTAGTCGCGGGCATAACTGTTCCTTCTGGGAAGTCCATGCCTGAAAAGGCACATTTTGTGAGGGTGTCGAGGAGGAAGTACCGTCAGCGAACCAACAAAGTGTAAGGTGTCGGATCTATGGACCAGACCAACGTTTCCTGAAAATAAATTTTTATATTGTGTAGAAGACTGGTCACAATCATAAAAAAGTTTGATAGTACTCGTATTCATAACATTTCATTTTATTTCTAGATTGTAAAAAACTGAAGCTGGAAATTCACAAAATGCAATACGTTTCTCCAGAACAATGCAAGTCTTATTACAGGCGGTCAGAGGTAAGTTAACGAATCATGCTTGCGTAATTTTGCTTAGGTTTCATGGTTGGGAAATCATACTATTATTGTGGACAAAAAGCTCGTGGCTAAATAATAACAGACGCTCGGGTGGATCTTCAAGTTTACCGTGCCTGCCCATTTTTTTTTTTTTTTTGAAATGTTGCCCCACACTAGGAATTTCTCCTGTATCGTGGGTGCGTTTACAAACATTGAAACTCACATAAACAAACACGCCCAGACCCGAAACAACTATCTGTAGGCCATACAAATACTTGTTCCGTGCGGAGATCGAACCCGCGACACGTAGCGCAGCAGTCCAATCGCTTAGCCACTGCGCCAACCGTGTCGTCTGTCGCCATTACATAATTATCATGTTTCCCACGTGCTTCGAAAAGCATGTTAAACTGTTAGTCCTGTCTGTCAATTGAAGATCTTTGACAGTCGTTACAGGTCAGGGGCCTAAAGGCCCATGGCCCTTGGGTGGCATATCAACATTGGCACCAGGTTAGACACTAGCCACAACAAAAATTAGGTAAAAAAAACTTTTTAAGTTAAACGGTTTTATGTTAAACATACATTGCAATGTTTAAGATAAATGTACTAAAAACCAAAAAATAATAAAATAGATACAGTCGTGGGAATTATAAACATATGCATAGACTAGACTAAAATAAAACCGTGGGGCACGATTACTAAATTTGACCCAAGAATAATAAATAAAACAAACGGTGTGAGCTAAATAAAACCGTTTAATAATAAGGAAAGAAGGCCTGAAAGTCTGACAACCAATTTCAGCAAGGGATATGATTAATCAAACAAAGTCAGATAGGCAGTCGCTCCATGTAAAATACTGGTATTCAGCTGCATCCGATCAGACTGGAAACTGTTACCGGCATAGTTGGGAAAAGGCTAAGCAGACGATGATTATTATTGTCGATGATTTTATTATTGTATCAGATTACGATGATTATAATATTATTGTATCAGATTACGATAATTATGATATTATTGTATGAGAAAAAGTAAAGTAATCACAGTGGGCAAGTGTTTGTAACAAGTCTCGCAGATTTTATATAGTCATGAAGGTTATATCTATAAAAACGATGACTGCTGCAGCACATTTGACGACTTCTCGTTATATCCATTAAAGTCAGTTTTCTTTCGACAGTTGAACGTGGACACTTTGTGGCCATTTCACACGGCCTGCGCCAAAAGCGTTTCGGGAGGTCACTGCATCTGGCGGAGTGGGGCTATACTCGTGGTCAAAGTGGGCAGACGATGGAGACTGGTGAAGTATTATTTATCATCACTTTTAGCCCATTGCAGTACATTTTTTGTTTAATGTCGTTGACAAAGATGTTATTTTCTTTTATCGTCTGCCAGAGCCCATAGTTGATGCTTGAGGCCTCTTTGTATCTCTTCTTGTGTTCTTATAAAAAACTTTTACCTTTTGGTTACCCGATGCTGAGTGTAGGTCTCTTCCTAATGAAGACCACACCACCACCACCACGACCACTTTTAGTGGTTTTATGCCTTGGCTATCCATTTTCTTACGACCACTTTAATGAGACCGTCTGTCCTCCTAGTTAGTTGTGTACCCACATTCTTCCCTCGCGTCTGTGATCAAAACTTTTAAACACCTTCATAATCTACACACTAGGTCCATCTAAGTGGAATAGTCGGATGCATACAAACCGACTATCTTCTGGTGATGGTTTCCAGCTAGGCTTCGGGGTGTATGGTCCAGGTTGCCAGTCGCCTGCGAGGTTCCTAGACTACGGGATGTACCACGAGTGGGTGCGTCGCAACGTCGCGAGGATTGGTAGACCTGCCGTCACTGCTCTGGCTGACAATCACGTTGTGTTGCGACGAAGTAAGTTACAGTTCTGACTAGATTGGACGGAACAGCTATTACTAGCTTATATGATCCTACCCCTTTTTTGTGGGTGGGAAATCAGCAAATGACTTCTCCCGCTCTGGGCGGAGCGAAAGGGAGTGTCAGACTTCTACTGACTAAAAACCACCCATGTTCCTTTTCTAACCCTTTCTGTTCCGGAGCCGCGGTATGTCTTTCTAACAACCCGCAGACCATGACCCTACTACTTGGTTAGCTACTCACACAAGCTAGACTGACAAGTGTGTTGAGGTAGCAACTGCTGAGAACACAAGATGAAAGAAATAACCTACGGTATGCGAAGCCCAAACGGATCTAGTGGACGTTGGCAAAAAGGCTTCTAGTCTTAAATAGAACTAGGCTTGTCACGTCAACCGCATGCACGATGACAGCTAGGCAGAAGTCTCCACACGATTGTTGCCGGAAGATGACGGCACCGCCGAGGCCGGATCAGAAACAGGTGGCGAGACGATCTGGACGCGTACCGCGAAGGCTGGTTTGAGGAGGCACGAGAAAAGAGCACATGTAAAGAATTGGGGTAGGCCTTTGTCAAGCAGTGGGACAGTACAGACCATTTAAAAAAATGCAAAAGCATGGTACTCAAGCTCAAGAAAAATGTGAAGAATGTCGCTTGAAGCAAGACGTGCGTATCTCAGATGTCTAGTTGGATTAAAGTCTATGATTATTAGGGATATTTTATTGCTAATAAGAGTAAATTATGTTTCAGAATTATCCAACGTTCAAAGGTTCGGTCCTTGCGACCATGAGGAGACATACAATGAGCTCTACACTGACACCGTTACAATGTCAATGAACGTACATGGTTTAATGCAATATAACGTAAGTCGATATACTATTACCTACACAAATCTTATAGGGAAAATGAATGGAGAGGGAGAGGAAGACCAAAGAAAAGATGGATGGAGTGTGTGAGGAGTGATATGAAGGAAAAAGAAATAAATGATAACGTGACGACTAACAGGGCAGAATGGAAGACAAAAACGTGTTGCGCCGACCCCAAATGACATGGGGAAGATGAGATGAAGATGATGATGATAAACTTAAAGGGGTAATGCTGTAATAATGTACTGCTCATGAGCAATTAACTAAAAGAGGGAATGATTGGAAGAAGAAGACATGGTGTATTGACCTCAATTAATATGGATAAGGGCAGGGGAATAGGGGATCGGACTGGGTCAAAATAATATGATTCTGTTTAGTCCGTAAGTCAGATTATCGAAAAATATTGAATACGTGTTTTTTGTTTTCTCAAATCAATAAAAAATTACGAAGATAAAACGCCTCAAAGATCTTGGAGTGGGGCTTGAAACGTCACTTGTGTCGTCAAAATGTACTATCATAAGACGTCACACGAGTTTTCGAAGCACTGTATCGTCTTCATTTTAAGTTTACGTGAAAAAAGAAAAAATACGTGTCCAATAATTTTTGGAAATCTATCTGACGGACTAATTAGTTTTTTTTGTCCGATCCCCTATTATGGTGATAATAATCCGGGTAAAGCTAGTGGCGCTTGTTACGGAAAAAAAGGGAATCTTTGACGAGATATGAAACACATGTGACCAAAAGAGTTTAAACCTAGTATCAAGGGTGTAAACTTAAATGGTAGGGCACATTGCTCGCTGAACGGATGGCCGATGGGGTTGAAGTTCCGGATTGGAGCACGTCTTTGAGCGACTAAGAATAAGAAGTAAGTGTGAAGGTCATATAGATATCTGACCTCCACATTATACCATACTTTGTCTTAAAATGTTGACAAAGTCAATCCACGTTCTCTGGCCTTTCCTCTGAATGCAACTTATTAATAATATTTTTTGTTTTCACATCAGGTATCAATCATTTCGAAATATGAATACTCTTGCGTGGTATTTAAAGTGGATGCTGGAAGCTTCAAAGAGAATTTGCCGAAGATTCGTTTGCGACGATGGTGCTCTAGTCCGGTCGATATATGTTCCGGATTCGATTTCTCAGATATTAACATTAGCATAGAAGTAAATTTTACGACGAATGTCAATTTTACCGTTAGGGCTTATGGAAACTCTGTTCAGTTTTTGGATCCACTAAAAGTATATACCTACTTGAAAAAATATAATGTGCTCTCTAGTTTACCGGAAATTGTAGGTTTTCATGATACCAGAGAGGCCTATCTGAAGGTAAAGAATACTGTGGATTACCCTGCGTTTGGTTAAGGTTGATGCTCCAAGGTAGCCCGCAAAGTTCGAATTTTCTTACGTTTTTTGCAATTTACCGGTCAGTGTCAGGTTGTATGTAAAATAAAATAGGATTCGCGACCGTAATTAATATGACTTTTAGTAATAATGATTAAAATCACGTAATACGTCTCTTGAGTGACTATTTAATTAAAAAGGCATTTAAGAGACTTAAGTATATTGCAAAAAAAAAACGACAAACTACGCCAGCTACCTTGTCGCATTCACTTTAATAAGTAGTAAAAGAAAGAAAGATTCAATTGCTTTGATTTTATGATTACTAGTATAATCCTCCTACAAAACACGTTTTCGATAGAATTCTGATAAGGTTTCAAATGACTACCTCGTTATTCTAATGGTCCCAAGCGCGGCGGTTGTGCATAAGGTCTTGGGTTCAATTCCCGGGTCAGGCAATGTGTTATTGGCTGTTTTCATCAGAAAACAAATTAATTAATAAAATCGCTTTCCAATGTGATTTGAAGGAGTATTCCACGATAAAGTTTTTCTATTACTCAAGGGGTCAGATAATGTTGGCCACAGACTGTACCTACTATTAGATACTGCCTAATTCTTCAGGAATTACAGGTGAGATAATTATTATGTTATGTTGAAATATTTCTATGAATTAACTAAAATAATGTTTAAACTCAATTTGTGTTTTTTTTTATTTATGTACATAAAAATGTTCACCATTAAATGGAAATAAAGATAGGTAATTATGTTTCCTTTTGCTATTACTGAGAACGCAGTCTCGCTCAAAACTGACGGCTTATTCCCAAAGTAGGTACTCCATAAAACATACAATATTTTTAACCGACTTCCCGAAAAGGAAGGTTCTCAATTTGACGACGCGGTTGGCGCAGTGGATAAGCGATTGGACTGCTGCGTTGCGTGTCGCGGGTTCGATCCCCGCACGGAACAAATATTTGTATGACCTGCAGATAGTTGTTTCGGGTCTGGGTATTTGTGTATGTGAGTTTATATGTTTGTGAACGCACCCACGATACAGGAGAAATTCCTAGTGTGGGGCAACGTTTAAAAAAAAAAAAAAATTAGGTTTTATTCTACTCCATGATAAAATTAAAATGTTCTCAAAGTACTCCACCACATTTTAATCAACAAGCTAATTTAAATATATTAATATGACGAATTTTACCAGATACCTAAGGAGCAGAATAGGAACAATATAAAAGTATTTTTAATTATAATATAATTCCTTGGAGTAACTTGGGAATTAATGTATGAAAAGAAAAGAATGGAGGACTTCGGGAATACACCGACCCGTTGAAACAATGAGCAACCGGAACACATCAAAACAAATGAATGTAAAATTGTGATTCTAGTTATGTTATGACATAAACTATAACAAAACACACTCAACCATATTTGTATCACAATAAGCATGTTTATTTAATAGAATTAATCATTTATATACATTATACGCATATAAATAAAATCTAGGCAACTAGCATTCGTTTTTACACCGCAGTTGCTTGCGGTCTTCATTGTAGGCATTTTTTTTTTGTATTATTGTTGACGTAATAGTAGGTGCATTAAAGAACCATGGAAACTTAGTGGTAAAGTGGTAAAAATAAAAACGTATCAACACCTATGACATAGTAATAATATTGAAGTTGTGTTCAAATCCAACGTGAAAATGTTGTGAAAGTTGTACATAATCAGGAGTACTTTTACGCTCTGAAAGATTGAATGTATATTACTTTACGATAATGCATCGAAACTGTAGTTTCACGCTGAAATCATATAAAAGTGGCCATGGTCCTTTATTTCAGAAATCAGATCATGTGTTGTGTGCAAAAAAGCAAAAAATCGTGATAATTTTAATCTAAATTGAATAGGAATTACCATGTTTATCCTAAGTATTTGGTTCAGTTTCTCGTCATATTTAAGTACAGGTAAGTGCTTCATTTTACTTTACCACAATTCTTCAATTATTTATTAACAACCATCAACCACACCAGTCTTTTCAAATATGTGTTCAAAATAAAATTGCTAGTATAACTCCACAGACGTAATGTGAATTTATACTTTAACCATAATAGAGCTACAAGAAAACTAAACGGAATAAAACCGATTAATATTTTTTTAAGAAGTCAACGACCGCATGCTTCCATGTTATGAGCTAAGACATATCTGTAGTATTTCGGTGTCTTATTTTATTTGTTACTGCATAATAATTATTTTTAGTAACATCCTCAACATGCGGTATAGACAATTCTCCAGTGTCACATGTATACGAGGGCTTCGCTAATATCGAGACCTATCCATGGCTTGGAGTCCTGTTCTATCAGTACAGTAAGTATCCAACATGGGCTAGGAGTTGCCATTGCAGCAGCAGGGTAAGCATACCCTCATGGCGCTTTCCAGTATGCTAGCAGCGTAGAGTATTTCACCAAAAAAATCTAATTAGTCCGTCTGTTTAATTACCGAAAAATATTGGATACGTGTTTTTTGTTTTATCAAAAAATATTGACGAAAATAAAACATGTCAAAGATCATGAGGAGGGCTTATGACGTCACTTTCTAGCAAAAAAGTCTTCACACGACAACGCGTGACGTCACACGACTTGACACGACTTTTCGAAGCACTGTACGTATCGTCTTCATCTTTTGTTTACGTGAAAAATTAAAAAAATATGTGTACATTTTTTTTGGAAATCTATTTGATGGACTAATTAGATTTTTTTGGTGAAATACCCTATTGGTATTCTAGTGGTGGACGTCGAAATTCGAAAACGTACAAAGGTTTTCGATATTGGAAATCGCGTTACGGAACTCAAATGGAGTTGGGCAGGACACCTAGCAAGGCGCAGTGATGACAGGTGGACTAAGGCTATCACTGAATGGCGTCCAAGAACTGGAAAAAGAAGTGTGTGTACCATCGGGGGAAAAACCTGGATGAGGCTGGCACAGGACCGTGGAGAATGGCACAAGAAAAGGGAGGCCTATGCCCAGCAGTGGGTGAGTTCAGGCTGTGGATGATGATGATGTTTGTGAGGTCTTGAGGCGTAGAAATAATTTGCAACTTCTTGAAGATTCAACTTTTTTTATTTTAGTCGTTTTACAAAATTCGAGGTGCGTTGGGTGCGGGAACAATAGCGTATATAAAAGGTTTGAAAAGAAGGGAAAATGGCGATGACGACGACGGAATTGCGGGCCTCTCATTGGCTGCCGACAGATATCACGTCATTTTGAACCAATGGGAAGCCTTGAATATGATGTGATCTTGTGATGAGATGATGGTCCCCTACTTTTAGGGTTGCCAGATGGATCGTAGGGTTGCTAGCGTAAACATGCCCCCGGCCTTGGAAGCACTGGCGTCCAACAGTCACTCTTCAATAAACAGCGGACAAATGCGTGGGAATGCGCGTCTGATAACTCCTGATGCAGTCTGTATATCAGCTACCCTGGCCACTCCATCCTTCCCTGGTCTTATGGAAATGATTCGTCCCAAATTCCATTTTAATGGCGGCGTGTGATCTTCTTTAATGACGACTAATGTATTAGGTTGAAGATCAGTCGTATTCTCCTTCCATTTATTCCTGACCTGCATCTCTGAGATGTATTCCTTGCTCCAGCGATTCCAGAAGTGTTGTCGTATCTGTTCGAGTCTCTCGTAGCGTGTTAATCGATGAACAGGAACATCAAGCAGCTCTGTGGATGCCGGCGCTGTGAGGAGACGACCAACTAGGAAATGGGCAGGAGACAGAGGAATGAAGTCGTTGGGATCGGTAGACATGGGACTGATAGGTCGGGAATTGAGAATGGCTTCGACCTGTGATAATACCGTACTAAATTCCTCAAATGTAAGGTGAGCATTACCAACCACTCGTAGCAAGTGATGCTTGCACGATTTAACTCCAGCCTCCCACAACCCACCAAAATGAGGCGCATAAGGCGGGATGAAAGTAAATTTTATATCTTGGCTAGTCGCATAATCAATAATAGCAGGGGAACAAGTAGATAAAAATTTTGAGAATTCATTGGCTACACCTACAAAATTTCTACCATTATCCGACATAATCTCAGCGGGTTTACCGCGTCGAGAAATCAGTCTCTTCAGCGCTAGTAGATAAGCATCACTGGACAGGTCACTCACTAGTTCTAAGTGCACCGCACGAGTCACGAGACAAACAAATAAACATATGTAACCCTTCACTAACCTTGAGCCTCTGCCTTTGCGATTTAAAGTAAAAATAGGTCCAGCGTAGTCTACTCCGCATCTTAAGAAAGGAAAGGTTGGGGTTATTCTTTCCTTTGGTAAATTTCCCATAATCGGCGACAGGGTTTTGCCTCTCAATCTGGTACAGATAACGCAAGTGTGTACGGTGCGCCTAGCCAGGTCCCTTCCACCTAGCGGCCAGTATGACTCACGCATGTTATACAACAACGACTGCGGTCCAGCGTGCTGTAGCTGTATGTGTTCATAACGAAATAATAACATTGAAAACCTATGTTTAGACGTAATTAAACTAGGATGTTTTTTATCGAAACTGAAGTTAGGTGAGTATTCAATTCTTCCCCCAACTCGTACTATGTTATTGTTATCCATAAATAAATTAAGTTTACTTAGATTATGTTTAGATTTTACATAACTATTATTTTTTAATAATTTATATTCGTCTGGGAAGGACTCTTGCTGAGACAGTCTTAAGAGTGTTAAATTTGCTTCCCTCAGCTCATCGACCGTAAGAGGTCCACGGCGAACATTATGTGGATTTACGTGTGTTATAAATAAAGCGTAGAATGTAGGCACACGTGCGCTTCATACGGTTAAATTGAGAAAATCTATCGAAAGGAAATAATGAGATTTCACTCGCTGTGAGTAATGAGTGAACCACCTTAGACTTGATTTCCGGTAAATCATCTGTCCGTAATGTATGTACCCTTTCTGATATTGCCTGGCTCGAACAAAATTTTGAATCGTGTAAGAAGGAAGGTCCCTGCCACCAGAGTGTGGAAGATTGAAGATCGTCCAAGCTAACACCTCGTGACACAAGGTCCGCAGGGTTCTCCTTACCACTTACATGACACCATGGAAGATCTTTAGCGATTTCATGAATTTCAGCAGTACGATTTTGCACAAATGTTTTTAATTGGTTGGGTGACATACGTAACCAACCCAACACAATAGTTGAGTCGCACCAAAATACTACATAATCAACCTGACAGTTAATGGACTCACGTACTTTGTTATATAATCTAGCGCTTAGTAACCCTAGTAGCATTTTTGTTGGCATTTGTTGGCATTTAGTTGGGCCACATACATTTTTGTTGGCATTTAGTTGGGCCACATACCTCGTATGTGGCCCAACTAAATGCCAACAAAAAATGCTACTAGGGAATGCCCCGCACAATTCTAGCTTCGGAATACTTATCGGTTTAAGCGGCGCAACCTTACCCTTAGAACAATATAATCTAACAGTGATCGATGAGTCACGATTGACTGTGCGCATATAAATACATGACCCATATGCAGATTCCGACGCATCCGAAAAAATATGCAACTCCACTCGTTCAGGGTCACTGCCTATGACATGTCGCGGCACGCGTACATTGTTGAGAATATCTAACGAACTACAAAACCTGTTCCAAGTTTGTATGACGTCAGAAGGAACTTCGTCATCCCAACCTATTTTCAACAACCATAGCCTTTGCAATAGTATTTTAGCTGACATAATCATTGGACTAAGTAACCCTAAAGGGTCAAATATTTGCGCGACATTTGACATGATATAACGTTTAGTAATCTTATCGTTATTATTTTTAAATTGCGTACTAAAATTAAATTCATCACTAAAGTTAAACCAACCTAAACCTAATATTTTTGCGTTAACATTTTCGCCTAATGTTAATTGCTTACTTATTTCAGGTAAGTTGTTTTCCGTGTTATCTAACTTAAAATTAAAAATCCATTTACGTAACGGAAAACATCCGGAACTTAAAACTTTATTTACATTTCGACAATCCTCTAATAATTTATTTTTACAATTATTTGACGTAATTAGATCGTCAACAAAAAAATCCTCCTTTATAATTCTGCTGACGTCACGATCCGCGCAATCAATCGCTAACTGTTTTAGACACCTGCAACTTAAGAATGGCGCCGATGCGGTTCCGTAGGTTACGGTATTGAGTCTATAAACACTAATAGGTTCAGACGGTTCGTCACGCCACAAGATTAGTTGAAGGTCACGCTGATCTTCATGAGTCAGGCACTGTCTGTACATTTTTTCAATGTCGGCGCAGGCTGTATATTTATGTTGCCTAAATCGTAATAAGATGCTAAAAAGATCACCCTGTATCGGCGAACCTACCATCTGCAACTCATTAAGCGAAATGTTATTACTGGACGCTGCACTAGCGTCAAATACCACGCGTAACTTAGTTGTGGTGCTGTGTTCACGAAATACTCCGTGATGAGGTAAAATATAATGAGGCGTGCCATAGTTGTCCACACGACTCATATGACCTAGGCTAAATATTCGTGAATAAAGTCCCTATAAAGCGTTCTATAATCATTATTGCGTAATAAACGCTTTTCAAGGGCTAGAAACCGACGTTCTGCTAAAGAGTATGTTTCACCTAATGTATCGGGCGATTTTTTAAAGGGTATGCGTACGCAGAACCTTCCGTCACTATTGCGCGTAGTATTGTTGACGAAATGTTCCTCGCAAGCACGCTCCTCATCAGTGCGCGTATCCCGACACACAGACACCTCTTCAAGCTCCCAGAACTGCCGTAATTGCGCATCAATCGACTGATTAAAATTACACTGAATGTACCTATCATGCGAAGTAGAACAAACAGGCCCAGAAACTATCCAGCCCAGTTTTGTATCTAATAAAAATGGCCCACTAGGTAATTTAATCTTCTTATTATTCATTAAATCCCAAAACTTATCAGCGCCTATCAAAATATCAATATTCTGAGATTCGAAAAACTGCGGGTCAGCTAACTGATAATGTTTGGGAATATTAAAATGCGTAAAAATTGGCGTTGCAGGCAACGCCGATGTAATGTTAGGTAAAACAAAACATTGTAAATGCGTAAGGAAGTTACAGGTGCGTGACTTAATCTCAACATCACAGATTTGCGTAGATTGTGTGATCGAGTTGCCGACACCTCTTATTTCTTGAGTGGACTGTAAGACTGGCGCTTGTAATTGATCGCATAATTTTTTAGTAATAAAACATCGCTCACTACCAGAATCAAGGATCGCACGAACGACGTGATAATTATTGAAATTATCGGCTATCTCGATTAGCGCGGTCGACAACAAAACTGGTTTTAATACAGCTGATTGAGCGCATTGAATGTTTATGTGTGCCTTATTTGCTTGTATTATCGGTACATGTGAAGATAGGGAAGAGGTGGGCCCGCGCAGGTCAGATGCCACTGGAGGGGGCAAGGCACCCGCGGTGGCCACCGCAGTCGACACCTCACTTGCGCGAGACGTGTGAAGTGTAACTATCTCCTGCGAATTATTATGATTATCGGAATGCACTAATGAGTTGTGTTTTTTGTTACACATTCTACACGGCCCGAACCTACATTTCTCCAAGTCATGATCGGCACGTAAACAATTCATACACAGTTTTTTGTCGTTAATGAACTTAAGTTTTGATTCTAAGTTATAATCTATAAACTTCTGACACGAATATAACGGGTGCTTATTGTTACATAACAAACATAGGCGCGTAGTGAACGTACGGTTCCGTTCTTGTGGCTTATTGCTGGAAACGTTACAGTGAACTTTATTATTGTGCGAATTGTGTTTTTTATTATCAACGTGAGTGGAATTACTGCTTTTGTTATAATGCGAAACTTGCAATGTTTCCAGCATGTCAGCTCGATCTTTGAGGAACTTCAATAAATCAGACACCTTTATACGTTTGTTAGGTTCACCATTTGCGGAAAATAATGTGCCTTTGTGTTGTTCCCATTCACGCTCTGTAGTATGATCTAACTTAGATACTACCATGTATATAACCAAGGTATCCCACGAGTCTATAGGCTCACCGAGAACTTGTAATGCGCGTAAGTTTTTAAGTACGGTGTCTATTAGGTTTTTAATTGAAGTTGATGATTCCTTGGTTATATTTGACATTGTAAATAGGGATTTCACATGACTATGCACCAACAACCTACTGTTATTGTATCGATTGAGAAGCAATTCCCATGCAACCGAATAATTATCACTAGAAAATTCCAATGAATTTATAACTAACTCCGCGCTGCCTTTTAGCGATGATTTTAAATAGTGATACTTTTCTATGTCACTCAGTTCACTAGAATTATGCACCAATGCGAGAAAAGAATCCCTGAACTGTGACCATTGCTCGTATGAGCCGTCAAATGTGGGCATAGCAATAGTAGGGAGTTTAATTGTTCGTGACTTGTGAGCACACTTAGTAGAACAGTCTGCAGGGCTATTATTTTTATTCAAAATGCATTCCGCTTGCGACATTATGGTATAGTAGTTGTCCTCAAACTGCTCTCGTTTAGTTAGTTCCTCGTCTACCAGCGCTTCAGGGACCGATTCCTCGAGCTGAGTTTGAATATTATTGAATTCATCGAATAAATTACTTGCCCCTTGTATCCTTAATTTCAAATCTATGCGGTCTTGATTAGAAAGGTCTTCATTTACCAGGCTATGTATATAATTAATAAATCTTGTAAACCTTCCCTTTACTATACCCCTTTTTTTCACTAGATCCCTTAAGACTTTGTCATTATAAACACTAGGTATAGGGGATTTATCGCGAGATTTGAGCCAAGACGGGATTAGGGTTGCTTATTTTCACTAGGGGAACTTCAGAATCGCTCATTTTGGTAGGCAATAGGAAGATGGAGTACTCACGGTTCAAATGTGACGCTGATGACGTCGCAGATTGCGGAGTAGTTGGCACGTCACGAATCAGACACACAAGTTCTCACTGAAATTATACAAATAGCACGGTATTACACAGTGGAAATGGAGTCACAGGGGAATTAGGCAGGATGGCTGACCGTACCTCCAACGGGCATTGATGTGCTGGTCTGCTGGACTGCTGGTTCCTTTTCTGGCGCTTTTATAGTTGCTTCGGCTCGAATGGATCAAGATGTTTGTGAGGTCTTGAGGCGTAGAAATAATTTGCAACTTCTTGAAGATTCAACTTTTTTTATTTTAGTCGTTTTACAAAATTCGAGGTGCGTTGGGTGCGGGAACAATAGCGTATATAAAAGGTTTGAAAAGAAGGGAAAATGGCGATGACGACGACGGAATTGCGGGCCTCTCATTGGCTGCCGACAGATATCACGTCATTTTGAACCAATGGGAAGCCTTGAATATGATGTGATCTTGTGATGAGATGATGGTCCCCTACTTTTAGGGTTGCCAGATGGATCGTAGGGTTGCTAGCGTAAACAGATGATGATGATGATTCTAGTGGTATGACCGTTGAATTGACAAGTCACGAGTTCAAACCGAAGACCGAACCTTTCGAATTCATGTGCGGTATTTTTCTATTTTCTACACACATTTGTTTCTATATTTTAAACAGCTTTTGATGCAGTATGTTTTTGTTTTCTTTTGTAACGTCACTACCAAAATAATTGAGGTTATATTTCTCTTTCTTCAGAAAACCAAAGATATACAACTGCAGTAGTCCTCGTAACCAGACAGATAGTTATTGCAACGGCCCTTGAAATCGACAAGCTGCCTAAAAACGACTTCAGGTATGGTAAAAATTTGGGCTGCGGGATGTCCACAGGATACCGCGGCCTCGACCTAAAGAGCTAAGAAGGAACGCGGGCAGTTTTTAGTCAGTAGAAATCTGACACTCCCTTTCGCTCTGCCCAAGAGCGGGAGGGATTATTTGAAGATGACCACCCAAAAAAAAAAGATGGTATGGTAAGAGTCAAGGTGTTGTTTTTACCACTTAGTACCTTTTCGCTACATAATTAGTATTTAAAGAGATTCGAGGATCTCTAGTCTAGAGGATGTCTAGGCCCTCTACATCAAGGGTCGTCACTCGTCGGGTAGTTTCTCGAGATCATGATAAACATTCGAAGAGATCAAGATACATTATCAAAGTGGCAGATCGTTACAATAATTATTCGATGAGGTAGACAAGGTATCCTCCTTTGGTTGTAATGAAACAATAGTCTTCTAAGACTGTTTTATTATATTTATTTATTAAAACTTTATGCACTAATAAAAAGCCATACAAAGGCGGGCTTCGATCACAATCCTGACTGACTGGCCTGTTGGTCTAGTGGTTAGTGACCCTAACTGCTATGCCGGAGGTCGTGGGTTCGATTCCCACCCAGGACAAATGTTTGTGTGATGAGCACGATCATTTGTTCTGTGTCTGGGTGTAATTTATCTATAATATGTATGTATTTAGAAATATATAAGTACCTATGTTTATCAGTTGTCTAGTACCCATAACACAAGCTCTGCTTAGCTTGGGACTAGATGGCGTTGTGTGATAGTTGTGGAATATTATTATTATTATTATTATTATTATTAATCAAGGGACCTGCCCTTACTGCCCCATCTCCAATTACACCCTTTATACCATTCCATTTAATTCCTTTGTTTTTTTTTGGGGTGGGTTATCATCTAATGACTCCTCCTGCTCTGGGCAGAGCAGTAGGTAAGGAGTGTCAGACTTCTACTGACTAAAAACCACCCATGTTCATTCTTAGCCCTTTGTGACGAGGCCGCGGTATCTCTTTCGAACAACCCGCAGTTCCATTTAACCCCTTTAATCACAATTTCCAGAACTAGAGCACGCGTAGCCATAGGACATAACTGCACCGCGGGTCCAGGTGTGCCCATTCGCGCCTACAGCTACCACCCGGACTACTCCAAGAACACCTTCAGTGCAATAGCCTTGATTCAGCTGGAAATCGATGATGTTACTATCAGTAAGAAATCCTACTAATCAAAAAAGTCAAAGTCAAAATTCATTTATTCAAACTAGGCTGATAATCAGCACTTTTCGTAGGTCAAAATTTACTTTACTTTACTACAGTGAAACTTGGCTAACTCGGACTTGGATAAGTGAGAAACCTCTTATAACTTTACTGGAACTCATACTGAGACATGAGACAGATTTGGATATCTGAGACACATTTAACCAGGTTTCACTGTATTTACATTTTTATAAGACAGTCCCCCAAAAACGCCCACCCATCGACACTTCCTAGTGTTTAGCTGGAAAGAAGAAGTGGCGGAACAAACTCCCCAGTACACATCTGTCTGTTAGGTTGGTTAGAAGAACCAGACTCGATACAATAGCAAGGTGTCAGTTAAATTTAAGATTTACTACAGACACAATCAGTAATAAACAAAAGTATATATATAACAATAAACAATGTAAAACACTACAAATGTAAAAAATAATTTCATAAATGCAAAAGTTTGTAAGGATAGATGACTGTTTGTAACTCTTTCATGTAAAAACTGCTCACAGGATTTCTAGATGAAGATACACAGACAGTTAAAACCTGGATTACTGTACTTCCAAAAGTCAGTGTTTGACTTTTCTTGGCAACGACTTTTGTAAGGAAACTTATTTGCCGCTTTTAAGTGTTTTACTATCTCTGAAGATTCTGGTTCTCTATTTCAATTGATGCTAACTTTGTTAGTATAGCTTATTATTTCTTAGGCCCATTGTAAGTACATCGTTTCAGCGTTGCGGCCCATTTGTCCACCACCAAAGATGTTGTAGTTTCAGAAGGAGAATTTCTTTGCTATGGTGTTATCTGAAAGTACGTATTTCACCAGCAATAAGATCAGTGTATGACTTACTAGGGCATTTCCTTTCGGCATTGCCACGCAATTCTGCCTTGTAACACAAAAACCTTTTGTTAGCCGTTCACTCAGCCACTCCACATGACCAAACCATCTAACCATACTCTTTTCAATATTTTTCACTACATCTTCTTTCTCGGAGTGGCGACCGCGAACCGGTAGGCGTTGCGTTGGACAGTCTCCCACTAGGTAGACCGATCACCTGGTGAAGGTTTTGGGGACCCGCTGGATGCGAGACCCACGGGACCGGTCAATGTGGCGACAACTGGGGGAGGCCTATGTCCAGCGATGGAGGTCTTTTAGCTGAAATGATGATACCGCTAACTACTCGAATATTGCCAAATAAATTAAAATAATACATTATTTAATTTTGACATACGGGGCTGAAACGTGGACACTAACGATACGGTTGGTCCATTTTAAAGTGGCTCAGCGAGCTATGGAGCGAGCTATGCTAGGGGTCTCTCTCAGGGATCGCATCCGAAATGAGGTGATCCGACAGAGGACCAGAGTTGTCGACATAGCTCACAGAATAAGTAAGCTGAAGTGGCAGTGGGCCGGCCATATTAGTCGCAGAACCGATGACCGTTGGAGTAGACGTGTTCTTGAGTGGAGACCGCGAATCGGCAAGCGTAAGATGGGACGCCCGCAGGCTCGGTGGAGCGATGATCTTCGCAGAGTGGCTGGTAACAACTGGATGAGAGTTGCCGAAAATCGAGTTGAGTGGCGTAAGATTAAGGAGGCCTATATCCAGCAGTGGATTGCAATAGGCTGATGATGATGATGACAATTTAATATTTTCCCAGATTGCAACCGCTCCAAGATGAGGCTACACAAGATGATGATCGTGTCAACAGCAGAGTGTCAGAGTTTTTACAGGCGGACAGAGGTAATGCTTTAGAACTTTACAGATATAAGGAAGGTCAAATTAAAGATGAATGGCTTGTGTGAGGAAAGATAATTATGAAAGAAAAAAGATGGCGCAATGATTGACAGGGGACAAGAAGGAGAAAACGTGTTGCACTGAGTACTGCGGGACAGAGATAGACGAAAAGTACCAACTAAAGGGTGATAACTTGTCACATCTTACCGTCAGCCTTCTTTTTGGAATAAGGAAATCCATCAAATGACTCCTCCTGCTGTGGGCTAAGCGGAAGGGAGTGTCAAACTTCTACTGACTAAAAACCACCCATGTTCCTTCTTAGCCCTTTGTGTCCGGGACCGCGGTATCTCTTTCGAACAACCCGCAGCCCCAGTAGGCGTCGTCTCGAACGAACGCGCCGCAGCGTGCATCGCAAGTGAGAACACTCCAATCTTTGTCTGGAGGAGTAGCTACTACCCTATATATGTATTTATATTGTCGGAATTGCGGAACCAAGTAACATAAGTACGTGTTACTTGACTCAAGTCTAAGGTCATGTACGGAGCGATGAAGCTGGTTTTCATTTTACAGCTGGATATAGAATCTTTGTGGCCAACACACACCGCCTGTGCCCGAAGCGTGACGGGAGGTGACTGCGTCTGGCGGAGCGGGGCTATACTCGTAGTCAAAGTGGGCAAGCGATGGAGTCTGGTACTTATATTTTACTATATCTATGCCTTCAAACACTTATTTCTTATATTTTTACAATATTTCTTTAAAAAAATAACCTAATAATTAATAACATTTAGAAATATAAAAAATAGAATCCCACTGGTATTGGAAACAGGGGTTCGACCCAGTGATCAGGGCTCTTGAGAGAGAAACCTCCTAACAATAAGCACCGTATCCAGAAGTACTATAGTGTTTTATTAAAACGCTTGATCCAGCTGCCAAGCGAAAGCGTCCTTAGATGTTGAGGCTCTTGGCTATTAACCTATTGGCCAACACGACTATTGGACTTGAACTGTTAATCTTTCAAGTCCTATAGTGGTTCATCATACCGCTAAAAAACTAACCCCTGGAGACGAATTTCATGGCCCATATGGTAATATTTGATCCCAATGGAGACTCTAGTTGGCTGCTGCAGATCCTGAGTAAATGGGGCGTAATCGACTCTGAGCCCCAACGGAGGACATGCAATGCCTTCACTCCTGCCCGTTGTGCATAACCAAGTTCACTCTTCAGGGCTGAACGACAGAGCTGTCCAGGTTGCTACAAACTGGTCTGAGATCTATCTATATATCTATATAAATAAAAAGAGAAGTCCTGACTGACTGACTGACTCATCAACGCCCAGCCCAAACCCTTGGACCTAGAAAGCTGAAATTTTGCATAGAGGTTCCCTTTATAATATAGACAAGGAATAAGGAAGGATTTTTCGAAATTCAAACCCTAAGGGAGGTAAATAGGGGATGAAAGTTTGTATGGAAAATCGTCATTTTCACGCGGGCGAAGCCGCTGGCAAAAGCTAGTAAGTCATAGAATTGAGAAGACGCAGACGACTGCAGTAGTCGTCTCACAAAGCTGAGCCAGTTTGGCCACTTTTCCCAAATATATTAGGGTTGGTTTCCAGCTATGCTATTATACGCTCAAATATATTAATCTTTCCTGCAGCTGGGCTTCGGCGTGTACGGTCCAGGTTGCCAGGCGCCTGCGAGGTTCCTAGACTACGGGATGTACCACGAGTGGGTGCGGCACAGCGTCCAGAGGATCGGAAGACCTGCCATCACCAAAATAGCGCGAAACCACGTTGTGCTGAGGAGAAGTGAGTTGATTTCTAACCGACTTCAAAAAAGGAGGAGGTTGTCAATTATTTTTCTTACGGATTCTTTTTTCATTCGGAAGTCTGTGGCAAGGAAGTCTATGAAGCATCACCATCAGCTCCTGAGATATGCAACACCACATTTAAACTCCAGGGCACAGTCATCTATGAATCTCCACCTGAACAAGTTTTCCAAGCCTTGGCTAACCTGTGTCCGGTCAACCTGTTGGGTTAAAGCCATTAACTTACCATATTGTTCACAGGTCTATCGAATATTCAAAGATTCGGTCCGTGCCTAAAAGATGAGATGATAAAAGAGTTTTACACCGATACCACGGAGATCCTGCGCAAGCACACAGGCGGGCCCCGACGACAGGTTCTCCCGGGCAAATCCCATTTTAACGTAAGATCTCTATAAGGGTTTATTTCATCACCACTGAGTGACTGCTCTCAAAACGGTGAAGGAAAACATCGTGAGGTAACCGGCATGTCTTAGAACCAAAAAATTCGAAGACATGTCGTGCCCTTAAAGCGAAAACCAACTAAAGTCACTTATGGGCAAAAATGAGTTACCGTTATAATCTCCTTTTCAAGATCTACATACTGGTAAAACCCGTTTTCCGATTTGACACTCCGTTCTGGATTTAGCTTTTAGCTAAAGTAACATAACAGTGAGATTTTTTAAATAAAGAACAGTAAAAACCCAATAAGTGTCAGTTAAAGCAAAGTTTCTGCCCTGTAAACAATATTTTTCGTCAGGAAAAACATTTAATTGCCGTTTAAGTGGTTTTGGCATGATTCAAGTTAGATGAACAATTGAGTAAAGAGACTAAAGATTTCTACTTAATTTCAGCAATTACCAATTAGGTGAACATACAAATTTCATTTATTTGAATTCGTAAAAAACTGCTATCCAAATTCTATTCTTCAAAAGATAAGAAAACATTGCGGCTACAGGAAAAACCACTTATCTGCTGCAGCACTTATCAAGCAAATGCTTAATTTTTCCTACTTGTTTTGAGAATTAAGTTATTTTTTCTTTTCCACCCAAATAATGAACACAATAAGAAATCATAAATACACGTACTCTACTCAATTATCAGGTATTTTAATAGAAATTTTACGATACACGATTTTCTCGAAACTACATTTTATGCAGTTAGTTGGGTTTTGAAGTAAGGGCACGATGTGACATCTGATCTACCAATCCGCACTGGGTCCGCGTGGTGAATATTGGGTTTTTCCATCAGATTTTTTTCAGAAACAGAAACGAAGTTTGGATTTATCCCCGGTTCGCTCCCTATTACATGGAATTTAAACATATAACTGCCGAAATGTGAATGTACTAATAGGTATCTACACTGCCTAACCCTTTGGGAATTACAGTTGTGATGTTATGTTATGTTCAGGGTATTGACCCGTCGGGGCTGCGGATTATCGAAAGGCATAACGCGGCCTCGGCACAAGGGCGAAGACGTAACACGGGTGGTTTTTAGTCAGTAGAAGTCTGACATTCCCTTCCGCTCTGCACAAGAGCGGGAGGAGTTATTTAACGATTTCCAAACCCCCAAAAAAAAAAAAGGGTATTGAGTGAAGTTCTGTAATAAGACCAATAAGGGACTTGATGGCCATAGCGTGGTGCTTTAATACCTTGTCTGACGCATTTTTGTAAAGCTTAACTGGCCAAGTGCATCATGAAGGGTTCGGGACTTGCACATGAAGGGTTCCGTACCATTGTAGTAGATATTGAGAGATTTTTATGTTATTATAGCACCATAGACTTCTTATAGGTTTTCCTGTAATCTGTTGAACTAATTTTTGTATGTTTTTCAGAATTTTAGACTCAGTAGTTTCGGAAATAAGGGGGTGGGGGAATGGTCGGACAGACAGGCAGACAGACACACGAGTGATCCTAAAAGGGTTTCGTTTATTCCTTTTGAGGTGCGGAACCCTAAAAAGTGACTAACTTTTAACTTGTTTCACAGTTAACAATAGTGGGGGATGTGGAATACAGCTGTGTCGTCTTCAGAGCAGACTATAACCCCAGAATAAACGTAGGAGACAAGGAACCACTCCTGCGCCTGCGACGATATTGCACCGGGGATGGGCAGACTGGCAACTGCTACACGGGAGCCCAATTCATAAAGATAGACTTCTTCGTCGAAATCACATTCGAAGAAAATCTTGTTTTCACCGTCAAAGCTTACGGGCGACGGGTTAGATCCATCGACCCTCTTGTGGCACATAAATACGCTAATACACGATCCAATTCATATCCAAGTTTATTCAATTTTACGACGTATAGAGAAAGTTTTAAAGGACTAATTAAAGATAACACATACCCTTTGTATGGTAAAAAGAGTATGACATCAAGAGCTGTAACCGGATGGATAAAACCAAATGGTAGAAAACATAACCCTTTCCTTGCAGTCGTGTAAAAATAAAAACTACTTTCGAAATTCGATGACTTTGTTTGTTTCATTGCATTTTTAACCAACTTCCAAAAAGGAGGTAGAGAGAGTAGGTTCTCTAATCGTGTGTATGTATTTTTTTTAATGTATTTCCGCGCTTATATCCATCAATTTTGGACCGATTTTCAATGAATGAATATTGAAATACTCTGCTCTAAGAATTTCTTGTAAGTTGTACCGGTCATCTTAGTATGACATAATATAATATTTATTGACACCCAGTATTGTAACATAACATCACGACTGTTAGAAAAACAAATAGGTAGAGGTGTAGGTATAACCCCCCCCCCCCCCGCTCTTGGGCAGAGCGAAGGGGAGTGTCAGACTTCTACTGACTAAAAACCAAACCCATGTTTCTTCTTCGCCCTTGTGTCGGAGCCGCGTTATCATTTCGATAATCCACAGCCCCGACGGGAACAAATACATAGCTCAATTTGAATTCAAAAGGAATGCTTTATTTGTCATTAGTTATAGATATAGTTTTACATAACAATTAAGTTAAGGATTAAGTAATTAAGGCGTATTTATCGCATTGGGGTTAACCTGTAATGGACCTGTAAGTGGAAAATAACTAAATAAAAGCAGCATAAAAACTACAGATATGACGAGGTAATCGCGATAGGGCATCACATCGCGAATCGTGTACTCCTGCTTATCTGACATCTGTACGTGCCTTCGCGACGGTCTACCATCAGATATCACTTGTGTCATAAGTGGACACTTCAACAGTCTGAGGGAGTTCTAACCGATTGGATAGAAATAGGGTGCGGTTATTAGAAAGAGATTACTAGCAAATGAGTATTGCCCACATGTTTTATGAAATAAGAGAAAAATGGCAAAAAAAAAACTTAGGTTAAAAAAAATCTTTTACAAAGTTGTAGGTAATTTTTAATATTTTTTTTTTTATTTTACCCTTTTTCTTGTGGTCTCATACAAAATACTTGTATAGTTTTTTACACTGTGTCTATTTAAGAGTATAACATACACATTTATACAAAGGAAACAAAAGCATATTGAAGTAGATAACTAATTAACATTTAAATCGAACCAGTATAGCTCCCGGCACGTAACTTGGCAAGGTTTCGAAATTCGAATTCAAAGTTTGCGAATCGTGCACTTTGTGCCACGAAAAGTGGTCACTTTTATTGCTTGTCATTATTCTATGGTTATTGACATAATTTATTTTTAATAATGAAGTTAAAGAAAGGTGAAGACTTTGTGACATTTATTAGGTGTAATGAATAAAAATATGCATTTAAAAGTAAAACAAAATTTAAAACAACAAAAACTAAATTTAAAACACAACGACAACTCAAATTCGTAACAAAAAGTAATAACAAAAACAACACAACTTTCGTGCACCGCAAGTGTAATCGCGAGCGAACGGAACGTATGCATTTGAATGCACCAATCGCACGCGCGGATGACGCTACTTCATACCCCGCGCCCCGCTTGACCGCCAAAGAGACCTAAAAAATTACTTCTGCGCAACTAACAACTCTTGCCAAGTTACGTGCCGGGGACTATAATCAGAAATCAAAATGGTTTAGCTTTCGATTATAACTATTATAAAGGTGCGTACAGATTATATAACATGTTGTATATTAACTTGTGTTTTATAACAAGTTATATAACATTTGTAACAAGACGTTCAGGCTCCAGATCACTGAAACATGTTGTATATCAAAAGTTTCCTATCATGTTATGTTATAAATTAATGATCTTTACGCACCTTAAGATTGTTAGTTTCACAAGCAACACCCATTCATAGGGTTTGGCGGTGATTTGCATTAAACCGTTTACAAATACTTTAACTTAATTTTTATTCTTTCTAATCAAAACTTGCAACAATTTATTTTAGTTAGGTAACATTAAGAAATAGAAGTACCGACTTTGTCAGTGTTGTAATAGTACATTATGATATAAGTGCGGTAAGTTGAAAATTACAGCCGAGGCGATATTGCTAGCCCGAGCTGTAGGCGAGGGCTACAAGAGAGCAGAGGCTGTAATTATCAAAGCGCACGTATGTCATACGACGTTTTATAACACATTTGCGAGGAAATAAATAAAACTCGGACTTTCTTAAACGAATAAATCTTTTACTTGTTCACAAATTAGCGATGCGCGGGCATCAGTGCTTTTTTTTTAAGGCAACGGTACAAAAACAGCCAGTATTACTTACTAATAAAGTAAATTAATATTTTTTTGTTTCTGTTACAGATGTAATTTACTGTCAAAATGAATTAAATTAAAGAATTAAATGTTTATTTTTTATATTTTATCTCCCATAGTTAATTTTATTCATAAAATATTGACCACTTTTCTGACATAAAAACTTTTTGATTTGCTTTCTTTGCTTTTTTTTTCTTAAGATTTAAAAAAGTACCGTTGGTTTTAGACGGAGCAAGATAAACCGTACGTGTTACCTTATTAGAAAGAAACTCGTGCGTTTTACTTTACGATTACGCACAAGTACGTAATGACATACATTACGATATTGAAATTGGTGAAATAAGAGGCCCTTTACGAGCAAATGTGTTATAAAATAACTTTTCAAATCAGTTTATAGATGACGGATAACACTACTTAAGGATAACAAATAATAATAAATATTATAAGGTAACATACATACAAAATACGAACGAATTCTTTGAATTGAGAATCTCCTCCTTTTCTGGAAGCCGTACTTTTTAAAATATGGTTTCTGAGTTACTGACACACCACCCTACAAGGAGGCAATTTTTTAGGCTCACTGATTTGGAGCTTACTTTTTTTGAGTATCAGATATTCATATTAGGTACATTATCCTCCTTTATAACATAGTCTATACAACCCTAAATCTAGAATGTACCTTTACCGTACCAAATATATGTCACATTAGACAACCACGGCTTTACTAGTTCTTTAGTAGCATTATAACTTATAATAAGTGGATGTTCTTTAAAACGATTCAAGTACTTACTTGCTAATAAGGGATCGATAAATGCCGCTTCTTTTCCGTAAGCTGTAATTTGCAATCTAACAGTTTTTATGAAAGCAATTTCGACATAGAAGTGCATCTCCATGTGTCCAAATCCGTAGCATAGGTTACCACCACCCGAACACCACCGACGAATTCGCATCTTTGGCTTCTTACGAGTGTTGTAACCTTTTCTCTTGTCATAGTCAGCTCTTAATATCACGCAAGAGTATTCCACATCCGCAATTATAGTCAACTGTAAAGCAAAGAAAGAAATTTAAATTAAAATAACACAGCATATAAAAAATATTTTGCAAAAAAAAAACTACTTCCAAAAACACTAAAAAAGTCTAAAATTACTAAGTCCGTGACTGTTTCATTGCCTTTTTTGCCACTGACTTCTGAAAGCAACCTCTTCCCCCTTTTTTAAAGTCGGTTAAAAAATCGGTAACACATTTTTAAAAGGTGTATCCTTCGCAGTCGTTACGAGTAATCAGAAGCTGGGTAGTCTGACCACCAGTCTTACCAAGCAGTATCGTATTACCATAATTACTGGGCTATGGAGGTCAGAAGGCAGCTAGCTAGACAGCTAGACAATTAATCGGAAAGTGAGTAAAATGAAGATAATATGCAGCGCCGACTCAAAATAAATTGGGATACGTGAAGGAGAAAAGAAATGTGGATCGACATAGTTGCCATTGGGGCAAAAATCTGGATGAGGCTGGCACAGGAACGCGAAGATTGGCACCATAAAAGAGATGCCTACACCCAGCTGGCAGGTGAAGGACAATGATGATGATCATTTAAAGGAACTCCGAATTTAAGAACTTACGTTATGTCTCATAACTAAATGTGGTCTCTTTTTAATTCCGATCTTCGTCTCTTCTGTGTAGAGTTGTCTTCGCGTCTCATCCCCATCGCAAGGACCGAACCTCTGAACTTTGGAATTACCTGAAAATAATATCGACGAATAGTTTACTTATCTTCTTCTTCTTCTTATCGTGTGGGCAGTAAGGTCTAACGACCCCACACACCCTAGTGTCAGAGTTTCTAAACCGCCGCAAGGGCCTCTGACATGGTGTGTGGTTTTACTTATCATAGAACTGCTTTATAACTCTCACTGCGTCTTCGTCATCTGCCTAGCCTTCTCCCAGCTATGTTGGGGTCGGCTTCCAGTCTAACCGAATGCAGCTGAGTATCAGTATTTTACATGGAGCGACTGCCTATCTGACCTCCAGAACCCAGTTAATACTGGGTACTACAATTCCTTTTTACCCACGACGGAACGGAGACGGTATATGCGTTTGGGGTGAGAGGTTGTGTGTTTGTTTGTGTGTTTGTGCAAATACATGTTGCCATTTTTCTCCAAAACTACTAGTCCGATTTTGATTTTGTTTTCAGTTATGGGTTTAGGTTTGATTGGTGCATGTTCTTAGATAAAAAAAAAGTAAAAAGTTTAAAATAAAAAGCAAAATTAAAAATTTTGAAAAAACCCACGACTGTTAAAAATTAATTGAAAAAAGGATAAAATAACATAAAACACCCACCTTAAAAAAACCCAAGAATGTCCGTCGGGAGCTGAACATTGCTAAACCAGTTCATTTAATGGCAGCCCCCGACGGACATTCTTGGGTTTTTTTTAAGGTGGGTGTTTAATGTTATTTTATCCTTTTTTCAATTAATTTTTAACAGTCGTGGGTTTTTTCAAAATTTTTAATTTTGCTTTTTTGGTAAGACTGGTTGTCAGACTACTTTTAGGTCACTGACTACCTGTAACGACTGCCAAAGATCTATATACAGCAGCCGGGACCAACAGCTTAACGTGCTAATTGGCGGTCACCCATCCACAGACCAACCTAGGTAAGCGCGGCTTAACCTAAAGATCGACCCGAGTGGCAGTTGTTATTAAACCACGAGCTCTTAGCCGCGACAAGACATTTTGTGCACATTATGTATTTTAGTTCATCACTGCCTCATTGGTATAGTGGTCCCAAGCTGAGCATGCGGGGGGTTAAATTTCCGGGTAGGTCAAAGTGTGTTATAGGGATTTTGCCTCAGGGATTTCACAGTAGCGGCCACGTAGTCTGGATTTGTATCTGGTTGATGGCAACAGGCTCACCCCTTGTTACATGAAACTTAATGTAGGTATGCTATAAAGTACGTACGTACAGTCAGAAGAAACCCTGCTAATCAAGAGGAGGTCTGTGTCCCAGCCGTGGGAACATTATAGGATGACTTTATACTTTTTTATTCTTCTGGGTAAGCTCGTTCCATCGTCGACATCATCTCTGCCCTTAGGGCAAGATTTAAGTCAAGAGCAAGCCCATTTAAAATATAAATTAAAAAAGCTAAATACGCTGATAAAGCGTTTGAGTCGAAAACCAATCATCACTACAACTAACTTCTTCGCAACACGACATGGTTGTCGTCCAGATTAGTGATGGTAGGTCTTCCGATCCTCGCGACGCTGCGCCGCACCCACTCGTGGTACATCCCATAGTCTAGGAATCTCGCAGGTGTCTCGCAACCTGGACCGTACACGCTAAAGCCCAACTGGAAATAAGCATTCATTCAGTCTGGATGGAATCATTTCTAGCAGAAAGGAGGAAAATAATTGCGTGATGGTCAACAAGGGAGAATGAAAGAAGAATATACCCCAGAACAAGTGTAAGAAGATGATGACAACGTGCCTTGGCTTCCATCGAATAAGAAGACTGAAGTATAATCTACATCATCATCATCATCATCATTTCAGCCAAAAGACGTCCACTGCTGAACATAGGCCTCCCCCAGGCGTCGCCACATTGACCGGTCCCGTGCGCGGAATCTACATGACGGGATTATAATCATTTGGTACTTAACCAGTCTCCAGCGATTGTCCACTTTCACCACAAGTATGGCACCACTTCGCCAGACGCAGCGGCCTCCTGAATGACTTCTGGCACAAGCCGTATGTGATGGCCATAAGGTATCTACGTCGAGCTGCAATTAGAAGACTAGCTATTAGGGATAGACAATCAGTCCTCTCAAGAGCCGAAAAGCCGATCTAAAGAAATAGATATAAATCTGTTCGATTTAAGCTTGTTTGGCACGACGTTCGTATACCAATTTGAAAGGCTTTGAAGGCCTTACCGCCTGGCCACGTAACATGCGCTCAAGCGATTGGCAGGTTGTGACACCAAGTCACATTGCCAGAGGTCGTGAACACGTACACTTGACGTAAGACACGCTAACCGTAAGCATCGTATTCATCAAAAGCTTCCGTGTTTCAGAAAGTCTGGCATCATAATAAGCTTATGTCTATGCCGATTCCATCTTGTAATATTTAACTTAGCTTAACCCATTTATAACGACCGATCGTTATAAAGATCAAAAAAATACGTGAGGAATACCCTCAATTTAAAAATATTAACGAGCGGATAACTGTTGCTTGTTGTATACCAATCGTCGCAGTGATCCTTTGGCAGTGTTTTGGTGCATAGAAAATTATCTTATGATCATAATTTTGAAGTGATTTTGTGTTTTTGTTCGTATTAGCGTAATTAACTTTCACTATGTCTTCGAAACGATAAGTGTTTACAAATTATATTGTGATTGAAATTTATTTTATGCACGTTTTTATAAATTTATACCCTGTCTAACAAAACTGTGAAATAAAATTTGATTTTGTCATATCTTTTATATAAAACAAATGATGTTATGTTTGATGATCGTTTTAACGATCGGTCGTAATTTGGGGATGTATTGTAAATTCTAACTTTCAGACCCAGGACTACCAATAAACCATTGTCTCTCAATGAAATCGTTGACGAATTGGAACAATTAGATGATGGGCATGATCATCTAATTGTTCCAATCCAAAAAGTCCAGGAAAAATAACTATTTTACCACCTGATAACGCGAATGCCGATGTCACAGATGAAGATTCTGGTGATGACGAGTTTGTAAGACTGAACAATCTTCCAGGTTTGATTTAGATGTCATATAATCTTCACGTTATTTTCTCATGGCAGTTGTTATATTATTTTTTTCTATCTAGGTGCTCAGCTAAGAGGTCCTGCTGAGATATAATACATGTGTTCCGAAAGAGATGAGGACAGTGTACCCTTGTCTTCTTTAGCAAAAAGAAGCCGAACTACCGAAGAACCCCTAATTGTGGAAGGTCATCAACCTAAGTCATCTACATCTAATTCAGCTCCAGTTATTAGCAGCACGTCAGCCGTTCCTTTTGTTGATCCAACCGTAACAAATAATCAAATATATACTTGGAGAAATCGCCATAATGCTCACGACCGGCCACAACGGCAAGAAAACTACGGGCCAAAACACCACCAAACACCCTGGATATATTACTTTGACTGTATGTTTGATGACCCTGTTATGCAATTATTGGTTAAATATACAAATACGCGATTCAAAAGAACTAAGTGGGTAATGTGACAACGAGTGAAATAAAGTGTTTCCTTGCTCTACAGTGGATATACCATAGTTCCCTGAAGATACATGTACAGTCACGCAACGAGCCATGGAGAGAGCTATGCTCGGAGTTTCTTTGTGCGATAAAATCCGACATGAGGAAATTCGCCGAAGAACCAGGGTCACCAACATAGCTCACAGAATATGTAAGTTGGAGTGGCAATGGGCAGGCCACATCGCTTGAAGAACCGACAACCGATGGGGAAGAAAGGTTCTCGAGGGGCGACCACGAACCGGAAGACGAAGCGTTGGTAGGCCTCTCACCAGGTGGACCAACGACATCGTGAGAGTCGCGGGCAACTGGTGGATACAAACGGCAGGCTGTCGTTCGTTATGGCGTTCTATGGGGGAGGCCTTTGCCCAGCAGTGGACGTCTTATGGCTGATCTATCTTTTAGAATTATGCTATGTCGAGGGTTGATTTACATTACATTTAATTTAGAGAACAAAGCCTTTTTCATAGTAATATCTGTGGTTCTTTAATTTAAAATAGGATACAATCGACAAGTGGTAGTTATATGAGCGTTAACCTACCCGCCTATTACTACTGATCGTTAAAACGATCCGCATTTTCCAAGCTTTCCTGAAAACTTAGTATTTTTTTGGTATTTTTCCATGTTTACCACATGTATCAAGGTAACAATACTAAAAATTCACTGGAATTCGAGCTAAAAAAAAGTTTCAGTAACAACTGGGTTAAGACCTAAGTCAAAATTGTAGGGAAAGACACTTACCCCTGATCGCCTGTAAAAGGACTTGCATTGATCCGAAGAAACGTAAGTCATTTTGTGTATCCTCACCCTGGATCGCTTACAATCTAAAATATCAGCATAACACGTGTTCTAGCAAGTTTATTGTTTTTGGTTTCCTGTTTTTTTCCATAGAGATCTTTGTTTTCCAGTCAATCAACGCGCCTCTTTGCACAATTTAATTCAAAATAATACTTATGTGAAATGTGATGTTCTATTAATAGTTAATGAAGCAAAATTATACTTACTGTCCGATAATACCATCGCATAGAAATTCTGGTCCTTGAAGTATGTTGGAGGTGGACAAATGGGTCGCAACTCTGAAATAATGTATTGAAAATTTTAACCCTTAAATTAAACCACCAATCAACACGAAAGCATAAGCAAATACTACCTTCCTTTTACTTGGACAGGCGTTTGATTTCGTGTATCATGAATTCATATTAAAACATGTATTTTGTATGGTACTCATAGTCCTGCTAAATTAAGGATCTATGGTATTGGACATCAGTAGCACGAATAACAAATAATAATTTTAAAATGTGATTTTGTTCTTATAAACCTCACAAAACATGAAGAGGTGTGCTCCAAGGCAGCATCTTGGGTCTACTCTTCTTGCATATTAATAACAGGGAATCTTAAAATCATCCTTATACTGTTGTCATCTCATGCCACCCATATCATCAATCTAGTCAAACACGTCCACAGCTGGACACAAGCACGCTTCTAACACCACACTTACTGCACTATATTTGCCGACCCATTATATTCATAATTAGCTTTCTCACTTATGGTCACATGGTCGATTTCCAGTTGGATGATAGCCAATGTACTGTACATTTCCTTGGAGTAGTCAGGATGGTAGGTATAGTCACGGATGCCGACGCGGGGACCGCTGCAGTTGTGGCCGATTATAACACGCGCCTTATCCCTAAAATTATAGGATTAGGCTAGGTTAGTATTGCGTCACGGGGGGAGTTTTACACCTCACTCCCTCCGCGGACTTGAGGAGGCCCCCAGACGGCACTAGACGGGAATTGTGGAAGGCTCTAGTGCCCATGATCCCCGGTGTTAGTGTGAGAAGGGAACACCAGGGTGGTTTTTATTCGGTTTGAGTCTGATAGACCCCTCGCGCTCATCCCAAGGCGGGAGACAGCCATGAGGATTTTCCACGAAGACACAAAAAAAAAGTTAGCACCGCAAACGGGATTGGCCCTTAAGATCATTTTTGCTTCTTGGTAAGACTGGTTGGGACACTCCACCAATCCGTACTATTCTGCATAATTTAAAATAAATTAGTCATGGTTACCATTTTTTTTTTTTGAATGGTGGGAATCATCAGATGACTCCTCCCACTCTGGGCAGAGCGGTAGGATGTGTCAGACTTCTACTGACCAAAAACCACTCATTTCCTTCTTCGCCCTTTGCATCGAGGCCGCGATATCTCTTTCGAATAACCCGCAGCCCGGACCGGAGTTAATAGTCACCTGAAGTCTTCTTTAGCTAGCTTATCTATTTCAGTAGCCGCTGCAAGAACAATCTGTCTGGTTACGAGCACAACTGCAGTTGTGAACTTATGTCCATCTGAATTCAAAACAAATTAAATGCCAATTACTTTGCTATTGGGTATTTCGCCAAAAAAAAACCTAATTAGTCCGTCAGATTGATTTCCAAAACATAATGGATACATATTTTTTCTATTTTCACGTAAACCAAAAAAAAGATGATACTGTGCTCCGAAAAGTCGTGTCAAGTCATGAGACGTCACAAGGTTCGTACTATTTTACCCAGAAAGTGACGTCACCAGTCCTCACTTATTTTCCTTGACACGTTTTATTTTTGTCAATTTTTATTAATTTGATAAAACAAAAACACGTATCCAATATTTTTCGATAATCTAACAGACGGATTAATTCGATTTTTTTTGTTGAAATACCCTATTCATTTTACTAGACGGTCTGGTATGCGGTAAACATAACATGTACTTCGCCGGAAAAAAGAGTGATTATTGTCACAAACAAAGAAATACCTATATCCAGCAGTGCGTGAAGTGGAACTGTGATGATCATAATGAATAAAAACTTACTGTGGGGATAGTATAGGATTCCAAGCCATGGATAGTCCTCTATTCTTGCGACCCCTTCATAAATATGCGAGTCTGGAGAATTGTCGACACCGCAGGACATGGATGTTACTGAAAACCAAAGTAAACTCAAAAATATTAAAAATTACAAACTAAAAGTGGAAGGAATTTACTAGTACCTACAGCATGACACTGATGATCCCGATTAACACCAACCTTCACCTATTTGTTAACCAAATGAGAAACACTACATACAAATCTCAATTAACAAACCTATTAGATTAGAGTAATTCGTTTTTTTTTTTATCTGGTCATAAATGACAGAGTTCTGAAAACACAATCGAATTGAGAACCTCCTCCTTTTTGGGAAGCCGGTTAAAAAGACAAAACAGACAACAAAAAACCGGCCAAGAGCGTGTCGGGCCACGCTCAGTGTAGGGTTCCGTAGTTTCCCGTCCGTCACAATAAGTGTTCCCACTTAAGAGCGTATGCTACCTCAGATTAGCAACCCTATTTGTGGTGGTTCAAACTTCGCTTGTAACACTGTTAGAATAAAGTTCTAATCAGCTTGCACTACAAAGCGGTTGTTACGTCTTTCGCTGCGGCCGAATAGTGCGAAATTAGTGGTATTTTGCGATTTACAAAAAAACTATTGATTGGACTAAAAAAGTAAAACACTATCCCCCTTATTAATAAAAAAAAGTTAAGCCTGCTTAAACTTACGCTTGGTTTATCTCGCATGCCGTCCCTTTCATTTGAATATTTTTGAAGTGAGACGGCATGCGAGATAAACCAAGCGTAAGTTTAAGCAGGCTTAACTTTTTTTTATTAATAAGGCCGTAAGACTTTAGTTTGTTGCTTGTAGAATTATTTGGCAAAAAAATCAGAACGATGACATGTATTTTAGTATGGTTTTTACTCGTTAAAAGAAATTTTTAGAGGTATCTTCGCGATTTTTTTCTATCGAGCAAAGTTAGTTGTATTATGTTTTCACAACACTATGGCACTAGCATATATCCTGAAGAATATCATATATTTTTCTTTTGTTGATTACTGCAGTGAATCATATACTTTTACGCATTATAAAACTCGCGTTTGAGGTACCATACGCTCTTAAGAGTTTAAAGGTACTTTTTTTTTTCAAAATGATTTTCCTAGAAAGTCCTTATGAAGTTCAACTTTTCAGATTTTTCAAAAGTTAGAGGGGGGACACATTGTTTTTTAATTTTGGAGCGATTATTTCCGAAATTATTGACATTATCAAAAAATGATCTTAGTAAACCCCTATTCATTTTTAAATACCTTTCTAACAATATCACACGTTAGGGTTGAAATTAAAAAAAAATTACTTCCCACTTTACATATAGGGCTACCCTAATAAAACATTTTTTTCCAATTTTTATTTTACCACTTTGTCGGCGTGATTGATACACATATTGGTACCAAATTTCAGCTTTCTAGTGCTAACGGTCACAGAGATTAAGCGAGGACGGACGGACAGACAGACATGGCGATACTATAAGGGTTCCTAGTTGACTACGGAACCCTAAAAAAATATCTTTTTGTATTAAGTACCGTACATACACTTATGCATTCAGTACAAGGCCGTCACGAACAGATAGTTACCTACTTCAATTTTATTTTATTAGTTTATTTATTTATTTATTTACTTTGGAAGACTTACAGCTAGATACAATAGTGATAAATAACAGTACGATAATCAGACAGCCAATTACAAGTCTTCACGTCTAGAGCTTGTCTGGTATAAATAAACTGTGGAACAAAACATACACATTGCCAAATAATGGAAACAAAAACTAAATTATTAAAAACTTGCTAATAGCTTGTCACCTAAATATCTTAGAAATACTTAATACAATTACAACAGGCTTTTCAAAATGGGAACCAAGATGTTTAATAATAATAATAATAATAATATTTATTTATTTTCACCACAATAACTAAACAATAACATAACATATGACTTGATAGGCTTAGTATACAATTCTTTAATATGGAATCCTCTGTTGCCGAACTAGGACGGATCCTGTATCTCGGCAAACAGCGCCATCCCCTAACAGATTTCACTACAATGATTAAGCCAAAACTAGGCATACAAGTTGCATCTTAGGTATATGATAATTGATAATTATTTCAGAAATTAAATTTTAATATAAATAAAAATTAAAAATTGGATTGATTTGAATAAATTAAATTTATACAATTAAATAAAGATTGATTTGATTTGATTTAGTATAATCTATACAAAAAGATAATAATTGGATTGATTTGAATAAAAATAATCCATACAAATAAATAAAAATTGAATTGATTTAATTGAATATAATCTATACACATAAATAAAAATTGGATTTACTTGATTGAATATAATCTATACAAATAACTAAAAATTTCATTGAAAAAATTGTTAAAATTTAATTATTTAAATAAGAAATTACAAAACTAAACTTCAAAGAAATTAAGCTTTAAAGAAATTCATAGCTAACCGCTTTTTTGCCGAGTTCACACTAGTTTCAGAAATATCAAAGTCGAACTGTTTGCACACATTATTAAAATACCTACTTACACGCACAACGTTTAGTTGTATAAATGTATGGGTCGCCATAAGTATGTACATAAATTATAGATCGTGTTTATGACCATCTCACAGAACGGTGGTGTCCCAGCAGTCAGACGTTACAGGAGTATTAGGTGAAATCAAAATGCAGCACTTACCTTCTCTTAAGCAGGATGAAAAACCAAACCAAATGCTGAAAAAAATCAGAGTGATTCTTCTCCAATCCAGACTAACACTTTGAAATTCACTATTGTATGTCTTCATTATTAAATATTTACAAAGATTCCTCAAATTGGCTCCAACAATCACTTGGTCGTGAATTCGTGATATTAACCAAGAACACCTTTTCCCATCATACGTATACTTATATGTATGTCCAATGCGCTACTTAAAAGTGTTGTGTTCAACACTAATGACCAAATTACTTGTAAAAATGTTTTCGAAGATTGTAGTAGCATCCCTGCTTATCACAAACAATTGTTTAGACTGAGAATACAAAACAAATAGTATGTAGTAGTAGCTTGCAATTACTAACATATCTGAAATTCAAGATTTAAAATTCCTAAATTCTATCGGAGCATTCTTATCAGTAAAATAAACGGTTTCTACTTGGAAATAAGACCTTTTTTGTAGTAGTAATCATCATCATCATCAGCCTATAATGTTCCCACTGCAATGACTCAGGCCTCCTCTCTAGGAGAAGCATGGGTTATTATAATCCACCACAGCTCAGTGCTGGTTGGTAGACATCACCATGTTTTCTATTTTTTGGTTCTAAGACATGCCGGTTACCTTACGATTTTTTCCTTCACCGTTTTGAGAGCAGTGGTACAGTGGTGACGACACACTGTTCGTAAGTCCACCACTGCACTCCATAAGATATATACGACCTCATGAGATACAGCCTGCTGACAGACGGACATACAGACAGATGGACGGACAGTGGTGTCTTAATAATAGGGTCCCGTCTTTATCCTTATTTTTTTTGGAGTGTGGTTAATCATCAAATGACTCCTCCCGCTCTGGGCAGAGCGGTAGAGAGTGTCAGACTTCTACTGACTAAAAGCCACCCATGTTCCTTCTTAGCTCTTTGTGTCGAGGCCGCAGTATCTCTTTCGAACAACAAGCAGCCCTGACGCGACGGGGCCCTTCGGGTACGGAAAATAGTACTGAATGCATTGATATAATAAAACCCAAGATACACACTCCGCGTCTCAAAACCGTCCGCATAAAATGAGTTCACAATGAACTCATTTCGAATAGTCTCGCGTCGCTCGCGTCTCTGCACGGTCGTACAAAATACTTTTTATATTGCTTTTTATAACTGCATTGTAAAAGGAATCTGCGTAAGGTTGAATTTGCCAAAAAAAATATGTCTATAGTGATGATAACTACATGTAGTAGTGCGTGTATTGGTGAGTGTTTGGCGACAGCTTCGACTGTTTGTTTTGTTCGAGACTGTGCATCTAATGACTGAATGCGTTACCGATGTCCCTTCCTTCTTGTATAAAATGATTCAGAATTTTGTCTCATGAATATCCATTTTATAATGAGAACCCATTTCCTGATAAAGCAGTCCCCTTATATGCAACAGTAATTACTTCCAATTTGCTCGGAAAACAACTAAAATTTAAACAGAATTCCTTTAACCAAGACTTTGAATTAAACGCTTTAAAGTTAATAACGAAAAAACTTTATAAACTGCGACCACTCTATTATTAACCAGCTGATTTTCAAAAGGTATTAAAAAGCAGGACAAGCTATCGGAATATAAACTTTAACTAGCAAGTAATGAGGCGGAATTTTCAATGTTGAGTTAACCGGGTTAATCTGGTACTTTACTTTATGCTTGCAAAAATACGCATCTGTTTATTTTTTGTTGATTGTCTTATTTGTCTTGCAATTGTTGTTAATAATTTTAATACCTGTGTTAATACTACTTTTATTTAATTAATAGAAAATTCTAGCATTGAAATTGATAAAAAATGCAAGCTCCCGCTTCGGTATTAATTCCGAACGTCACTTTTTCAACGGCACCTCTTTTCTTTAGTTTCGCGAAGTCTATTGTCAAAATGTCTTGTAACAGTTGTAGGAACAGTCACCTGCAAAATTGCATGGAATCTTTAGTGTGTATTTTCCAGTGAAAGTTTATAGTCGATAACTAGTTTACTTGAACGTGGCGTCATTGCTTGCTTCACACGATTTTAGTTCTGAATTTGTCTATGCATTTTTGCAGTGACTGTACGTAGTGACAACCAGTGAGTGACGGCTCAAAACCAAGTCGATTGGCACTCGACTGCAGCTTCAGGCGACAATGACTTCATCTAGAAAAGCATTTTCTTTGAGTAAGGCCCCGTACATACGACCAGCACTTTGCTGTCGACAGAACATACTCTTAGCTCGACTTAGAGACAGCAAACGTCGACCAAGTTGCCTCTATTGACAGTAAAGTGCTGCTTGCCGGTTTGACCTCTCACTTTAATAACGACATAGTGGGCAGCAGTGGTCGTGTCGAATACTGTAGCAGTTGCTTTTATGGACAGTTTTAACCGACTTCCAAAAAGGAGAAGGTTCTCTGTTCGCGTGCATGTTTTTTTTGTGTGTTCACCGATATCTGCGTCAATTGAACTTAGCTTTTTAATTTTTTTTTTGTATTCGAAAGAGTATGGTCCCATTGTCACCAAGTTAAGATTTGATGATGGGATCCTAGGGAAATCGAGGGCAACCCTCAAATTTTACAGGCACTTATTACGTTTTCCATAATTATGTTTTCTAAAGCTGTTCAATTATCTTCCGTATAAGTTTTTAAACTGACATGGTCACTGACACTATTATTAATATCATAAACGGGATATTTACCATGTTTGATTATTGTTTCGAGTTCCCGATATTTCGGCGCTGTTACAAGCACCATGATCACGGATAAACTGAAGTCATTGCGGGTGGATATTTATGCGCAGACAAATCGGTCTACCCTCTTTCTAGTTCGTTTTTTGCGATCGGCACCACTACCATTGTCACTCACTACACGATTCTGTTCACGACACACAAAACTCACTGTGTCCACTCGCGAACTTTTTTCCACACTTTTTCGGTTTTTGCACAGTTGAACTACTGAATTCCAGGCTCTCGACAGTTGAAACCCGTCCTCCCGGTTAAAGTTTTTGTATTTGGTGATTTCAATGGCCTCTCTAACCAGACGAGGTATATAGTGGCGTTCTGTCGAGATGACCTGAGGGTTATGCAACTCAATCCAGTGGTTCGATCCCGATTCCTCCCGATTCCTTATCTTCCGTAGTTCACATTTAAAGCGTAAGTAGTATACATTAAGTATTATCCTCCCTCACTATACCCAAGATACAATATACAACAACCAGCAACTCGAAAGTTTGCACAAACCCTCGAGTGTCAAATCTTTTGTGGTGGAGAACGATAATGCGACGTCTAGGAGACGTGGAGTGCCCCTCGATGGCTCTGAGCGTTCGTTGATAATATGACGCTTTGACGCGCAGCGGGAGTTGAAGGGTCTGGGTTTGTTCCCGGCTCGGGTAGCCGTAGATTTACGTAAGATAATTTCGGACGATTTCTGAATATAGGTAGATATTAAAGTTTAGAACTTGTACCGTCTGTGAGTTTTTACTGACTACATATTGTGAAAATATATACGGCACTTATAAACAGAGACACATTTTTATCAATTCTTGTTTGTCTGTCTGTTTGTTCTCCAATCTCCGAAACCACTGGAGCGATTTTCATCGATATTTTACTGATATACATAGCTGTATTCGCATCTAACTACTGGGATTCGTGCAAAAAAATTAAACCCTTGAAATTGGTAATAAAACCCGATTTAAAAAGGGAAGTAACATTTCTTTAATATAATTTCTCGCGAATAACAGATACACGAAGGTCACGAGTAACAGTTAGTTTATATTTATTGTCCTGTCTATTGCTATTTAATATATATCTACCTGATAAGCACAGTATGTAAAGAAAACGTGAAAGCCGTAAGGAGTGCACTCGAACATTCTGGCACCTTCGATAATGTACGTGCGATGTCGCCGCTGTCACAGAGGGGTGGGTAGAGCTATCGATGTGCTCTTAAAAGACGGTTGGGAAAATTGTTTCATAGATTTTTTTTCGCAACGCTTTCACAAAATAAAAAGTAAAGTAAAGTTGTTATAGTTTTCCTTGCCCATCTTTCAAAACTTTATATATTTTATGTAAGTATGTATTTATTATTATATATAAGTATAATTTAGGTATATAATATCTTTTTCTTCCAACTATGCTTTAATTTCATCATAATCACACTAAAAACTCAGCACAAAGCGAGTCTTTAGTGCTCTAGAGCAATAAAAATGTATGAAATTTCATTATTGCACAGTTTATTTTTTTTAATCGCACCGATGCCAATCTCAATGGATTAGCTCTATTCAGCCAGCCGATATCAATACTTTTTTTTTTACATAACTATTATTCGTTTCTATCCTACTACTTGTTCCAAATTTAAAAAATGATTGTTGCTAACTAGTTACTATAAAATGAAAGAAATTTAAAAAAGTAATTTGGCGGGAACTTTTGGGGAACTTTGTTAATTTTGCTTGACAATATTTTTGGAAACGATAAAGTGTGATACTATCTGATTTTGAGTGCTTCGGCTTCGAATTAAAATGGAATCATTTAGCGACACATTAACTCCGGAAAACATTCTAAATGAAGACGACAGTGTTAAGTATAGAAAATCTTTTAACTGTTTGATATGAGTTTCTTTTATCTACTATTCCTTTATGTAATAGTTGAAAGAAAAGTAGATTATGCACCTCGCCTTAAGTAATTTATATTGCCCTCGTGCCTGTTAGATTAGAGCCCTCGCTAACGCTCAGGCTCTAAGGCCCGTAATCCACCAAAGCGGAGATGTGCCAAGCGGAGAGGAGATGTGCAAAATTCGACCAATCACAGTTACATCTGGTCTTTTGCCCTTCCTGTGATTGGTCGAATTTGGCAATCTCCTCTCCGCTTGGCACATCTCCGCTTTGGTGGATTACGGGCCTAAATCAGGCACTCGGTGCAATAATAAATTACTTTGTGCTCGATGCAATAATCTACTATTCTATTGTGTTTTGTTTTTGTGTTTTGCACCTACTATGTATTGTCTCTGCATCGCCCTGACTAGACTGACCTAGACTGGTAGAAAATGCCCAAGGCATTAAGTCCGCCTTTGTACGATTTTGTTGTGCATAAAGTTTTAATAAATAAATAAAATAAATTGTTTCTGTGGCGGAAATTAAATGATCAGGAAAAAAAAAACTGGAGTTGCTATATGGTTGAGTGGTCACAAGTGCGACTGCTTAGCTTGAGGTCCAGGGTTCGATTCTAAGGTCGAGCATTATTATTGAGTTTTAGCAGCTACGAAGTTTAAATTCATGCTTGATCGATAGCAATAGGCTCGCCCCCTATTACATGCTACTTCAGCACTGGTGAAATGCGAGTACACTATAAGGTACCTCTGCCAACTGCTACGGGGATTACAAAGCAAGCTGGATAATCTTTCTACATTATTTAGTTTTTTGACATTCGTAAAAAAAAAAACACAATTTGAAGGAAACAGAAACTTCCGAAACTTTTTCAGTCTACTTTTAGTTTCGTTAGCCCCGAACTCGTTCGTTATTTCTACAAATGTAATAATGGAGCAATATCTGACAAGTCTTCAGTCTACCCCCCGCCCCCCGGTATCCCCCCCCCTCGTCGGGGGCCTCTTGGCGGCACCTGTGAGTACTGAGTAGTGCCGAAACTGTCGCGATGCTTAAAACGAAGCCAACTACGGACAGGGGTGACTCTTTTAGAAATAACTGAATAATATTACTGTTTTGTTGATCGCAAAAACAAGGATATCCTAGTTATTGCGATTCGTGGTGTGCCGTCAGACCGCCAAGTCATAGGTCAAGTACGAACACAAAACCTCACACACGCCTCAGATTTTAAAGTAGTTCGAGTCTAAATGCCTCTGATTTTTAGATTCATGTGCGTATTATTTAATTAAATTATTTTTTGCTCTGGGCAGAGCGGTACGGAGTGTCAGACTTCTACTGACTAAAAATTACCCATGTTCCTTCTTAGCCCTTTGTGCCGAGGCCGCGGTATCTCTATCGAACAACCCGCAGCCCCAACGGGTAGTGAAGAGGCTTGAGTCGCTGTAGTGGGAACATTATAGGCTGATGACGATGATGAGTCGTTCTTTTACATGCCTGTATACATTTCTCATCAAAAAAATACGACGAAATTTTCGCATTTTCATCCAATAAATGAATGTAGGTACATAAATATTCTGCATATTGTTTTTAATGTATTGTGTATTCCGTCGGAATTTCTGCATTTAATCACATTTTAATCATATTTCAGTGCGAAGTGTGTCATTTCTTTCTTTGTTTTTTATCAAGAATTTCTCAGCAACAACCCAGAGTCTGAATGTGTGCGTGGTTAATGGCAAAAGGTTCGTCTATTACATGGCCGTTTAACTAGCTAAATGTGGGTTTATGAGTTATTTAAGATGAAGAAATACAAACACACACACACTCAATAGAAAAACGAATAATCATCATCAGCATCAACATTTTAGCCAAAAGACGTCCACTGCTGGACATAGGCCTTCCTCAGGTGTCGCCACATTGACCGGTCCCGTGCGTCTCTCATCCAGCGGGTCCCCGCAACCTCGTCCAGTCATCGGTCCACCTATTGGGAGGAATTCCAACGCAAGGTTTTCCGGTTCGCAGTCGCTTTTCCAGAACTTTTCGGCCCCATAAACAAACAATAACTCAATCAAAAAAATAACTGAACAATCTCGCGACAGCCCTATGTCCAAATCATTAGCGACTTGAAAGCTTCCCATCGATAGTTTACGTTTTCTCTTTAACGACACGACAGCGGCACGGTACCGGCACGACATTGGGACGACAACCAAGCGGCTCGGCGACAGCGCGGTAATACTCATAGGGAGGCTGTGAACAAATTGTTTATCTCGAGTTCTTTGAAGTGCCTTTTATTTGGTTATTTTTGGGGCATGTTGAATTTGCACGGCTTTTGGCCAAGAGAAATATTTTTCAGATTTTCAAAGAGCAATAGTAGCAACAGGGTTACTAGTGACTCGTCGTATTTCTTATTATAGTCTACTATGATGGACCAACCAAATTCGCTCATCACTGGAATCAAAACTCCAAAGATAGGCACAGGTCTATGACCAGCAGTGGACGTCTTTCGGCTGAAATGATGATGTTGAGGCACAGGTCGCGAATAATCGACATATCTACAGATGATTAAGAGGAATTACTACCCTTAAACCTGGGCAGGAAATCTGGCTAGACGCGGAGATAGCCGATGGATGGTTTCGACCAAGTGGCAGCCAAGATACTTCCTAGGACCGTCCTAAAGCTCATTGGGTTGACCACAGAACAGAAAAAACTCTGGGGTTGACGATATCGTCAAAGTCGGGGGAAACACCTGAATAAGGGAAACACAGAATCAGAATATGTTGCAGAAAGAAAGGGGAGGCCTGTAACCAGCAGTAGGTGATTCCGGGCTGACATGATGATGAAGAAGATGACTACTTAGAATAATCACGAACACGGCGTGAGGAGGAAGAAGTTACTAGTATAATCATTATTAAAACTCTTTTCTCGGTGAGAACTTGTAAATGGCCCTCAAATGCATATATTGTATAAGTACATTCTTTGTATTAGCTGTAAGTTTCCCGAATAGAATAAAATTAAATAAATAAAAAAAATTAAACATCCGTAAGTTCTTCAGCATACCCAAAGAAAACAGCTCCAATCAATAAAAGTGATGTGCACACAACCTACTTGAGTTACGTATGGCACCGAGTAACAAACTAGACGTTCAGATATGCAAACAAGTTGTGTTCGTCCATACAGTTCGTAAGTACGGTCGACTGCCACACCAGAGTGTAACGTCACGTTCTTGAGTAAGAACGAGACGCAGTGTTCCAAAATATGCAATAGGGTAGTTGACTAAAAAAATCTAATTAGTCCGTCAGATAGATTTCCAAAAAATATTGAACACGTATTTTTTCTTTTTTCACGTAAACAAAAAATGAAGACGATACAGTGCTTCGAAAAGTCGTGCGACGTTTACCAGACTGTGACGTCAAAAGCCCCTAACTCCATGATCTTTGACAAGCTTTATTTTCGTAAATTTTTATTAATTTGTTCAAACAAAAAACACGTATTCAGTATTTTTCGATAATCTAACTGACGGACTAAACATAATTATATTTTTTTTTTTTTTTTTTTTTTTTTTTTTTTATTTAATATGGGCTTACTCTTGACCTCAATCTTGCCCTAAGGGCAGAGATGAGGTCGACGATGGAACGAGCTTACCCAGAAGAAGCCTATTTACTCGCGACTTAAATAGATTGGGGTTATATGAACTCGGGAAAACCGACGCAGGCAGGGTGTTCCACTCCTTGGCTGTACGAATAATGAAAGACTTAGCAAAGCGCTTCGTACGAATGTGTGGAACATCGACAAGATATGGGTGATAACCTGCAGTACGCCTAGTCTCTCGATGGAAGAAGGGAGATGGTGGAATAAGCTCGTGGAGCTCTTGCGCACACTCTCCGAAGTACAGTCTGTAGAAGACCGACAGACATGCAACTTTGCGGCGGTGGGCCAGGCTATGTAGCTTGGCAACCAGCTTGGCGTCACCAATCAGCCTCCTGGCTCTGCGTTCTACTGAGTCTAGTGTGGCAAGTTGGTATTTGGCTGAGCCATCCCAAAGGTGACAGCAGTACTCCATGCCGGACCGGACTTGAGCTTTATACAATATTGAAAGCTGTCCAGGCTTGAAGTACCGCTTGACCTTGTTTAGGATACCCAGTTTTTTTGCCGCAGTTTGAGCTTTTGACTCGATGTAGGCGCCGAAGTTCAGATTTGCATTCAACTTCGTGCCAAGAAGCTCGAGACTGTCGGTAACTTGTACAGACGCACTCCGGAAAGTGGGGGCCAGATTGAACGGACTCTTTTTAGCAGTGAACAGACACACTTGCGTTTTGGTGGCGTTGAAATCAACCAGATTGTCGTCACCCCACTTGGAGACAAGACTTAAGGCTGAATTCGTTCGCTCTACCATGGCCTCTCTCAATGAACGTATTTCATCACCACCGGCTTTTGCGCTGGATGTGTAACTCTCCATGACAGTGCTGTCATCTGCGTACCCAACAATACCAGGACCAAGGAGGTCGTTGATGTGCAGCAGGAAAAGTGTCGCGGAGAGAACTGACCCCTGAGGAACTCCGGCATCAATAGCCACAAGGTCAGAGGAGCAGCCATCAATGACCACTCGGATCGACCGTTCACTCAGGAAGTCAGATATCCAGCAGCAAAAGTCAGCGGGAATGCCGTATGCCGGAAGTTTGCTCAACAGACTTGCGTGCCAAACCCTGTCGAATGCCTTCGAGATGTCCAGCGACACGGCAAGGGCCTCGCCGTGTTTCTCGATGGCTTCGCCCCAGCAGTGCGTAGCAAACACCAGAAGATCCCCAGTTGACCGTCCCCGGCGAAAGCCATACTGACGGTCGCTGAGCAGGTCGTTCGCTTCAAGGTGCGCCAGCAACTTACCGTTAAGTACCTTTTCCATTACTTTACAAAGTATGGAGGTGATGGCGATTGGTCGATAGTTACAAGGGTCGGCACGACTACCCTTCTTGGGTACTGGTTGAACATTAGCGACCTTCCAGGAGTCCGGCACCGTTCTAGTTTTGAGAGAGAGGCGGTACAAGCGTGTCAACACAGGAGACAACTCAGGCGCACAGTTCTTTAAGACCCTTGCTGGTATACCGTCCGGACCGCTAGCTTTATTCACGTCTAGGCACTGAAGTACTTTACGAACCTCTTTCATGTGTATTGTGATCTCCGGCATCGAAGAATCACAGCGAGGAATCGTTGGTGGCTGTTTTGACCCAGTATCTAGACGCGAATTGCCCGCAAACAGAGATGCAAATAGATTTGCTTTCTCGGTAGCGGAGTGAGCCAGCGACCCATCTGGTTTTTGCAGAGGGGGTAGTGAGGACCGGCAGAAGTTGGATTCGACCGATTTGGATAGGGACCAAAACTGTTTACCGCCAGAAGGGCAGGACGCCAGTTTAGCCCCTATGCGACTGACATGGTCGAAGCGCGCCTTTCGAATCACTCGCTTGCAGGACTTTGCGGCAGAATTAAATGCTCTTTTCTTCGCGCGAACCCGACGCGCCCGAACTTTACGGTCACGAGCTTGCACCCAGGCTTGGTATGCAGACTGCTTTCGGGCCTCAGCGCGAGCGCAGTCCGCATTAAACCATGGACGGGCCTTGTGACCGAGCGGTATGTCGGAGAATGGAATATAGTATTCCATTCCCTGCCGGATCACGGCCGCAACCGCTTCAGCTGAGCAAGCGAGGTCGCGCGCTGAAAAGCACACTGAATGCCACGGGAAGGACGCAAAGAAGTGCCGCATCTCATCCCAGTCTGCTGATTCGTATCGCCAAACTCTCCTCTCGCCCTTAGGGCTATCATCAGGAGGGGAACCGATAGATACGGACTTCACCAGACAGTGGTCAGATGTTCAGTGACAGTGGGGCTGATACCGACACTGAGTGCCTGTCCGGGTCAGTTGTCAGCAGCAAGTCCAAGCAATTGGGTGTGTGTCCGTCAACATCCGGCACCCGCGTAGCTTCATTCACCAGCTGGGTGAGATCTAGCGACACTGCAAATCTGCGCGCCTCTCTCCCAGCATGGTCAGTTTTCTGGAACGGGAACAACCACTCATCGTGGTGGGCATTAAAGTCCCCCAGAAAAAGAAGCTCCGCCGTTGGGTACCGTTGCTGGGCACAGTCCGCCTTTTCCAGTAGGTGTTCAAAGAGCTTGGTTGTCTCCTGGTCACCGCTGTGCGACCGGTAGACACCGACGTAGAGAGATTTCTCGACCCCGGTGTCTACCAGTATCCAGATTGTAGATAACCCAGAATCTTCAAAGCAACGGAGACGCCGAAAGCAAATGTCATCGCGGACGTACACACAGACCCCAGCCCGCTTTACGAACTTATGTTCAAGCGAGTATCCTGGGTAGTTGAGGTACGCCACGTCTGACGGGGTTGCAATCTGCGTCTCCGTTAAAAAGAATAGGTGCGGCTTCTCGGTCTCGAGGTGGTGGTGGACCGGATCGAGATTTGAGTGCAACCCCCTGATGTTCGTGAGGTGCACTTTGAGTAGGAGGAAGTGCAGCCGCTTAAAAACCGTTTTCCTTTTTAGCTTTTTCATTGAGTATTTTTTTGTGGGGAAACAGAAGGATGATCGAGACTCGACTTGGTTACCCAACGGGACTATTCAGCTCGTCCGACCTATGGGAGACTCATCTGGAGACTGCGGGGACGCCCGAGCCCCCCCGAAATGGCCACCGGGTCCTCCCGTCCAGTCGCCAACTGGCACAGTGGAGCATTTCGGGATTTTTCGCGAGTTGGCGGGGCAGCCTTTCCCACGTGGCTAGCGCAGTACTTGGGCCCCCTACTAACTGCGGTCGGCCAACGACAGAGACCGTGCCTCGGATCCCGCTACCCTCCAGTATGAGTCACCCGGTACAGAGTTGCATAGAGTCCCAGGCCGGTCCAAAGCCGTGCAACTGATCATCATTTCTATTTCCCAATGGCACTGGCACTCCCGCACACCGACGGAACACAGACAAGCTGTTTGGCGCCGGACTTCGGCGGGAGGGTGGTCGCGCGCCAGGCGGCCGAAGCCTACCACCGCTAAATATGGATCCTTCAGCCGTCACCACAGTCCGTGTGGACATGTGGTGCCGTTGCCCGGGGTGGACCGCTAGGAGGTAGATCCATAACCACCCCAAAATTATTATTTTTTTTAGTCAGTCAATTACCCTATTGTATTTGTTCATATAGTTCGTAAGTATGGCCAACTTTCACACCGTAATCAGAGGACCTAGACAAGTGGTCATATTTTGCACAACCAACGTAATCGTATTTCTTCAAGCAGCTTTGTTTGACAACCACACGTGTTTTGACAGCAACTCGGAATCTTCATCTTTCTGCCCTTGACCCTACTTGGGGTTGGTTGTTCAACACATTGTCTTCTTCCATTCCCCCCTGTCAGACGTCACGGCAACATATTTTACTCTTTCCTCTTTCATATCATTTTGTTTATTCATTTGTTTTTTTTTTTACACCGGTCCGTTCGGATGTACACATTTTTTGTCTACGTCTGAACGGACCAGAAAGAATTGACAGCGGTCCGTTCAGACAAACTACCCCCCAACACTAGTAGTACCTACTGATCCGTAGGTCCCTTAAGTGGAATAAAATTTTAAATAATAAACTATTCCACTAATGGCACCTGCGAAAAATATTGACAGGTGCCGTATGTGGAATACCTCAGGTGCCATTGCCTCAGGTGCCGTTAAAGCGGGTGCCCAATGTGGAATACCTCTCCATATTTTACCTTTCTTTGGCCTTCCTCTCTCCCTCCATCCATCAACATTGATAGAACTGCGGAATAAACAAATGAAAGAAGTTTCATAAAGTTACAGTCATCATTCCTAGCCTTATCCCAACAAGGCTCGGGTTGGCGTCTAGTCTAACCGGATGCAGCTGCAGCGATTGCCTGTCTGACCTACACAACCCAGTTCATCATCAGCCTATAATTGTTCCCACTGCAGGGGCTCAGGCCTCCTCTCTAGGAGAGGGATGGACTATTAATAATCCACCACGCGGGCCCAGTGCGGATTGGTAGATGCCGCATATCTTCGAATTTTTGGTTCTAAGTCATGCCGGTTTCCTCACGATGTTTTCCTTCACCGTTTTGAGAGCAGGCACAACCCAGTTAGTACAGGTTTATAAGTCTGGTTGTCTTACTTTCAGGCCACTCACTACCTGTAACGACAGTCAAAGATCTACAAATGTAAGCTTTATAACATGCTTTCCGAGGCACGGAGGAATATGGGTGTGTAATGGTCACCCATCCACAGACTAGCCGAAGCAAGCGCGGCTTAACCTGAAAATTGATCCGAGCGGCTGCTATTATTTCGCCACGAGTTCCACGAAATTACGGTATACTAACAAAAATTCATTCTACATGCCTATTGTAGCGTTCGGTTCGGTGTAACAAAAACAAGACGAACTACGTTTTAAGATTCCGCAGGACAGCTTAAAACTTTCGCTACAATGTTCCGAGATGAGGAAAAATGTACGTTTTGTGATAGAAAATGTCTCCAGTTGAGTTGACACATTCAGGAGATACAATCGTGACTGCCTCATTGCTATGTCCTGTGTTCGATTTACAGGTGTAAGTGTTATTCAGTTTTTCCACTAGGAATCTCTCAGTAACAGCCACGGAGTCTGGATTTGTGCCAGATTGATGGCAATAGGCCAATAAACTAAATCGGTTAAGTCGTTTCGGAGATCAGCGTGTATTTAGACAGGATGTAAGTGACAACCTTCTGCAAACTGACAAGGCACTTTCTGCTCCTTATTTTGAATATTCCACCGAAATATTAAGGTGGTACAAAATCGTAGAAGTGGGAACAATAAGTCCCATTACTGTAAATTGTGTAACAGGAGCAAATAGAACTAATGGAACTTTTTTCCCCACTAGTTCTATGATTTTGTAGCACCTTGAATCGTAAGACTAGTGGGATTAAAAATTGCCACTAGTTCTACCGTAGGACTACTCAGTAAAACTAGTGGGAATGATCCGTTTTTCTTCGGAAATTGTAATGCCTACAGAGTACAGAGTTATCATTTAACATCTATTTCGGTTCTCACCAAACTGAAAGCCTCGCAATAGTCCACCGAGTCACGTAATCGGCTGAATATCAAAATAAACCACCAGCTGACGTTACACAAATTAGTATTCTAGCTCTGAAGTAGTGGGGGGGGGGGTGGAACAGCAGCAGTCGTCGCAGGTATGCATGCCTGAATAAATTAATACTTTCTGAGGGTTTTCTAGCGAACTCTGGTATGTTATGATACGTTGCGAAGCGGTGGGGGCTTGTAGAAAGTGTTTTACTCAGTTATGTACTATGGTTACTTACTGACTGCCCCATTGGTCTAGTGGTGGCGAGGGCTACTGCTGAGCATGAGGTTCTGGGTTCGATTCCCAGGTCGGGTATACTGTTATTGGGATTTTGCATCAGGATGTTTACACCTCGGACTAAACTTTCAGGAAATACAAACGTGATTTTATAGTCCTCCTAACCGTTTTCGGTCACGGCGTGGTCAATCATAACGGAGATTAGCCATCAGAGTGGAGATAAGTGTACAAGAAATTGCGCTTGCGACCACGAGGCCAATGTGGAGGTCAAAGAGTCAAGTGGCAGAAAAGTCACCAGAACAAACGTGATATTACCATACCACCACCACCATTGATGTCACATTATCAATCGACATCAACACCACTTTTATTCACAAACCGATATGGTGAACCTATTCACCATATCGGTATTTCGTCAAAGGATTCCTTACCTTTTCAGTCGCTTCCTTTCATCCGCTAGATTGCCCTCGCACTGCGTGTGTTTGAATGCAGACTACCTTAGGGGCAGGACTACAATCCAGAGGGTTGGTATAAATAACCGAATAGATCGACGAACCCGCTCCGTTTCGAGAGCAGCGTCCACTTCCAGAGGACCGCTCATATTTTAGGTGGGAAGTAAGGGAGGGGAGGTAGCGTTTTGATCGTGTTCTTTGAGTGAATATTTTGAAGAGGTCAAATGCTAGCAACCAAAGTTGTCGGCATGGCTCACAGAATGAGTAAGCTGAAGAGGCAATGGGCCAGCCATAATTATAAGCCAGATGCTGAACCGGATGCCTTTAGGGTCGGTCTTCTTCTTCTTCTTTTCGTATCGATTCTACTTCATACGGTTTGGGCCCAGTAGGTAGCCACGCTTATTGCAGCGGCAGAGGCACTGTTCAAGTCGTCAGGGGTGCATGTATGAGGACATCTAGGACACTCCAGCAGGTGGGGCATTGTTTGGTCCGGAGCGCCGCACTCGCACTCGGTGTTGGAGGAACCAATAATACCCCACTTTGCGAGATTATGTTTGCAGCGACTTGGGTTCGCAATCGATTTAGGGCTTTTCAAATAGGCCACTGAAGTTCACTACCGGGAGCCAGGTGTTCTTGGGGCTTCAAGAAGTCGTGAGGTGGTGGGCATCTCTCTTGCCATAGCTTGATGCGGGCTTTAGGTGGCTTGTCCTGAATTGTCTGAGTGGACCGTAAGAAGCTTTTGCGGCTCTTTAGTCTGCTCTGGGTAGTTGTGTAACCGTAGAGGGGATGTCAGGAATCGGATTCTTGGGTCTTTTTTTTTTTTTTTTAGGTTCGGTGGATCTTCACAGGGTGGCTGGTAGCCACGCAAAGGGCATACGAAGGAACACGGACGGGCTTTAGTCAGATACTCCCTTCTGCTCTAACCAGAGCGGGAGGAGTTATTTAATGGTTCCCCATCGTTAAAAATAAAGCGTGACTGATAGCAACTGTATGAATGTTGCTGGGAATTGAGCTGATTAGTGTGCAATTGAAGAGGTCTTTATCCAGAAGTGGATTGCTGTAGGCTGATGGTGATGACGATGATGATGGAAAAAAGCGTGTTTTTGTGTATATTTTATCCTCCTGCTTATATGGAAGTGGAAATTAAGTTTTTCCTACTTCTCTGCTATTCTTTTCTGTTTCGGTTCCTCTGGAACTTCGTGGAGCTTCATTATCTCGTCGCTTTTCATGAGGTCGCAACTATTGATTCTGGCTTTCCGAGTTGCAGTGATTTGCGAATAGTGTGGCCGGCTTGTCCCCATTAAAAACACGTGTTTTAGTTTTTGATTCATTCCTCCCGCTACCTCCTAATACTAGCACCACCCCCCAGCCCCGCTCGCCGTATTATGATTTTACCAGACTGCGCTTATTGAGAGGAGAGCACTATCTCCACTCCGAGCTAGTTGTGTCGCAGCGTCAGCAGAGTAGTCTGGCTTCACGTTAACAACGCCATTTTAAATAGTATGCGGACCGCTTGCTTGATTAAATGGGATTATTTCAAGTTTTTAGTTGGGTACAGTTGAATCTACTCGGTTTTGAAGATCGTTTAAAAAAAAGTTTATTTTGTGCTTATTGTGCACTTTTAGATTCCTATCATTACCTATTATTTAATATATCTAGTCCATATTGTCTAACTGCTGAGTAAAGGGCTCCCTAAATTCTCAAGGAAGATATCAAGTTTGTCCCGACATTATCTCTTTCATGGTCTACCGGTACCTCGTGTCACTCTTTCAGGTCACCAACCCTGAGCTTTACGGACTCACAACTTTGGCATACGATAAGACATTATATCAACAGTTTGTATCTCTCTATCTTAAGTTTCCATCTTGTGAACGTAATTGAAATGAAAATATTCCAAATAACTATAAAATTATAAAATGAGACACCCGTTTCGCATACAGTTTTAACTTTTCTATCACTGATTTTGTTTCTTAATTAATGTAGATAAATAATGGATGTGTAATAAAATCATTACAATACAAATTACTGAAATGTCACAAACATCACGCTATTCTGCTATCGCTACCGTCAGCTAGTCCTGAGCATCGTGAATGAGATCTCTTACGCCCTCCGTCGATCTGCAGATGTCCACCTCACTACCTGCATGCTTTGTATACCGAGTTCGTAAGCCAGTGCTTGGGTACATCCTATGCAGGCCATGTTTGCTTGGGCACATGGCATATTACACATATGTAAATGGTCTGTGAAGATGTTTCTTTGTCAATTGAATACAATGGACTTAAATGGTCATCTCAACTAAATTGGAGTCAGCTCAAAGTTCCGCATATCAAATAGTGGTTGCGGCCCAGACTCTCACCACTGCTCTCAAAACGGTGAAGGAAACCGGCATGTCTAAGAAACAAAAAATTCGACATGTGACATATATCTACCAACCCGCACTGGGCCCGTTTGGTGGAGGGAGACCTGAGTCCCTGCAGTGAGAACATTATAGGCTGATGATGATGACGATGATGATGACTGCCTGTTAGAGGAGCTCGTGGCTTGATAATAACAGCCCGTGGATCAATCTTCAGGTTTAGTCGCGCTAGCCTAGTTTGGTCTATGGATGGGTTACAATCAATTTAAAACGAAGTTTTTGTTACAGGTAGTCAGTGTCCAAGTCTGGCAACCAGTCATAAAAAGGGGTTTCATATCCCAGTGGCAGTTGCTCCATGTAAAGTACTGGTATTCAGCTGCATCCGGTTAGACTGGTAGCCGACCCCAACTCAGTTAAGATAAGTCTATGTAGATGATGAATATTGTCTAATCAATCCAAAATATTTGACAGCTATTTGCGACGTTGTTACTTCAAATGTGAATGAATCAAAATATTACGAGCAATAAAATGTTTTTACAGCCTTTTTTCAGCAATTAATTTCATTTATATACCTACGGCATTTTCCTAGAATGTGTGTGTGTATATGTGAGAGGACATATAAATCAGCCGGCTCGCTTCGACGCTCGCTTGATTTACTTCAATCAACTTTATTGCAATTTCCTTTAACATAATTTGGTTCAATTTACTTGATTTAGATAGCTACGTCCCCTTCCTTGAGACGTGCGGAAAGGGTGATTCGTCAAATAGGGTAAAAAATAAAGATTATTTTTATCACGTACTATCTGATGCCCGCGGCTTCGCCCGCGTCAAATGATATACTAAAACCTTCCTCGAGAACCGCTCTATCCACTGGTGAAAACAGTATGCAAATCGGTGCAGTAGTTTTTGAGTTCATCGCGAACAGACTGACAGACAGACGCGGTGGAGGACTTTGTTTTATAATATTTCATCGCCCATCGATAAACACTTGCCAACCGTTAATCCATATATAAACGAGAATACTTTACGAGACATATTGAACACCTTTAAAATGGAGATAGGTGATACTATTAAAAAAACGGTCAAAGAAGTTGTTGCTGAAAAACTGGATGAGGTACTTGGGCAGATTTCTGGTTTCCATGAGTCACTGAACTTTATTAACGATCAATTTGAGGATTTTAAAAGCCGCATGGACTCAAACAACTCCATCGTTCAACAACTGCAAATTGAGAATGCAACTCTAACATCTTCGATGGCAGGTTTATCAGAAAGGCTTAATTCACTTGAGCAACAACTTCGAGAGAGCAATGTTGAAATAAATGGTTTGACTGAACAACGCTCTGAAAACCTTGCTAACTGTTTAGTTCAACTTGCCAAAACTGTCAACGCCCCTATTAATGATGATGATATAATGCTAGTAACACGTGTTGCTAAACTGGATAAAAGCAGCTCAAGACCTCGCACAATTGTTGCAAAACTCCGCAGTCCGCGTGTAAGAGATACCCTACTAGCAGCTGTGCAGGATCACAATAGAAATAATCCTGATAATAAGTTGAACACACATCACTTGGGTCTGGGTGGAACTAAAGCTGCCGTCTACGTATCTGAGCACTTAACCCCGGCAAACAAATCACTCCATGCTGCTACGAGGCTTAAGGCTAAAGAATCTAAATACAAATTTGTTTGGGTTAGAAATGGCCGAATCCTTACTCGCAAGAATGAGACTTCTCAACCACTGTTAATACGTAGCACTGAAAGCTTAAAACTTATGATGTAAGCTTTGTTACTGATATCAATGTTATTGCGTTTTAAAAAACAAAATTCACTATTTACTATCAAAACATACGAGGAATGAGAACCAAAACCAATGAATTGTATAAAAATATCTTACTTTGTTCATATGATGCTATTGTATTTACTGAGACTTGGCTTAACAAAAATATATCTAATAATGAGTTCATTGACCAAAGATACATTGTATATCGAAGAGATCGTGTTACACGCAGCACTGTTAATCAGAATTGTAACAAAAAATTGAAATTGGATGGTGGAGGTGTTTTGATTGCAATCTCAAGAAAGTTTGTTTCCTGTCGAATCACCAACTGGGAATCTGAATCTGAAGATTTATGGGTTACAGTCAATATAACACAAGATAACATACCTAAAAAAATTGCAATTTGTGCTGTATATGTACCACCACCTCCTAAACTTGATACACAAACTAAGTTTCTTGATAATGTAAGTAATGTTATGAATCAGATTGACAGTGTGGTGGTTCTTGGTGATTTTAATCTAGGAGGTATTCAGTGGACTACTGAGCCTAATTGTAATTATACAATACCCAGCAACTATAACACTAGATTGGAATGCTCGTTAGTTGATTTTTTGTCTATTAATAATCTCATTCAAGTCAACAATACTTGCAACTGTAACGGCAGAATTCTGGATTTAGTTATGAGTAGCATTGAGGACGGCAAAATAAACCAACCCTCACACATTCTGAGTAAATTAGATCCGCACCATCCTCCACTTTTATATTGTACTGAATCATTGAATACCGTCTGGCTCCGCAATAGCGACAACAGGAATTTAAATTATTTTAAAGCTGACTACACCGCAATTTTAAGGGAACTAAGGAACACTGATTGGGAATCAATATTTTCTTCTCGTTGCACTCTGGATGACATGGTGTCTACATTTTATGAAACGGTTAACGCCACGATAGAGAACAATGTGCCGAAACGCTCACTGAAACAGCAGCAATATCCACGTAGGTTTTCCTCTTCACTTATTAAATTAATTGCCGAGAAAAACAAAATCAGGAAACGGTATCGCAAGTATAACAACCCGCGCGACAAAATTGAATTTTCTATATTACGCGATAGATGTTCTAAATTGTTTGATATCTGCCATAAAACTTATAAACGCAAAATAGAAGAGGCTGTGACTAAAAACGCCAAAGTTTTCTGGCAATATATTAAGGAAAAGCGCAACAATAACACCTCATACCCTGAACGCATGCATCTTAACGGCATTTTTGGCGACAATGGTACCAATATTGCTAATCTTTTTGCTTCACACTTCTCCTCCGTATATCTTGACGATTCCCAAACATTAATGAACACAACAACAACAATTAGTGATTGTTTATCTAGTAATATACAGTTCACCACTAAGGAAGTATTTGTTAAGTTGAATCAGCTTGATACTAACAAAGGTGCAGGACCTGATTCAATACATCCCTATTTCTTAAAACGGTGTGCCAATGTACTGGCTGCACCGTTAGCCCAAATATACAACCGCTCTCTTGCCGAAGGAATTTTTCCAGAAGAATGGAAGAAATCTCGAATTGTTCCTGTTTATAAGAAAGGTGATCAAGAAAATATTAAAAACTATAGACCCATTGCTATTCTTTCATCCTTAGCTAAAATTTTTGAATCCCTGATTTATCCTATTTTATATCGACATGTTAGTAAACTCATCTCAACTCATCAACACGGTTTTAGAAGTGGTCGTTCTATTCAGACTAACCTGACTTGTTTTATCTCTGATCTAGCAAAAGAAATTGATGGAGGATACCAAGTTGATGCGATATACACAGACTTTTCTAGTGCCTTTGACAAGGTTAACCATAAACTTTTACTACTGAAACTCGAATCATATGGTATACATGGGTCCCTGCTTGCCTGGTTTAAATCGTATTTGAGCGAAAGGAAACAAGTAGTTTCAGTGGGAGGTCATGAGTCTAGTTTGTATTATGCTAAGTCTGGTGTACCACAGGGTTCGCACGTGGGTCCACTTCTTTTCATTATTTTTGTCAACGATCTCGCTTCTCGAATTAGCTGCGATTTTTCATTTTATGCTGATGATCTCAAAATTTATAAAAGAGTAGAGTCACCAGCAGATGCCAACGAACTCCAACTTAATCTTGATCAAATCAGTCTTTGGTGTGAGTCCAATGGTATGACCTTGAATGCAGAAAAATGTTTTTGTATACGTTACAGTCGGAAATTAGAGTCGTTAATTTCCCCTTATAAAATTAACAATATTATCTTACAAGAGGTTTCGGAAATCCGTGACCTGGGAGTAACATTGGACCAAAAACTGAAATTCACCTCTCATATCTCTGATACTGTAACGAAATCAGCTCAAATGTTAGGTTTTATTAAGAGAAACTCGAAATCTTTTGGGGCCAAAACTAAAATTATCCTTTTCAAGGCTTTGGTTCGTTGTCAGCTAGAGTATGCCAGCATAGCATGGAATCCAATGTATGCTGTTCATTCGCAACGTCTCGAGAGCATCCAGCGAGCGTTTACAAGACACATTGCCTATATTTCACCAGGAATATCCCACAGATGTCCATACGAACAACGTTTGGCCTTCTTTAAAATTGAGTCGCTTAGAAACCGTCGCACTGTCCATGACTTAGTTTTTCTCCATAAAGTTATCAATGGTCAAATTGAATGTGAACAGTTGCTAGAACGTGTCATGTTGTCAGTTCCATATAATCTTCCAAGACAACCAATCTCTAGACTTTTTCAACCGCCAGCCAGTAGAAGCAACATTGGGAGACACTCACCGGTTTCAAGAATGTGCATACAATTTAACGAAATCAATTCAAAATTGCCAGACTTAGATGTGTTCTTTGGTTCCCTACCAAATTTCAAAGGCCTGTTGCGCTCTCATTTAAATAAACATTTAAGCGCTTATAATTAGATTTGTTATTTTTACTTTTTAAATGAATATGTTGTTTTTCTTTTGTCTATTAGTCTAAGTTAGTTTTATTTTGATCTCATGTTTAGTTTACAACAAATAGGTTTATGTTTAGTTTTCTATTCTATGTTACACTTTTTGCATATAATTTTTCGATGATTAGCTTTACTTAAGAGAATGTTGTGTACACCTGTAATTGGTACCTACATAAGAACCCTAACCTATATATATATATATTTTTAAACTGTAAGATGTATGTACTGTTGGTGTACCTATTTTAAATAAATAAATAAATAAATAATATGTACCTGATCCCACCATCTCCCTTCTTCCATCGGGAGACTAGACGTACTGCAGGGTATCACCGCTACCTAGTCGACATTCCACACATTCGAACGAAGCGCTTTGCTGGGTCCTTTATTATGCGCACAGCCAAGGAGTGGAATTCCCTGCCTGCGTCGATTTTTCCGAGTTCATATAACCCTAATATGTTTAAGTCGCGAGTAAACAGGCTTCTACTGGGTAAGCTCGTTCCATCGTCGACATCATCTCTGCCCTTAGGGCAAGATTGAAGTCAAGAGCAAGCCCATTTTAAATAAAAAAAATGTACCTAGTGATCTACGTGAAAAGCAGTGATAATAACCCAGTGGTGTGACCGTTGCACTGCCAAGGCATAGGTCTTGTGTTCGAATCCAGACAGGAACCTCTGATTTTTTTTCATATTCGTGTGTGGATTGTATAATTATATCTCTTCCTTTGCCATTACCTAACCGTGCACAAATCCAGACTCCGTGGCTGCTACTGAAAAACTCGATTACGGAAAAAACCCAATAACACTTTGCCCGACCCGGGAATCGAACCTAAGAGCTCAAGCTCAGCAGTCGCGCTTGCGACCACTATACCCACAAGGCAGCCAAAAAACAAAATATATTTAAACGAAAATGATTTTTTTGACAATAATGAAATGATAAATCATTTTATTCTCATACATATTTCGGCCGCCATGCAAACTGAACATGATTACCAATTAAAATTAACAGCTCAATATGAATAAACAGGTCACAATCGGTATTATTATTTACTGACGGACGATGGGAATTCATTTAAAAATATGTCGCAGATTCAACACCGAGGCACAATATTTAGAGTTGACAATTTAGAATAACGCCATCTATCATCGTTTTTCGGATCTATCATCGTTAAAGTCTGAAACGTCAAGCAGTGAGCTTGGGTGAGGTCGATGCAGAGCGTGGCAGGTCTGGTTTGACAGTTTTCGGTTGACAGATGATAGCTGTCAGTTGTCATATGTCAAATGTCAGTTGTGAGTGGTCGGTTGACGTTGACGTTAGACGCATTTGACTTGAGGGACGTTACTTTTTGGTGAGACACGAGCGCGAACGGTTGTTCTGCCCGGCTGTATCGAACTTACCGCGTTTCCGTACTTTAATCCATTTCCATCGGCTTGATCGTTTGAGATTTTGTTAATTTGTTAACGGAAGTAAATAAATAGGCGGTTGTAATCAGTGTTGAGACTATTATTTCGTACCTCCGCCATGCTGAACTTGGACTCTGACAACGATGTACCCGAAATAGTTGATCTACCGTCGTCATCAGAAGTGCGATGTAACTCTAACGCCTACATAGTGTAAGTGACAGTGCTAGGCCGGAAAAGTGTAAAGACAATGCGCGTGCGTCTGAAAGTGACATAGAAACGGAAATGTGATGTTTTATGTTCGAGCAAATAAACAAAAACTTTATGACTATTGTGCAAGCAATTAAATCACCTTTTGCGGGTACGGATATTCGCCTACCGCATTTTGACCCTGAAAAACGGAATATTGTCCCGCGGGCTTGGTTGGCAACAGCCGACATGTGTGTTATCGATCCGATATGGGAGAAACGGGACGAACGGGAGTCACACATCCACTGTAGGTGCGTCGTAAGTCGGCACCTCCGTCGCTGGTCGTCCTCCGCTGGGCCTCCTCCGCGTAACCGTTGGTCTCACCTGGTGGGGATGGACCGCCGGGGTGCTGTGAAGACAGCAGCGCCGTGCAACCGGCGCTGTGGCGCGCCTACAGGGGACGCAGCGAATTCCACGAGACTCATGTGAGAAGTTTCGTCATGGCTGTCATCCATATCTTGTCAGGGATGAAATGGAGCGATTTTAAGGAGCTGTTTATAGTCTGGAGCGCCCCGTATGGTGATGACTACCGTGAAGACCATGATGCGACATCAGAACAGGGATTCACTCGAGCTGAAGAAAATACGAAGAATGGTGCGATGACGTCACGGTGCGCTGAGAATTTACTTCGGCGGCGGCGCGGCGGCGGGACGCGGGCCCGGGATAGGTCATGATAGTTTGTACTTCACAATTATTTACTGAGGTTATGATTATCGATTTACTATTAGAGATTTTATTTCATGTTGTACCGGATAGTTGTTTTAAAAAAAAATGATATTTTAATTGGCGTTGAGATTTTACAACAAGGATTAACGTTAGTTAGACGTGTGATAGTGTTGTTTTTGTGTCGTGAAAAGGTTGTTAGGTTATGTGATGTTTCAAATAAGCTCAAGAATGCTTCTAATATTCAAATTGATTTCAATACAGTTGATACAGATGTTTCGTTAGAATTTCGTTCCCAATTAATTAATCTATTGACAGCATATTCATCTTTGTTTACTAGTGATTTCTAGATCCCATATTTACAACAAGACTAGTTGAATAGTAAGTGGTCAACTTAACATTTAAAGTACCTAGCATAGTAAGAGTTTTCTTATAACCTGTAACGTTACAGGAAAAATAAAGTAACATGTTGAACAACCCTACTTTAAAAAATATTTTGATAAAGGCTCGAAATGATTATCTTGATGGTGTTGTGCATGTAACCGGATGGAGGTTACATGTGGAGGTGACCGGATAGAGGTTGCCTGTTGTGTATGTAACCGGTTGGAGGTTACATGTGAAGGTGACCGGATAGAGGTTGCCTGTTGTGTATGTAACCGGATGGAGGTTACGTGTTGATGACCGGATGGAGGTCGATTGGTTTGATGCTTATAACCGGATGGAGGTTATAAGTGTGATGATGAAGACCGGATGGAGGTCGATTGTTTTGATGCTTATGGCCGGATGGAGGCTATAAGTGTGATGATGGAGACCGGAAAGAGGTCAGAGTATGAGCACTGCAATATTTTAATGAGTTTCCTATTATTTGAATGAGTATGGGTGTTGTTCGACATGACAGCTTTAAGAAAAAGAGTTTGTTATGATTTGCATTAGAACCTGTTATGACTTTGATCAGAATACCTTTTATTCCCCACCGACTTGGGCCAGGAATGGCCGAACGACTGGTATTGAGCAGACTTCTGTAAGGCCAACTGTACAAATTTTGACTTCTGTTGAGACCGATTGAATTGTTTTAGAAATTCTATTTCACGTTTTACCCGACAATTATTTGAGATTAGTTTCGGTTCATAATGTCATCAAATGAGATACGATTTGAGAAAATACGGTCAATTGAGGCATGTGACGCAATTGCTGACTGTAAGTTTGACTTTGACACGATAGACACTGACAAAAGAGATCGGGTGATGATGAAGGGGTCAGACCTTAAGTGAGAGGTAAAAGATGCAAATGTAGTATGCAAGTGATTCAGATAGCATACATTGCAATGCTGTTCGTTGCTGCACGCGTGTAAGTGTTTACTTGAGGGCTGTGACCAACGTTCAGCATGGCAATGTAGCTAAAGGTGCTAATAAAGGCAATGTGTTGAGTTGATGTTGGGTACCGGATGGAGGTCCCATGGTTGCCGGATGGAGGCAATGAGATGTGTTGAGGTTGGGTACCGAATGGAGGTCCCATGGTTGCCTGTTTGTACCGAGCAGAGCGTTGCACACTGGATTTGATCGGATACTAGATTTGGTCGAAAGTTGATGATTCTTAAAGAATGTTGATTTCAATGTTAAGATTTTCTATAAGAGATTTGATGAGATTATGGATCAGAACAAAATTTTGTCTTGGTCAGCGAGGCCGAGTAAGGGACGATTTACTTTCCGTGAATTCTTGTTGCAGATACCTCACACGAGGACGTGTGAAGTGTCAAGATGGCCGTGTCGCAGATTCAACACCGAGGCACAATATTTAGAGTTGACAATTTAGAATAACGCCATCTATCATCGTTTTTCGGATCTATCATCGTTAAAGTCTGAAACGTCAAGCAGTGAGCTTGGGTGAGGTCGATGCAGAGCGTGGCAGGTCTGGTTTGACAGTTTTCGGTTGACAGATGATAGCTGTCAGTTGTCATATGTCAAATGTCAGTTGTGAGTGGTCGGTTGACGTTGACGTTAGACGCATTTGACTTGAGGGACGTTACTTTTTGGTGAGACACGAGCGCGAACGGTTGTTCTGCCCGGCTGTATCGAACTTACCGCGTTTCCGTACTTTAATCCATTTCCATCGGCTTGATCGTTTGAGATTTTGTTAATTTGTTAACGGAAGTAAATAAATAGGCGGTTGTAATCAGTGTTGAGACTATTATTTCGTACCTCCGCCATGCTGAACTTGGACTCTGACAACGATGTACCCGAAATAGTTGATCTACCGTCGTCAAATACATACATATTTTCAAGCCTTTCTCCCGTAAGGGGTACACCGTACAATCAGAAGCCGAAATACCCGTGGAGTTTTAAAATGATGATTTTTTAGGGTTAACCCAAGATTAAAGTTGTTTTTTTATGTACATAATATAACGAAAATAACTGGCGCCAGTCTCCGTGTCTGTGTCTTCCATTCTGGTTAATCAGCATAATATACCAATTCAGACAAATGGGTTATAAGTACGGTCAACCTTTTAAACCCGATAATCGCTCCTTGGCACGATGCTTTTGGTTCATCCACATTTATTCCTGAAAAACATTTTTTTTGGCTCTTACGGTAGCACTAAATGTAACGCACTTAAAACATTGTGTTAATGGATGCATTGAACACAGGGTTCATGGAATTATTTAAAAGAATTAAATAACATTTACAAATAGGAACGTGTGCAAAAGTTGAAATTTCGACCTTCAACATCGCCTTAACTAAAAGCTTTCCAGCCCAGGTATGATCAAAACTACAAAAAAATATCACAATAAGAGGAAGGCCAAGTACCTCTCAGCATCGAAGAGTGAATGACATCCATTAAACACATATTTGTCGGCAAAAAATGGGCTATTAAATGAAATAGTAGATTATTGCATCGAGCACAAAGTAATTTATTATTGCACCGAGTGCCTGATTTAGAGCCTGAGCGTTAGCGAGGGCTCTAATCTAACAGGCACGAGGGCAATATAAATTACTTAAGGCGCAGTTAACGGGGGAACCGTAAAAACGACCTGTTTTTCGTCGCAGAGTTAGCCGTATTGCTACTTATTACAATTCCAAAAAAAATACAGTGTATAGTCAAATGTATAGGTAAAAGACTTATGCAAAAATATTTTCTAAAAGTCATCAAGAACCTCGAAAAAAAAAATCACAAAATCACAAAAAAATCACACGAAAAAACTTTTTCGTCTCGAAATGCTCAATATTTTGAGTGACAACTGTTATTTATTTTTTTACTATCAGAAAGGAAATTTAACCAACTAAAGACATATGTAAAAATATTTTAACATTACAGCGTATTTTTTTTTTTAATAAATTAAATCTGCGAACTATCGTTCATTTTGGCAGTCACGAGCATCAAACGCATCGCCATTTTCAACCTTATTTGTTTAGGCGATGAGTTAAACGCGCGCTCAAGGTCGCGGGCAGCTAATGTCGCCTTAAGGCGAGGTGTGTCGGGGTACGTAGCGAGGTGTCGGGTGTTGTTGAGTAGAAACGAATGTTTATGTTGAACACTATTTATTCGCGTCTCACACTCAAACTGTTCTTAATGTTAAAATGTTAGATGAGATGATAATGTTACTTAAAATGTTCTTAAACTGCTAATTGAATGTTGTTGAATACACCCGGCTAACGCGGTAGACAAAAGTGCACTGAAATATCTATACATATAAAATACTAAGTAGTGAAATTAGGTGAACGCGTCACGCCGAGAGTGCAAGCTAAGGTGTTCGGTGAAAACACCGAACATATTCCGGGCCACGAAAGGCAGGAGATGCTGTGAGGAAACAATGTTAAGTTAGAAAACTAATGAACATGATGGAAATGTTTACAAGGTGAAAAACAATTCAACTTAAGACTAAAATGTTAGTAAACAAGAGTACAATTGATTTTTTATTGATTCATAATCTACTTTTCTTTCAACTATTACATAAAAGAATAGAAGATAAAAGAAACTCATATCAAACAGTTAAAAGATTTTCTATACTTAACACTGTCGTCTTCATTTAGAATGTTTTCCGGAGTTAATGTGTCGCTAAATGATTCCATTTAAATTCGAAGCCGAAGCACTCAAAATCAGATAGTATCACACTTTATCGTTTCCAAAAATATTGTCAAGCAAAATTAACAAAGTTCCCCAAAAGTTCCCGCCAAATTACTTTTTTAAATTTCTTTCATTTTATAGTAACTAGTTAGCAACAATCATTTTTTAAATTTGGAACAAGTAGTAGGATAGAAACGAATAATAGTTATGTAAAAAAAAAAGTATTGATATCGGCTGGCTGAATAGAGCTAATCCATTGAGATTGGCATCGGTGCGATTAAAAAAAATAAACTGTGCAATAATGAAATTTCATACATTTTTATTGCTCTAGAGCACTAAAGACTCGCTTTGTGCTGAGTTTTTAGTGTGATTATGATGAAATTAAAGCATAGTTGGAAGAAAAAATATTATTTTCTAATCCGACTGATATTCTGACTGCTTCGCTGGTCTACTGGTCGCAAACGCGACTACTGAGCATGACCTCCAGGGCTTGATTCCAGGTCGGGAAAAGTGTTATTAGGTTTTTCCATCAGAAGCAACCCCGAACTTTGGATTTGTGCCCGGAAATAGGATCGACCGCTTTTGCATAGGACTTAACACATACCTGGCGAATTAAGGATCGATGTACTAATAGGTATACCTCTGCCTAGCCTTTCGGTAATTCCCGGGTGACTTTATGTTTATGTGTGACTGATAATTTCAGAGATAAACGCGTTCAAGGAACAAACTCTTTAGTTTTATTATGTGAATACACTAGGTTCGTAATATTTCAACTACAAGGAGGGTATTGGCCGCCATTGAGGGCGCTGCACGTCTTGGAGAGGGCTTTGTGCCCTCCCTTGTCACGTCCGTGTCGCTTCACAAAAGACTGTGGAGAATAGACTTCTACTAGATATGTATGTTGTCCTGGTAGATAGGATTGTTCTGCTTACGGGCAGGGCTTGAGGCTATGTTCTGAAATTCATAGATAGTAGATAGTTTTTTAATTATTCTGAATGGTTTTTATGTTTTATCGGATCCTTTTTTTAATACTGAAATAATGATCTATGATTTGATTCAAAAAAATGACGGTAGAATCGATATTAGGTAATGACATTCAACGAGCGATGGCCGATCTTCAAGCATAAACCTTGCACGCCGAGTATAGTCAGAATTCAAAACTCTGAAATCCAGTCTACCAAGGGGTATCGTATTACAAACTGACGTACTGGGCCGGCAGTCTCGACAGAGATAACGACAAAATCGCTAACTTTCAATCCTTAATTACTAACGAATAAATTCGATTTCAATAATGATGCTTGCAAGTAAAGCAAGTCTCTACATCCAAGATGCGTTTCTCGCAAGCATCATTATTGCAACCGAATTTATTCGTTGGTAATTAGCAATCGAAAGTTAGCGATTTTGTCGTTATTTCTGTAGAGACTGCCGGCCCTGGGTAGTGGAGGTGAAATAAGCAGACGCTCCATGTAACACACTGTTATTCAGCTGCACCCGGACTGCAAGCTGACCCCAACATACTTGGGAAAAGGCTAGGCAGATGATGATGACATACATAGGTACAACAATACTATTTTTAACTAGGCTTAGCCCGCGGCTTCGCCCACGTGGATGTCAAATAATATCCCAGCAAACTTTCTTCCCCTATTTAACTCCCTTAGGGGTTGAATATAGAAAAAAATATATACCCCTCAACCTCCTTCAAGAACCAATCTATCCATTGGTGAAAACAGCAGACAGACAGACGCGACGGAGGACTTTTCTTTGATAAATATAATATGTAATGACTAAATCTATATATTAATTAGTGTATTTCACCCCGACACCATTAGCGGTACAGTGTAGTATTTCAATTAGAGGCGACCGCATAATTGACGCGGCCAGAATCAGCGGTCAAATGTGATTATTTGACAAATTCACTCATTGGACCGTGTTTACACGTATTTTCGTGTAATCAGGGAAACTGCTGGCTTCGCGCTGTGGTTTAGATATAGAGATTATTGAAATACCTAGCTGTATGTAGAATTTCCATGGGCAAGAATTGTGAACTTGACATATAACATCACGCATGTCTTCGGATGTTTTGGTTCAAAGACATGCCGGTTTCCTCACGATGTTTTCCTTCACCGTTTTGAGAGCAGCGGTGGCATACATTGCAAGTAAAATAAAAGCTCTTTTTAATGAATTAATTACACAAAGTAATGCGCCTGCGTGGGTTCGAACCCACGACTTCGTAAGTCGGGCCACAGGGGCCACCACTGCCCTGTATAATATAATTAGAAAAAATTGTTATTTTGTAAATAATTAAATAGCATCGAGAAACGGTTGCATGGTTTGAACACCACAACCTGTTACTCTTGAAAAGGTTCAGAAACCGCTTTAGTAAAGGTACAATATTGTTACCTCTGAAAGCAATAAGAAACGAAATTGTTTTTCGCGATATTTCGAGAAAAATTCACCTCATATTTTGTAAAAACGTGAATTTCTGTATCGAGGAAGAAAGTATTCACGATAAGAAATACCTGGAATCATTATGTTTATTTTTATTCTTCTCGCTTCGGATTTATTAAGAAAATATTTCTTTTTCTGTTGACGAAGAGGAATTCTAAATATTCTGCTTGTTTTTTTTTTTTCTTTTTCAGAAATTTTTGTTTACAAATATTTACAGTCAGGCCTTTGAAATAATCCGGCCCCACGTTTACAATTATGGCATGAGGATGCCACCACAGGTGGCGAATTCCATTAATTTTAGTGTCATCTGCCTCCAGTGTGGACAGATGTAGAAACAAATGCACCTGATTCTGATGCAACCACCACCAGTGGTTGTAGATGCGATAAATAGTTGCAAATCCAACCAAAGGGGACTGACCGGTGGGTAAATCAGAATAAACCCAGTCATACCAACATAGGCAAATAATGAAACGAAAGAAACAAATCCAAATCAAGTATATTAGTAACTATTTTTTCTAATAGAACACGGCTCCCACGTTTGTCAAAAGTTATCCCACTAGAATGTAATATCGGGACAAAAACTATCCTATTTCCTAACCCAGGTCATGGTGTAACCCCATACCAAACATACAAATCCGTTTAAATGCGAAAGCGTGACAAACAAACAGACAGACTCACAATATTAAGTAACAAGATTCTATCTGCACCGGAATAAACCATTTTTACTTCACGAACGTGGTAGAGTATTTCGAGCTATATTACATCAGTCAGGATGGCCGAGCGGTCTAAGGCGCCAGACTCAAGGGAACCTTGCTCACTGAACGTGGGTGCGAGCTGTTCTGGTCCTCTCTGAGGGCGTGGGTTCGAATCCCACTTCTGACATACTCTTTTTGTGAATGTATGCACTTTGTTTATTTATAGAGTAGGTAATGTGAATTGAATGCTTAACAATTTTTTTTTTCCGCTGCTTTTCGTAATTTTGATCCAACCCACAACCTTCAACTAAAGTTGTCTTAAATTTTACAGTGCATAAAAAAGGTTTGAGGACATTGTCAAAAAAAACAAAAAAAAATTGGTAAAAAAATTTTTGCTAGTTCGGCCTGACTAGCTTCCCAACTATGTCGGGGCTGGAGGGTCTCTTCCTAACTATTTATGTTGGGGTCCCCTTTCAGTCTAATAGGACTAGTCTTTACATGGACCGAAGAGCTATCTATCGGCCAATACGATACCCCTTGGTAAAAGCGGTTGTACACGAGTAGTACAATAGTACGTGTTACCTTAGGGGTGAAAGGAACTTATTTAGTCCCGAGACGGGATTTGGCGCCTGAGTGCAGCGAGGGCGCTCATAGTTCCAGGGACTAAATAAGTATTTAACCCGAGGTAAACACTGTGCTTTTCATTACAAATACAAGGAAAGTTGATGGGAATATGCTTGCCCCCAATTACCTAAATCGGAATGGCAATAGGCTTTGCTCCTAATTACATCGGTCGATGGCAATAGGCTTGCTCCTAATTACATTGGTTGATGGCAATAGGCTTGGTCCCAATAACATCAGTTGATGGCAATAGGCTTGCTCCTAATTACATTTGTTGATGGTAATAGACTAATAGGATTGCACCTAATCATATCGGTTGGTTTCAATAGGCATGCTCCTAATTACATTGGTTGAGGGCAATAGGTTTGCTCCCAATTACAACAAATAATTTGACAGCTGTCATTAGAAAGCAATTCTCCCTAGGGCGGAAAAGTAGTACTTTCAACCCGCTCCGCAGGCACGTTATGGCCTACTTTCAGAGTATGAGTAATGAAAGGATCTTTGATGCAGATTGAAATATCATTCAACGCCATCCTCCTATTTTTTCAGCACTGGAAGTGCTTGAAGAGTCTTAATATTATGGCTTCGGTTGACAATGAAGTCTGGATTTGTTCTCGGTTCATGATAATAGGCTCGCCCCCTATTACATGGGACTTAGGTAAACATAACTAGCAAAATGTGGGTGTACTATTACGTAAACCATTGCCCAAACCTTCGGCGATTAAAGGCGTGATGTTATGTTATATATTAACTTTCAAGTCAAAGCTACATGTGACGAAACATCATCTTTTCGCCACAGTATTTCTTTTGTGCCAGTACCGTGCATATTAAAGGGTGTTCTTGACCCGAAAGCTCGGTGGAATAATGAGCCGTGTGACGTCACTACTGCGGTTCATAGGCACAGTGTGTGACCGTGCATCGCCTGCCACTAATGAAGATTACTTTCTTAGGCAGGGGCGGATCTATAAAAGGGCTTTTTGGTCTGTTACCTAGGGCCCCGTGGATATAAAGGGCCCCCAGCCTCTTATGTAAACAGAAGACAATATTGTGAATACTAAAATAAATCTAAAATTTTAAATATTTCTAGATTGTTGATGGATGGATTGTGTGAGTAACGATATGAAAGAGAAAGGCGTGAATGATGCCATAACGACTGACAGGGAAGAATGGATGAGGAAAACCGTGTTGCGCCGACCCGAAATCGAATGGGCAAGGGCAGGAAGATTATGAGATAGGATGTAATAAAAATAGTCCTCCTGACCGTTTTGCGGCCACGGCCACAGTGGCCAATCCCAGCGGAGATTAGCCATCTGCGCGGGAGATATTATAGTGCACAAGTGTGTGCTGTTCCCTTTTCTCTCATAGTCCGATGGGACGGCAATCCGACACGACCGGAGAGAGAGCAGGCGCAGGACCAACGGCTTAACGTGCGCACCGAGGCCCGGGTGTATTATACCACTAACTTCCAAACTCCGGGCTACTACTGGGAAATTTCTAATGAAAAATTAACCCAATAGCACTTTTTACCGACCCGGGAATCGAACCCAGGACCTCACGCTCTGCAGTAGCGCTTGCGACCACTAGAAATACTTAAAGATAGAGATAGGATAGACCCCGAGGTCCTGGATTGGAGGGTTAGAGATAGGATGTACCTAGTACATCACTAGCGAAGACAGTTTTTTTGATAAATGGCAATAATGTAGAATCCCAAGTTGTATTAGTCCAGGGCCCCGCCAACTCATGGTCCACCACTGTTCTTAGGGCCAGGGTTAGTGTGCAGAACTAATTAGAATTAATATAATTAATATAACGAAATAGAATTCATGCACTGCGAATAGAAATTAAAATTTTAGGAAGGATTTTTTTCTAAGTTCCTACCAATTTGTTTTATTTTAGAAACTTTTCGAATTTATCTGATAGTCCTCTAATTACGTCCGTAAAAATGGGACAGTTTGTCATAATAAGAATTGCTTATATACAATCTAAAGAACCTCAGTTTATTAATTAAATTCAATTATGTACAATAGATGCTAAAAATGTAAACTAAAAGTTAATACTCACATATATACAAAGAACAAATAAGAGTTAGGCGCCCCAGTACTCCTCAGCATCGCCGACAACCGGGAAAGTGCCCAGAAGACTGGCAGCATTGCCACGTTGAATGGCAATGCTAATCCTTTGACCAAAGAATGAGCCAGCCCTCTGGTCGCGCGAAGTGTCGACTAGACGGCGCGAGATTTCTTTGAAAAGGACACGTGCACTCGGTCCCCATCCGTATTGGGACAAGCCATTTTCCAAGCGTTCAACGCATCGGTCAAAAACGGTACCTCAAAATCAACCAGTGAGGAAGAAAGAATATTCCTGGTTAATTTTTCTGTACCGTAGATCGAGGAAAGGAAGGCTGGTAAACTAATACTTGAAATTTTGCGGACGCCGAGACCACCCAAGCGAATGGGAAGTGAGGCTTGCTGCCAAGCTCGGTCGTCCAGGGCCACATTAAGTAACGAAGTTAGAGTGTTCCTGATAATTTGGTCTACTTTTTCTAAAAGCTGTGGATGCCTCCAAAGGTGAGAGGAGCGGAGGCTATACATAAATTTTGGGCCAAAACAACAGTATCGAATAATAGAAAGAAAGAACCCATTAATTAAATATCACCTAAATAATAATGTATTTACAAAAAGAATATGTCAGAAGTGGGATTCGAACCCACGCCCTCAGAGAGGACCAGAACAGCTCGCACCCACGTTCAGTGAGCAAAGTTCCCTTGAGTCTGGCGCCTTAGACCGCTCGGCCATCCTGACTGATGAAATATAGCTCGAAATACTCTACCACGTTCGTGAGGTAACAATGCTTTATTCCGGTGCAGATAGAATCTTGTTGCTTATAAATGTGAGTCGGTTTGTTTGTCACGCTTCTAAGTGGATTTGTATGAAATGTAGCATGAGGCCATGACTTGGGTTAGGAGAGAGGATATTATGTGACGAAATGTTCTACTACATGGCGAGAGAATAATATAAGGTTTCGGAGTGTTCTTATGTACCTTATCATGAATTTGAGTCGAGTAAAGTTTCGGCGATAAGCAATTCAATGTCTAGGGCCTCTATGCTGTCCCATTGGTGATGAATGGACAGGACACTTGTTTTTTTCGTGGAAAACGGAAGACTTTGCGATGGAAGGCCTCCCACTAGGTGGACCGTTGACCTGGTGAAGGTTGCGGGAACCGTCTGGATTTGAGACACACGGGACCGGTCAATGTGGCGACACCTGGGGGAGGCCTATGTCCAGCAGTGGACGTCTTTTGGCTGAAATGATGATGATGATGATGACATGTTAAAATATCCACCTGGGCGAAATCGCGGCCAACAGCTAGGTATTAAGTAAGATTTTTGAAAGTAGTAAGATTAGTCAGCGCTAGGTATAGGTACTAAGAAGAAATTTAGTAGTTTCAATCTAAATTATAGAGTAAGAAAAAATAAAGATAAAAAAAATATATATTTGTCGCATATACACTTCGATCAATAATAGCATATACATGACGTAGGTAGGTACACATTTATCATTCACGCAAATTAGATTCACAAGAAAATATTATAAATATCTACAAACATAAAATAACCAGACTTGAGAAAAACAAGCCACTAAACTTTCTAAGAAAAATATAGTTTCCTATATTTCGCAAGAAAACTCAGCACTCGGTGTGCTAATCAATAATCCGAGCTGAGAAACAGTGAAAAAGCAATTTCCCGCTAAATAGAATAATAAAACTTAGGTAAAAAGTGTCGGCGGCACGCCTCGGGGAGCACTACGAAACACCAAGTGAATGAACACAGAAGGACCTTATACCATACCATAACCCCTTGGTCACGACCTGCACACTCAAGCGACATGCGTCTTGCGACTGCTGAAACACAGAAGGCCATTATAACATACCATACCCCCTTGGTCACGACCGGCACGCTCAAGCCACACGCGGCTTACGACTGCGGAAAGACTAGGTAGGTGTCTTAGCTGGGTTATTTTTTAAGGCCTAACCCTAAAAAATAACCCTAATAAGTGTGAGTGTTTAGGGTTAGGTTAGTTAGAAATCTTTGAGTTAAGGTTACTCCACTGAATCAGTCGATAAAAACTGGTTCACGCACAGAGTTTTCGAAACAACTTTGAATTGAATGTAACCCAGTGGAAAATTCATTAAATAAAGTAGTAAAGTAGCTTGGTGTGTTGTCTCTACAATGGTTAATCAATGGTAAGGGTTATCATTATGTCTAACTAGTTAAGGCGGGGTTGCAGTAATTTTAAGATTTTTGAACCTATAAAAATTGAACTAAATACGAGTTTTTTAATATAAAAATCATTACATAAAAATTGAACATACTCTCTAGTAAATCGTAAAGATAGAAACGCGATTTAGAATGATCGGCTCGATACTTTTTTTTATCAAACATGACTCTAAATCACAATTTCAAACGTGTACTGCTAAGACATTTCATCATGAATTTATATGAAAGTTATATCAGTAGATAGAACTTTTTATTCTGAAGTAAATGGTGAAAACAGATTGTATAATTTCTTTATAGTTTTTCTCCAAGAAGCAAAAAACAGTCAAAATTTAGGCATTATATCGCTCGCGCGGCAGGGTGGGGGGCGAGGTCGTGCGTACATAAAAACAAAGTACTGCAACCTGGCCTTAACCTTATATCTCGTTTGGCCGGTCCCTAAGTAAAAGAAGTAGTTTAGTACTTATGAGAGTGAAAGAAATGACGCGCTATAATTTCGCCTGACGCGATCCGCATCACCAGAGGCAGTGGACGAAGCCTAACATTCTGAGCGAACTGTACACACGGCTACACATCAAGCTATACAAAACCAGTATAATCTGATCGTTCATTGTGCGAAAAGATCTAGTAAAGTGAGGCCAAGATTAACTGGTTTTGTATAGCTTGATGTGTAGCCGTGTGTACAGACTAGCACTTCTGCTTTGTACCCCAACATTGGCACCCGCGTAAAATACACAAGAGTTTTTCTAACAAATTATTATGTTCTGTGATTTTTTCTGACACAGCGAAATGTTTACTAGTTGTTTATTAATAAATCAGCGATGTTGTATTGTTTTGAGCGAGAAGATTGCTTCACATCTGTTTTTTTTTCTCCAACTAAAATGACTCAACGCTAAAGAAACTTCCATAATAACATAGGGAAGAAACAAGAATGACAAATCAATGGAAACACGGTTGGCGCAGTGGCTCAAGCAGTTGACTGCTGCGTTGCGTGTCGCGGGTTTGATCCCCGCACGGAACAAATATTTCTATGGCCTACAGATAGTTGTTTCGGGTAATATAATATAATCTGAGTATTTGTGTATGTGACTTGTATGTGAGTGATTTGAGTTTCACGTACAGCCACTCACGCGGTTTTGAAGGCTTCTATTCGGAACCAGGCTAAGAGACACAAAAAAGGAAGATTAATGTACTCACGGGATACTGGGAGCCAGGAGATCACCACACTGTTCACGATCAGTCGTATTTTCACGGTATTTTTGAGTTATAGTCTTCGCGGAGAAGACGGGATGGCCGGCCGCTCGTTTATTGAGTTCGAACTGAAGTTTTTGTTTTCTTCCGTCAGAGGGCGCGAGCGATCCGACGATAATTGTGATGTTTGGATACGCCACGTTTGAATGTCGCGTGTGGCGGCAGATTTAAATTAGGAATACAAGGAAGGAATGAGGATTAACTGGGAAAGCATCCCAAAGCCTGTTCATATCCCCCCATTTGAAATCAACCGGTGATTTCATAAGATAAGATAGATGAAGTTCGGGACTTACGGCCTATGCAGATTCATTTGTCATCATGCTGATAAGATTCTAAGATTAAAGCTAAGCTGATAAGAACAAAATAAGTTTAAATGTAATATATAAGTTTGATATACATATACTAGATACTTGAAGAATGGTTAAGTGTTTTATGTGCGTTAAATAAAATTATAAGTATGAAAATATAACGCAGATAAGTTAATTATTTTGCTCAATTGGAAGAGGACAAATTTTGACAGCAGGTCTTACTAGTAAGCCTTTAGATGTTTTGACTGTCACAACACGAGTAATGTCATCTTTACCCGGATGGAGCTGTACAACGCGGCCCAACCTCCATTCGTTGGCAGGTAAGTTGGGTTCATAAATGGTAACAAGATCGTTCAGTCTTGGCTGATGGTTGCCGTGTTTGAACCATTTCATTCGCTGTTGTAAGGTATGCAAATAATCCCTTTGCCAAGTGCGCCAAAAGCTTTGTGAGAGGCGCTGTAATAGCTGCCAACGAGTACGTAAGGTCTCGTTTTCCGCGTACCTTGGTTCAGGAAGAGATACTAAAGGTCGACCGATGAGGAAGTGACCAGCTGTAAGAGCGTCAACCTCGCCGGGATCGGAAGATAGTTCCACTAAGGGTCTTGAGTTTAACATGGCTTCCACCTTCGTTAAGATAGTGTAATATTCTTCAAAGGTAAGAATCTGGGATCCTATGATACGTTTGAGATGGTATTTTGTTGATTTTATACCGCTCTCGAAAATGCCTCCGAAGTGAGGACCGGAAGGAGGATTGAGTTTCCAAGTGATTCCTCGAGAAGCGAGGTGACTGTTAATACTATCGCTTTCGCGGTTGAGCATTTCCCTAACTTCCGACAAGTAACGCCTGGCACCTACGAAGTTAGTGCCACCATCTGTGACTATGGAGTGACAAAGTCCTCTCCGCGATACAAAACGATCTAAGGCCGCTATGAATGCTTCAGATGTGAGCTCAGTAACCAGCTCGAGATGAACGGCCTTTGTCGCGTGGCAGACTATGAGGCAAAGGTAAGCTTTGTAAGTTTTAGCGCTACGACGTCTACTTTCTTTTATCATAAAAGGACCTCCGAAGTCGATGCCTATTGTTTGAAAACAATGACCCGGGTGTAGTCGAGAAGGTGGAAGATCACCTTGTAAAGGTTGAAGTGGAATAGGTTTGACTTTAAAACAGGTCACGCATTTAGATAACCGTGATCTGATAAGATTTCTAACGCCGAGTATCCAAAATCGACGCATAATTAAAGATTGGAGTAGGCGAGGCCCACAGTGAAGATAAGTTTTATGATAGCGGTCAATAAGAAGAGTACTCAATCGTGAAATCTTAGGTAAGAGGTATGGATGTTTGGCTTGACTTGGTAAGGACGCGTGTTTAAGGCGTCCCCCCACTCGCAAGATTCCGCGAGTGTCAAGAAAAGGAGAGAGTTTAGATAAGTGTTTGGGTAAAGGTTTATTGGATGATAGTAAAGATATGACATCATTAAAACTTTGATGTTGAACATATTTTGTTAAATGATCTAAAGATTGGTTTAATTCAGTGGCTGTCAGATAAGGTAATAAGTTACGCTCAGAACGTTTAGCTTTTGCGTTGTTGATGAAACGGTATATCCATGCAACCACTCTTTCCACTTGAGAAAGAGAGGAGTGGCGTTCCATGATGGAAGTAAGCAATTCAGCTTCACGTGTCACACCAGTATGACACGCGCGTGATGGGGGCTTAAGTTCTGGTAAGCTATCGGACATTGCAACTGCTGAAACATGCCAGTTGCAGAGTTCGTTGGACAGCCACTGAGGACCAGACCACCAGAATTGAGATGAAGATAAAGATAGGCATGATAATCCACGACTACAGATGTCGGCTGGGTTGTCATGGGTGGACACATGTCGCCACTCAGCTGACACAGGACTGTCATTAATTAGGACTACTCTGTGGGCAACGAAAGTTTTAAGCTTGTGTGGCTCAGTGTTCAACCACGACAACACAGTCGAGCTGTCTGTGAACAAGATAGATTTATTTAAGATGATTTTTGAACTAAGCAAAGAATGAATGCGATTTATTACTTTGGACAGTAATACAGCACTGCAAAGCTCTAAGCGGTTGACAGTCAACACTTTTAGAGGTGCTACTTTGGACTTAGCAATCAAAAGATAAACTTGTACGTCGTGAGAGGTAACGACACGAAGATATACACAACATCCATATGCTTTAGTGGATCCATCACAAAATCCGATGAGTTGAAATTCCTTAGACTGAGAAGGTATAATCCTACGAGGGATCTCTATTAGTTTTAAGTTATGAAGATCCGCTATAAAGCTTTGCCATTCTATAGCTATGTCTCTGGGCACAGGTTCGTCCCATGAAAGATTAAGACGCCACAAGTCTTGAAGGAGCAATTTGGCTTTTAAGATAAAAGGTGTGAGCCACCCAAGAGGATCGAAAATACGTGCGATGCTAGATAAGATGGAACGCTTAGTACATTCTTTGTCCTCGATTGGGGACTGTGAGTAATTAAAGCTGTCACTCACAGGATCATATTGGACTCCTAAGATTTTTAACGTTGATTTGTCACTTTCTTCAGAGAAAAGTTTAGGTACTTGACAATGATCTGCAGGCAAAGTTTTAATAAAGGATTGTGATTGTGAATTGCTACTCCATTTTCGGAGCTCAAGTTGAGCACAGCCTAATAAACTGATAAGTTGATCTTTTAGTTCTATGGCTTCGCGTACAGAGGGCGCGCCGGTCGTAATATCATCGACATATGTCTCGTGAAGGAGAGCTTCAGCTGCGCGTGGGTACGCGGCGCCATGGTCGGCTGCTAATTGATGGAGGGTACGGATGGCCAGATAAGGTGAGCTACTAACTCCGTAGGTGACAGTCGCAAGTTCGTACTCTTTTACTGGATCACTAGGAGATTCTCGCCATAGTATGTGTTGAAAGTTCCGATCCTCCGGTCTAATTAAGATTCCTCTATACATCTTTGAGATGTCACAAGTTAAAACTACTGTGTGTAATCTGAAACCGGTTATGATATCTACAATATCCACTTGAAGCTTAGGGCCAGTGAATACAATATTGTTTAAAGATAGACCGTTAGTAGTTTTAGAACTAGCATCGAAAACTACTCTCAATTTAGTCGTCGTGCTCTCTGGGCGAACAACGCAACTGTGAGGGATAAGATAACGATTGAGAGTAGGTACCGTTGGGTTAGGTACTGGATACATATGATTTAAATTCTCGTACTCGCGCATAAAATTAACATAATCGGATTTAAGTTCAGTCTGACGATTAAGTCTCTTTTCTAGATAAGTAAAACGCGACAAGGTACTATTGTAGGATTCACCTAGAGAACGATCGCCATCCTTTAAGAGGATTGGTACGACGTATCGTCCGTTAGGTTCGCGATAGGTTAAATCAGTGTACATGCGTTCACAGGTATCATTCTCGGGTACGGTGATAACAGCGCACGGTGGTTCTTCCACTTCCCAGAACTTTTGAATTTGTTCGTCTAATTTAAATGTGGTGGCCACTAAAGAGCACGCAGTGTTTAAAGGTGCAGAATTAGAGTTTACTGCCCCTGATAGAATCCACCCGAAAACGCTATGCAGAGCGGTAGGTAAACCGGGCCCCAGATTGATGCGTTGACCGTCATAGATTTCATGGAATAGTTCCGCCCCAATTAATAAGTCGATTTTGGCGGGAACAACGTAGTCGCGATCGGCTAACACTAGATGGCTGCAACGTTCTCGAACGACTGATGGTACCTTCACGCTAGGTATTAGAGCAGTGATGCTATCTAACACGACTGGCTTGATATTAAATTGTGGAGCATCACCATGTACAGGTCGTATAGTGCATTCCGTCACCCCTTTTACTTGTGTGACTGAGTTTTGTCCTAGTCCGGCTATATTAAGATTACAGCGGCGGAGTTTTAACCCGAGTATTCGCGCGCACGCAGTGGTGATAAAACAATCCTGCGCCCCACTGTCTACGAGTGCACGCACGGTATATTGAGTGCCGGCGGCGGTGTTGAACACGCGCGCCTGACACGTCCCTAGTAAAACCATGTCGCGGTTGGGAACGGCAGCGTGAGAATGTGCTGTCACGTTCGCTGCAGTGGTAGCGCCGGCGCTGGATGGCGCTGGGTCAATATGCAATAGGGTATGATGACGTAATCCACACACCGTACAAGACATTTTATATACGCATTTTTCTATGACGTGATTTGTACGCAAACAATTTGTACACATATTGTTTTTACGTTGTACTAACGCGAGTCTAGCACGAGAATCTAAGGTTTGAAAGGTAGGGCACCGATAAATCAAGTGCGGCTCACTGCAATGAGCACAAGCCACATTGGCAGGTGGATTAGATTTTGCGAGATAAGATGAGCGTTTTGAACCGCTGCTATTTTGCCTACTGGTCGCAGGCGAAGGTTTTTTCCCTTCGAGGTTACGAGGGTTAGGATTGTTATTAGATTTAGAAGATAAATGACTAGTTTCTAAGATTTTAACATAATCTTGAAGAAACTTTAACAATTCACAAAAAGTAGGTATTTGTGAAATGTTTTTCTGAGATTCGAAACGATTACGCGTGTCCGAGTCCAGCGCACGTGAAGTTAAACAAAATAAGATAAAATCACCTAAATTTTCGATTTTTAAAGCTTGGAGTGCATGGTATGCCTCATAAATTACGTTTGATAAAGTTTGTAAATCTTGGAAGTTACCCGATTTCAACACTGGCTGGTTAAAGAATTTATCTAAATATGTTAAAGCAATAATACGCTTGTTTTGATAACGCTCGATCAAACTATTAAAAACTACTTCGTAATTATCAGCGGTCATCGGAACATTCGGAACCCCTTTGACAATAGACAAAGCCGGGCCTTGTAAACAAGACGCTAAGTAATGAAATTTTTCTATTTGCGAAATCGAATTGTTATCGTGAATTAAAGTTTTGTAAATATCATAAAATGTTTGCCAGTTTTCTATTTTACTATCGAATTTAGGTAACTCAAGAGTAGGTAGTCTAACGTTACGTCCTGTTTGCATGGACTCGAGAGCCGCCTGCGACGTCCCGTCGACGTTGTCGCTCTTAACAGCGACTTGTAAGTCAGCTGCTGCACCGATTACGGCATAGTACAAATCATCAAACGAACTCAAAGACTTTTGACACACTTTTGCATCAGGTTTTATGGCTAACTCCAACGCCTGTATTTTACTACACAACGCAACAAATTCTTCGCGAATTGAATGTATCCGCGTATATCTCGCCTTGAACGACGATACCTTTGAACGATCTTGAATCATAGATTTTGATAAGTCATAAAGGATTTGGATATCACGATAGACATATTCGCGTTGAGACTGAAGAAGTTTAAGTTTACCGTCTTCCATATTGTTTTACGTAGGTAGATTATTGCTAAGGAAAATACGAACCTAAGTTGAGATTTATTAGGTGTAAATCAATACCTTTAGGTGAAATAGTTATCTAGTAACGTTTGTTAGTGTATAAATACCGTGAATAGTTAAAGTTATTAAGATTGCACAATGAATTTCGTAAAATAACTACGAATTATTGTGATATAACCCGACTAAATTAAGATGACCTCTGAATCTGCATAGGTTTACCCTGCGAGTATGACAACACAATTTTGTAGGATAATACTTTTATTTTGCGAAATTCTAGGAAATCTCTGAGTTTTCTATTGAAATTGAACCAGAGAATGCCTGAAAAAACTGTAATCTACAGGTAATCGCGCTCGAAATGGACCACAAATATGATTTGAGTTTCACGTACAGCCACTCACGCGGTTTTGAAGGCTTCTATTCGGAACCAGGCTAAGAGACACAAAAAAGGAAGATTAATGTACTCACGGGATACTGGGAGCCAGGAGATCACCACACTGTTCACGATCAGTCGTATTTTCACGGTATTTTTGAGTTATAGTCTTCGCGGAGAAGACGGGATGGCCGGCCGCTCGTTTATTGAGTTCGAACTGAAGTTTTTGTTTTCTTCCGTCAGAGGGCGCGAGCGATCCGACGATAATTGTGATGTTTGGATACGCCACGTTTGAATGTCGCGTGTGGCGGCAGATTTAAATTAGGAATACAAGGAAGGAATGAGGATTAACTGGGAAAGCATCCCAAAGCCTGTTCAGTGAGTTTAAATGTTTGTGGACGCACCCACAATACGGGAGAAAGTCCTAGAGTGGGACGTTTTTTTTAAGGTGGTACCCTGAGCAAATAACCTTGAGCATTTGCTCCCTCTTTGCCGCACCCCACCTCTACAATACTTCGTAAACTATTACTTGCGCCACCTGGCGAACTTCATACGAATACAAATAAAATTCACAGATCTAAGAAGTAATAGATATGGCATTCAAAGAAATATTTTTTTATGAAATGTTATTGTGAATTCAGTTACTATACTCACGTCGATAAATAGGTAGGTACTTTCAACTTTTAGAGTGATACAAATATTACGCAAAAAACCATGAAAACGACACCAGTGACGGAAAAACCTAAAATTTTCCTAGCCGCCATCTTGGATTTTAATTTTGAGCTCATTTTCGTAATCGTGCCAATATTATTTAATTATTTTGTATCACAGTAAAAGTTGAAAGTACCTACCTATTTATCGACGTGAGTTTATTAACTGAATTCATAATGACCAAAGTATTTGGACGCACCAATAAATATTTCATAAAAAAATATTTCATTGAATGCCATATCTATTACTTCTTAGATCTGTTGATAATGTGACGTAAGCGAGCGAGCGCATGAGCCGACGCGGCGCGGTGACGAGCGACACGGGTTCCCCCTTCGAGGCCTGGCGGCATACTGAATCTCAATAGATACGGTTGCGAATACGCTCAGAATTTTGCATAAAAATCTTTATAAAATCAAATTTTGGGTTTTTGAAAAAAAAATCGTACCATAATGTTCATTATGAAATTGCTTATCCATTAGTGTAAAAACAAAATAAAAACAATTGTTAGTTTTGGAGAAGTAGCATGTTTTCAATAATTATTTCTCATTTCTGTGGTTTCGTTGTGAGGGGATTAATTAAATATTTTACTTAAAAAAGAAAAAAACAAAACGTACCATTTTGAAGGTAAGAGTATGTAGAAATTTAATGTATTTTTTGTTGGTTGATATATCTTTTTTTTTAAGAGTTATAAGCTCCAGAAAACTGCATAAAAAACGGCTAGAGCTACGTTTTGCTGGGGGACGCGCCTTAATAATTAAAAAAAAAGACATAAATAATATGATGAATACCCTTTTTTTTGGTGGGTGGAAAATCATCAAATAACCCTCCCCCCCGCTCTTGGGCAGAGCGAAGGGGAGTGTCAGACTTCTACTGACTAAAAATCAAACCCATGTTCCTTCTTCGCCCTTGTGCCGAGGACGTCATCTCTTTCGATAATCCGCAGCCCGCAGCTCGCAGCTCCGACGGGCGATGATATACCTTAATATCTATTCTGACGTCCACAACTCCGTTAGTACTGGTTAATAAGAGCCTCATGGTAAGACGGATTGTCAGAATTTCAGCCTTTGGCCTACCTGTAACGCCTCTCAACGATCTACGGATGACTGCTGGGACCAACGGCTTAGCACGAAGGAGCCACATACAGTCCACCCATCCACTTAGCAACATGGACATGCGTTGCTTAACCTTAAAGATGGGATATTAATAGTTTGCCACGAGTGACTAAATCAGTACCTAAGTAAACGTATTATTCGTAAGAAAATTGTTACTAACACTTATAATTATTATGTACCTACTAACATAGATCTTAAGAGCGTATGGTACCTCAAACGCGAGTTTTATAATGCGTAAAAGTATATGATTCACTGCAGTAATCAACATCAGAAAAATATATGATATTCTTCAGGATATATGCTAGTGCCATAGTGTTGTGAAAACATAATACAACTAACTTTGCTCGATAGAAAAAAATCGCGAAGATACCTCTAAAAATTTCTTTTAACGAGTAAAAACCATACTAAAATACATGTCATCGTTCTGATTTTTTTGCCAAATAATTCTACAAGCAACAAACTAAAGTCATAGTGTTTTACTTTTTTAGTCCAATCAATAGTTTTTTTGTAAATCGCAAAATACCTCGAATTTCGCACTATTCGGCCGCAGCGAAAGACGTAACAACCGCTTTGTAGTGCAAGCTGATTTGAACTTTATTCTAACAGTGTTTCAAGCGAAGTTTGAACCACCACAAATAGGGTTGCTAATCTGAGGTAGCATACGCTCTTAAGATAATTGTTACCTACTAACAACACATTATAGGGATTCTGTCCCAAATTAATGGTTATTATTATTAAGGTTGTGTATCGTTATAGAGGCAAATTCGCAGTAACCGCGTTCGCCGTTCGCCCAGAGTGATGTCCCGCCATAAGTCCATCGGCACAAGTTACCAGCACCGAACTATAACTTACTCGCCGCCGTACACACGTGACACCTACAGACCTACAGTCCTACACGTACTGACGCATACGAAAGTGATAGGCAGCAATAACTGTTTTCTACTCACACAGACTCACACTCAATGCATTTATTCCAATCACAATGACCATTGAAGGCACTTAATTCATTACACGTTACCATACAACGTATTGAAAGTTCAATTGTTTTTTACTTGTGAAAGAACAGTAGGTGCCCATTCCAACCAAACCAAACTCTTTTCAATCAAAATATTGTCACAAAATCTTGGTTGTGATTATGTCATTGTCCCGCTGCCAACAGGCCTCACTTGGCGACAAAGCTCGTTTTTGGCGTGTCTGTCCCAGCCAGATTTTTTAGATTTTGACTGCTTCTTTGTACCTCTGGTCTTTTGCGCGACTGCTAAGCATGATATTTCATTTCCATCAGATATTTTCCACAGCAACCATAAAGTCTAGGGGCAATAAGCTCGCCCCCTATCAGAAACAACTGATGAAAATATGTTGGTGTAGCTTTAAATACGCCTCTGCCTTACCCTTTGCAGATGACAAGCGTGAGCTACTTCTAAATATAGCTTGTTTAGGTTTGTGTAGTCAATAGTACCGGACGCAGATCTGTCTAGATAATTCCGGACATAGGCGTGGAGCTATCATCAGTTTAGATCGTGTTACCAACACCCGGGTACTAGACCACTGAGTGTGAACGTAGATGCAGAGCGCTGGGGCAGCTCTTGGTATTTATATACAAACTTAGATTACTGTGATCCCGCGGCCGTCGTTTACATGAAATCATCATCATCAGCCTATAATTTTCCCACGTCATGGACTCAGGCTCCGATCTTAGAGAGAGATAGGCATTGATATATAAATATATCAATAGTGATAGGCTATAAATTCACCACGCGCGCGCATGTCGCGGTTGATGTCACATGTCTTCGAATTTGTTGGTTCTAAGACATGCCGGTTACAAAGAAGACATGCAGTGCCGTGCTCCATAGTCGATCCATCATACGATGTGATTTGTCTTTTTTTTTTTTATTTTATATGGGCTTACTCTTGACTTCAATCTTGCCCTAAGGGCAGAGATGAGGTCAACGATGGAACGAGTTTACCCAGAAGAAGCCTATTTACTCGCGACTTAAATAATCTTAAATAGACTTATAGACTCTAGAGTTTTATTGACTTAAATAATTGTCTAAATACACTTACTCGATCCGGCAAGATAGCTGCTCAAACCTCGTCACATTCATACCCTACAGCACCCAAGAGCTCCGGATAGCGTCGGGTAGCCGGTCCGGGCGGGATGACTGGTGATTTAGGGCGCTTTCAATTTATGCGTTTCGTGTCGGACCGTTGCCGCACGCTTACCGTGCCGCAGGTTATATCTCGCTGTCGGACCGCTGCAGTACGGTAGCAGTCCGGCACCGAACGCCTAAATTGAAAGCGTATTTTACTGCCGTGCGTTTTTATCCCAGTGATATGAAATCAGTCAAACCATGGACTCGGAAGAAGAAACATTACTGTTAGTGCTCTTATTGAAAATCATCAAAGAGACCGAAATGAACACGTGGTGCTTGCGACGTTGCCGTCCTGTTGTCGAGCGTTTGCGGTACCGGCGCCGCACTGTTGCCGCACCGCGCGTTTTGTGTGAAAAAAAAGGATCGTCCGTACGCTGTACAACTAACGCACTGCTTCGGCACCGCAGCAGGCCGTCATGAAACGCATAAATTGAAAGCGCCCTTAGTCGACAGAGTGACGATCACGTGACTGACTGATGGCCGTCAACTGGTCTAGCTAATGTATTGTACTGACAAGCTTTGGTTTCCGAACGTACAGCCCTCATTTTTCTTGACTATGCTAGTTTGTAACAGTCGTTACGAGTAGCTAGAAGCCTATAAGTCTGATAACCCATCTTACCAAGGAGTATCTATATAAGGTCCCATTAAAATAGGTGGACAAATTTTAACACAGCGTTCAGTAGGTCTAACCAAACATATCTAAACAAAAAAAAACATAAAATAAACTGTTTTTTTTTTACTTAAAATAATAAATTGTCGGCACTGTAGAACAAACTCATCCTCTATGAGTAGGTACTTAAATGTGTTTTTCTTATTATTTTTTTTACCATCGTCCTTATTTTGGTGGTCTGAATGATTTCTGAAATTTTGTCCACCTATTTTAATGGGACCTTATATATGAGTAGGTAGATATAGTGGTGTGACCGTCGAAGTGTTAAGACATCTGATTCTTCGATTTCATGTGCGTATTGTATCTAATATTGCCTATAATATCGCTTGCTTCTGCCACACTAGCTTGGCCTGCATAGATAATTCTCGACGGCAAGCTAAGCCAATTCAGAGGTCCATGGGTGGCATACATACCTACCCACTCTTACAGTAGGTTAAGCACTAAACACACGATGGGAGAAGACCCATCCACGAACCGACCTTAGCAAGCCCGGTTTAACCTGAAGATTGACCCGATTGACTGTTACTATTTATACACGAGCTCCTCAACATAAAAAAAATATAAGATTAATCTCTGAAAAAGCGAATCGTTTGAACATCTTGCCTAGAGCAGTCTGTGCCAACAATAACTAGGCGTTACCCGCATAACAAAATAACAACAACACGTACAGCCGCGGAATATAGTTAACATTCAATAGCAGACCGCCAAATCTGTGCAAACATAACCACTTGTATTCTGAGGGACGATCATACAAATAATTTGTAAGGTAAGACCCATAGTGTAATGCAAAGAATCTTGATTTCTGCCCTCGTAAGTCGTAATCCAAAGTATTGCTGGGGAGTTTCTTCCGCCACTTCTTCCCAGCTAAAGCACTTGGAAGTGTCGAAGGGTGGGAAGATTCGTTTTAGGGGATTGTCTCTTGTAAACTTTGACGATGATTATTATCAGTCTAATTTGAATAAATTACTTGATTTTAAAGGGAGGTATCTGTTTTTTGAGAGCAGTGGTGGTGGCCCCGCCTTAAGAACAGTACCTAAGTCGTGGGTTCGAACCCAGGCAGACCGTGCATTAATTTGTGTAGGTAATTTATTTCATCACCGCTGCTCTCAAAACGCTTTTTTAGGGTTCCGGAACTTCCGTACCTCTGTCGGCGGAAACGGAGTCGGTATTGGATCACTTTGTTGTCCGTCTAGTATGTCTGTTTGTCAAGAAATCAAGACCCTTTACTCAGGAAGTCAGGAACGCGTACGCGTGGCATTATCAAGCTGAAATTACTGTTATATACCCAGGTTTGCTTACCCCTTGGAGCAGTGAGAAAATCGAACTTGTAACTCAACATGATCAAAAGATTTAAATGAAGTTTGACAACAAATTGCGTGATTAAATTTTTTTTGTCAACCTTGACGTTTGCGAAGATTTGATCTCATACAAAACTTGTTTGTATTGCTGCCAGTTATTGACACTTATTGATTTATACCAGATTAATGCGTGGCCGGTATTTCAAAAATAAAATAAAATATCCTAAATTGCGCAGGCCAAATAATTCAAAGCCTAGTAGGGCTTGTAATAATCGCTATAAAATCGTCTCTCACAATATTGCCCTCGCTGCCACCATCAATATTCCGCTTGTAGTTTATGCAAAACACGGCCACCCGGGACCGGTCAAACTTTATGCCCGGGTAACGTGACCACTTCCACCTCTAATACCCGGCCAATTATGCCCGATAACATGTTGTATTATAGCTTTAAGGATAAAAATACTAACATGCACAAATAAATTAATGTGACTGGATTTAGACGTGTTTTCTTACACATCTTTTTTTTTGGAGGTTGACAAATCATCTAATGACTCCTCCCGCTTTGGGCAGAGCGGTAAGGAGTGTCAGACTACTACTGACTAAAAAACCACCCATGTTTCTTCTTAGCCCTTTGTTGTGAGGCCGCGGTATCTCTTTCGAACAACCCGCAACCTCGACGGGCTTCGGCCTTTGCCTTCCATATTGCTGACATCTCTTTGAGGCGCGCGTGGAACGCGAACGCGCCGTCGACACACCCTGTCGTTGTCATATGACGGAAAAAACTTTTCCTGCTGGAGTAACGTTATTCCTGCAAGAAAATTCTAAACGAATGATCGGAGAGAGAAATATTGTTGTTTAAGGGTAAACAAGCCAACGGCACGAACTAGTTGGTGGGCGGGGCTAAAATGCATGCTATTTCACCCGACATCACGAGCGAAATGCATAGAGCGAAAGAGACACAACTAAAACGGGCGCGCGATTGTTTCTATGCAGACCTTTGGTATATTTGGTTTCATGAAAAATCTATTGAATGTATCTGTTCAAAATCAAATTATTTAAATTTTTTTAATAACTAATCTATGTCCGTATGGTTTCACTTTTTTCTTTTTCATACTATATACGTTACTTATTTACGCCCAAAGATGAGTTAAATTAGTGCTAAAATATGAAAGTTTTGACGTTCATAACTTCCAAATCAATATTTTTTTTCCAATTCTGCTTCCATACAGACCTAGATAATGATAAGACCAGTTGATACTAGTACAATTTTTAATTTTGAAAAAAAAAGAGCCCTTATGATATTCGGGTAGATAAATTAGTCTAAGCAACTATACATAATTAGGCATTATGCACAGTCGCATAAACTACTATTAAATATCTATCTACGTGACTTCAGCTTCAGCGTGTTGTGTGTTAAAATTAATAATTATTTTTTTCTTTTTTTTCAGGTTGCTTAATATTTGGTGTAACTGTAGGATACAAGAATTAACAAATATAACTGTAAAAGACATACAGAACCATGGCCAGTAATCTATCTGAAGAGACCGCTACGCCATCAAAAACAATTAATTATAATTTTACTAACTGCACATTTACTAATTGTTTCTTTAAATAAACTTTTTATCTACTAAATAAAATGTTTTTTCTTGTACTAATAGGCTATTGCGAATCCAGAAATTCCGAAACGAAAATATTTCAACCAGGTTGCTATGGTTACGGAAAATAACAAGGTTGTCAACTGAGGTTGTATAATTAAATACCTAATTGATAAAAAATGCTATGCAATAGCTTTACCGCGGCAGTTTCCGAGTGTCACACGTTTTTTTTTTATTCGCAAGTGTGTTGAAAAACGTCGTATGATACACGTGTGTATTGATGATTACCGTCCTCGGCTTTCTTAAGACCCTCACCTGACGGCTCGGGTCTCAATGCCGCCTCTGCGGTAATCACCAACGTTACACACTTATACCATAATGTACTAATATTTGATAAGGTTGTAATTGCACCGATACACAGGCAAAATCGCAGTAACCGCGTTCGCTTAGACCTAGAGTGATGTCCCGCCATAACTGTATCGGCACAAGTTACCAACGCCGAACTATAACTTACTCGCTCCCATACACACGTGACACCTACAGTCCTACACGTACTGACGCATACGAAAGTGATAGGCAGCAATTAACTGTTTTCTACTCACACTCTAATTCACACTCAATGCATTTATTCCAATCACAATGACCATTGAAGGCACTTAATTCATTACACGTTACCATACAAAGTATTGAAAGTTCAATTGTTTTTTACTTGTAAAGGAAAAAATATATTGTCACAAAATCTTGGTTGTGATTATGTTGAGATTAAAATTATTCACTGTCCCGCTGCTGACCAACAGGCCTCACTTGGCGACAAAGCTCGTTTTTGGCGTGTCTGTCCCAGCCAGATTTTTAGATTTTGACTGCTTCTTTGTACCTCTGGTCTTTTGCGCGACTGCTAAGCATGAGATTTCATTTCCATCAGATATTTTCCACAGCAACCATGAAGTCTGTAGGTATCTAGGGGCAATAAGCTCGCTATCAGAAACAACTGATGAAAATACGTAGGTGTAGTTTTAAATACGCCTCTGCCTTACCGTTTGCAGACGACAAGCGTGAGCTACTTCTAAATATAGCTTGTTTAGGTTTGTGTTGTCAATAGTACCGGACGCAGATCTGTCTAGATAATTCCGGACATAGGCGTGGAGCTATCATCAGTTTAGATCGTGTTACCAACACCCGGGTACAGACAACTGAGTGTTAACGTAGATGCAGAGCGCTGGGGCAGCTCTTGGTATTTATATTACAAACTTAGATTACTGTGATCCCGCGGCCGTCGCTTACATGAAATCATCATCATCAGCCTATAATGTTCCCACGTCGTGGACTCAGACTCCGATCTTAGAGAGAGATAGGCATTGATATATAAATATATCAATGGAGATAGGCTATAAATTCACCACGCGCGCGCATGTCGCGGTTGATATCACATATGTCTTCGAATTTGTTGGTTCTAAGACATGCCGGTTACGAAGAAGACATGCAGTGCCGTGCTCCATAGTCGATCCATCATACGATGATGATTTGTCTTTTTTTTATTTTATTTTATATGGGCTTACTCTTGACTTCAATCTTGCCCTAAGGGCAGAGATGAGGTCAACGATGGAACGAGTTTACCCAGAAGAAGCCTATTTACTCGCGACTTAAATAATCTTAAATAGACTTATAAGAATAAGAATAATTTATTTAAGAAAAAAGATAATACAATAAAGCAGGGCTTGTTAACGTTACCAAATTCACGATAAAAGTATCGGTAAGTAACGATATTTTCATAATGTTAATTTATTAACGTTATCACTGGTATCGGTAATTTGGTATCGGATCAGTTTATTAATGTTCCCTGGTAACGACCTGGTATAGACTCTTATAGACTTAAATAATTGTCTAAATACACTTACTCGATCCGGCAAGATAGCTGGTCAAACCTCGTCACATTCATACTCTACAGCACCCAAGAGCTCCGGATAGCGTCGGGTAGCCGGTCCGGGCGGAATGACTGGTGATTTAGTCGACAGAGTGACGATCACGTGACTGACTGATGACCGGCAACTGGTCTAGCTAATGTATTGTACTGACAAGCTTTGGTTTCCGAACGTACAGCCCTCATTTTTCTTGACTATGCTAGTTTGTAACAGTCGTTACGAGTAGCTAGAAGCCTATAAGTCTGATAACCCATCTTACCACGGAGTATCTATATATGAGTAGACTAGCTGACCCGCGCAACTTCGTCTGCGTCACATAAATATAGCTATAACCTTTCTCGATATATCGACTATCCGACATTAATTAAGCTAAATCGTAACAAACAAAAAATCTTATCTTTCCTCTTTATTTTATTACAATAGTTTAGATGGTTTAGATTAGCTTAGATTATATTAAAGTGTGAATTACTATAAAATCTATCTCTTACTGTTAAATATACTATAACACTCTGTACTTGTAAACATTATGATGCAGTAAATATTTTGAATATTGCGATATCTTCTAAGATATTTGTTTAAACTGTATAGAGTAAAGATCACAAATATTCTATATTAAATTTCCGTTCTAACGAACACATTTATTTAGATATAGATTAATACCATATGGGTTAAATAAGCTTCGCAAAAAATAATTCTTTTTAACCTAACATTTTAATAATAAAAAATGGTTACAGTGAGTCAATCTTAAAAGATAGACAGATGCTGTCGCGGAATTTTTTTTCGAACTTTTAAAGACGAATAATTACTTCATACATGATATTCTCGTAACTTAAACCGTTTTCGCAGCGCACGCAACGGAAGCTCTCAGAAAGGAATTTTCTTTTCCCGTTTTTGCAACATTTCTCATTTATGCTCCGCTCCTATTGGTAGTAGCGTAATGTTATATAGCCTATAACCCTTCTCGATAAATGAACTATCCAACACAAAAAGAATTTTTCAAATCCAACCAGTAGTTCCAGAGTTTATCGCGTTCAAACAAACAAACAAACAAACAAACAAACAAACTCTTCAGCTTTATAATATTAGTATAGATATAGTAGGCACAGTGGTGTGGCCGTCGAAGTGTTAAGACCTCTGATTCTTCGATTTCATGTGCGTATTGTATCTAATATTGCCTATAATATCGCTTGCTTCTGCCACACTAGCTTGGCCTGCATAGATAATTCTCGACGGCAAGCTAAGCCAATTCAGAGGTCCATGGGTGGCATACATACCTACTCTTACAGTAGGTTAAGCACTAAACACAAGATTGAAGAAGACCCATCCACGAACCGACCTTAGCAAGCCCGGTTTAACCTGAAGATTGACCCGATTGACTGTTACTATTTATACACGAGCTCCTCAACATAAAAAAATATAAGAATAATCTCTGAAAAAGCGAATCGTTTGAACATCTTGCCTGGAGCAGTCTGTGCCAACAATAGTATAACAAAATAACAACAACACGTACAGCCGCGGAATATAGTTAACATTCAATAGCAGACCGCCAAATCTGTGCAAACATAACCACTTGTATTCTGAGGGACGGTATACATACAAATAATTTGTAAGGTCAGACCATAGCCCCGTCGGGGCTGTGGATTATCGAAAGGATAACGCGGCTCCGACACAAAGGCGAAGAAGGAACATGGGTTTGGTTTTTAGTCAGTAGAAGTCTGACACTCCCCTTCGCTCTGCCCAAGATCGGGGGGGGGGGGGGGGTATTCGATGATTTTCCACCCACCAAAAAAAAAAAAAAGTAAGACCATAGTGTAATGCAAATAAAGAATCTTGATTTCTGCCCTCGTAAGTCGTAATCCAAAGTATTGCTGGGAAGTTTGTTCCGCCACTTCTTCTTCCCAGCTAAAGCACTTGGAAGTGTCGAAGGGTGGGAAGATTCGTTTTAGGGGATTGTCTCTTGTAAACTTTGACGATGATTATTATCAGTCTAATTTGAATAAATTACTTGATTTTAAAGGGAGGTATCTGTTTTTTTAAAAGCAGTGGTGGTGGCCCAGACTTAAGAACAGTAAAGTCGTGGGTTCGAACCCAGGCAGACCGTGCATTACTTTGTGTAATTTATTTCATCACCGCTGCTCTCAAAACGCTTTTTTAGGGTTCCGTAACTTCTGTACCTCTGTCGGCGGAAACGGAGTCGTTATTGGATCACTTTGTTGGCCGTCTAGTATGTCTGTCTGTCAAGAACTCAAGACTCTTTACTCAGGAACGCGTACCTATCAAGCTGAAATTATTGTTATATACCCAGGTTTGCAACCCCTTGGAGCAGTGACAAAATCGAACTTGTAACTCAACATGATCAAAAGCACAGAACAGAAAAATTCTGTTCCGTGATCAAAAGATAAAATGAAGTTTGACAACATTACACCCACAAGTTTATACAGAAACCTCGGTGCGTGATTACAATTTTTTTTACGTTTGCGAAAATTTGATCTCATACAAAACTTGTTTGTATTGCTGCCAGTTATTGACACTTATTGATTTATACCAGATTAATGCGTAGCCGGTATTTCTTTATCCTAAATTACGCAGGCCAAATAATTCAAAGCCTAGTAGGGCTTGTAATAATCGCTATAAAGTCGTCTCTCACAATATTGCCCTCGCTGCCACCATCAATATTCCGCTTGTAGTTTATGCAAAACACGGCCACCCGGGACCGGTCAAACTTTATGCCCGGGTAACGTGACCACTTCCACCTCTAATACCCGGCCAATTATGCCCGAAATAAATTAATGTGACTGGATTTAGACATGTTTTCTTACACATCTTTTTTTTTGGAGGTTGGCAAATCATCAAATGATTCCTCCCGCTTTGGGCAGAGCGGTAGGGAGTGTCAGACTACTACTGACTAAAAAACCACCCATGTTCCTTCTTAGCCCTTTGTGTCGAGGCCGCGGTACCTATCTCTTTCGAACAACCCGCAGCCCCGACGAGCTTCGGCCCTTGCGGGCGCCTTCCATGTTGCTGACATCTTTTTGAGGCGCGCGTGGAACACGAACGCGCCGTCGACACACCCTGTCGTTGTCATAAGACGGAAAAAACTTTTCCTGCTGGAGTAACGTTGTTCCTGCAAGAAAATTCTAAACGAATGATCGGAGAGAGAAATATTGTTGTTTAAGGGCAAGATCGTGGACGGCAATCAACAAGTTTTTTTCTTTTAATATGACCACAAGGTGCATTTAGAATAATTTTAATAAGCCCCCAAAAATAGGCCATAATTATACACGGACAGACAGACGGACAAGAGAGTGATCTTATAAGGGTCCCTTTTTATACATTTTGCGGTACCTACGGAACTCAATTAGTAAAAAATTCGCATGCCACCTTGCTAATGGCAACTATATAGCAGCTGACTTCTGTATCAATGAGAACACCATGAAAGAGCATCAAGTATCAGTGGCATGCGACTACGGCTGAACTCTAGAATAATTTTACTTACAATAAGTTAAATTGAAATACATTTACACATTATCTAAGTACTTACTAGACGATAATCAATTAATTGGATAAGGCATTGAAGAATTATTTTCTACTTTTAAGACCGCGGTTTATGTAGTCTGCGATTTTTTGTTTAACCGGTTAAACCTTTAACCTGATTAATCTGTCCCTGGTCTCACATCGCATCGCCTGCGGTCGTAAACGAGGAGCTAGGTATTGTTTCAAAAGACGTAGCATAACAATAAAAGTAAACAACGATCATCGCATTGCAAACAAACTCGGCAGACACAATGTCATCAATAAAGACATTTGCACCACAGCGCGTAAAAAGATGAATTATGTGAGAAGTTTGTAAGCAAATGTGCCTGAAGTCTGCCTGAGTTATGCCCGTTTTGCTCGTAAAGCCCGTCGGGCCGAACATTTGTCAACAACATCGCCGGATTGCTATAAGCTTGCCTCACGGGAACACTCGAAGAGAATAGTTTAGGAGACATGCGTCTTTTAAGAATATCATCGTTAGTTCGACTTCCGAAGTGGGTAGGAAAAAATAAATAACTAGGTAGGTACTTAGGTAGGCACTAACAAGGTTGGTAGAACTTAAACAATCATTATCTGTACTTACCCATATTAACGCTGAAGATAAGAAAGGCAAGTAGGTAATTGTTATAAGTAGCTTAAACTTTAAGTTGTAGCCCAACCCAAAGTAGCCAATTTCTGGAGCCCTTACACAGCCAGAAGGAGTCGCGTCAGACTTTGTTGAAGATGGCGGGATGAGTTGACCAAAACCAATGACCAGTGATTCACTTTACCCTTTTTTTTTTTTTTGGTGGGTCGAAAATCATCATATAACCGCTCTTGGGCAGAGCGAAGGGGAGTGTCAGACTTCTACTGACTAAAAACCGAACCCATGTTCCTTCTTTGCCCTTGCGCCGAGGCCACGTCATCTAGTACAAAAATCCGCGGCCCCGAACGGGGTCCGCGGCCCCGACGGGATCCACTTTACCCTTGCATTGAAACAACTTGAAGCCATGGGGCTTGGGGACTGCCTTCGGCCAGTAGTAGAATGACGCGGGCTAGTAGTATTAGCAATAATCAGTTTTCTTAGCTATCCTTTGCCTTTCTAATCTTCTACTTAGCGTTATCCCAACTAAGTAAGAGTCGGCTTCCAATCTAACCAAAACGAAACTGAATATGGTACCTACATTATATGGAGCGACTGGCTATCCGGCCTCCTCAGTCCTTGGTTAGACCGATTGTCAAACTTTCAGGCTTCATCATCTACAAATAACAGGCGGAACCAACTGTTTAACATTATTTTGAGAACAGAGAGTTCCAAGCATGTGAGTAATGAATAAATCGTCTCCTATCCAAAGTGCGTTCTCTCCATCTTCGATCGTGTATATTTCGGCGCAAGCAGGCTCCTCACCTAAATTGCCGAAAGCTCCCGTAACAAATTGATAAAAATTCTTGCACATGTACCTCTCTCGAGTGTCGTACTTCGTTAGTTATAAATATTACGAATATAAGACTGCCTCGACTTGTACTTAGGTGGTTAAAGAACGTTATCATTTCTTGCTGGTTTTTGGCGAGTCTTTCGCCCGAATACTCGAACGTCACTCAATTTTAAGTTAAATACGCGAGTGGTCTTTTCTCCATACAAACGCTCTCGCCTGTTTTCTTTTTGGTTAATGACCCTAGAGCAATGGTTTTTTACAGAATAATAAATATTAACTATTTCTATGCCCCTATGTTTTCCTTTTTGGTGATAAATTATTTTTATAAGCACTAGAACCCTCAAAAAATGCTCAAAATTGCTTGTTTAGATCGCTGTTAACAGAGTCCTAGTGTACAAATTTGATAACTATTAACGAAAAAAGAAAAACATACCGGCGTAGTATATAACCTCCTTTCATTGTCTAAAATATCTTTTAAATTGGTTCAATATTGGAGGAGGAAATAGGCGAGAGCCAAACCTCGAATTCTAACTTTTTTCCACAGTTGTCCTTATCGCACGAATTTGAGGGCAGGAGGACGGAGAGAGACAGCGATAGTAGAAAGAGACAGCACTCGCATTTCCTCTTAAATCTACATCTAACTTAAATCTCGTGCTGTCTTTGTTACTTTAACGCAGAGTGACAGAGATAGCACGAGTTTTGAGGGCTACTTATAATTGAGTGACGTTCGAGTATTCGGGCGTTAGTGTTTTTGAATGACTCCATGGTCTAATAGTGGTATACTGCTAATCTCGAGAATTAGCAGTATACCACTATTAGACCATGGAGTCTTGAGTTCGATTCTCAGGTCGGTCTAAGTTTTATTAGATTTTTCCGGTATTTTTTCCAGTATATCCCGGATATGGTGGAATTAGACTCACTCCCTAGGACTTCAGCATAACTAACTAACTATCACTTCTGCTAAGACTTCAGAGATTACAAGCGTGATGATAAAGGGGAAGTAAACCCCAGCCTTAGTAAGAGACATTTGGCCCCGTTCCAAGTGGAAAGAATTTCTACATGGAAACTCGACCTTTATTTAGACCTAAGTCTATCTATAATCAATAAACAGGGTTCCAGACTTCCAGCTCAATGCAAAAAAAAACGACGTTACACAAAAATTACTAGTAGGTACCCGTGTTCCGTCGAGTGTGAAAAATAAAATAAATTTGAGTCGTAATAAAATTTGCGAGGCGAGGCGAGGCTGGCAGGCGCGAGGCAAGCGCGTCAAAGGTTAGGAATACACTACACTTGATTTAGCGCGACATTCCGTGTTTGGCTAATTTGACTACGTCTCGCTTCTTGGGACAAAGATGTAGATATTTATGGATGTGGCAAATGTAAGCCTATGATGTTCCCACTGCAGGGACAGATGCCTCCTTTATATTGGAGTGAGTAGGCACAGTGGGCTGGTGAATGCCCAGTGGCAACAAAAGCAGTAATAGTGACTGTGACTTGTCCGTCCGACGGTCATACCACTAGGGTATGACCGTCGGACGGACAAGTCACAGGTCTCGAATTCGAATTCAAACACGCCCCTCTGATTTTTCGAAATTGTTTCGGTGAAGGAAAACATCGTGAGCAAATCACATGACGGCATGCAAATTCAAGTCAGAGGCACCTCTCACTACGTACTAACCACACGATGAAGAAGAAGTGGGGTGGTAGAGGTCAAACTTGTTGAGTTTTGTGGACCGTTTCGACCAAAGGCTATATGGTAAACCAGTTTATGCGGATCTCTCACTTGACGGGAAATCTATGCAAAGATGTGTCATCGTGTGTTTATGCATGATGTAGGTACATGTTGTACATGTCCACTAGGAATTTCTCAGTAGCAGCCTTGAGCTCCGAATTTGTTGTAGCAGTGATGGTAGGCCTCCCACCAGGTGGACCGACGACATCGTGAGAGCCGCGGGTAATCGCTGTAAACGGCAGGCTGCCGTTCTTTATGGCGTTCTATGGCGGAGGCCTTTGTCCAGCAGTGGACGTCTTATGGCTGATGATGATGGCAATAGGCTCGCCCCCTATTACAGAGGACTGGCTAAATGTCAGTGTAAACAGTACACCTCTATATAACCCTTCGGGTATTACCTACAGGCTTGATGTTAAAGTTACCCATGATTCCAGAACGTATCTAGTAGGTACCTACCTCATCTATAAACAACTTGCATTCTACATCTGTATCTTCCGACGCCGGCAGACGGCTGATTGCCAAGCTCTTATATTTTGTCAGATAAATATTGAATTATTTCAATTGAATCATTCTGTGGCGAAGATACTGTTTTACATTGACGAAACTTTCTGTATCTTGGAGGGACAAAAGTAGGTAGTTGATCATAAGCCTAAGGAGAATAACGCAGCGGTGGCCGAGCTTACGAGCAGTAGGTAAGCCGTGAGATCGAACCCAGGCAGGCGCATTACTTTGTGATCATTCATCACCACTGCTCTCAAAAACAGTGAAGGAAAACATCATAACGAAACCGGCATGTCCTAGAACCAAAATTTACAAGATATGTGAGATCAAAAACAAAACGTGTAAAAAAAAATTTGGTCGTACCCAGTCATACCACTAATCGAACCTAATATTATCATTATCAGTTTAATAAAAGCCTAATGCTGACCACACTCCTCTTCAATGACAGCCTCCAACTTTATTCATCCTAATCTGATCCTAATCATCGACATGTTTTTCTAGCTAGTACACACGGCTACACATCAAGCTATACAAAACCAGTTAATCTTGGCCTCACTTTACTAGATCTTTTCGCACAATGAACGATCAGATTATACTGGTTTTGTATAGCTTGATGTGTAGCCGTGTGTACCTACTAAAATCGCAGCAGTATGTCCTATGCACTAGTAATTTAGTACTTATTAGTTCCATGCTGTATCGAGCAGGGAATTGAAATTCGAATATCTCGGCGTCTTTTTCCCGCACACGATGGTACTGTATCGCTGTCTCCCTCTTTAATTAACCCCTGTCATCTAAATGGAAAGACACTTGACACGGCCACAGTGACTGGTGGTGACTGGCAATTGGCGGGTTAACTTGTGAAGAGCTTGCAGTCCGTATTACGTAAATTATGGCAACAATCTGCATTGTTTGAAACAGATATTTAACAAGTTTTCCTATAAAAATCCATTCTAAATTTTAAGATATGAGCAGGAAGGTTATGCTGTAGGTACCTACTTAATTAGCAACCCCTAAACCAAAAAAATGTTACCCATAACTCAATACATACATAAATAACACCACACTTGTAATCCCCGAAGGGTGATGCAGAGGTATAGGTACCTAAGTACCTACAGCTCGCGCCCTTTTATTATGTCAATGCTCGCGCCAAACTTTGTGACCGTCCCGAAACTAGGCTCTCGCATTGCGCAGAACACAAAATCAGGTATTAGCGGGACGCACAAGAGCTTGGGGCAGGGCTATAATATAATAAGTATTAAAAATGTTAGAAAATGTTAGAAGGAGTGGAACACCCTGCCTGCGTCGGTTTTCCCGAGTTCTTAAAACCCCAAATCTATTTAAGTCGCGAGTAAATAGGCTTCTTCTGGGTAAGCTCGTTCCATCGTCGACCTCATCTCTGCCCTTAGGGCAAGATTGAGGTCAAGAGTAAGCCCATATTAAATAAATAATAAATAAAAAGAAAATTGTTTGGTTGATTACGTATTCCCACTCGACTGTACCATGCGCAAGTTTGGACTCGCGACTATACTCAGGGCGGCCACAAAGTTTGGCGAGGGTTGTACCTAATTGTGAGCCCACATTTCGCCAGTTAAATTTAAGTCCCATTCCCATAATTATAATAAGGGACGAGCTGAGAGAGAGGAGTAGAGCAGCGGTGGCCGAGTGGTGGCGGCCCCGACTTAAGAACAGTACCTAAGTCGTGGAATCGAACCCAGGCAGGCGCATTACTTCGTTTTGGTAATTTATTTCCTCACCACTGCTCTCAAAATGGTGAAGGAAATCATCTTGAGGAAACCGTTTTTTTTTTTTTTTGAGCGTTGGAAATCATCAAATGATTCCTCCCGCTCTGGGCGGAGCGGTAGGGAGTGCCAGACTTCTACTGACAAAAAACCACCCCTTTTTCTACTTACTTTTGAGATACGTGTAACCCTAAAAATGTATGTTATCCAAGGGGTAAAAGTTACTTACTTAGTCCCAGACGGGGTTTGGCGCCCGTAACGTATGAGGGCGCTAATAGTACCTACGAGGGACTTAATAAGTAATTTACCCGAGATGAACACTGTGCTTTTCATTACGAATACGACGAAAGTAAAAAATAAGAACATTTTATTAGAAAAAATGAGTGTTGATCGGAGTGTCGCTTTCACGCTAATTTATTTTTTTTGTCCAATAGCTGTACAGCCAGTATTTTTCATGTTTAATATTAAAAGAAATGGCAAAGATTTTGCCAAAATCTATGTTATTTTATTTAAACTAAATTAAATTAAAGTCATAATATAAATATTCTTAGTTAACTTTATGTTATTTTAATTTTAAATCTCGCTGTAATTTAGTGGCAGTATAAAAAGTTAGAACATGGTTCATTAAAAATGCGAAAATAGACCTAGTTCATTCTCCCTAGGGCTGAAAAGTAGTACTTTAAACCCACTCCGCAGGCACGTTATGACCTACTTTCAGAGTATGAGTAATGAAAACATAGTACCTATAGGTACACTTTCTTTTCCTAGGTAGTTACTTATAGAACAATGTACAATTATTAGCTGTTGGACACGGGCACGGCTATCACTCATCGAGTTCATTATATCCATTTTCTAATCAAACTCTCGTAATGACTGTCAGATCAGTCACATGATTCACATACATTTTGTTGTTCTACTTCTATTGCGCATTGTTCTTATCGCTTCGACAAATTTATTGTTTGTACGTACTTACTGTAATAAATAACTAATACAGTAAATACACCGTCATCTTCTACCTTATCTAGGCGAGAAAACAAAGGGCTAAAACCTAAAATAAACGTACCAAGTTTGTTCATGCAATAAAGTATTGAGTATTGAGTATTGACATGTTTGCTTTACTTATTTACAACACAGGTACCGCTATCATTACAGGACCTAATACAATAGTGTAGTTATAATATAATCATCATCATCATCAGCCTATAATGTTCCCACTGCAGGGTGTCAGCCTCAGGCCTCCTCTCTAGGAGAGGGATGGGCAGTGGGCTATAGGTAAACCACCACGCGGGCCCAGTGCGGGGCTGGTAGTTTCTTCACCGTTTTGAGAGCAGTGGTGATGAAATAAATTATACAAAGTAACGCGCCTGCCTGGGTTCGAACCCACGACTTACTGTTCGTAAGACGGGGCCGCAACCACTGGGCCACCGCCGCTATCCTGCTTTTGTCCTGTGCGTGACAAACAAATACAAATTCTTTTTACACTATTTATTGCTTCGCCAAAACGCCGTCGAGGAAGAGGTGGTGAGACGACCTAGAATTCTAGATCAGATGCATGCTGTGAAAGATGGTTCTAGCTGGCACAAGAACAATGGAATTGGGGGATGCTTTCCCAGCAGTTGGGACAGAAAAAGCTAAAAGATTCTGTGAATTTAAAATGTAACATGAACGGGAATTTAAATTAAAACAAAATATTGTATATTAATATATTTATTTAAAATTGTGTAAATGATCACGTTGAACTTAAATACTTATGTATAATATAAAATTGGTGCTAGAAACTATAATTAATTTATTATATTAAACAGAATCAGAATCAGAATCAGAATCATTTATTCGTAAACATAGGTAATCCTACTAATATTATAAATGCGAAAGTTTGTGAGGATGGATGTTTGTTACTCTATAACGCCAGAACGGCTCAATGGATCTGAATGAAATTTGGCACAGAGATAGATTATAGTCTGGAATAACACATGGGCTATATAATGTCGCTATAATAAGTTATGGGGGTGAGCAATATTGCATTATGTGCATTTTCCTCAACTGTTTGACAGCCGATATCTGTCATAGTATTTATATCAATAGAACGATTATTTTGAATCATTTGACACAGGTGTAAGTAGCCTAACGGTTCGGCGACCTACCTGTAAATAAAGGTATGCAAGTTCAAATCTCAGTCAGTGCCTTCTTTTTGTGTTTTTTATAATGATGTAAGATTTCCAAAACTGTTTAAACATGTTCGCGAGTTCGATCCCCAATCGGTTTTCACTTTTTGTATTTTTTTGGTATTTGTTTTTATTTTGATGCTTTAGGATTTTAAAATAATTATAAAAACAACAAAAAGTGATAATAAATCTAAATACATAATAATAAATGTGTAGACGTGGATTTTCTGTACATTAACATATTATTTAAAAAAAAATGTTTTCAATTGGCGTGTTTTAGAAATTTTTGTCTGTAGTCTGTCGGGAGGCCTTCCAACGCAACGTCTTCCGGTTCGCGGTCGCCACTCCACAACTTTTCGGCCTATCGGCCATCCGTTCTGCGAGCAATGTGCCCATTGCCACTGAAGTCTGGCGAATCGTCGGGCTACGTCAGTAACCTTGATTCTCATACGGATATCTTCATTTCTGATTCGATCACGCAAGTAAACTCCGAGCATAGCTCTCTCCATTGCCCTTTGGGTGACTTTGAGATTTCTGATGAGGCCCATTGTGAGCGACCACTTTTCGGTCCCTATCTAATCACTGGCAGCACACAACACACTGGTCATAGACTTTCGTCTTGAGATAGTGTGGTAAGTTGGATGAGAAGATACCGCGCAACTTCCCGAAAGCTGCCCAGCCGAGTAGGATTCGTCGATTGACCTCTTTCTCGAACTGGACCGTTTGTCCCAGGTAGACATAATCGTCCACAACTTCAAGTGTAGTGTCTCCGATCTTGATAAGAGTAGGTGATACATGGACATTAAACGTAACCTTGGTTTTGTCCATGTTCATTTTTTAAGACCCACTATTTCGGAAGCTCAACAGAGGTCATCGAGCATTGATTGATTAAAAAGGAAGACCTTATCGTCATAACGAAAGATACATACATGCAACGACATCTATTACATCAAATTGGTACTAATTAATAAATGTGTTCACAAGATAACTTTTAAATCTATTTTTTCAAAAAGTAATGATAGATAGAGCACTCTTAAATAGTCTAAATGACACTGCTTTGAGAATCGACATAGCCTATAATATAAACCTTAAAGTGTGTTCGCTTTCTATGCATTAAATTTTGACTTCGTCTTCGATAGATGGCGTTGTACATTTGACGAATCAAATTTTGTATTTTCTGAATAAAAAATTTACGAATACACACAGTACGAAAATAAAACGAAAGTAAAATAAGACAAGCAGCGCCACAATCAATCGCCCAGCCATGCCACTTCGCCAACCGTGCCGTCATATAGCTGTGTGGCTGTGGGTTCCTCGGGCATTGCTGCAACTTTGTTTTACAATAGCCCGACTACACAATAGTTGCACATTCCGTTTCCAAATTGCCGCTGAATCTTGCCATAAATTGCAACATCACCAAAAACTGCGTCTTTGCAAATAAACTGAAAACAGGAGAGATAAGTCTGGAATCGGACGCAGATGGGCCAATTCTATTTTCCGAATATTTTTTCCCTCCAGTGCCAACAGTACTAATATGGGACGAGTGCACAATATCGCACAAGCATGCATTAGAGGCGTTGAACCGCAGCTTGCAGGACAGCGTTGTTGTGTTGATCACAGGCGACTGTAGTCAGACCCTGCCAGTCATTGCAGGGGACACACCGGTGGATGAAATAAACATAATATGTCTCAAAGCGTCGTCGCTGAGGTCCAGGATCAAAAATCTGCGTCTTATGTTAACTGTACAAAGACCACGAAGCAGGCGTCTTAGCAAATAAACTGATTCAAATAGGAGAGAATCGTCAGGAATCTGGAGGCAGATGGGAATATTCTATTTTCTAAAGATTTTTTTCAGCCAACAGAGGATGAATGGATGGATGAATTATTATGCACGTTTTACCTATTTTTGAGGTTCATGTAGGAAAATAAGAATAGTGGTTTTTAGGGAGGCAGGTGCTGTCACCAAGGAACGTGTGGATGATGATCACAATAAAATAACTTAGACAAGATTTGGCAGTTCAAAAGTACTTATGCACATCTATACACATGATCACGCCTGTAATTCCGAAAGGGTTAGGTAGTGGTGTACCTAATCGTACACCGATATTTCGCAGTGATCTTGAAGCGCCATGTAAATGGGGACTGGATGTACTATGGGCTATTGCCATCAACCGGGAACATAACGAGACTCCGTTGCCTCTACTGAGCCCCCCTCCCTTTGCCCGTATCGGGAATCAAATTCCGGACTTCATGCTCAGTAGTCGCGCTTAGGGCTACTGGATCAACAAGACAGACACACATTTTTCAACGTGAACGAAGTCGCGGGCATCAGCTAGTAATTACATATAAGCTTATAACAGAATATTGTCATTTTTATAAAATTTCACTAAATAATATTAAATCCTACTAATATTATAAATGCGAAAGTTTGTGAGGATGGATGTTTGTTACTCTATAACGCCAGAACGGCTCAATGGATCTGAATGAAATTTGGCACAGAGATAGATTATAGTCTGGAATAACACATGGGCTATATAATGTCGCTATAATAAGTTATGGGGGTGAGCAATATTGCATTATGTGCATTTTCCTCAACTGTTTGACAGCCGATATCTGTCATAGTATTTATATCAATAGAACGATTATTTTGAATCATTTGACACAGGTGTAAGTAGCCTAACGGTTCGGCGACCTACCTGTAAATAAAGGTATGCAAGTTCAAATCTCAGTCAGTGCCTTCTTTTTGTGTTTTTTATAATGATGTAAGATTTCCAAAACTGTTTAAACATGTTCGCGAGTTCGATCCCCAATCGGTTTTCACTTTTTGTATTTTTTTGGTATTTGTTTTTATTTTGATGCTTTAGGATTTTAAAATAATTATAAAAACAACAAAAAGTGATAATAAATCTAAATACATAATAATAAATGTGTAGACGTGGATTTTCTGTACATTAACATATTATTTAAAAAAAAATGTTTTCAATTGGCGTGTTTTAGAAATTTTTGTCTGTAGTCTGTCGGGAGGCCTTCCAACGCAACGTCTTCCGGTTCGCGGTCGCCACTCCACAACTTTTCGGCCTATCGGCCATCCGTTCTGCGAGCAATGTGCCCATTGCCACTGAAGTCTGGCGAATCGTCGGGCTACGTCAGTAACCTTGATTCTCATACGGATATCTTCATTTCTGATTCGATCACGCAAGTAAACTCCGAGCATAGCTCTCTCCATTGCCCTTTGGGTGACTTTGAGATTTCTGATGAGGCCCATTGTGAGCGACCACTTTTCGGTCCCTATCTAATCACTGGCAGCACACAACACACTGGTCATAGACTTTCGTCTTGAGATAGTGTGGTAAGTTGGATGAGAAGATACCGCGCAACTTCCCGAAAGCTGCCCAGCCGAGTAGGATTCGTCGATTGACCTCTTTCTCGAACTGGACCGTTTGTCCCAGGTAGACATAATCGTCCACAACTTCAAGTGTAGTGTCTCCGATCTTGATAAGAGTAGGTGATACATGGACATTAAACGTAACCTTGGTTTTGTCCATGTTCATTTTTTAAGACCCACTATTTCGGAAGCTCAACAGAGGTCATCGAGCATTGATTGATTAAAAAGGAAGACCTTATCGTCATAACGAAAGATACATACATGCAACGACATCTATTACATCAAATTGGTACTAATTAATAAATGTGTTCACAAGATAACTTTTAAATCTATTTTTTCAAAAAGTAATGATAGATAGAGCACTCTTAAATAGTCTAAATGACACTGCTTTGAGAATCGACATAGCCTATAATATAAACCTTAAAGTGTGTTCGCTTTCTATGCATTAAATTTTGACTTCGTCTTCGATAGATGGCGTTGTACATTTGACGAATCAAATTTTGTATTTTCTGAATAAAAAATTTACGAATACACACAGTACGAAAATAAAACGAAAGTAAAATAAGACAAGCAGCGCCACAATCAATCGCCCAGCCATGCCACTTCGCCAACCGTGCCGTCATATAGCTGTGTGGCTGTGGGTTCCTCGGGCATTGCTGCAACTTTGTTTTACAATAGCCCGACTACACAATAGTTGCACATTCCGTTTCCAAATTGCCGCTGAATCTTGCCATAAATTGCAACATCACCAAAAACTGCGTCTTTGCAAATAAACTGAAAACAGGAGAGATAAGTCTGGAATCGGACGCAGATGGGCCAATTCTATTTTCCGAATATTTTTTCCCTCCAGTGCCAACAGTACTAATATGGGACGAGTGCACAATATCGCACAAGCATGCATTAGAGGCGTTGAACCGCAGCTTGCAGGACAGCGTTGTTGTGTTGATCACAGGCGACTGTAGTCAGACCCTGCCAGTCATTGCAGGGGACACACCGGTGGATGAAATAAACATAATATGTCTCAAAGCGTCGTCGCTGAGGTCCAGGATCAAAAATCTGCGTCTTATGTTAACTGTACAAAGACCACGAAGCAGGCGTCTTAGCAAATAAACTGATTCAAATAGGAGAGAATCGTCAGGAATCTGGAGGCAGATGGGAATATTCTATTTTCTAAAGATTTTTTTCAGCCAACAGAGGATGAATGGATGGATGAATTATTATGCACGTTTTACCTATTTTTGAGGTTCATGTAGGAAAATAAGAATAGTGGTTTTTAGGGAGGCAGGTGCTGTCACCAAGGAACGTGTGGATGATGATCACAATAAAATAACTTAGACAAGATTTGGCAGTTCAAAAGTACTTATGCACATCTATACACATGATCACGCCTGTAATTCCGAAAGGGTTAGGTAGTGGTGTACCTAATCGTACACCGATATTTCGCAGTGATCTTGAAGCGCCATGTAAATGGGGACTGGATGTACTATGGGCTATTGCCATCAACCGGGAACATAACGAGACTCCGTTGCCTCTACTGAGCCCCCCTCCCTTTGCCCGTATCGGGAATCAAATTCCGGACTTCATGCTCAGTAGTCGCGCTTAGGGCTACTGGATCAACAAGACAGACACACATTTTTCAACGTGAACGAAGTCGCGGGCATCAGCTAGTACTTAATAATTTCACATCTTTTCACAGGAACTCATAGTTAAACATAATAAACATTATACGCTAGATCTACAATATTCGAAGAATAGGTATTATACGACACACATTCTTGATAAGTAACAAAGTTTACATTGTAACTAGAAGTTATTTAGGATAAAATTCGTAAAATGGTCGTAATTCGTAGTTCTTGATACTACGAATTACGACCATTTTACGAATTTTAACGCAATTCATGTTATTTTCTTATTTTCCTAAATGGTCACAGACGCAGTTACTAGTATGAAAACTCCATTTTACGCTTTTAAACGCAATTCATATTATGATCTGGTAAAGTGGCCATTTTGACCCTGAACCGATGTTGATGGAATATCTATGGAATTAATCAGAGAGCATCCTTTCACATAGAAAAGATTTTTTTCAAATCAGTTCAATGGAGAATGAAGTTATGAGGTAAAAAAAATACAACCGAATTGAGAGCCTCCTCCTCTGTTGTAAGACCGTAAAAAAAAAGCTAACCTGGTACCTACACGTGTAGTGGTATGTTTACCCACACATGCACACCACTTGCGAGCTTATAAGTGCCTATGACGTTGCACCGTCAAGTTAAGTTAACTTGACGGTGCAACGTCATAGGCACTTATTGAATACGAATTGAGAACCTCCTCCCTCTTGGAAGTTGGTTGAAAAAATACTCGAATACATACTCCAGTTATAAACGATATTACGATACTATAAAAGCGTACTTACAATACTTGTGCGTCAGCTTTCATGGCAAGATAATTATGTCAACGGACGGTGCTAAATGCTATCACTAATTCACTACTCATGTAATACTGTCATTTTTGTGGTCAATGAGATTACCGGTACTGAATCTAACAGATTAATTTCTACTTGTCTCAGACCGATAAATATAATAATATATATATATATATATATATATATATATAATAATATAATATTGATAATAGTAGGATTAAAACTTATATTTATTGCTTTTTTTGTACCTTATTCTGGGTCGAGTAAATCATCTTAAACAGCGTGTATCTAAGAGGTGCGGTCATTGTTAAAGGTGTGATACAGGGGGTTGCGGGTTGTTCGAAAGAGATACCGCGGCCTCAACATAAAAGTAAATAGCCCAAAGCGGGAGGAGTAATTTGATGATATCCCACGCACCAAAAAAAAAAGAAAAGACGTCCATGGGAGGCATAAAACTCTGACACTAGTAAGGCACTAACCGCATGATAATAGAAATATCTTGTCGGTATTTTTTTTAAATCAACTGTCCGTACATTTTGACCGAGTCCGTGAACCTGTTTCACTTTTATAGGTCATCCTGTACATCTACACCTTTCTAATACTTACACGCTGTATAAATAATGTTTCTGCCCATTTCAACAAACCAGTTAAACCAATGAATGTTATATGTATCCCATGTCGACACAATGTTTCACGTTGTTCGCTTCCCTGAGTCTACCTTCCCTAGTCTTGAAAGGTCCTATCTGCCAGACGTCTTCTATGTTCATTGCTTGCTCGCCCTGTAACAAAATATACAAGCATTTTAATTACAGAAATAATTATAACACATATCTGAAGGGTTAGGCAGAGGTACCTAACCATGCAGGCCCGGACTGGCCATAGGGCAATTCGGGCAAATGCTCGAAGGGCTAGGGCCCTGGTGGGCCTGTGTGGCCGGCCGATAGGCCGCCCAGGCCTCGACTGGCCCAGGACAGTGTCAATTTTCGAGCTCGCTTCGCTCGCTCTTGCGGCATGCTAGGTAGTACGTGTTAATCTTTACTTCGTTTATCGACCAAGATAGGCTTATCTAAGGATTGAGTTTTCCTTTTAGTTCTTGGACTTTTCAAATAACGCTTCAGAATTAATACTTCTACTTTTATTATATTAAGTATTTTAGATCCTTAGAAGAACATTAACTGCAGCCGTAACTAGTAAACTTCCCATTGGGGCTGCGGATTATCGAAAGGGGTAACACGGCCTCGGCACAAGGGCGAAGAAGGAACATGGGTGGTTTTTAGTAAGTAGAAGTCTGACACTCCCTTCCGCTCTGCCCAAGAGCGGGAGGAGTTATTTGATGATTTCACAAACCCCCCCCCCTCCCCCACCCCCTCAAAAAAGGGTCGAGTATCTCGACCTCGCTCTTGGACTCCTAATTCTTTTAAAGTCGCTGCCTAGCCTTTCAGCCTAACAGTCTATTCTAAATATTTTCTTCAGTGGATTCAAAAAAATGCCCGGGCCGATTTCGGGTTCCAGTCCGCCACTGTAACCATGTACCTAATAACACCCACATTTCGTACGTTATGTTTGAGTTCCATGTTCAGTATGGGGCGAGCCTATTGCCATCAACCGGACAAAAATTCAAATTCCGCTGCTACTGAAAAAATCCTGATGGAAAAAGTCTGCCCAACCTGAGAATGGAACCCAGGACTAGAACAACACGACAGGCCAGGCAGGTGGCACTTAGAAAAATGATGATGATTTGGATAAAGAAATAAAATCAAGTTCTCACCTTCATATCCATATCAACAGCATCTTCCGGCGCCAGAACTATGAACGGCGTCGACTCGAAACTGAACGCCAGACCGAAATACGAGTATTTCTTCATTTCATTCATGAACACCTCCCAAGGATACACCTTGTCTGGATCAGTTCCCAAAGCCTTGATCTGCGTCGACAGCGTTTCGTAGTAGTACTTCAACAGCTCGTCATAATGTCCCTCCCTCAAGTCCTGGGACGTACACGCATATATCATAAACGCCAAGTCCAACACAGGCGAGGCACATCTAGCCAACTGGAAGTCTATTATCTTCGCGTCAACCGGCCGACCTTCCACATATTTGTACAAGAAGTTATTCGTCCAGGAGTCTCCGTGGGAGATGACTCCCGTGTCCGTAGTCCCAGTAGCCGCAGCTATCATATCCTGATACCGCTCCGGAACGCAAAACTGTTTAACTTTCTCAACGTATACAGAATCTGGGTACTCTTTCTCCACTGAATCTATCGCTATTCCTGAGATTCGCTTCCAAAATCTGGAGTACCAACTCCATAAACGTTCGTGGTAGTACAGCTCTGATAAATGGCTCCTAACTTTGTCGAACTCTTCGGGTTGCTGGTCTTTCATCGCGAAGGATAGAGCGTGAAACTGTGCCAACACTTTGAAGGTCAGCTTGCAGTGTTCCAAGTCGATGCCTTCTTGCCGAACGGCACTTCCGAAATTCTCCACATTGGCATCCTCTAGAATAATCACATCATTGGTCCCATTGGAGTAAGTCAGGAACAGTTTCGCGTACTTATCAAAAGGGTCTTTGACATCTTTGGTCGATTGGAACGCCAGTAGAGCTGGTAGGACTTTTTCGTAGAATAAGATTTCGTTTTTAAAGAACTCATGGCTTCTAAACGTGAGTCTTCGGGCGACGTTACGCGGAATGTTTTTGAGGATAACCTGTATATGATTGGGGCGGTTGTTTTGGTCGACACCGTGGATTCTGATGCGGATCAGCTCGCTCAGGTACGAGTCTCCTTTGCCTGTGTCGCTCACGTACTGAAACAAATCATTTCACATTTATTAGTACTACATTACGCCTATAATCCCCGAAGGGTTAGACAGACAGACGTGTACCTAATAGTTAATAGTACACCCACATTTTCAAGTTATGCTTTAGTCCCATGTAATAGGGGGCGAGCTTGTTGCCATCATCATCATCAGCCATAAGACGTCCACTGCTGGACAAAGGCCTCCCCTAAAGAACGCCATAACGAACACCAACCTGCCGTTTGCATCCACTGGTTGCCCACGACTCTTACGATGTCGTTGGTCCACCTGGTGGGAGGCATACCAACGCTGCGTCTTCCGGTTAGTGGTCGCCTCTCGAGAACCTAATTCATCCACCATTAATTGCCATCAACTAGGCGTAAATCAAGACTCTTTGTTGCTACTGACAAATTCCTGATAGAAAAACTCAATAACACTGCACAGTCCGGAAATTGAACCCAGGATCCTCCGGCCTGAACAGTCACGCTTGCAACCACTAGACGACTAGATCATCGAAGCAGTCATCGAAGTAGCATTTCTTTATTGAAGTAAGTACATATTCTCGCTTTTTGCAGTAAAAGTAGTAGGTATTGCCCTGTTAGTACAACCACATTTAACGCATGAACAAAAATAATTTAGACTTAAAATAGGTTTGACTGTGATGGGTATGTACGATCATACAACACTTACCTCCCAGTGTGTGAATGTATACGTTTCCTTGAACCATTGTGTGAGTGCCTCACTTAGTTTATCATTTGTCAGAGCAGGTGACACATGCGTCAATGTACTGAAATCGTCTGACATGATGCGCTATTATATTCTGAAAAATATAGTATTTTCTGTCATTATCATTTTAAATAGAGGAAAATGACATAGCAGTAAACAAAACTGTTTTAGTAAGCCTATTTGAGTGTTCCACTCACAGATATAGATATATCTAGATAAAGCAAGAGCACCTACTTCGTGTGCCTGACTTAATTTTGTTTTATTTTTATCTAATATTAATCTAATTTTCAGTTATTTTCTACACAATGTATTTTATTATGAAATCAATGTCTAATAATGACTTTTAAGAGCGTATGCTACCTCAGATTAGCAACCCTATTTGTGGTGGTTCAAACTTCGCTTGAAATACTGTAAGAATAAAGTTCTAATCAGCTTGCACTACAAAGCGGTTGTTACGTCTTTCGCTGCGGCCGAATAGTGCGAAATTAGTGGTATTTTGCGATTTACAAAAAAACTATTGATTGGACTAAAAAAGTAAAACACTATGACTTTAGTATGTTGCTTGTAGAATTATTTGGCAAAAAAATCAGAACAGAAAATCAGAAGATGGTTTTTACTCGTTAAAAGAAATTTTTAGAGGTATCTTCGCGATTTTTTTCTATCGAGCAAAGTTAGTTGTATTATGTTTTCACAACACTATGGCACTAGCATATATCCTGAAGAATATCATATATTTTTCTGATGTTGATTACTGCAGTGAATCATATACTTTTACGCATTATTAAACTCGCGTTTGAGGTACCATACGCTCTTAATGAGGTTGATGGTTAAGGTAAATAATACCCAAGGTGTTGTTAAAAATAACTGGAAAAGTCTAAGGGTCATTGCACTCATTAGAACAACTTTTATTTAAAACATTGACTTATAAGCGAAGATTTTTTTTTCTTCTCTCTTTCCGGTCCGTGTTAAACTTTCACTTAGTACCGTAAAATGCTGCAACTTTGCACGGATTTTGACGTTTTTCTTCGATAAATCCAGGGGCTGGTCACTGCCGTACTTGACCAGATTTCGGTAAAAACGTTTATAAAAGCGCCATCTGCTATCGTCTGCGTAAAATAGTTAGTACATTTAATTAACAATAGATGGTTCTCTCATCAAAAAGTCAATTTCAAACAAATATCTCTATAATAAATAATGGAAGTCTTTAAATTATTTTTATATTTATTGATGAGTATCAAATAACAACGTTTTAATAATAATAATAATAAATAAAAAATTATCAAAGCTTTTTCATTCGAGCTATAATTATTTTTTGGTCTGGTAATAACGGTGCCAACACTGTCAAAGATTTTTGAAATCGAATTTTCACAATGGCGAGTACCTACAATTTGCGTGTTTGTAGTTATAAAGTTTTCGTCCAGTTTATTTGTTTTCTGCTGTTGACGTGCGTTTGCGTTTAATTTGAGTTTTTACTCATCCGCTGTGGAGTGTTTTCGGTGAATTAGTGAGTGCGTTGAGCTTTGCGCTTCTGTTTTATGTGTTCACTTAACTTGCGAAAAGACGTTTAGTATTATTTGCGACGAGACGCTTTATTTTTGTGATATTTGCGAAATAGACGCTGTTATTGTGTTATTTGCGGTGATAGACGCTTGTGTGTGTGTGCAAAATCATGCAAATATATTTCAATAAACATAAACTTATATATATATGATTTTTATTTTATTCCAGGTTGCCTACTAGGTACTTTCCAAATGTACATAATTTTGTTCGGTTCTGTTGTAGAAATCCGTATTGTATTTCCATATTTCAATAAATTATTATTTGATTTAGTAACAAGTGTACATTTTGTGAAGTACCTAATAGGCATGAACGACTACCCCTAGATTTAAATAGAATATCTGCAGACATTATACTGGTGTATATGTGTGTGTAGACCTATACATGCAAACGATAGGTTTAGGCGGACGATACCAGATGGCGCTTCAAATATGGTTTGAAGGTTGCAGAAAAAAACCGAAGTGGGTTCTCTATTCCCAATCTATATTACTATACTCTATGGATAAATCCTTAATCGTTAAGAAAGTCGTATGTTTTTTCATTTACTGTCCAATATTGGACTTTAAGCTATAGGAATACATTTGCTAATAGTAAAAAAAACATCTATAAAGCACCAAAAAATGGCTTTGAAAACGTAGGCAAAGTTGATGTAAAAACAACAACATTGCCTATCTTAATTTTTATTTTTTATTTTTTTTAAATGAATAGGTATTTTGGATAACGGATTTGACACCCATATTGCCATAAAGTTCTTTTCCACGTCAGACTTCACTGAATCTTGAATGGCACAAGATTTTTTTTTTTATTATTTTTTTTTACCATGCTAGGCAAAGTTGTTGCAAAATGATTTTTTTCTGAGAGCGATTACCCATACTGACAATGAAACTGACACTGACAGTTTGTTAACTAAAATTTGGAGTGACGTATGATCGAATGTTGCCATACAGATTGCCGACTTGCTTTTAGTAATACCATAGACATAAAAAACATTTCGCAGCGGCAATAATTTAACTTTTTTGAATTTAGGCAATGTTGAGCTAAAAAGGCAATGTTACAGCATTTTACGGTATTTATAAATAATTATATTATTTTGTATTTTGAATGTAGTGAGGCGCCTAACTTTTAGCAGGCAGGTAATTAATGGCCACGTACTTAGACAGTAGAATTGTAGAACAAACAAAATAGGTTCTTATCTTGTTCTAATTCTTCTAATATTATCATGAGTTTATGCACTTGTGATAGCAGCATACTCGGACAATAGAACCATTCGAACAGAGCATGAAAATATTAATTACCACTCACCGGTAAAATGTAGATACTCTAATTACACCAAAACACACGTTTAATTCAATTTTCTTGTACCGGCTTCCTTTAGCAGTTACTCTGACAAAGTTCAAAATTTCAACAAAAGCGCGCGTATGTGCTGATCATAATAATAACACGAAAACAGGCCAAGATAAGACACTGCATTCAAGAAATATGATTCGTCAAATCGCAAAAGCGATAGCGAATCGTCAATCCCTGTGACGTGTTTTGTTGTGACATGTTTGACGTTGACATTGACAACATGGTAGTAGAAAGTACTGGCTAGAGTGCGTTCTAAAAGTCAGTTAGCTCTCTTTATAAAGTAAGACTTGATAGATTCACGCGGGCCTGTGGACGGTGAGTAATGGGCTAGCTCGCCGTCCGGCCGTCGTCATGACGGCAACAGACTGTGTCGGCGGCGCGTTCGTGTTCCACGCGCGCCTCAAAGAGATGTCAGCAAGGAGGGGCCCGCAAGGGCCGACGCCCGTCGGGGCCGCGGATTTTTGTACTAGATGACGTGGCCTCGGCGCAAGGGCAAAGAAGGAACATGGGTTCGGTTTTTAGTCAGTAGAAGTCTGACACTCCCCTTCGCTCTGCCCAAGAGCGGGGTGGGTCTTTCGATGACTTTCCACCCCCCCAAAAAAAAAAGACTTGATAGATAATAAAAAAACTTTTTAAGTCAAGCTCAGAAGTCAAGTATATTTTTATTCGGTGCATAAACACAATTTCACTCGTTAGTTGCGCGACCACGAGCTTTTCAACAACCGGGTTATAAGAAGCAAATTGTACTGTTCTGTTTATATTATACAGACGACATTTTAATTTATACACACCGGGTTACCACCTTTACCATACCAAGTTTCCTCCGTGCCTCGGAAAGCACGCGTTAAGTTGTTACAGGTAGTCAGTGGCTCCAAAGTCTGACAACCAGTCTTACCAAGGGGTGTTGTTTTACCCAGTGCTAACTGGGTAGTGGAGGTCAGATAGGCAATCGCTCCATGTAATATTCCGTTTTTCAGCAGCATCAGGTTACGGTATTCAGGCCACTGACTACCTATAAACGACTGTACACGTGTTTTTGACATATAAATATGTCTTATCTTATTATAACTGTCTACCTACAATATTTACAATCTACAATAGGGATGTTAACAAAAAAAAACTAAATAGTCCGTCAGATAGATTTCCAAAAAATATTGGACACATATTTTTTTCTTTTTTCACGATACAGTCCTTTGAAAACTCGTGTGACGTCATATTCTAAGACATTAGTATGACATTTCTCAGCGAGCAGTGATGTCACCACCTCCCTCTCAAATCTTTGACGCGTTTTATCTTCGTCAATTTTTATTGATTTGATAAAACAAAAAATACGTGTCCTATATTTTTCGATAATCTAACAGACGGACTAATTAGAATCATATTTTTTTAGTTAGTAAACATCCCTATTTACAAAACTAAAATTAAGATAAAATATATACAAGGATCGATAAGAGAAGGATCAAACTGGTAACTTTCCCTGTCAACAGGAAGAGTGCCCAGAAGGCTGGCAGCATTCCCACGTTGGATGGCAATACTGATTCATTGGTCAAAGAATAGGCCAGCCCTCTGGTCACGTGAAGAGTCGACCAACCGCATGACAATTTCCTTAATAACTGTCTTTCTTAATCTTGGTAATGATCCTATTTGCCTGATGGTGTTGGTGTTCCAGTGTAATATCGTGTGTGGTGTTGGTGATACTGCGTCTGTAGGCCAGGGGCCCAGGGCCCAGGGCCTAGGGAGTAGTACTCGAAGGAGGCGTGGGCTTACGAGTCCTAGTCCTTGTCCTACGCCTCGGCGTCGGTTTTATTCGTTTCAAAGTCTGTCCCGGTCTCATCGGTCGATCTCGGGACACTGAAACAAACAATTCCTTTAGCTATCAGAGAAATATACAAAAGGAAAAGCCCTCCGCAGACTGGTGAGGTGCATTCAGTACATGTACCTAATCTAATCTAATCATTTGGCGTCGAACTCGGTGTAGAGTTTTCCAGGTTTGCGCGAGGACTGGGAGAACAATTGGATCCTGCTTTATTAACGGTCTTTTAATTATTAAAAGACTACTATACAAATTATTTACATCATTTTTAAATATTCCTTACAAAAAGAAAATATTCCACTTCCCTCCATATCAGCAGGAGACAGAACAAGGCCAATAGGCACACAGGGACGTAATACAACTGGGCTAGCACCACCGATATTATTGTCATTAATATTACTGGGTCCTACCTAAGTTGTGATATTTGATTCCCAATAATAGGAACACACATGTCGACAACCTTGCGAGCCAAGTCAAGATACTTGATTTGTTAAATAAACATAAACACATAATTTATTATTAAATTAAAAAAAAAAATACCATTAACAGGAATCGGTGTGGTGGTCGTTATGTTGGTAGGTTCCGTGGTTGTCCAAATATCGTATTCCGGCACCCACATTGCGGTATCAACTGGCTCGAAGCCAAAGTCCGTCATGTACGACTGCCCCCTATACTCAATTCGTTGCATAGTGAAGTCTTCGTAGTACGTCCCCTCCTCCCACTTCCACTCCTGGATATTTAGGAGCGTCATGTTCTTTTTGAAGCCCCAGGCGAACATTTCGAAGAGGCATTTGTCCGAGAACATTATATGTACGGATATGTCGAACACCGTACCTGTTTGTGACAAGATGAAGATGTGATGAGATGTTGGGTGATGTGATGTGGGTGAAGATGATAACAAACTCATACACACGACTCAACTCAACTCAAAACATTTAGGTATTTCAATTAAACCATTACAGACACTTTTGAATATCAGGAAAACAATACTTAAAAAACGAAGCTACAGTCACAGTCATAAGGCATAATAACTTCGGCGGTGACCTCTCGCGTCCGGCCCTGGTGCAAGCCATGGTCCGGGGCGAGGAGGAATGGGACGCCGTCGCCTCCTTCTGCGAAGCAGTGATGCTAGCGAAGGAGGAGGAACGAGAGAGGGAGAGAACCTCTCAACGTCCCAGCCGCCGCGGAAGGCGCTCCGGGCGTCGGGGGGCACGCGATGACCTCCGGCCACCTACTACGCGGGCCTGTGGACGGTGAGTAACGGGCTAGCTCGCCGTCCGGCCGTCGTCATGACGGCAACAGACCGTGTCGGCGGCGCGTACGTGTTCCACGCGCGCCTCAAAGAGATGTCAGCAAGGAGGGGCCCGCAAGGGCCGACGCCCGTCGGGGCCGCGGTATTATGTACTAGATTACGTGGCCTCGGCGCAAGGGCAAAGAAGGAACATGGGTTCGGTTTTTAGTCAGTAGAAGTCTGACACTCCCCGTCGCTCTGCCCAAGAGCGGGGGGGGTCATTCGATGATTTTCCACCCACCAAAAAAAAAAAAAAAAAAAAGGCATAATAACTTGTGAAAGTACTGTAGGTAGTTGCCCAGCGTAGATCTCTAAGGAGAAGACCGGTCAAGAAACAACACGAATTATGTGATCAAGATTTTTATACAAAACACATTTGAACCTAAAAACCAGAGGTGCGAACCTCGGGTTCAAGTCATAGGGACTTAGCAGACGGTCGGACGCGTGACGGTCACACAATATAGGAATAGTAGATTAGTAGCCAAGGGCTGTAAGGCATCAATTGCAGCCCGAGATATTTTGCCCGGCAATTGATGCTTACACCCGAGCTAACTACTCTGATTTACATCTCGATTGTGAGGTAAGTAGAAAAAAACCGGCATTACAAAAATAAAGCATTTTATTAGTTAAAATTTATAGTGAAATGAGAACAATTTAAAAATTTTAGGGACAGGTGTTTTTTGGGTAAGTACCTATACGTTTTTGCGTTTTCGCGTTTCTGCGTTCTCATATTGTTGATATGAGTTCTTAGAACATTTGGTATTGGGAGTTTGGGACGCAGAAACGCGAAAACGCAAAAACGCTCCTGTGTGGGGGAGGCGTTATACTCATACGAAGACAAGGCTGAATAGCGAAGCGACCTCTTTTGTCATTGGGCTGAATGCATGATGTCTATTGCCAGTATGATGGTTAGATGTACGCGAACTTTTTGAAAGAGTGAGGTGTTTTTTTTTATTACTTACCGCCCTAGGGCTTTTCTAGCTACATTATTACCCTAGAGCGCTAATTGGTCACCTACAAGCCCCATTTGGGGGTAATAAGGACCTACTTACCGAATATGAGAGATGTAAATATATATAACGTACCCCTATAGAAATAACAAGCCGGCCCATAGTTGATCCTCGGACAGTAATGTTTCACTCTCATCTCGGAAACGGCTGATGCGTTCACGAGCTCCAGCGTCAAACACGTGTACTCCACTATTTCTATTATTGTTAGCTGGAAACAGAATTTATTATCAGGATAAGCATTAAACATACATTACATACTAGCTGATGCCCGCGACTTCGTCCGCGAGGATGTCGGTTATCGCCATGTTATCGCGATCAAAAGTAATATTTTCATCCCCCCATTTCAACCCCCTTCCAAAACCTTACAAAACCGTAGTAAAAGTAGCATAGGTCTTTTTTTAGATATAGCACATTTGAAAAACCGTAAATATAACTTAGTCATTCATACGAACACTATGAAAAACAAACTTATCACAAAATATTATTATGTTTTTTTCTGTTTCCGTTTTTTATAGAAATAATACAAATTAAAAGCGGCTTCCGGACGTACGGAACCCTTCATGTGCAAGTCCGAATTGCACATGGCCAGTTTTTTATACATAATGGTACCTACGCAAGCAACCCTTCATGACAGAGTCCGACTCGCACTTGGCCGGTTTTTCCTTTGAGGTACGGACCCCTAAAAAGACCCGGGTGGAATACATAACCTCCTCCTTGAATAAGAAGTCGGTTAAAAACAATACAATACTTACATTATAGGTCAGGAACTGATACTGGTTGTTGTCGGTTCGCAAAATAATGGATTCTCTGAACACCAAGTTTACTTTTTCTTCGGGATCGCATGCGCCGAATTTTTGATACGCGTGGCTGGCTGAAAAATTACATATACTTAACATAACATACCATCACGCCTTTAATCCCCGAAGGGTTGGGTAGAGGGGATGTACCTACATACATATACACATACCTACATACATTTCTTGATTTAATTTATAATTGGCCATTAGTACACCCACATTTAAGTAAGTTATGTTTAAGTCCCATGTCTATACTTTGTTTGTCCATATCTACTTTTAAGTCTTGGCTAAGCAGAAGACGTAGCGTTGTGCGACCTTCCACTAGGTGGGTGAAGACCTGGCGAAGGTTGCAGAGATCCACTGGATACGAGACGCACGGGACCGGTCAATGTGGACCTGGAGGCACCTGGAGGAGGCCTATGTCCAGCAGTGGACGTCTTTCGCCTGCAATGATGATGCTGCTAGGAAGCAGCGGTGGCCCAGTGATGGCGGCCTCGACTTACGAACAGTAAGTCGTGGGCTGGAATCCAGCGGGCAGGCACACACTTTGTGTTATTTATTTCATGACCGTCGCTCTCAAAACGGTAAAGGAAAACTTCGTGAGGAAACCCTTAGGAAATGTCTTAGAACCAAAATTCGAAGACATGCGACTCTCCTAAAGAGGAGGCCTGAGTCCCTGCAGTGGGAACATTATAGGCTGATCATGATGATGTATTGGTGGGTACTTACAGCGCAGTACGTATTTCTGGCGGGATATCTTGGAGATCGTGACCCGGTTGAACTGCGACAGGCTTTGTTCGATCCAGGGGTAGTAGCTCATCATGTCGAGGAACCGCGAGGGAGCCCCGCAGCCAGGCCCGCGTACGCCCAGACCTAACTGAAGGTCAGAAACAAAAAAAAAACGAATTTGATAAAAGGCTAAAATGAAATAAACAATTGCAGAATAAACCGACTTACAGAAAAAAAATAGAGGATTTAAAAAGCACAAAAAATTCTAAAATAGGTTTACTTTTGGAAATCGATGATTTTGTTTGTCCCACACACGTACCAGTTGCCAACGCCCCCAGACGTCCCGCGACACGAGCGCCCCCCCGACGGCCCACACACACACGTACCAGTTCCCAACGCCCCCAGACGTCCCGTGACACGAGCGCCCCCCGACGGCCCACACACGTACCAGTTGCCAACGCCCTCAGACGTCCCGCGACACGAGCGCCCCTCCGGCGGCCCACACACACACGTACCAGTTGCCAACGCCCCCAGACGGCCCACACACACGTACCAGTTGGCAACGCCCCCAGACGTCCCGCGTCACGAGCGCCCCCCCGGCGGCCCACACACACGTACCAGTTGCCAACCCCCCAGACGTCCCGCGACACGAGCGCCCCCCCGGCGGCCCACACACACGTACCAGTTGCCAACGCCCCCAGACGTCCCGCGTCACGAGCGCCCCCCGGCGGCCCACACACACGTACCAGTTGCCAACGCCCCCAGACGTCCCGCGTCACGAGCGCCCCCCCGGCGGCCCACACACACGTACCAGTTGCCAACGCCCCCAGACGTCCCGCGTCACGAGCGCCCCCCCGGCGGCCCACACACACGTACCAGTTGCCAACGCCCCCAGACGTCCCGCGTCACGAGCGCCCCCCCGGCGGCCCACACACACGTACCAGTTGCCAACGCCCCCAGACGTCCCGCGTCACGAGCGCCCCCCCGGCGGCCCACACACACGTACCAGTTGCCAACGCCCCCAGACGTCCCGCGTCACGAGCGCCCCCCCGGCGGCCCACACACACGTACCAGTTGCCAACGCCCCCAGACGTCCCGCGTCACGAGCGCCCCCCCGGCGGCCCACACACACACGCCCTCCGACTTCACCGACACAGCGCATGCCACGTATGGCGGCCGCATCTTGCGGCTGTATAGCTGGGAAATAACATCACATTAACTTCAGATGACAAGTGATGAGGCATGACATTGTAATAAAAAAAAAATGCCCAGGCGTCAAGTTTTCTTTTTTTTTTATTTGTTGCCAACAATTCTGCAACTACGCTTCGATCCGTCAAAATGGTCGATTTTGACAGATCGAAACGTGAGTTCACATGGTAACACAACGGCACGAGTAAATAAAAGAGGGCTTACATTAGCGGCTATATAGAAGTCCCTGCACATTTTCCCAGGTATATGCATCACATTGACCACTTCTTTTGTCAAGACGTCCACATCTGGAAGCGTTTAAATTAAAACATTTTTAGTCTGAAACAATTTAATTTTGTTCTTCTTTAACGTGTGTTTAGTACCCTCAGACCAACAAAAAAACCGGCCAAGTGCGAGTCGGACTCGCGCACCGAGGGTTCCGTAAAAAAAAAATATTATGTGATGTAACTAAAAATTTATGGTTTTCGTAATTATTCCTTTATCTATGCTATAAGACGTTGCTTCGTACCAAATTTCAAGATTCTGAGTTCACGGGAAGTACCCTGTAGGTTTTGATTCCCTTGCGAGTGTCGAAAATTTGCGGCATAAACGGGAGTATCTTGATGTAACTAAAAATTTATGGTTTTCGTAATTATTCCTTTATCTATGCTATAAGACGTTGCTTCGTACCAAATTTCAAGATTCTGAGTTCACGGGAAGTACCCTGTAGGTTTTGATTCCCTTGCGAGTGTCGAAAATTTGCGGCATAAACGGGAGTATCTTTTGATCGCGTTGACTTAGAAGTTTGATTTTTTCACAGCTCCAAGAGACCATAGACTTGAGTATTTGATATGAATTTCAGCTTGATACCTCCACGCGTTCCTGAGAAAAAAGGTCTTGACAGACAGACAGACAGACAGACAGACAGACGGACAACAAAGTGATCCTATAAGGGTTCCGTTTTTTCCTTTTGAGGTACGGAACCCTAAAAAGGGTGGGTGCGGGACTACGGTGGACCGACGGTCAAACCACTCGGCCAGGAGTCCCCAAATGGCGGACCGTGGACCTATTATGCGCCTCTTTTGCTTTTTAATAAACTCAAGTAGAAACGGACCGCGATGGTAATTTATTTTAAAAACCAGACCCCTGAAGAAACTAAGGTAATAAATGTGAATGTGAAATAACAAAAATATGTAAGTACCTAAGAGCTCTTGAAAGGAATTGGGGAGGCCTTTGCCCAGCAGTGGGACAGTGCAGACTAATAAAAAAAAGTACCTACCTTCTTTCATTTTGATGACGTAGAATGTTGGATTTCTTAAAAGGTCCGGGGGCGGACACACAGGCTTGATGGTTACTGTAAATTAAGGTAAAATCGAGCTCAGTAAAAAAGGAGTGGCAACGCCAGGAGGGGAGGCCGTAGAAAAACATACACTGGTCTTATTGGTGACGTTCTTCAGAAAGGACAGGTGCTTAGTACTCGTAACCGGCGTACGTGTGTGACCAGATGTATGAATGTGGACGTAGCAGGTGGATCGTAGCAGGTGACGTTCTCTGGTTTCTGCATACCCCCATGAGAAAAGGGTGTGTGTTTATGTATGTGTATCTATTAAAGAGTTCATTGTGTTGTACATTAACTATAAAGGGACTCACTGTCTCTAACTGGCGAGCTGAGCTGCACTAAAGCGATAGTGTTGTACGTCTCGCCGTACTCGGGGTGTATGACATAGTTGCGCACGCGACGCCCAGGCCGGTTCCATCCCTCGCCCAGTAACACGCGCGAGTTCTTGCTACAATAAAGAAATAAAAGTATTTACAACAACATATACTGATACTGTTAGCCTTTTTCATCCCACTGCTGAACAAAGGCTTCTGCCTATGACTTCCAGTTGTTTCCATCTAAGGCCAATGTGGACCACTGGTCGCTGGTCTTGTCCAGATCGTCCCGCCATCTTCTACGAAGTCTGCCGCGACGCTTTCTGACCTTGTCAGGGCACCAGAAAGTGGCTACTTTGGCCCACAGCTCATTGGGCATGCGGCAGACGTGCCCAGTACAGTCCCACTTAAGTTTATTGTTTGTGTTTTGGAACGCAGTGTAGTGTTGCGTACGTACACGGTCGTATAATTTGACGCCTAAAATGTACAGACCTTAACAACAACATCTATCTTGCCCTTAAAGAGAAAACCAACTAAAGTCATCACTTATGGGCAAAAATGAGTTACATATACCGTTAGAATCTCCGTTTCAAGATCTAAATACCTACCGTTAAAGCCAGTTTACAGAGATGACGCTCCGTTCTGGATTTAGCTTTTAGCTAAGGTAACTTATCAGGAGATTTTTTAAATAAAGAACAGACAAAACCCAATATGTGTCGGTTAAAGCCATGTTTTTGCACTGTAAGCAATGTTTCCCGCCAGGAAAAAAACATTTAATCGCCGTTTATTCTCAGGCAACTTTGGCCTATAGATAAATACCACCTTAAGTTAGCAACACTGAAGAGATAGTTACCGGAAATTAGTCTTAGGCATGGGTCCTATATCCGCAGCGGGCCCGATAACGAATTCCTTCTGTATCAAAATTACAGTCGTTACAGAACGGCTGTCACCTCCCATACCGTCTGAAAACAAAAAACAACTGACTTCAAACAAAATGCTTTCGGAAATATAACAAAAAAAAAACCCACGACTGTTAAAAATTAATTGAAAAAAACCGGCCAAGTGCGAGTCGGACTCGCGCACCGAGGGTTCCGTAAAAAAAAAATATTATGTGATGTAACTAAAAATTTATGGTTTTCGTAATTATTCCTTTATCTATGCTATAAGACGTTGCTTCGTACCAAATTTCAAGATTCTGAGTTCACGGGAAGTACCCTGTAGGTTTTGATTCCCTTGCGAGTGTCGAAAATTTGCGGCATAAACGGGAGTATCTTGATGTAACTAAAAATTTATGGTTTTCGTAATTATTCCTTTATCTATGCTATAAGACGTTGCTTCGTACCAAATTTCAAGATTCTGAGTTCACGGGAAGTACCCTGTAGGTTTTGATTCCCTTGCGAGTGTCGAAAATTTGCGGCATAAACGGGAGTATCTTTTGATTGCGTTGACTTAGAAGTTTGATTTTTTCACAGCTCCAAGAGACCATAGACTTGAGTATTTGATATGAATTTCAGCTTGATACCTCCACGCGTTCCTGAGAAAAAAGGTCTTGACAGACAGACAGACAGACAGACAGACAGACAGACGGACAACAAAGTGATCCTATAAGGGTTCCGTTTTTTCCTTTTGAGGTACGGAACCCTAAAAAGGATAAAATAACATAAAACACCCACCTTAAAAAAACCCAAAAATGTCCGTCGGGGGCTGCCATTAAATGAACTAATTTGCAATGTTCAGCTCCCGACGGACATTTTTGGGTTTTTTTAAGGTGGGTGTTTTATGTTATTTTATCCTTTTTTCAATTAATTTTTAACAGTCGTGGGTTTTTTCAAAATTTTTAATTTTGCTTTTTATTTTAAACTTTTTACTTTAATTTTTTTATCTAAGAACATGCACCAATCAAACCTAAACCCATAACTGAAAATTTAATCAAAATCGGACTTGTAGTTTTGGAGAAAAATGGCAACTTTGATTTGCACAACAAATGTTTGCTGCAGCGCCCCCTGGTGAGTTGTCACCGTAACACCTATCTAAGAACATGCACCAATCAAACCCGAACCCATAACTGCAAACTGCATCAAAATCGGACTAGTAGTTTTGGAGAAAAATGGCAACATGTATTTGCACAAACACACAAACAAACAAACAACCTCTCACCCCAAACGCATATACCGTCTCCGTTCCGTCGTGGGTAAAAAAGTATTGTTGAGTTTAATTATTTAAACAAAGTCCTCCGCCGCGTCTGTCTGTCTGTTCGCGATAAACTGAAGAACCACTGCACCGATTATCATGCCGTTTTCACCAATGGATAGAGTGGTCGAGGAAGATTTTAATATATTGGCATTTGTTGGAGGTGACGGAAAAAAATAAGCTGGGAGCTTTCAACGAAAAAGCTGCCTAAAACCTTTTAAGATACTTATTTATAACAACTGGAATAGGTTCCCGTGGGTTGCGGGAACGGAATCAAAATTTCATAATTACTTTTGGTCGCGATAACCGACATACACGCGGGCGAAGCCGCGGGCATCAGCTAGTAAGAAATAAAATATTGATAACTCACAGTAGGTATAGAAGAGCACGCCGACCCAGGGATACTGCGGTGGATCCACATCACCATCCGCCACGTCCAACGCGTGGTCTATACCGCAGTCCACCAGGTCCATCTCCACTGACAATATCCTGCAGGCTGGAATCAAAACAACTGGCCTAGAGGTTGGGGATCAAACTCAAAGCATTTATTTCGAAAGTCCTTTATTTGTGGATGGAAAATCATCACACCCGCTCTGGGCAGAGCAGAAGGGAGTGTCATTGACTAAAGCCCACCCATGTCCCTTCTTAGGCCTTTGTGTTTGGCCGAGGTATCTCTTTCGAAGTCCCGCAGACCCGGCAGGTTTCAGAAGACCTGTGACTGGAACTATTGCAGTCGAAAGTAAACCACCTACAGTCCAGTTTTTGAAGTCGGTTTAATATTTTCCCAAAATAATATTTTCCATGTTCAACTCGCATTTGGACAGTTCTTTTGTTCTAATAAAATAACAAAATGGGTACATACCTTGCAACAAAATAATGAGAGTAACCAACATTTTCGTTGTGAAATTCATCTAATTTCTTCAGTGTAAGCACTCAGTCGCTGCTGATACACAAATGGTTACCACGGCTAAACACATCGCTTTATAAACAGCTGATATGTTGTTGTTTTCACCACCAAAACCCGCTATTTGTTTATTATTTCTTACTAGACCAACGGACGTACTAATCATGCCATCTTAGTTTAGTTTCTAAATTGTCCGCTCAATGTGGAAATCAACAACAAATAGTCCAGCAGAAAAGTAAACTAAACGAAATTCCATTTAAAACCCTCGAAGCAAAAACGACGAGGTGTTATAAGTTTGTATAAGTTTGAGTGTCTGTCTGTGTGTTTGTCGCATCGTAGCTCCCGAACGCATTGACGGCTAAAACAGTTGTCTAGTCGTCAGTCGTCGTTGTTGAGTTACCGTGTTAATCAATAGGAAAAAAAACATGGCATTGAGTTACTTACAGTGTTATGTAACACTAACACAATGCCATGGTTTTTTTTCGGGATCGCGATATTTAAGTCAAAAAAGCAAAACTGTTTTGAGAAAAGATTTATTAAAAAAATACCTCAAAAATACTTACCACTAATTCACTTATCCAATGTACACCTTATTCCTAGGATTTAAATCATTAGATTCACCCTACCGTGTCAAAAAAGATTAAGTATCTATAATGGTAACAATGACTTTTGAAATTTTGAATATTGCTGCCTCACTCACTCCTACTGACTCAGGCTGACTCCTACTGACTCGTACACATAGACCTGCTCGGAGAGCAGAGCAGATTTTTATTACGTTTAAAACAGAGTTATAAATCACTAGCTTTTGCCAGCGGCTTCGCCCGCGTGAAAATGACGATTTTCCATACAAACTTTCATCCCCTATTTAACTCCCTTAGGGGCTGAATTTCGAAAAATCCTTCCTTATTCCTTGTCTACATTATAAAGGGAACCTCTGTGCAAAATTTCAGCTTTCTAGGTCCAAGGGTTTGGGCTGGGCGTTGATGAGTCAGTCAGTCAGGACTTCTCTCTTTATTTATATAGATAATATAGATTGTAATCAGGTTTATTTTTACATGTCACTTCTTTTATTATTGAGAATTCTTGAGAGGAAGCCTAACGCGCTTAGTGTGAAATAATAAGAGGAGCCGACCGGCTGCCTCTGACGATCGCGCAGCCGACCGGCTCCGATTGCGTCCTCGCGCTGGTCTTATAGACCAGGGTCGATAATTTTTGAAACCAAAAAAAATTACAGTAGGATGAAACCCATTAGAAAAGGAGGGGAATATGACCAAAATGAAAGGAAACATAAATTACGGTCGATCCGAGTTCGGGAAGTGGGGGTGGGGGGGGTTTTAAGGGGGGAAAGCGGTTTATCTCGATTTCCGGCAAAACTACAAGTCCTATGGAAAAAAGTTAAATGGCAAAGTTGTAGGTAATAAAAAGATCTACAACTTTTGTATTTAATTTGCAATTTTTTCACGTTACCTCAAAATTTTGGTGAAAAATTCAAAAAACCAAGTTTTTGGTTTTGAATTTTTATCTTTTACAAAAAAACATTTTTTTTTCACGAAATTTAGTGAAAACTTACATTTTTATGCCCTAAATACAATGTAATTTTTTTGATTAAAAATATTTATTTTTCACCTTATTATTGACTTAATATCGAAAAATCAGCCATATTTTCAATCGAAAATTCTGACGTCAAAATATCTGCTTTTTTTAAAAAGTCGGTGGGCGTTGTGTTCCTTATAATCTCTACTTTCTGATGATGTATAAAAAATATACATTGCAATGGTAAATTTTCTCAGAAAATGCAAAATCAGCTACTGCGAAATAATACCCACTACCAAATAATAAGCTAGACAAGAAATTATAAGCGTATTTATTGCTGTTTTATGCCTATTTATTGTTATTTTAAGATAATTTATATATCGTGGAGACCTACGGAAACTTTTGGCCCATCAAAAGGTATTTCACAGAGAAGTGGGGAAGGGGCTAGGAGGGTTTGGCCCTTACTACCTGTTATTTTGTAGCAGCTGATTTTGCTTTTTCTGAGAAAATTTACCATTGCAATGTATATTTTTTATACATCATCAGAAAGTAGAGATTATAAGGAACACAACGCCCACCGACTTTTTTAAAAAAGCTAATATTTTGACGTCAGAATTTTCGATTGAAAATTAGGGTGCTTTTTTGATATTAAGTTAAAATAAGCCGAAAAAATAAATATTTTAAATCAAATAAATTACAGGGTATTTGGATCTTAATAAGGTAAGTTTTCACTAAATTTCGTAGAAAAATTTTTTTTTTTTGAAAAGTGTAGGTACCTATAAATAAAAAACCAAAAACTTGGTTTTTTTAATTTTTCACCTAAATTTTGAGGTTATGTGAAAAAATTGCAAATACAAAAATTGTAGATCTTTTTATTACCTACAACTTTGCCATTTAACTTTTTTCCATAGGACTTGTAGTTTTGCCGGAAATCGAGATAAACCGCTTTCCCCCCTTAAAACCCCCCCACCCCCACTTCCCGAACTCGGATCGACCGTAATTTATTTTTCCTTTCATTTTGATCATATTCCCCTCCTTTTCTAATGGGTTTCATCCTACTGTAATTTTTTTTCATTTTTTACAAATTTTGAAGGCTTCGGCACTGGTCTATTAGTGAAAAGAAGAGCGCTGGCCGATGTTCTCCGAGCCGGTCGTTGTGAACGGACCCTTACAGATACTGATGACTTGGCTCAAAATAAATATTGACGTTTTCAGCGCTAGTTTTAGCTAAATGTTACTTAGTTTGACGTACAGAATGCTTAGTTAACGGGTTCTTGAAGGGTTACGTCCTGCAGATGGCCTCAACACTTTTCCGCGGAACCAAAGTGACATCTAAAGATTTAAATATTTGCCTTTTCTTATTACTTCTACAATCTATGCACTCCTCATACCGGTAACTTTTCTGTACGCACTAAAATGTTCTAGGTACTGGTAGATAGTGTCTATGGGAGTGTAGATGTCGTTCATCCTGTTCATGAGATGCTGCGGCGGCTGGACTGGCACTGAGGGTCCGAGCAGACCCTGTATGAACTCCCGCATGAGACTCCACACCGCGTTTGCCGTTACACATGGACGATATTCCACCTTAAAAAAAAAAAAAACAAAGAATTTATATTCATTGCTATCAAAATTTATTTATTTTTTAACACATAGATTATGTTGTAACAGGTAAGACCCAAGCTAACAAAAGTAGTCATAAATTGCTAATCGCTAAAATATTTTGTTAGTCAAAAAATAAATAAGTAAGATTTAGGGGGGGGGGGGGTTTGGGGCTTTTTTTTTTTGGTGGGTGGAAAATCATCGAATAACCCCCCCCGCTCTTGGGCAGAGCGAAGGGGAGTGTCAGACTTCTACTGACTAAAAACCAAACCCATGTTCCTTCTTCGCCCTTGTGTCTTTAGCGATTAGCATCGTCATTGACACCAAAGCATAGCTGGCCTTCCACGGAGAGCTGGGGTGGTGATGAATGGAATAATTTATGGGAACTATATTTTCTATCACCAAAATTTATATTTGTCATCAAGTTGTATCACCTAATAAATAGATCTATCGCCACGAAATATTTTCGTTCTCAGATAAACAAAAATTGTTCCCAGGTATGAATTATCAAATTAATGTTAATATATGTGTAAAATAAGAGATCGATAACCAATAAAATTATATTGCATTACATGAATATAAACTTCGTTCTTATAATAACAGTTTTGTTACTTAAATAATAGCTCTGTGCTCAGAATGGTAGATCTGTCAAGTTTACTTCATTCGCGATTTCACCGACGATAACGACTAATACGACCGTCTCGCGACAGTGTCCTTTATGGGCGGCATGGGCACCGGGCCGTAGGCCGACGAAGGAGGCCGGCGGAGGCCCGGCACTTCGGGGACAGAAGATATTAGTGTTATTTAATATGCGAGCGAAGCGAGCGCGCGTCATGGAGTAAATCAGGTGCCCTACTATGACGTCTTAAAACAGTCCTAACTTATTCTTAATCCAGTGTGGAAAAGAGATGGCGCTAGACACCCTGTATAGTTCTGTCACGTTTTCACACTGGATTAAGAATAAGTTAGGACTGTTTTAAGACGTCATAGTAGGGCCCCAGGTGTTTTATTAACACCTGAAAAACATTTATTTGGTACTAGACCTTATATTTCAGGATTTTAGGTGATTTATTGTGGAACTGATTTTGCATTGTTTGGTGACTACATTTTGGTAACAGATCTACTATTTTGAGGACAAACCCTATTATTTAAGAAACACAAAACTAATTAAATTGGTGATAGCTTAAGAGGCCTTGTACAGACAAGACTTGCGGAACTTTAGGCAATTTCGGTGCGATGCTATGTTTGTGTGCAGCGATAACACCGACGAACGCACACACGGGCATTTCGAGCGTTGAACTACGGTTGAAAAATTTGATCATTTAGACGATTATTATTTTAGGTGACATCATTTTATAGTAAGTAAGTACACGCGTACGGCTTTGAAAAAAGTCTGGAATGTGTGTTGTGTATAGGTACAGTATATCGTTAAACATAAAAATGGTTCAATTTGGTGTTAAATGAATAAAAATCAAAAATTATGATATCTATTTTAATCACAGATTTTAATATTTGTTGTAAATTGGTTGTGAAAGCACTTTAACACGTCAAAAATAAATAATGTTTCCGTCTCTTTTTAACCGACTTCTAAAAAGGAAGTAGGTTCTCTATTCGTATGTTTTTTTTTATGTGTATCCGCGCATATCTCCGACAAGTGTGGACAGATTTTCAAAATTATTTTTTTTGTTTGAAAAGGTATATTCCCAAGGTGGTCCCATTGTCACCAAGTCAGTTTCTGATGATGGGAACTCTGAGAAATTGAGGGCAACCCTCGAATATCAAAGGCGCACATAATGTTTTCCATACATTTACAGAAGCTGTTCAAGTATTTGCGTCTGATAATCATAATTTCATGTGGCTGCGCTGATGACGGAAGGTGCAACTCCTCAACGGTCAGGACTTGAAAGAAAATTCCTTCAAAATTATACGTACTTATGGATCGATAGTTGTATTCTTTCAGGCTATTAGGTTGAACTGATGATAGACGGTAAATCTCATTAACCGACTTAAAAAAAGGAGGTTCTCAATTCGTCGGCTAGGAAAATTTTAGGTTTCTCCGTCATGGGTGTCGTTTTCATGGTTTTTGGGGTAGCTGATTACGAAAATGAGGTCAAAATGAAAATTCAAGATGGCGGTAAGAAATTTTTTTGTGTTTTCCGTCATTGGTGTCGTTTTCATAGTTTTTGGGGTCGCTGATTACAAAAATGAAGCCAAAATGAAAATCCAAGATGCGGCCAGGAATATTTTTGGTTTTTTCGACATGGGTGTCGTTTTCATGGTTTTCGGGGTCGCTGATTACGAAAATGAAGACAAAATGAAAATCCAAGATGGCGGCCAGGATTTTTTTTTGTTTTTCCGTCATGGGTGACGTTTTCATGGTTTTTGGGGTCGCTGATTACGAAAATGAGGTCAAAATGAAAATCCACGATGGCGCTGACGAAATTTTTAGTTTTTCCGTCATGGGTGTCGTTTTCATGGTTTTCGGGGTCACCAACTACGAAAATAAAGTCAAAATGAAAATCCACGATGGCGCTGACGAAATTTTAGTTTTTCCGTCATGGGTGTCGTTTTCATGGTTTTCGGGGTCGCTGATTACGAAAATGAGCTCAAAATTTAGTAATACATAAAATGGGTTTGTTAAACATGAAATCGAAATAAATATTAATAAGTTATACTAGACAAAATGTAAAATAACATGAACAGGAAAAGAATGGAATTATAGGCATTGTCATTCAAATAGTCCGTTAGCCGTTATCACGTTTCCACCGGGCACCACGTGGAGGTGGACTGATACCCAGCGTTTTTTTTTGGTTGTTATTTTTCATTGATTTTCATACACAATGTTCAAATCAGATTTTAAGTATTATACGTGATGAAGGGAAAAAAATATTTGATTTTTTGTTAGCTTTTGTTTTTTTTTTATGGTTTTTTTAATTGATTTTTATACACAATTACCAAATTATTATACGTGATGAAGGAAAAAAAAAACTTTGATTTTTTGTTAGGTTTTGTGCTTTCGAGGTCAAGAATCTCGATCACGCCTGAAGGAATGCTGGCTTATTTTGTAAAAAAAAAGGTCATTGGCAGTATGCAGTATGTAGACTTTGACCCCAGATAGATATGATTATTTCTTTTAAATTTTTATGCATTTTAGTTTTTTACGTTTAATCATTTTGTTTGTTTCGTATTTTTTTTAATGTATTTTTTTAATCATATTTGTTGGAATTCAAAATTATGAGCAATGGCCGGTAAGTAATCTGGGAGTGGTCTCTCCTCAAATGATTCAACTAAATCTTTCAATCTTGCTGATGTTTGCCTATATCTTGGCCGACTAGTTGGGTGTGATCCACGAGACAAAATTTGCTCCACTTTCAGCTCTGTCAGGCTTTGCTGCCGACGAAGTTCATCCAAAAACTTCCATATAGATGGGTGTTAGGGACTCTGAGATCTATTTCACTAGACTCAGCCTAAAGACTGGAATGATCGTAGAATGTCCGTAGTGGACTGTATGATTTGTATTTACGTGGACAAGGAGACACCACGAGACCAAACTGTGGCCTCACACAAGAATAAAAACACTGTTATAAATAGAATAGAAAAATAAAGGATTTATTTAACTTACTTAGTACTTATTTACACTTAGAGATGTTACTAGTAGGAGAGATCACTGTCGACTGTAATCGCAGTACAAAACCTTGCGTCTTATATCCTACTAGCTGACCCACGCAACTTCGTCTGCGTCACATAAATATAGCTATAACCTTTCTCGATATATCGACTATCCGACATAAATTAAGCTAAATCTTAACAAACAAAAAATCTTATCTTTCCTCTTTATTAAAATAGTTTAGATGGTTTAGATTAGCTTAGATTATATTAAAGTGTGAATTACTATAGGTATCTCTTACTGTTAAAAAGATACTATAACACTCTGTACTTGTAAACATAATGATGCAGTAAATATTTTGAATTTGAATCCCCCGTACCTACATTGAGATTGCGACGCGCGAATTATTTTGCCGCGCGGATATTTTTACATTGCGAATTTGCGATATCTTCTAAGATATTTGTTTAAACTTTAAAGAGTAAAGGGCACAAATATTCTATTTTAAATTTCCGTTCTGACAAACACATTTATTTAGATATAGATTAATACCATATGGGTTATTAAGCTTCGTAAAAAATAATTCTTTTTAACCTAAAAGTTTAACAGTAAAAAAAGTTTACAGTGAGTCAATCTTAAAAGATAGATATATGCTGTCGCGGACTTTTTTTTTTAACTTTTAAAGAGGAACAATTCCTTCATACATGATATTTGCGTAACTTAAACCGTTTTCGCAGCGCACGCAGCGGAAGCTCTCAAAAAGGAAATACCTTTTCCCGTTTTTGTAACATTTTTCATTTATGCTCCGCTCCTATTAGCCGTAGCGTGATGTTATATAATAATAATAATAATTTATTCATCAGACTACAAAAGAGGTCCACTGTGTTAGTAACAATATAACTTAAGGGCCGGCTCCGGAAATCGAAGGTTGGGAATGTCATAGAAATAGATAGAAAACGATGCTCCACAACCTTGAAATAAATCACACAGCTAGCCAATGAATGTAACTTGTTATTGAAACTTTTTAATTTAAGATAATGCTTATGGATAAGTGTAAAAAAAAATCAGAAAATCACTAAAAACGAGTAAATCGCACTCCCGTATTGTAACAACTGAGTCGTAATTATTGAGAATTTTTAAATGAATTTTATTAAATAATAAAGTTAAAAGTATAAAGTAGTCACTGAAAGCTTCATTTTTTAATAAACATACTCTCATTTTGTGTAAAAAAATCACAAACTTGCCCATGTTTTTCGCTCAAAATCTTCATACAAATTACTATGAAGCGGAGCGCTTTCTTAGCAAGCGTCGACGGACCCACTCGTGGCTCAGTCTGCCACGCGCCTCCAACGTGAGAGCACGTCGGTTTGCGCCGCATCGGCAGATCGCAGTCGAACCGTGTACGTACACAAAATCAGTGCACAGTGGTCTCGCGACAAACTTTTGTGATACCATAATAGTTTTGAAATTGAGTAAGTATACTTTTTATATTATTGTGAATTTGCATTATATTACTCGTAAATTAGATAGTAGACAATGTACTGGTAGGTATGTGTTTCTTATTGTGTATTTGTGTTTTTTTTTTGTGCATCTGATTTGACATTACATTTCGTTCGTAGAACAAAAACATCAAAAATTCTGGTTGTTTACATTTTCATTATACTAATTCTTAATTATCTGATAAACGCGTGGACCGATTTATATGATTCAAACGGATAGAATGGTTTTATACATAGAATTTTCATTTGACAAAAAGTCGTTAAGATATCTCAACAAACAAAAAATCTCATTTTCAAGTTGCTCTCGTAATTATCCAACAAAAAAGATACCTACTATGGCGCACAGATATAAGCCGCGCGCGGTGCGTTTGTATGTATGAAGATACCGTACTTCCCCCTTTTTAGAGTTCCGTAGTCAACTAGGAACCCTTAAAGTTTCGCCATGTCTGTCTGTCCGTCCGTCTGTCCGTCCTCGCTTAATCTCTGTGACCGTTAACACTAGAAAGCTGAAATTTGGTACCAATATGTGTATCAATCACGCCGACAAAGCGGTTAAATAAAAATTGGAAAAAAATGTTTTATTAGGGTAGCCCCCCTTTATGTAAAGTGGGAAGTGTTTTTTTTTTAATTTCAACCTTAAGGGTAAACAAGCCAACGGTACGAACTAGTTGGTGGGCGGGGCTAAAATGCATGCTATTTCATCCGACGTCACGAGCGAAATGCATAGAGCGAAAGAGACACAACTAAAACGGGCGCGCGATTGTTTCTATGCAGACCTTTGGTAGTATGGATACCATGAAAAATCCATTGAATGTATCTGTTCAAAATAGAATTATTTGAATTCTTTAATAACTAATCTATGTCTGTATGGTTTTACTTTTTTAATTTTCGTACTATATACGTTACTTATTTACGTCCAAAGATGGTTAAAATTAGTGCTAAAATATGAAAGTTTCGACGCTCATAACTTTCAAACCAATATTTTTTTTCCAATTCTGCTTCCATAGAGACCTAGATAATGACAAGACTAGTTGATACAATTTTTAATTTTAAACCTACACCGTCAACCAGAGGAGTAATCACCATACTACGTTTGTATGGAAGAATGACTTGCTTGTGCAACCTTAACGTGCGATATATCGTTGGAAAGGTATTTAAAAATGAATAGGGGTTTACTAAAATCATTTTTTGATAATGTCAATAATTTCGGAAATAATCGCTCCAAAAGTAAAAAACAATGTGTCCCCCTCCCCCCCTCTAACTTTTGAACCATACGTTTAGAAAATATGAAAAAAAACTGAAAAGTAGAACTTTATAAGGACTTTCTAGGAAAATAATTTTGAACTTGGATGGAAACAACAGTTTTTGTACAAAAAAGACAAAAAGTTGCACAAAATAATTTCTGGACTAAGTTTGTAGTATAATCGTATATATGCAAGCATTTTTTTTTAACTTCGTTTACATATTTTACGGACGGACGGACGGGAAACTATGGAACCCTACACTGAGCGTGGCCCGACACGCTCTTGGCCGGTTTTTTTATAGGTACGATGGTTAAACGTATCAAATTTTATTTGTGAATAACAGTGTAGGCATTTATCGTTGTAGCCCTGTAGGTCCGGCCGTGTGGAGGAGCCCTGCACATTGTGTGTGTGTGTGTGCTTGTCTGTCTTCATTTTATTTCATTAGGTATCTGATATGTTATATTTATTGCAGAATCAAGAATATCCGGCACTAATCATGGAACCGGAGCTGCAGCCTGATGAACATGAACTGGTTGTTGGCCGCAGATTGGTCGACGTTGACTTTGTTTTTAAGCAATTGCAAGATTTATGTGATCACGGTTTTCAGTACAATATATTATTTTTGTAATTGGGAATAACAATTTCATTTTGTATTGTGCATCTAAAATAATAAAATTCTATAGTACAATTTAATATATGTACATTATTAATCTCGCTATGCTAATAAATCTAATAATCACTAATAATCACATATTTGACCACATATCAAAATCAGTGACAATAAAGTTACAATTTAGTTGGCGAGTCAAAGTCTGACGTGGCGACCCACTGTGCATACGTACATGTGTGCGTGTGCGGTGCGCGAGCCTCGATCGTTGTGAGTGTAGCGCTAAAAACCTAAACTTCGCGCGGCGCGTCCGCGAAGCTGGCCCTTAATCTATGTTAGTACTTAATAACTAGGACAGATCGAATGCGATTGGTTAGTACCTAACACAAAAACTTAGCCTATGTTAGTACTTAATAACTAAAACAGAACGGGTGCGATTGGTTAGCGCCCACACTAGCGGGCTATCTGCCCGGTTGGCTATAGATTGCAGTATAGTGTTACGATATAGCCTATAGCCTTCCTCGATAAATGGAGTATCCAACACAAAAAGAATTTTCAATTCCAACCAGCAGTTCCAGAGTTTACCGCGTTCAAACAAACAAACAAACAAACTCTTCAGCTTTATAATATTAGTATAGATTACACCTTGACGCAGCTAGCGGCAAGGTGCATGGCGTTTCCCGCGCAAATATCCAATAGAAACGCCAGGATTAAAGTGACCGTTGGGCCAGATTCCTATTGGATAAAATTAAGGCATTCTTATTGGATTAGAATACAGCCTTTTAAATTGCCCAATCACAAACATTATTAAATTTTTAATGTGGGACTTTGTCATAGTACGAGTGGAATTTTCCATAACTTTCGTACCTATTCTCGACAGACTTTAAAATACATAGGTTCGTTAAGTAAAACTTATGTTATACATTTATAGAACTTAAAGAATTGAAGTTAGACTGATTTTAGGGTTCTGTTTACATTACTATTAGCTAACTTTTTCTGTTTATTCTTAAGTTAAGTTACATTACACTCGTTAAGCTTTAATTATTGAAGTCTCTTATATACTTATTCTAGGCATTCAATATATAGCTAATCTACTTAATCTAGTTTATTATTGATTAAGATTCTATAAGTTTCGCGTCCGTAACAATGGGTGATGAGCTCCTCCTCCGACAAGTCCTTGAGAATAATCAATGACTTGTCGGAGGAGGCCAGAATGCACAATATAAAACTGAGATTCGAGCAGTTCGTCAAAAGCGTTTGTAACTTGTTCTGATTGAAAATACGCTAAAGCACATAATTGGCGAATATGCAATGCGTAATCAGGGGTGTGTAGTGTACTCAGTTTTCAATTTTCGTAATCAGCGAACCCGAAAACCATGAAAACGACACCCATGACGGAAAAAAACCAAAGATTTTCGTCGGCGCCATCTTGATTTTCATTTTGGCTTCATTTTCGTAATCAGTGACCCCAAAAAACCATGAAAACGACACCAATGACGGAAAAACCAAAAAAAATCCTAACCGCCATCTTGAATTTTCATTTTGGCTTCATTTTCGTAATCAGTGACCCCAAAAACCATGAAAACGACACCAATGACGGAAAAACCAAAAAAAATCCTAACCGCCATCTTGAATTTTCATTTTGGCTTCATTTTCGTAATCAGCGACCCAAAAAACCATGAAAACGACACCCATGACGGAAAAACCAAAAATGTTCGTCGGCGCCATCTTGGATTTTCATTTTGGCTTCATTTTCGTAATCAGCAACCCCGAAAACCATGAAAACGACACCCATGACGGAAAAACCAAAAATTTTCCTGGCCGCCATCTTGAATTTTCATTTCGACCTCATTTTCGTAATCAGCGACCCCAAAAACCATGAAAACGACACCCATGACGGAAAAACCTAAAATTTTCCTAGCCGACGAATTGAGAACCTCCTTTTTTTTAAGTCGGTTAATGAGATTTACCGTCTATCATCAGTTCAACCTAATAGCCTGAAAGAATACAACTATCGATCCATAAGTACGTATAATTTTGAAGGAATTTTCTTTCAAGTCCTGACCGTTGAGGAGTTGCACCTTCCGTCATCAGCGCAGCCACATGAAATTATGATTATCAGACGCAAATACTTGAACAGCTTCTGTAAATGTATGGAAAACGTTAAGTGCGCCTATGATATTCGAGGGTTGCCCTCAATTTCTCAGAGTTCCCATCATCAGAAACTGACTTGGTGACAATGGGACCACCTCGGGAGTATAACCTTCCCAAGACAAAAAGAATTTTGAAAATCAGTCCACAATTGACGGAGATATTCGCAGACATACAAACACGAATATAGAACCTCCTCTTTTTTGGAGGTCGGTTAAAAATATATATCGAAGTACAATCGACAACAACAATCGATCGTGAAATTCGACTTCGATCTGAAGATGAAAATTTTTTTAGAAATCTTTACAAATTAGCAAAAAAAACATGTTTGATCAAAATTAATAAGTGTATCAAATTGTGGTAATCGGCTTACAATCTCGAAAATATGTTTACGAACTACACGGGAGCGTTTGTGACACAAAGCGATACGTCCGTCCTCTGGCAGTGGCCGATTCGTACTGGCGAGATAGAGTTTGCGCGGTCGATAATATAGTTAACTTTGGATTCAATTTACGAAATGAAATTATAGATTATTGATAAAATAAAAATACGATTCTATTAGAAGGTTACCTTAAAATTAATGTAGTTTTTGAATTTTCTCTAAAGTGATTCTAAGGTATAGAAAAAAAATCTTATTTGTCGAGACATTTTGTAAAAATTGCGATGTTTTAACATTTTTTTTCTGCTATTTTTTGTATTGAAGTCGAAAATGTGACTCCTTGGTACTCCAGTAGACCATATGGTGATGTTATTTATATTTTTTTTAATGTTTAGAATCGTTTGTAGTGTTATGTTCGGCTAAGCCAAACGTAACTCGATCGGTATTTTTGCGGAAAAGGGCTTTTGATTACGGGTGATTGCCATTAATATAAACATTATTTTGAAAATTCTTGTCCACTGTCCGCCAGAAAAAGAACTCGTCTCTTATAATAGCCAAAAGGAAGCTTCAAATTCTACATAGATTTCCCACACCAACCGAACAAAATTGATCAAAATGAGATGATTTCGTGGAAGGAGCCTTAAATGATACCCATAATTTATTCGCACACCCGTACGCCAAAATACGCACTTTGGACGTGGAGTTACGCAACCAAGCCCGTAGTACAAAACCTTACCACATATTCCTGACTTAGACTTCCTTCCTGACTTAGACTGGCCTGTTGGTCTAGTGGTTAGTGACCCTAACTGCTATGCCGGAGGTCGTGGGTTCGATTCCCACCCAGGACAAATGTTTGTGTGATGAGCACGATCATTTGTTCTGTGTCTGGGTGTAATTTATCTATAATATGTATGTATTTAGAAATATATAAGTATGTTTATCAGTTGTCTAGTACCCATAACACAAGCTCTGCTTAGCTTGGGACTAGATGGCGTTGTGTGATAGTTGTGGAATATTATATTTATTATTATTCCTAATAAATACAGTAGATTGCCATCAATACACTTAGAAGTGATTCTTTATAGTGTAGTTAGAGCCTAACCTAGTGTCAAAGTCTTTATGCCACCCAAGGGTCTGTCGACTTGGGTTTACATGCTGTCTGGAAATATTTCTCCAGCAAGCTGGTTTCTTCACAATATTTGCCATCACCAAAGCCTGTGATAATTATAGTGCGTCTAGGGTCAGAACTCCAGACCTATGAATTGGCAGTCTGACGGTCACACCACATTTAAAGACTATCACTGCTAAACAGACAATGAAAACACTAACCTCCACAAGTATCCCTTTAAAACTCTGATTCATCGTGACAGATCCGAGCTTAACACAAAAGTCACCGAGCTCAAACCTCGGTCCTTTACTCTCGATCTTGGTCTGCTTCTTAGAGGTGTAGTGCTGGGACAGCTTTATCATCAGCAAGTCGAACAGGCCGTCGGCTATGACGTGGATGTTCTTAGTGCCCGTATCCAGAATTGAGAACACCGATGCTGGCTGCTCAGAATTGTGGAAAATGTGTACTGTCTTTGTTGTGCCTGAAATTTAATTTAAAAAGGTATTATTTATGTGCAAGTACTGGGGGAATACATCCTAAACAGACATTCACGTAACTTATTAATTGGCCATTGTTCTTCCCAAATAACAGATAATTAAGACTTTTGATTGTCTAGAAGTTGTAAGCATCACTGCTCAGCATTAGATCCTGGGTATGATTGCCAAATCGGCAATATTTTATTAGGTTTTTCCATAATAAAATTTATTTCTAGAAATACGGACATGGATTCAGGATTTATCCCTGAATTATGCCAATAGGCTAGCTCCCTGTGTACCTCTAAGGTTCAGAACATTCAGCCCAGTGAAAGAGGGGCGGACAGACAGCAGAGCCTTAATAATAAAGTTCCCTTGATAGTACCTGCACCCTCTGGGCCTGGGTACCGAACCAAACAAACATCAAGCCCATACTAACCCATCTGTGGATGTGACAAGTAGCTCTCGCAGTCGACAAGGAACTGCCCTTGTTGTGTTGCTCCCAAAGCAAGTATCCGTTTAGACAGCAGCTCTATCACATACGTCCCTGTTTTATTGTCAGGCACTGGGTATTGCTGTAATCTGAAAATATATGTTTGAAACAAAAGCAGAAACTAGCACTTTTCATTTTAAAAGAGGAGGTTATCAGTTTACATAAATGTATTTATACCGGTTTCTCTGTGAGACAGAGATTTCTTTGTTTGTTATTTTTTATTGATAGATAATAATGTATTATTATTCCAAAACACAACTTACACTGTAACCCCCATGATAGCGGTATTGTTTGTAAGCAAACTTGATTTGTAGGTTAGAAAACTTTCATATCAATAAAACACTAGAAGAATACTTATTTGATTGAAATGTTCTCAAAAAATGTTTTCATTTCGACTATTCAACATGATCAGGGGGTGACAACTCTATACGTCGAAACAGCGACATACCTACAAGGGCTATTTCAAGTGTGGCGATAGTTAAAAAAAAAACGGGATTTATGGGGATGCGAGACTAAAAAATTACATTTTACGTACCACTAATGTCAAGCTAATGTCACTACTGACTGATGACGTACCGAAACCGAATGGACCAAACCAAACAAGATGGAGGAGTTGTTTGTTTTGCCGTAGCGTCCTGTTGTGTTGTAAGATTTTTTGTTTGTTTCGACTCAGTGCGATCCAAATATCTTGAGATAGTGACTCTGAATTGTTTGTTGCGAGATATTGACTCAGTTTGTGCGTTTTGAGATAGTGACTCTGTACCTATGTGTTTTTTGAGAAATTGACTCTGTTTCTGTTTTTTGAGAAAGTGACTCTTATAACGTGACCATGTCGTCGGTAATAAACGCCGAAAGTCTACGAGGATAGAAGTCCCATTACGTGCCGCTGATTAGGAATGTCATTTTTTTTTTGTAGATAGTACTCACTAATAGAGGGCTTTTTGCAAATTGCCCAGCTCCAGATATTCACGGTTTACGAGATATAATTGTTTAAAGTTCCATTAAAATTGGTCAATAACACGCCATTTGTATATTTTGAGGTTGGATAAATTGACATGTTAGACGTCAAAGTTGACATTTCACGTTTCGTTATTGGTAAAAGTGAATTTTAGTAACTTTTTTGTCGTGTTTTTGAATAAAATATAATTTATTTTTAAATATTTAAATATTTTCGGATGTACTATGAGTGACTTGGATGCAAGAGCGAGCGAAGCGAGCTCGGGACTTGGGGCACCCCGACACGGACAGGTTAGGTTAGAAGGGGATGGCGGGGTCGATTGAGCGAGCGAAGCGAGCGAATAGACCCCGCCATCCCCTTCGTGGTTATTTTTTTTCAAAACCACCCAGAAGTAGGAGCCCCGCGAAGCGGGCTCCCCCCCCCTCCCCCCCCCCCACCCCCGCCCCCCTTGAAATCGACGGCACGTAATGGGACTTTTAACCGTCTACGACGATGTTTTAAGTGTGGACGTTCACCGGCTGAGGACTCACTAACTACATTGTTTCGCTTTCCTAAACCCGGAAAAACGAACACATTACGGTATGTATTCATTTAATAAATGATGAATTACTTATTGAATATTGTATGAATTGTATCAGGGCTGCGATTCGAATTGATTATAGATCAAAATGTATTTGAGAAACATTCTGCTATGGACATAGAATACCCTTCCTTCTTTATTTCTACCACACAAATACACAATATATTATAGTAGCTTGTTTATCATTTAAATTGATTCTGGTTCACAATCAACCATCCTAGTCAGTTTATTTTGATGTAGTTATAATTTTGTTTCAGCTGTGAATTATGGGCAAAGTACTGCTTTCCTGATAAAGAATACTGGTCACCAGAATTCCAGAATAAACTTCATACTGAACATAAAATGCTCTGCAATAGACATTTTCCAAGAACATCATTTAGTGATTACCCGGAAACTTCAAAGAAGCTTCACAGATTTGCAGTTCCAGGTGACATCAAAGAGGTAATTAAGTTATTTATTTCGTTTATAACAAATACAATCTTTTAAAATTGTCACATAATTTGTAGTTAGTAGTTTCATATTAAAAATTTTGCAGTATGGAAAACAATAAATGTTGGTTCAGAGCTCTAAGAGATATCCTACTAATATTATAAATGTGAAAATTCATGAAGATGTTTGAAAGCTTGTTACTTAACCACACTTAAACTGCTAAGAGAATTTGGATTAAATCTGTCACTCAGAAAGAGCATAACCAGCTTAAAATATAAGTTACTCTTAATCTCAGGAAAATAAACCAGTTCCCGAGTGATACACAATAAGTTTTTCTGTATTATAAGCCAGCCCAGCTGGAACCGCATGCAAAGCATATAGAAAAACAAAGGTTTAAGGGATTTTGAGATTGTATGTTAGATTTTACAATTATTGTTGTAGTAGTAGTATTATGTTTATGATTATTACTACTACAACAATTTTTTACTTAAATTTCAGGCTGAACCTCAACCAGGTCCTTCATATTGTCAGGTGCAAGTTTTGAAAGATGTGACCAACTGCTATTCTGAACCAAAACCAGTACCAACCAATAAAAAACCAATACTTGAACCTCTACCTGGGACTTCGCACGTGTTACATGCTTCATTTGAAGAAAATGAAGTGCCGAGTGAAATTAACACTCCTCAGACACTAACATATGAAAGGCAAACTAAAACCCCAAAAGAAAAATATCTGTTGGCAAAATGCAGAAAACATTTGCAACATATTTGCCAATTGCGAAATAGAATAAAAAAATTGAAAAATAATGATATTCTAAAAGAATTAAATAAAAACGAGTCAGTTGATAAGCTAATGAAAAAATTGACTCCTACATTTGCCTTGTTGCTGCAAGCACAGATAAAAAACTTTAAGAAAAAATCCAAAGGAAGGAGATGGACAACAGAAGAAAAAATAACAGCGCTGAGACTATATAAAAGATCACCAACTTGTTATAGACTGATGAGAAGATTGTTTTGTCTACCAGCTCAATCTACCTTAAAATTTCTTTTGAGCAAATTCTCCCTCGAAGTGGGAGTCAATAAATGTATTTTCTCTGTGTTAAAAAGAGCAGCAGAACTTCAATGTGCATCCGACAATGAATACATCATCATGTTTGATGAGATGTCAATTAAAAAAAATATAACATATAATCAAAAGACAGACACAATAGAAGGATTCCAAGACCATGGACTTCAAGGCAGATCACCACAATTAGCAACACATGCTCTAGTGTTCATGTTAGCTGGCATTAGAAAAAAGATTAAGCAGCCTGTGGCTTACTACTTATCCAGCGAGTATGTAACAGCAGACCGTCTAGCAGTCTTGATAAAAGAGGTAATGTTATCAAAACAATCCAAAATACTATAATTTTAAAGCTACATATCTAATAAAACACAGAACTCTATTTTTTACTGTTATTTTAATGTTAAAGAGTAATTTTAGATACTGAAAGTAAGTAATACTTATCCCAAATCAGTTTCCACAAATAAAATTAAATAATCATGTGTGTAATAATTGTCAATTTTTTTTTTAGATAATACGTGCATGTCGTGAGGCAGGTCTTAGCATAGCGGCAACGGTTTGTGACATGGATGGGGTAAATCGACGAGCTTTGTCCATCTTGGGTGCCACTAGTGAAAAACCCTCCATTACTATTGATGATATAGAGATTATCAGTATGTATGACCCGCCTCATCTTCTAAAGTGTTTCAGAAATTTATTTCTGAAATATGATATCCAGTGCACTACACAAATTACATCAAACAACAAAAGTGGAATAGGTAAGAACTAATATGTGTTCTCATTTAGTAGATCATAATAATGCTAATGCTAAATACCTACTTACACATTTTTTTTTAAATTAAATTAACTTGTTTATTTTAGGTGTTGCAAAATGGAGCCACATAAAAACTTTTTATGATCTGGACAATCAGAACCCCAATTTTGTATTTGCTCCGGGCTTAAAATTAGAACACCTCAATCCAAACAGCAAGCAAAAAATGAAGGTTAAATTGGCGGCACAAGTCTTGAGCCATACAGTTGCTGCTGGGATGTTGGCGAAAATTTCGGAAGGTATATAAATAATATATTTTTTAATAATATTATTTCAATCTATTAACAGAACTCTGTTTTTTGGGGTTCCATACGCAAAGGGTAAACTGGACCCTATTATTAAGACTCCGCTGTCCGTCCATCTGTCACCAGGCTGTATCTCATGAACTGTGATAGTTAGATAGTTTAAATTTTCACAGATGATGTATTTCTGTGGCGGCTATAACAACAAATACTAAAAAAAAAAAAACAGAATATTTAAAGGGGCTCTCATACAACAAACGTGATTTTTTTGCTCGTTTTTGCTCGATATTTATAACGGCAACAGGTAGACGTTTGATATATTAATAGAATATTTAGTTGCTCTCTTTAAAAATAAATAATTAAATTAAAATAAAGCAAGAATTAAGGGGGCTCCCATACAACAAACGTGATTTTTTTGCAGTTTTTATAGATAATGGTACGGATTCCTTCGTGCGCGAGTCCGACTCGCACTTGGCCGGTTTTTTTTATTATTTGCTATGCAAATAGTTAAAATACATTTTTACTTCCATTTTCAGGAGTACTGACTTCAGAAGCAGCTGTAACTGCAGATGTTATTTCAAAAATGGACAAGCTATTTGATTCTGTCAACAGCGACTCCTCAGATTTGCGCCGCGGGAAAATACATGCGACTAATTTAAAAGAAAACACACCACATCTCCAGTTATTTAAGGAAATGAAATTATTTTTTAATACTTTAATATTCTTAGGCTGCATACGCACACCGCCTTCGAAAGAAGGATGGGTGTGGACTCTGAATGCAGTCGAACTTTTATGGAATAAACTCCGTAATAAACATTCAAATGTTCAAAGTCTTGCCACCCGCAGACTACAGCAGGACCCACTGGAAAACCTGTTTGGCTGCATTCGAGGTAATTGTGGTGCAAATTACAATCCCACTGCTGGACAATTTGTTGCAGCCTTAAAAACTTCTATCTTAAGCAACCTAGCTCACCTAAGCACTGGAAACTGCGAAAGCGATTACTGCGAAAGTATAATTGATAATTATAAAGAGGTATTGACCAAATCCACAAACCTAGGCACAAATGATACAATATCACAGAATTTTTCTTATTCCTCAAATTTCTCTGAGGAACTTGAAAATGTATGTAATGCTGAACCATCAACTGGTGAAGCTCAGGCATGTGCATATGTTTGTGGATTTTTAATTAAAAGACTTGATTGTACCTGCACAAACTGTCATAACATTTTAATTTCTAAGGAAAACTCGTCAGTAGAACATTTATTTATTCAATTTAAAGAATACTCCGAAAAGCAGAGCTTGAATTATCCCCATAAAAATATAATAAATTATGTGGAATCCTGTGCTTTGGTGGCAAACAGAATGTTAGAAGATATAGGACACGAAAAGCAAGTACTTAAAAGAGTAAAAGAAAAAATTATAGAATCAGTTGATCATGAGTTTTTAAAGGCTTGTCCAGCACATTGGGAAAAAAATCTCAATTATTTTGTAGACAATTTAACATATATTTGTATAAAGAGGCACTGTACATTAAAAAATCGTCAGTTCTCAGAAGAAGCTTCGAAAGCTTCCTTAAAGAGAAAAATGGATATTTTAACCTCCTGGATGCCAGTGTCATACCTATATTACATAAAGAAATAAAAATTCGTTCTAAAGTTATCTGTGAATTGTGTTCGGAACTAATCGTTTTATGGTAGTCGTGTAACCTTAGTAAACTGGCAACAATGCACCAAACATCATTTTGAGTTTGACAGATCTGTCAAATAACTCTCTTTTTGAGGCGCCGCGAGGAAGATGGCACGTCGTCCAGATGCACGCGGTAAGATAACCGAAAATTATTATTGAATCACTTTATTTGTCACAATAACTATGCTTGTTTTGTACTAATAACATACCCACGTAACTAAAAAACAGAATATTTCTTCAAATGATTAATTATTCTGGGCATTGAGATCCGAAACTTTTTAATGTCATACTGGTATTACAATGGTTCTCAGTACTTATTGGTTATGTTGTATATATATTACATTGGTTCTCAAAGAGTTCTTTTTTGCAGTCTTACGTGATGACGAACTTTTACTACGACTCGAAGAATCAGACATAGATCTCTCTGATGCTGATGAAAATGAGGATACGGCTTTTACACCAAGACCTGAAGAAGACGAAGAATCCAGTACTTCATCTTCCAGCTCTTCAGATGAGGAGGAAGTTTCACAATCAGACGTATCTCTGCGATCTTCTGTAGTAGAGAGAAGAAGGAACCGAGGCCGTAACCGCACCCGCCCAACTGGTCGTAGGGGGGGGGGGGGGGGGGGGGGACTAGAGGTACCCGTTGATTATAATATATTTGAGAAGTCTTTCATTTTAAATTTTGTGATAATTATGTTGTTTATGAGAAAATGATTTTTTTTCAAAGTTATTATTTGTTGTGAGCATGGTTAGTAAGTTATAATATTTCAGTTCCTTTTTATTTACGTTTTGTTATGTTGATAAAAGTATTATGTCCAAAAGTTATTTTGCATAACAAAATTATAATTATGTTAATTAAGAAAAATGATTAAAAAGACTGATCAGAGGTGATAATAATAATAAATGCATATTGATTTAATAAAATACTTGGACTTTTATTTGGAGTTGAATTCCAGTGTCATATACATATGACGTAAGTATCAGTACTACTGTCCTTTAGAGAACCATTGTCATATATATATGACATAAGGAAAATATATCTAAAAAAAAGCAATATTTTTTTTTGCATTTTTTTGAACGTGTACAGACCCCTGATATACCATAAAACCTAAGTTTCAAATAATATCCAATAATTATTTTTCTGGAATCCAGGAGGTTAAAACACAAATGAAATTTAAAAAATAAAGAAAATTATTATAATTCCTGAGTTTTTTTTGATAATGTTATTGTAATGTTTTTGAAGTTACATTTTTCTTTCTGGTTGTGCAATAGAAATGAAAAGTTATGTCAAATTAGCATAATATAATTATGACGTACGTCATTAATGTTAATTTGAGATAATTATCCTACTAATATTATAAATGCGAATGTTTGTGAGGATGGATGTATGGATGTTTGTTACTCTTTCACGCCAGAACGGCTGATCGGATCTGAATGAAATTTGGCACAGAGGTAGATTATAGTCCGGAATAACACATGGGCTATATATTATCCCCATAATAACTTAAGGGGGTGAGCAGTATTGCATTATCCACAATCATCAACTGTTTTACAGCTTGATACTGGAAATACGAAATAACGCAAGGGACATCGAGCGTGCCGTGCAATTTTTCACTTTAGGAGCCTGGTGCGAGCGTTTCAAATCCATGAGAAAGCTGAAGTCCCTTACGGCATTTCAAATTTCCGGTATCGAACCACAATCGAACTGTCAACTGTCATACTATATTAAAATACAAGATCTATTTCAACCTATTTGTCACTGGTGTACGTAGTCTAACGGTACGGAGGCTTACCTGTAAACAAAGGTACGCAAGTTCAAATCACAGTCAGAATCCACTTTTTGTGATTTTTTATAATGTTGAAGGATTTCCAAAAATGGTAAACAATGTTCGCGAGTTCGATCCCCAGTCGGTTTTCACTTTTTGTAAGTTCCAGGTATTTATTTTTATTTTGATGCTATATGGTTTTCAAATCAATTCAGAGTAGATTAATATAATTAATTTTAAATATAATAATATAGAAAAAATAATGTTTTCTTTTATTGTGTTACAATCATTTTTAGAATTTTTGTATGTAGTCTGTGTGTCTTGGATGTATTACTTTATTATTGTAGTATTATCGTGTACATTTTAAAACTAATATGATTAGGGCTTTAGTTTTTGTTTCATAGTAATCGGTGCTCTCTATCAAAAGATATACGAATTTAAAGTGTTTAAGAAGAACTTATCATCGTTAAGAAACATACATGCAACAACATCTATTGCACCAAAACGGTACTAATTAATAAATGTGTTCACAAGATAACTTTTAAATCGTCTTTTACAAACAGTTACGATACTAAAAATAACTCTTGATTTGTTTAAATGACGCTGCTTTGAAAATCTACATAGGGTTTTTTTTTTAAGGGTGGGAAATCATCAAATTACTCCTCCCGCTCTGGGCAAAGCGGTAGGGAATGTCAGACTTCATCACTCCTTCGCAGAAGGAGGCGACGGCGTCCCATTCCCTCTCGCCCCGCACCATGGCTTGAACCAGGGCCGGACGCGAGAGGTCGCCGCCGCCGATCGCCGCTAAGAGAACACGACGGGGCTCAACCTAAGCGGGGCTCCGCCCAAGTGGGGCAGGCCTCCGTGGTGAGCTCTACCGTGTCCTCCGGCTGATCCTTGCAATGGTAGCATCCGGGCGTTTCCTTCCGCCTGATTCGGTGCAGGTACCTCCCGAGACAACCGTGTCCGGTGAGGACCTGCGCCAGATGGAAGGTGAGGGCGCCGTGGCACCTCTCAAGCCAGTCCTCAAAGAGGGGACTTACCACCACTGTGCCCTGCACGGGGTTGCGACAGTCACACTCTTCATGTCGCCATGAAATCACACCGGGGCGGTCTGTCCGCCAAGCGGCAATATGCCGCGGCAGTGGAATTACCCCCCAGTGTAGTGACTCCGCGCGCCATTCATGCAGGAAACTACATAGCCTAAGACCTGTAGTGTGTGTTTGCTTACCATGCATGAAATTTTGGCAGTTTAACTTCGTCTTCGACAGATGACAGTGTTCATTTGACACCATTTTCTGAATTGCGGTGTTAATATTTGTCGTGAACAGTCAACAAATACAAATTGACCGGTACACAGTACAAAAAACAGCTGTAAAGACTTTAAAATAAAAACCTAATTAAAGTTAGATAAGACCCACGACGTAAATCTATTTATTCAGTGAGGGAATCGAATACAGGACATGCAGCGCCACAGTCAAACGCCGAGGCACTACGCCAACCGTGCCGTCTTAAAGCTGTGGCTTCCTCGGGCATTGCTGCAACTTTGCTTAACAAACGGCCAGATTGCACTTTCCGTTTACAAATTGCCGCTGAATCTTACCCCAACTTGCAACATCACCAAAAATCTGCGACTGGCCATGGAACAGATGTCTTTGCAAATAAGCTGCTTTAAACAGGAGACAGTCGCCTGGAATTAGACTGATGTAGATGCGAAAATTCCACTTTCCGATGAGTTTTCCCATCCAGTGCCAACAGAAGATGAACTTACCATGCACGGTTTTCCTAATTTGAGAGGTTAATATAAATGATTAATGTGTAAGAGGGCCGTCACCAAAGAAAAAGGCATTTGTTTGTACATTTTGAGAAATAAGAGAAGGTACGGTTACGGTTTTTAAGCCATCGTCGTCTCAACTCCATTTCATTTTGATTCAAGTCGCTGCCGCTCATAATTACAGCGCCCATAAGGACGCCTTTTGTAATCATTACTCACATCATCACATTTTGATCAAGCCGTCAGGTGTCACATATAGGTAAAATAACATTACGCCTTAATCCCGAAAGAGTTAGGCAGTGGTGTAGGTACCTAATCGTAAACCCACATTTCGCCAGTAATGCATGTTCAAGCGCCATGTAATATAGGCGTGTGATGTCTATAGATATAATATCGCCATTGACGGGCACGAAAACCACGCTCCGTGGCCTCTACTACGAAAACACTTTGCAATCAAACCCCGGACCTCATCCTCAGTAGTTGCACTTGAGGTCACTCGATCAACGAGACAGTCACACATCAAAATTTCCACGTGAACGAAGTCGCGGGCATCAGCTAGTTCATTAATATTGCACAACTAGAAAGAAAAATTCAGCTAAGATATCCCGCCCTGATCGCGTGCTTTAGTTGTTCTGGGGTGCCACTAGATGGCGCGCAGCAAAACTGTCTTTACTTTTTTTGTACGAAGTCGTCGTTCTTCTCCTAGAGTTTAAATGTTCTGTGAACATGATAAAGTGATCAAAAAACGCAAACTTTTGGTACGATTTTGTATTTCTTCGATTTAATACTGACTTGTCTTTGACACTGACACTTTCTTTGAAGTTTGACGGATTGATTTTTTTTTGGTGATTTGATTAAGCCCGTGACGGGCTGTGTTCAGGATTCTATCAATCAAAGACTACAATATATCTATCAATCTATTAATAATCTTCGATCATCTCTTTCCTATTTCAGATGAAACGGCACTACCTCTAGGTCACCATGGCACCAGCCATTTTTAATCGACCTTTCTTTACCTCATCGCTTTATCTCTTTTTACCCGACTACGGCGAAGCCCAAAAGGAGGGTTATGTGTTTGACGTGTATGTATTAATGTAAGTATGTACTTTATTTTAATAATTCCGCAAAACAGTAAACAGGCTCGCTCGCATAAAAGAAAAACTCTTTTTTATAGCTACCGTAGAACAACATGAATGATAAATTGTTAACCTGTTAATATATAATCGCGTCTAAAGTACACGTGAAAAGAAACGTTGTTGATTCTTTCAAACTAGGTACCTGTGCCTCGTTTGGATAATTCTAATTGGTTGATTGGCAGTTTTCAGACAAATATGTTCCGACCAATAACAAAACGCCGTGTGACATTTGTCCAACTAGAAGTAGTAATTGAGAACAGTATTTTGACGATACGATTTGATTGACGTCACAATCCGCTAGGTAGGTAATATGTGTTCTGTGGTCACAATCGTACGCTGGACCAATGGAATAACGACAGATAATTTCATGGGCAAATTGACAAGTGCCGAGCCCCATCTAACTAAGTATTTATTTACATCAGAACAGTTTTATTTGGTCATTAGTTCATTACGTATTCGTAAGACAGACTTGATAAAATAAAAGAACTTTAGTGATTTTACTGCGTCGGCATAAAAATCTTTTAATTTATTTAGTGCTCTATGTGGGAAATTTCCTCTTGCGTGTTAAAAATCACGGGTTTTTAAGTGTTATCTAATAGTAGAGTACAATTGGATGATTGAAGATGATACCGAATAACGTGACTTTGATTGTAAAGGCCCCGAATCAACAGATTGAGGATCAGAACATCGAATGCGAGTCGTCATGGACCGTTCGGCAGCTAAAGGGGCACCTTGCCGAAGTTTACCCAAGTAAACCTGTAAGTAATAGGATTACCATGTTATGTTTGAATTATTACGTAGTTCACGACATTATTGAGCTATAAAAAACATTAATTGGCTTCCCACTTAGTTTTTTCGTATAAATCTAGGAACAAAACCGCTGAATAAAAACACTGTAGAATCCAGACATTTATGTATAATTTTAGATTTAAGAAGTTCCAGAATTAATAAGGCTGCTCATCATACAGTAGATTAAAACATATGTGAGTGGGTGCTGAAATGTCTTGCTCTTGTGTGTAAAGTTATTGAATCAATAAAAAAAATATCAACAAACCAAGCAACCATTTTAGATACTTATCAAAGACAATTTTAATCATGATAGTAGATTCAATTCAATTTTTGAAGGTTATGGAAGTAGATAAGCTGATAGAATGTTCTCATCATTCATCATATTCTAGATACCCTTGATTATTTTTATCTTGGACTGCAAAATGTTTTTATTTGGTATAAAATATAGATGAAATAGTTCAATAGTTGCAGACCACTGCTGGACATAGGGCTCTCCCAAGCTGCACCCCAACACCCTGTCCTCTGGCTCCCACATCCAGTCTAACCTAGTCACCCTTTAAGGTAGGCAGTCCATCAATCAACAAATGAAGAAGTCAATGATTTATGAAACAATTACTAAAAAAGTATGAAAGAAGAACATAATATGCTGTGTCAATCCCTAATACATTGAGACAAGTACCAATGGGGATGACCTTATCCCAAAAATGAGTGAGGGCTATGTCCAACACTGTTACATTTTATATTTCACTAGCTGAACCCGCGCATGCGTTGCAATGCGTTTTATCCTACCTACCTACCTATCTACTACCCTACCTAAAAAAAAAAAAAAAGTATCAAAGAACCTTCTCCTGGTTCTTAGCTACCTCCCTACCAATTTTCAGCTAAATCCGTCCAGCCGTTTTAATGCTATGTCGTGACAACGGAAAACGGATTTCATTTTATACTGTATAAAGCTAAATTATTTATATATATAGATTATTATAAATCTGGTGAATGCAATTAAATCCAGCGATAGTATTGATTGCACCACTATCGAAACGTGTTCATAACTAAGTAATAAACGTCGATTTTATGACGGAAATTAATTGCAACCGTATACTTTTATAGTTAGGTTACTTAGTTACAAATAAAAATGTTGCGTTCAAGTAGATTATCCCCACATACTAAAATACAACATACCATAATTATGATAGCCTAGCCTTTTTATACATCTATGTTGTGGTCTGCTCTTCCCACCTCTATCTATCTATTTGGAGATTACAGACATGGTGTTATGTTGTGAGAAAGTAGCAAGAAACAAATCTTATCATATCAGGGCCCCGAGTCTGCTATTCAATAGTGTCAGAATGGTCGATCATTGATCTCATAATGGTTGATTGATGACAAGCCAAAAAGTACCTTATGCCTGTCGACTTAAGGTATTTTTTGGCTTGTCGTAAATCAACCATTATGAGATCAATGATCGACCATTCTGACACTATTGAATAGCAGACTCGGGGCCCTGGTCACATGTTCATCAACAGCTCACCTGTATTGAATTAATCGCAGAATTTTATTAACATCCATTTGCATATTTACATACATGTGGCGTAAAATAGCGACAATACATTCTGCTTTATTTATAACGGTTGCTGAGTGAATGAAAAAACATATAATTCAACTTCACACCTGTTATCATTGAAAGGTTATGCAGGAGTGTGTCTAATGGTATGGTCCACAGTTCGCCAGTTATTTAAATAAGTCCCATGAAATAGGGGGCGAGCCTACGGCCATCAACGGGTCACAAATCTGGACTCCTTGTTTGCTACTGAGAAATTCTTAATGGAAAAACCAAATAACAGTCGCTGGGAATCCTGAGATCTAGGAGTCTGGTAGAATCTGATGTTCCCTTTTTTTTGGCGGTTCGGAAATCATCAAATGACTCCATCCGGTCTGGACAGAGCAGTAGGGAGTGTCAGACTTCTTAGGATTTCCTTACTTTAGTTAAACTGTGACCGGAGTCTATTTAAAGACTTCCCGGTCAGCCGTCTTCCATCTCATGCACAGGTGGGGATTTTCGGAAAGTGACACAAATGTGTTGGGTAGGGAAACACTTTTTCCACAGCTAAGTCTGTCTTTAGAGCATTTGTCAGTGATGGTAGAATTAGTAATTGATAGCATATATTTGCACTTACCATGACGCAAGTGCTACAACCAGGTCATTCTTGTCAGCAATATTAGAACCTAAGTGACAACTGCACTAGTTATTCGATAGTTAGTAGACACAGTAAAAAATATAGTAGGTCGCTGAATATTTAGAAACGAAAGTCTAACAGCCATTCTTATGTTTTTGTTGAGAAAAAACATGGTGATGAAACCAGCATGCCTAGAGATGTTTTGCGATGGCATGTAAAGCCAAGTCAGAGAACCACAGGAGGCATAAAAAAAATCTTGACACTAACCATACAATATAGAAGACCAAAAGGATTTTTCCATTGGTAATTTCTCGGTAAACACCTTTGCCACTTGGCTAAGGATAGTTAAGTATGTTCAATCGAAGTCAATAGGCTAGCCCCGTTACATGGGACGTAAACACAACTGGCTACATACTAGTAGGTACCATAGCTGCACCCCTGGGCAACAGTCTCGTCATACATTATGTTATCTATCCCTAAAAATGCTGCTTTTCCGTCATATATGTGTACTTATGTTCACGTTGTTGTTGGAGGTATTTAAAGTCTGTATATTTAGAATAACAAGCAAACATCTAACTAGTATGTAAATCATAACAGTGAAATTCCGTCGAAAACGAACGTGCCGACTTTGTAAAAGCATAATCTAAACACCTTTCCTAGGCACCAGTAAGGATGTAGAAAATTGACGGCCTTCTTATAACATCGTCATCTGCCTAGGCGTTTCTCAACTATGCCGGGGTCGGCTTCTGGTCTAACAAGATGAATAAAGGAGAATATTTTGATCAAATCTGGCCTGTCTCTCGCTGTTCTCCCTCAGCGACGCTCTAAGCCGACGCGCTTGTACCACACTGGGGTGCCCTTAGCGTGAGTGTCGCCTAAGTACATGTCCTGGCTAGAGGCCTCACGGTCAAGGTACCCACTGGTTAGCCGGGTCAAGCAGCTGACAACCATTTAGGTTTTCTGTTTTCAGTGAGTAGTTATTGCACGTAAAACAAATTACCTCTTATCTTTGCCGGTTTTTCAAAAGCGCAACTGTTTGGTAAACCTCAATTTTTCGCAAATAGATTTATTTCGCAAGTTTTTCATATTCGAAAGACGTCATAAGCCGCAGATTAAACTGATTATCAAATAACCTTGGACACGGTATTAGGAAACCCACGAAATTCACTGACGACAAAAAAATAATTAGCTATGTTGCTGAGTTTAGTCTGCTTTAGAGTTTTTCCTTGATCGGCGGCGGCGACCTCTCGCGTCCGGCCCTGGTCCAAGTCATAGTCCGGGGCGAGGAGGAATGGGACGCCGTCGCCTCCTTCTGCGAAGCAGTGATGCTAGCGAAGGAGATGGCGGAACGAGAGAGGGAGAGAACCTCTCAAGGGCAAAGAAGGAACATGGGTTCGGTTTTTAGTCAGTATAAGTCTGACACTCCCCTTCGCTCTGCCTAAGAGCGGGGGGGGGGTCATTTGATGATTTTCCACCCACCAAAAAAAAAAAAGACTTTTTCCTTCATACCAATACTTCTGGAATTTACCTAGTAGGTATTTATTTATGCATTAAATATGAAGCATGTATTTTTATTGATAAGAATAAATGATTACATAGCGGCATAGGTCTTATCATGGGCACGTGTTCACACGACAATATTTAGTACACCAATGTTAAGAGGAAACGTGAGTGGTCTTTTCTCCATACAAACGCTCTCGCCTGTTTTCTTTTTGGTTAATGACCCTAGAGCAATGGTTTTTTACAGAATAATAAATATTAACTATTTCTATGCCCCTATGTTTTCCTTTTTGGTGATAAATTATTTTTATAAGCACTAGAACCCTCAAAAAATGCTCAAAATTGCTTGTTTAGATCGCTGTTATCAGAGTCCTAGTCTACAAATTTGACAACTATTAACGAAAAAAGAAAAACATAGCGGCGTAGTATATAACCTCCTTATTCATTGTCTAAAATATCTTTTAAATTGGTTCAATATTGGAGGAGGAAATAGGCGAGAGCCAAACCTCGAATTCTAACTTTTTTCTACAGTTGTCCTTATCGCACGAATTTGAGGGCAGGAGGACGGAGAGAGACAGCGATAGTAGAAAGAGACAGCACTCGCGTTTCCTCTTAACACTGTTTTTTCCGCGTTTCCGGGATCCAATATTAAATTGGTGATCGTTCGAGATCAGGTGGTCTACTCTCTAAGCACGAAACCCGTAGTTTCGGCCGAAGATATGAATTTCCTTATCTGTATGACTTCGGGCTGAATAAAGAATTTATCACAATTAGACAGTTGTTCCTGCTCCGGATGTATTTTTAAAACTTATGGATCACAAAATAATAAGGAGTAGGATTAATTTCGAAGTTTCGAGCTACTTTCGGACGGGGCCATATTATCTTCGTTGACGGACATAATCTTAGTCCGTATACCATTGACCTTTTCGTTTAGCCCTCATCTCAGTACTGCATTTAATCACAAATCTAAAGATCCACAACAATTTCTTTTCCAGAGCGCAGATGAACAGAAAATAATCTACTCCGGCCAACTCCTAGACGACAACACAATTCTCAAAGACGTTCTCCGTACATATGAAGCTCAGATAGCCCACACCATGCATCTGGTCTGCACACCAACTCGGCGAATAGGAACCCCACCAGCCACAGAGCCGAACACTGACGGAATTCGCCGAAGGGTCGTGGCTGAACCGGCGCCCGTACCCGCCGAACAAGTGACAGAACCACCCCGACCAGAGACAAGGCAGAATGATCAGAACCATAACGTAGAAATGCAGAACTATTTGACCTCGTTCGTGAATAACTACGGGAGGGTCCCCCCGTATCCTAATTTTAATTTCATGCCGGTTCCGAGCGATCCTGCGCAATTGGCCAATCAAATGATGATGATGCAACAGGCATATGTTCAGTATATGCAACAGTATGCTAACATGTAAGTCTTTTATCACATTTTTGCTAATCTATACTAATATTATGAAGAAGACTTTTTTTTCAATGGTAGAGAGATTCAATGAATCTCTAGATAGACTATAACACCCCCAATAATGATTCGTGGGGGCTATAGGCTTATCTTTACTAGCTTTACTTGGTAAAACCGAAGGAATAAAAAACAAATAAATAAGAAAGTCAATAAAGTACCTACATGAATATAAATGAAAACTAGTAAAAGTGTTTATCGGTGCAGCCAACTGTAAGACTTGCGGTTTAACATAACCATTCTTTAGTTAACAGTTGGGTAAACATACGTAGAATAATTGTCACAGGGATTTGAAACTATGATAATATAAGCATGATGTCATTAATTGTGAATTGTTGTCACAAAAAATATAAGGTCAGAAGTCCATTATCAAGGCCATCACAGACTAATTTTATAATAGGGTTCTTAGTTAGCAAAACGTAGAATATGCGATGTTCGTCTTTCTTTTTTTGTTTTTTTTTTTTCGTCTGACATTATACCAATTACCAACGCATGCCTAACCTTATAATCGATTAGCCTATATCGTCCCACTGCTGGGACACAGGCTGTGAGAAGAGACCTCAAGTCCTCGCAAACAATTATTGGGCTACCAGTCTGACCCAATAATTGCACAAAATGAAAGCCAAGCTCAAGCCTTCTACTGAGAGACGAGCCCGAGGGGACTAGAGGGGGCCTCAGTTGACCGAATGAGGTTAGCTTAAGCCCCCCCCCCCCCTTTATTATAGACTTCCTGCCCGAATTGCAGCGCAGTCTAACCATCGATTCAGGAGTTATGATAGAGCACATACAAGTGCAGTGTTTGTGGAGTGAACTTACTGTAAATACGTATGCTGTTTTGCCCACAGCTCAGCGAACCTTGAAATATTTCGATTTAGTCGCATCATTATAGTATATTGTTACTTCCTGTTTACCTTTAGAACATTGTCAACATTATAGATATTATCTATACTATTTAATGTTATAAAAAGTTTTTTTTTGTTAATTTGTTAGTACTTACACTAGTTCCAGAAATTACCCACTAATTTCTGGAACTAGTGATCCAATTCTAAAAATACTTTCACTGGCAGAAAGCAACATTATCCGTGGTTGCTATCCTTCCTTACTAATTATCCTTATGTAATGTTAATTGTCCTGGAGTCTAGAGCATGAGAAAGGACATACTACTTTTTAATGCGAAAAAAGGGTTGTAAAGGATGTTTCATGTTAAGATTACTTTTAGTCACGATAACCCACATCCACGCGGGCGAAACCGCGGGCATCCGCTAGTAGACTATAAATTATAAGTAGGTACCTATTTATTAAGCATAATATTTACCGCGCTGTCATAAATTATGCCAGCGCGTCTAATATCGTGAAGTACTAGTGATAAATAAATGAAAGTCTGTAGTAAACAATTGCTAATAACATTTGGCACGATGCCTACTAGGTACGCGTATTTTTGAACTGATGTCACAATATTACTATAACTAAATGCGTGGGGGGCAATAACGACTTCCGCCATAACAACTTCTCGTAATGTCGATGATTCCTTTATGCTTAAAGGACCATGGGCATGAAAAATGCCGATGTTCCTTTTATAAAATTCTAGGCGTAAGACCAACAGAATTAAAATATCATCATCATCAGCCTATAATGTTCCCACTGCAGGGACTCAGGCCTCCTCTCTAGGAGAGGGATGGGCTATAATCCACCACGCGGGCCCAGTGCGGATTGGCAGATGTCACATGTCTTCGAATTTTTTTGGTTCTAAGACATGCCGGTTTCCTCACGATGTTTTCCTTCACCGTTTTGAGAGCAGCGGTGATGAAATAAATTACACAAAGTAATGACGACCTAGGTACTGTTCGTAAGTCGGGGCCGACACCACTGAGCCACCGCTGCTCCCCGCTGCTCTTTTTTTATTAAAATATACCTAACTAGCTGACCCGTGCCCACTTCGTTGGGCATAATTAGAGTCGAAAGTAAGCTAATTACGTTTCGAAAAATTCAATTTCGGGGACGTCCGCTGCGTAAAGAGCCGACCACGCGACTGAGCCGCGCGGGTACCTACCTCTCAGATCAGATGTAAAAGGCCATGCCCCTTTCTCCCGAAGCGGGCACGAACGCGAACCGAATTAAACCCGAAACCATCCCGCGCCCGCCGCTGCTTTGCTTTTTTCTCCGATTCACTTTGCAAAACGGACTACCACGTAAAAGCCTTTTTATTTTTCGGTTTTTTATATAGCCTATGACACTCGGCAATAATGTGGCTTTCTATTGGTGAAAGAATTTTTAAAATCGGTTCAGTAGATCCCGAGATTACCCCTTACAATTTAACAAATATACAAACACACAAACTTTACCTCTTTATAATATTAGTATAGATATATCTGAAATAGTAACTATCCAAGTTTCCTCCGTGTCTCAAAAAGCACGTTATGCCGTTGGTCCAATGGTCCCAGCTGTCATTTGTAGATATTTGACAGTCATTGCAGACAGTCAGTGACTCGAAATTCTGACAAGCAGTCTTACCAAGGGATATCGTATCACCCAGTACTAACTGGGTTGTGGAGGTCAGATAGACAGGTATATGCTGCATCCATTTAGACTGAAACACGACCTTCATAAAATTTGGGAAAAGGATGATGTATGGATAAACTTGTAGTTAAGTTATGATATGAACTGAGATATAGTCAATATATTGTTCACGGGTTCACGCCCATTTGCCCAAGATCCTTTCAGGCTAATGGAATGCAGATTACCGTTAACACTTAAAAAGAAGCCTGTCCTAATTGTCATCTCCCAACACCAGGTTGCAAGCAGCCGGGGTGGCAGCCCCCGCAGCCCCCCCTCCCGCCGAGACCCCCGCGCCGCCCGCAGAAGCCCCCGCGCCCGTCGAAGACCCCAACGACGAAGGTCTAGTCCCGCGAGACTGGCTCGATCACCTGTACGCGGCCTCCAGGCTGGCTGTGCTGTTCTCACTGGTCTACTTGTATGGAAGCCCTGCGAGACTGCTACTGGTCTTACTCTTGGCTGCGGCTGGGTATCTGTGAGTATCCTTGTTTTTTGGAGTTATTTATCACATACACAGATGGTGAGACGAGCTGGATAGAACCAACGGACAGTGGTCCACATTGGCCCTGGATCAAAATATTTGGAGATCATGGGAGAAGGCATTTGCCCAGCATTGGGGTGACACAGGCTAACAGTAGCAGTATCTACGTCATTCTACGTAGATCCGTTGTATGTCCATTCATTCATCGGCGATAAATCGATTTATCGGCGGTCTTTCGCCTTGTTTAAGTTAGGACTATTCGCTTTATTGTCAGCACTTTGTGACTGGGTCAAGACAATTAACTCAATATGTACTTCGCACCACACAAAAACAGATAATTGTTTCATTTGGCAGAACTGCAAAAATGTAATGCATTTAAAAACATGGCTTTGGTACCGGTATGTGTTCGTCACGGCTGCTCCAAAAAAAAATTAAAAAAAAAAATCTTGATATTTTCTAAACTATACTACTAGCATTCGTAGACACCTTCATAAACTGTATTTATGACTATGATATCTTAAAACCATGACTTTAATCATGTCATGGCGCCATTTCAATTGTAATTTTATTCAATTTCAGCCACCAAATTGGTTTCTTCCGCGACCTCCACGTCAATGTAGCTGACAACCAGCAGAACCAACCCAACGCGGCCAACCAACCTAACGCGGCCAACCAACCTAACGCGGCCAACCAACCGAATGCGGCCAACCAACCAGCCGACCAACCGGCGCAACCCGCGACCAACAACACACAACAGTCCCTTTTAGCCGTCACTTGGATGATTTTCACATCATTTTTCGCTTCCCTGATCCCGGATACGAATTAACGACAACATTAATAGGTTTAGGCGGAGTTACTAAGTCTTGAAGACGTAAAAATAAATTTGTATAGAATCGTTGAAAGCTAAAAATAGGGCGAATGAAGTGGGGGTGGTTTTGGGGTCAAGAGGGAAAAAAGTTGGAGTTTTTCGTTTGTAAATTTCAAATCATGTCACATAATGCAGTTTAATACGTTTTGAGCTTGAAGAATTTTGATACAGTTGAAAGTATTCTAAATTAATCATACGGACATTGCAAGTATGCAGCGAAAATAAACGTCTGTGATTGGACGATCGCTGCTGTTGCGTCATAACGCTTGCTTCTGATTGGTGACCTGATTGGTTCTGAGAGTGTACATGTTTTGTTTAGTAAACGCTACTGGGAATGTATCATGCTCGTTTAAAGAAACTTTTTTTTTTTTTTTAATTATGTTCAGTATATAAGGTAAGACTTGCGGTCGTCGTTATCATAAAACGTGTTAGTGCGACGGTATAATTTAGTAATAGATCGGTGTAACCCATACGGTATTACAGACACTGACATCCATACAAATGTCCTGTGTGTGTGTCTTTAGCCCATGCTTATACCGATATGACTAGGTTAAAAGGTTAACCAGTTAAACCTATAACCGGTATGTTCGATCAACCCTTGTAATGGATAGGGTGGAAGGGACACTAAAGCGAAAACGATCCCCACATATCTATGGTACAGTCGCCATCAGATATATTGTAGCAGACAAGGTGACCAAATACTTCTGAACAATTTAAAATGTCAATAAGATCCATACACTACAAGTTACCATTAATATCTGAACATTCATTACTTCATTAATATCTGAGCAGATGCTTGTCAATAATTTCTATACAAACAACTTACCAAAAATATCTGAACACTAACTTACTTACTCTTTATACCTAGAACAGTCATTTGGTGTTCAATAAAACCGAGTTCAAGTGAAAAATAAACTTTAGAAGAAAAATCAGTTTATGAAGTTGGTGACAAAAAAATCTAGGTAAGTATAAAGAGTAAGTAGGTAAGTGTTCAGATATTTTTGGTAAGTTGTTTGTATAGAAATTATTGACAAGCATCTGCTCAGATATTAATGAAGTAATGAATGTTCAGATATTAATGGTAACTTGTAGTGTATGGATCTTATTGACATTTTAAATTGTTCAGAAGTATTTGGTCACCTTGCCTGCTACAATATATCTGATGGCGACTGTACGTGGTAACCATTTTCGCATGGGTGTACCTTTAACCCCGTATAGGTTAACGGTTAACCTATACGGGGTGCAATGGTTAACTGTCAACTATTTAAAGCGGCTATTATAGGCTGATTAACCCTATGATATAATCTTTACTGTAGGGATTTTCACCTATTCCTAAAAAATAACCCGACGGGTAACCCTTTCTATTCTTGCTAAAAACTCTATCATGTCATCTCGCTCACACGTTTAATGACCTCCACTACGAATAACGGTGGCGTAGGTATATCACTTTGGCTAAGTTTGATAACAAACACGAAAGGTGATTAACACTGAAAATGAGAAACGTATAGTTTTTTTTTTATTGTTTGTTTCAATAAAATCGTCAGAATGTAAATATATAACCCGGTTCATTAAAGAAAGGAATCTAAAATGGCAACACATGGCATGTCCTCTCGCTCGCTCACTATAGTGTGCGAGCGTGAGGACATGATAAAAACCGCCATTTTAGATTCCTTTCTTTAATGAACCGGGTTATACTAATACGAACCGTAAGTTAGTGAAATGTTAAAAATTAAATTAAAACCAGTGTAAAATAATACAAAGTTCTCCTTATTTTGACTGCAAGTGTCATCCACGTCATTGCGATCATTCGAAACCTTCAGGTTACGGAGATATTGAAGTTCAAAGTATTAACTTTTTGTAACGTTGTTTGTTCAAAGAATAAAACCTTGTGGGGTTGTGCAACCTATTTTTAAACGATTTTATTTAGCTCACCCCGTTTGTTTTTATTAAACGGTTTTATTTAGCTCACCCCGTTTGTTTTTTTCTTGGATCAAATTTAGTAATTCAAATTTCACCCACTTCCAGTCAACCGATTAATCTGAAATTTTGTATACACTTTGGATTTTGGTGACAATACAATTATGTGTATTCATTATCATTATAAATTCAAGATGGCCGCCGCTACAAAATGGCGGATAATTTATGTTTTATTAATCCCATCAATATGGGTATCAAATGAAAGGGCTCAACAAGCAGAATACAATATACTATAAAAAATTGAAATCCAAGATGGCGGCCGCTACAAAATGGCGGATAATTTATTTATGTTTTATTAATCCCATCAATATGGGTATCAAATGAAAGGGCTCAACAAGCAGAATACAATATACTATAAAAAATTGTAATCCAAGATGGCGGCCGCTACAAAATGGCGGATAACGTAGGTTTTATCAATCCCATCAATATGGGTATCAAATGAAAGGGCTCAACAAGCAGAATACAATATACTATAAAAAATTGAAATACAAGATGGCGGCCGCTACAAAATGGCGGATAACGTAGGTTTTATCGATCCCATCAATATGGGTATCAAATGAAAGTGCTCAACCAGTATAATACAATATACTATATAAAATTAAAATCCAAGATGGCGGCCCCTTTAAACAGAATGCGAAATAAAAACTAAAAACTAGAAAATAAAAAAATAGGTAAAAAAACTTTTTAAGTTAAACGGTTTTATGTTAAACATACATTGCAAAAAACCGTGGGGCACGTCAATTGTAATTTCCGCAGCACGACAGTTCCGAATTGACGTGCCCCACGGTTTTTTCCCACGACTGTATCTATTTTATTATTTTTTGGTTTTTAGTACATTTATCTTAAACATTGCAATGTATTTTTAACATAAAACCGTTTAACTTAAAAAGTTTTTTACCTATTTTTATTTTCTAGTTTTTAGCCGCCATCTTGGATCTTAATTTTATATAGTATATTGTATTCTGCTTGTTGAGCCCTTTCATTTGATACCCATATTGATGGGATTAATAAAACATAAATTATCCGCCATTTTGTAGCGGCGGCCATCTTGAATTTATAATGATAATGAATAAACATAATTGTATTGTCACCAAAATCCAAAGTGTATACAAAATTTCAGATTAATCGGTTGACAGGAAGAGGGTGAAATTTGAATTACTAAATTTGATCCAAGAATAAAACAAACGGGGTGAGTTAAATAAAACCGTTTAAAAAATAGGTAAACTGTCAACTATTTAAAGCGGCTATTATAGGCTGATTAACCCTATGATATAATCTTTACTGTAGGGATTTTCACCTATTCCTAAAAAATAACCCGACGGGTAACCCTTTCTATTCTTGCTAAAAACTCTATCATGTCATCTCGCTCACACGTTTAATGACCTCCACTACGAATAACGGTGGCGTAGGTATATCACTTTGGCTAAGTTTGATAACAAACACGAAAGGTGATTAACACTGAAAATGAGAAACGTATAGTTTTTTTTTTTATTGTTTGTTTCAATAAAATCGTCAGAATGTAAATATATAACCCGGTTCATTAAAGAAAGGAATCTAAAATGGCAACACATGGCATGTCCTCTCGCTCGCTCACTATAGTGTGCGAGCGTGAGGACATGATAAAAACCGCCATTTTAGATTCCTTTCTTTAATGAACCGGGTTATACTAATACGAACCGTAAGTTAGTGAAATGTTAAAAATTAAATTAAAACCAGTGTAAAATAATACAAAGTTCTCCATACTTTGACTGCAAGTGTCATCCACGTCATTGCGATCATTCGAAACCTTCAGGTTACGGAGATATTGAAGTTCAAAGTATTAACTTTTTGTAACGTTGTTTGTTCAAAGAATAAAACCTTGTGGGGTTGTGCAACCTATTTTATCATAAAATCTTACCAAAATTAACCTTTATTACAACCAGCAAAGGACGTTCCCTTTTGTAAATATTTGGGTCACTTACACAGAGAGAGTTTCTCGTTGTTTCTCATAGTATTTCATTATTTTAGTACAGCACAGAGCTATTTATTCAGTAATATTGATTAAAGACTGCTATTTACGATGTAGTAGCTATCAACATCTTGCTGCCCTTGTCCCAAATTACTTGGTGTCTTGGTGCAAGCCTAGCAAGCCAGTCGAGTAACTCTCCCTTGTAAACGGGCCTTTAACGATAGTAACTCATAACATTATTTATAATAGTTAATATTAGTGAGATTTAATTTTTAAAATTAATTTTTTAGTGTGTCTGGTGTATTACTTTGTCTTGGAATTACTGTACACATTTTTTTGTAAAACGTCGAATACCTACAGCATAAGGCTTAACATTGAGTGATATTTAAGGAATTGACACATATTTTAAACCTTATGCTGTTTTTGTTAAAGTGTATTTAGCGCCAAATACGTATTATACTTAGGGCAAAATCGCATTTGCATGCACGAATCGGCGTTTTCGCGTATCTCTATCTCGTTCTGTCACGTAAAGGCGTCATTTGGAAGAAAGAGAAGTCCGATCGCAAGCATCCGCATTCACTCGCACTCGTACGTGCAATTGGACCTCTTACTTTAGTGACAGCCGACAGGACAGAGAGGGAAAGAACTTGCAACGTGTAACTGTAATTTCACAGAAGAATTTTAAGACAAATCTTATTTCAAAGTTGTTTGTGGAAACTATACAGAGCCAATTCCATCTACTTGACAGTTTCAAAGCATTCTTTGAAAAGAGAAATAAATAAATAGACTAATTAGTACTAAATGTGAAAAGGGCACAATCCGTACTAAAAATAAAACACAATCGTCTCTTGGAGACAAAAATGTGAATAGTTGCCAAGATTTAGGTGTATTGTCAACATCTTGATTGTAAAGGTAGGAATCTTTTATTTGTATCTCGTGTGGAGGGTTTCAGAACATCATTACGCCTGCATTTCCCGAAGGGTTAGGCAGAGGCTACATTTCGCTTTTAATGTTTAATTTCCATGAAAGGATCGGGGGGTGAATTACAAAATTAGTTCGTTGAATGGGACATCGGGTATGGGCGTATTTCACACATACATACAAATGAAACAGAAAATAAAAACTGAGAGCTGTCAGTCAGCCATAGAATTTATGACACACATTGACAGCTCTTGAATTCGATCTAAATATACTCGCGTTCAATATAATCGATGTTGGGTCTAAATATCTTTGAGAAAAAAATGTGTACAGTAAGGCCATAGATATAGAATGTAATGTTAAAATAAAATTCGGTGTACTGAAGTGAAACCAAATATTATTTTGTATATACTCTCGGTAATTTTAGTGTATTGTTAAATAGATTTAATATTCATTAAAAATAGTTGTAACACGCTTTTTGGCGAAGATCAGATTATGAGCGCTAATCGCAAGTCCAGTTTTCGAATCGATTGTTCGACAAATCAATGTAATTCTGGAGTAGGAATTACTAAAATATAATTATGAACTTTGTAAGCGTGAATTGTTATTAAAAATGTACAAAATCATCATTAAAACGTTATTTTATTTGTAACAGACCACGGCCTCCTTCAGATGTCTAATAAATGAGGAAGAAAAGACAATTTGTCTATAAATTATTCTCTGGACAACGGACTTTTTCCGCGACCGGACACTGTAGATAAAATGCACGTGTGTGTGTTAATGTACCGATATATCTGTGAGTTTCCTATCTACCGGTGTCCGCAACTTTGCATCAGGTCCGCAATGTGCTTGTACCACTTTGACCGTACTTTACGAGCTTTCAGAATCTAGTTATTAGAAATATCTGAAAATATTTCTTATTGGGGCTAATATTTACAAAAGAAATAAAAAATAATGTTGTGTGTAAATGCATAGGTTGGAAGCACACGGTAGCCTGCGAAATTCAAGTTTTCTTACGTTTTGTCACTGATGTTAGGCTGTACCTACCTATGTTGTACAAAATACCTTAGCGCATCCTCCTTTTATAAATACAAACAGTTTAAGTATAGCGTTCATTAGATGTATTAGCAAATTTAATATTATTGTATCATTTTAACATTGTTAAAATATAACAAAAAATATTCGGATGGGCCAGTCAAACGTTTGTTTGAATTACATGAATTGACAAAAGAACACAATTATTATTCCGATCATTCGATAGTAGTATAGTATCGATACAGTTATTTTAAATATCGATTTAATTGTGTTCGAGTATGGTATGTGGGAGATGAGTGAATAAAATCTCGTTTGCATCAGAGACTTCGAAATCGATGAATCACATCGGATGAAATTCTCATCTCTCCTGTGATTGGTCAAATCATGAACGCTGCTTTCTGCTTTGGCCAAACCGGGTCTAACTTCGGGATTAAATAAGTTGTTCGTTTCGCATGTAAGGCTTTGTGATTTACTTGCATTTCATTATCATCTTTTTAGTGATTGGTTCATCTTAATATTATTAAACACTGTTTTACGCTTTCACGGGTTATAACTAAACATATACGGTCTCTTAGCGATGTATCCATTATTATGAGCTCCCGATATTTCGAAGCTGTTGCAAGCGCGATGATCGCGGGATGACTGGAGAATGCGGGTAGATCGTAAATAAAATTGTTAAAGTCCATTTCACGAAAGAAGTCCCGCGGACAATTGTGGAACTAAATTTGACAGATGGGGAGATATGGAGAGAGAGAGAGAGAGATAGCAACATTATGTCGCGCGATTATAGCGTTGCGTCTGCGGGACTTCTTTCGTGAAATGGACTTTAGGCGGAAAATCTGTCCACCACAGAGGACTATAATATAAAAAGGACTGTCTACCCTCTTTCTTAGTCTTTTGCTATTTCGTTTGAATAATGGCGCTTGCAACCAGCTTGGAAATATTGGGAGCTTAGAATAATACCCAAGAAGATATCCTGTAAAAATGATTTACTTATAATAAGTTTTTTCATCCTAATATTAGTTTATAGGAAAGGAAGACGTGTTTTTGTAAGTAATTTTACTTTATTTAAAGATTACATTTCAATGGAACTTTTCGTCAAAATTAACGTCTGATTGTGAAATTGTATTCAAATCTGTTAGTTACACATGAATTATAATTATTGTATTTGGTTGTTCCTCTCTGTTTTGTGGCCCATATTTGTATTGCAATATAATTATGTACCTATGCCCTTTTTCTACTGTGCAAGAAGCATATTAGGCAAACACGCTTCTCATTTCACGAAACCATATTATGGTTTCGACATACACATGAAATAAGTATAACTACCTACATATTTGAGTTTTGTCCCAATGTATAATAATCGCGTGAATTTCAATAAAATGTAGACGGTTAATTTTGAAGCTTATATCTGTGATTTTAAAATAAATAATTGTACTAAAACTTGTAGTTTTATTACTTAACCTTTTATTAATTTTCCTTTTTTTTTATGTGTCGATTGCAATTTAAATTGTGTCGGCGGCGAGAACTAAGCTATTAGTTTGGCGCTTTCATCAGTTCCTATAGGACAGAGAACACGATTGTGCCCCATCGTTTGTGGAACAGTATCATATTGCCAAGAGCGGGAGGAATTTGATGATTTCCCACGGCCCAAAACAAATAATTTCACGAATTTTAACGCAATTCATTTAATGATCTGCTAAAGCCATTTTAGCCCCCAGGGCAGTCCGTTAAATGTGAGCCTCTATATTATTATAGGCTGAAAGCACCTGCAAACCCATCGGCTATTTATATGCCGACCGATCTAAGTAGAATTGACTCGAACCTTCTACAGGATTCCATCGTGGAATATTCCGCAGGCTATATCAATGATCATTCATATTCCCTCCTGCCTTGCTGTGATTCCACCTGCAGTTTGAGGAACCTACCCGAAACTACCAACAGCGTGGACATCGAGTTGCCAGCTCTGTTCGAAGCTTTTGATTATAATAAAGGGAATAAAGCCTGAAAGTGGCGCCGGTAACTGAAAAGTTGTGTGGTACCTTATCGGGTTATAGAGATGTGACTAGTATTTGCGTGGGTGCGCGAGCTGCGCGCAGCTCGCGAGGCGTGGAGAGGGGGAGAGGGGGCGCTTTGAAAAATGATTTCGACTAACGCATTGCACCTCTCAATGAATTTGAAAAAAAAATGTTCCAAGTCTCTTAACTTCCGAGATCCGCCTAAAGGGGGGGTGAAGGGGGGCAAGGGGTTCAAATTTGAAAAACGGATTATACTTCCCCGAGCCTCCTCTATATGAATCTCACGAATGACACCACCTACCTACACCTACTTACCACCTACCTACACCTACCTACTACCTACCTAAACCTACCTACACCTACCTACTACCTACCTACACCTACCTACTACCTACCACCTACCTACTACCTACTACCCCTACCGCCTACCTACTACCTCCTGCTACTACTAAAAAACATTAACCTAAAGTTTGCTTGTCGTCGCCCCTGAGTTACGCTTCACCCACTCAACCTTCGTTACGCTAAGGAGGTCGCCGGCTCGCTTCGCTCGCCACCTCCCCCCTTCGCTCCACTCAGGACCTACCTACCACCGGAAAGCTATCATGACTTTATCCCTACGCTACGGGGGTCGCCGGCTCGCTTCGCTCGCCCGCTCCCCCCTTCGCTTTACTGGTACCACCACAGGATAGGCCCCTTTCAATGAATCTGAAAAAAAAAATGTTCCAAGTCTCTTAACTACCGAGATCCGAAAGGGGGGGTGAAGGGGGGCAAGGGGGTCAAATTTGAAAAATGGTTTTAACTTTCCCGAGCCTCCTCTATACGAATCCGTAAACAAAACAGAAAAAAAGAGGTAAAAGGGGGGGGGGGGGGGTTGAAGGGGGGTGAGGGGGGGAGTTTCGAAAAATGATTTCGATTAACGCAAAGGCCCCTCTAAATGAATCTGAAAAAAATTATCTTCCAAGTCTCTTAACTTCCGAGATCCGAAAGGGGGGGGATGGAGGGGGGCAAGGGGGTCAAATTTTCAAAATGGTTTTTACTTCCCCGAGCCTCCTCTATACGAATCCCTAAAAAAAAACACGTAAAATCTCTTTATTTCCGAGATCCGCCTAAAAGGGGGGAGAAGGGGGGCAAGGGGGGCCACTTTGAAAAATGATTTTTACTTTACCGAGCCTCCTCTATACGAATCCGTAAAAAAAAAAAAATACGGGTCTTTTAGTTTCCGAGATACGATAAGGAGGGGGGAAAAGGGGGGGTTTCGGACTTTTCCCATACTCACCAGAGTTACTTGTTTACGAATCTGTCAAAATATACCCACCTCCCCATCCACCATCTGGGAGAACAATTCTGTCAATAGATCAGTCAGTCAGTGAGTGGTAATTTAGCTTTATATAGTATAATAACTAGTATTTGCGGGGCTGCGCTCGCTGCGCGCAGCTCGCGGGTCTGCCTACCTACACCTACCTACACCTACCTACACCTACCTACAGCTACCTACACCTACCTACACCTACCTACACCTACCTACACCTACCTACACCTACCTACACCTACCTACACCTACCTACACCTACCTACACCTACCTACACCTACCTACACCTACCTACACCTACCTACCCACACCTACCCACACCTACCCACACCTACCTACACCTACCTACACCTACCTACACCTACCTACACCTACCTACACCTACCTACACCTACCTACACCTACCTACATGCACCTACCTACACCTACCCACACCTACCTACACCTACCTACACCTACCTACTCAACCTTCGTTACGCTTCACCCACTCAACCTTCGTTATGCTAAGGAGGTCGCCGGCTCGCTTCGCTCGCCACCTCCCCCCTTCGCTCCACTCGGTCTCGCAGGTTCGCTCCACTCAGGACCTACCTACCACCGGAAAGCTATCATGACATTATCCCTACGCTACGGGGGTCGCCGGCTCGCTTCGCTCGCCCGCTCCCCCCTTCGCTTTACCGGTACCACCATTTTACTTCCCCGAGCCTCCTATCCTATACGAATCTGTAAACAAAACAGAAAAAAGGGGTGAAGAGGGGGGGGGGGGTGAAGGGGGGGGAGAGGGGGGGAGTTTCTAAAAATGATTTCGACTAACGCAATGCCCCTCTATATGAATCTGAAAAAAAAATGTTCCAAGTCTCTTAACTTCCGAGATCCGAAAGGGGGGGGATGGAGGGGGGCAAGGGGGTCAAATTTTAAAAATGGTTTTTACTTCCCCAAGCTTCCTCTATACGAATCCCTAAAAAAAACTCTCGTAAATTCTCTTTATTTCCGAGATCCGCCTAAAGGGGGGGAGAAGGGGGGCAAGGGGGGCCACTTTGAAAAATGATTTTTACTTTACCGAGCCTCCTCTATACGAATCAGTAAAAAAAAAAAAATACGGGTCTCCTAGTTTCCGAGATACGATAGGGAGGGGGGAAAAGGGGGGGTTTCGGACTTTTCCCATACTCACCAGAGTTACTTGTTTACGAATCTGTCAAAATATACCCACCTCCCCATCCACCATCTGGGAGAACAATTCTGTCAATAGATCAGTCAGTCAGTGAGTGGTAATTAAGCTTTATATAGTATAACTAGTATTTGCGTGGCTGCGCTCGCTGCGCGCAGCTCGCGGGTCTGCCTACCTACACCTACCTACTACCTACCTACACCTACCTACTACCTACCTACACCTACCTACCTACACCTACCTACCTACACCTACCTACACCTACCTACACCTACCTACACCTACCTACACCTACTTACCACCTACCTACACCTACCTACTACCTACCTAAACCTACCTACACCTACCTACTACCTACCTACACCTACCTACTACCTACCACCTACCTACTACCTACTACCCCTACCGCCTACCTACTACCTCCTGCTACTACTAAAAAACATTAACCTAAAGTTTGCTTGTCGTCGCCCCTGAGTTACGCTTCACCCACTCAACCTTCGTTACGCTAAGGAGGTCGCCGGCTCGCTTCGCTCGCCACCTCCCCCCTTCGCTCCACTCAGGACCTACCTACCACCGGAAAGCTATCATGACTTTATCCCTACGCTACGGGGGTCGCCGGCTCGCTTCGCTCGCCCGCTCCCCCCTTCGCTTTACTGGTACCACCACAGGATAGGCCCCTTTCAATGAATCTGAAAAAAAAAATGTTCCAAGTCTCTTAACTACCGAGATCCGAAAGGGGGGGTGAAGGGGGGCAAGGGGGTCAAATTTGAAAAATGGTTTTAACTTTCCCGAGCCTCCTCTATACGAATCCGTAAACAAAACAGAAAAAAAGAGGTAAAAGGGGGGGGGGGGGGGGTTGAAGGGGGGTGAGGGGGGGAGTTTCGAAAAATGATTTCGATTAACGCAAAGGCCCCTCTAAATGAATCTGAAAAAAATTATCTTCCAAGTCTCTTAACTTCCGAGATCCGAAAGGGGGGGGATGGAGGGGGGCAAGGGGGTCAAATTTTCAAAATGGTTTTTACTTCCCCGAGCCTCCTCTATACGAATCCCTAAAAAAAAACACGTAAAATCTCTTTATTTCCGAGATCCGCCTAAAAGGGGGGAGAAGGGGGGCAAGGGGGGCCACTTTGAAAAATGATTTTTACTTTACCGAGCCTCCTCTATACGAATCCGTAAAAAAAAAAAAATACGGGTCTTTTAGTTTCCGAGATACGATAAGGAGGGGGGAAAAGGGGGGGTTTCGGACTTTTCCCATACTCACCAGAGTTACTTGTTTACGAATCTGTCAAAATATACCCACCTCCCCATCCACCATCTGGGAGAACAATTCTGTCAATAGATCAGTCAGTCAGTGAGTGGTAATTTAGCTTTATATAGTATAACTAGTATTTGCGGGGCTGCGCTCGCTGCGCGCAGCTCGCGGGTCTGCCTACCTACACCTACCTACACCTACCTACACCTACCTACAGCTACCTACACCTACCTACACCTACCTACACCTACCTACACCTACCTACACCTACCTACACCTACCTACACCTACCTACACCTACCTACACCTACCTACACCTACCTACACCTACCTACCCACACCTACCCACACCTACCCACACCTACCTACACCTACCTACACCTACCTACACCTACCTACACCTACCTACACCTACCTACACCTACCTACATGCACCTACCTACACCTACCCACACCTACCTACACCTACCTACACCTACCTACTCAACCTTCGTTACGCTTCACCCACTCAACCTTCGTTATGCTAAGGAGGTCGCCGGCTCGCTTCGCTCGCCACCTCCCCCCTTCGCTCCACTCGGTCTCGCAGGTTCGCTCCACTCAGGACCTACCTACCACCGGAAAGCTATCATGACATTATCCCTACGCTACGGGGGTCGCCGGCTCGCTTCGCTCGCCCGCTCCCCCCTTCGCTTTACCGGTACCACCATTTTACTTCCCCGAGCCTCCTATCCTATACGAATCTGTAAACAAAACAGAAAAAAGGGGTGAAGAGGGGGGGGGGGTGAAGGGGGGGGAGAGGGGGGGAGTTTCTAAAAATGATTTCGACTAACGCAATGCCCCTCTATATGAATCTGAAAAAAAAATGTTCCAAGTCTCTTAACTTCCGAGATCCGAAAGGGGGGGGATGGAGGGGGGCAAGGGGGTCAAATTTTAAAAATGGTTTTTACTTCCCCAAGCTTCCTCTATACGAATCCCTAAAAAAAACTCTCGTAAATTCTCTTTATTTCCGAGATCCGCCTAAAGGGGGGGAGAAGGGGGGCAAGGGGGGCCACTTTGAAAAATGATTTTTACTTTACCGAGCCTCCTCTATACGAATCAGTAAAAAAAAAAAAATACGGGTCTCCTAGTTTCCGAGATACGATAGGGAGGGGGGAAAAGGGGGGGTTTCGGACTTTTCCCATACTCACCAGAGTTACTTGTTTACGAATCTGTCAAAATATACCCACCTCCCCATCCACCATCTGGGAGAACAATTCTGTCAATAGATCAGTCAGTCAGTGAGTGGTAATTAAGCTTTATATAGTATAACTAGTATTTGCGTGGCTGCGCTCGCTGCGCGCAGCTCGCGGGTCTGCCTACCTACACCTACCTACTACCTACCTACACCTACCTACTACCTACCTACACCTACCTACCTACACCTACCTACCTACACCTACCTACACCTACCTACACCTACCTACACCTACCTACACCTACCTACACCTACCTACACCTACCTACACCTACCTACACCTACCTACACCTACCTACACCTACCTACACCTACCTACACCTACCTACACCTACCTACACCTACCTACTACCTACCTACACCTACCTACTACATACCTACACCTACCTACTACCTACCTACTACCTACCTACTACCTACCTACTACCTACCTACACCTACCTACTACCTACCTATCACCTACCTATCACCTACCCACCACCTACTTACTACCTACCTACTACCTCCTACTACCACTAAAAAAACATTACCCTAAAGTTTGCTTGTCGTCGCCCCTGAGTTACGCTTCACCCACTCAACCTTCGTTACGCTAAGGAGGTCGCCGGCTCGCTTCGCTCGCCACCTCCCCCCTTCGCTCCACTCGGTCTCGCAGGTTCGCTCCACTCAGGACCTACCTACCACCGGAAAGCTATCATGACATTATCCCTACGCTACGGGGGTCGCCGGCTCGCTTCGCTCGCCCGCTCCCTCCTTCGCTTTGCCGCTGTATCACCACTGGACAGGTTTCAACGCCCCTCAATAGTTTTATGTAACAAAAAAAAAAAAAATAGGTGAAAAAGGGGGGGGGGGGTCGAAGGGGTTCAAATTTGAAAAACGGATTATACTTCCCCGAGCCTCCTCTATATGAATCTCACGAATGACACCACCTACCCACACCTACTTACCACCTACCTACACCTACCTACTACCTACCTACCACCTACCTACACCTACCTACTACCTACCTACACCTACCTACTACCTACCACCTACCTACTACCCCTACCACCTACCTACTACCTCCTGCTACTACTAAAAAACATTAACCTAAAGTTTGCTTGTCGTCGCCCCTGAGTTACGCTTCACCCACTCAACCTTCGTTACGCTAAGGAGGTCGCCGGCTCGCTTCGCTCGCCACCTCCCCCCTTCGCTCCACTCGGTCTCGCAGGTTCGCTCCACTCAGGACCTACCTACCACCGGAAAGCTATCATGACATTATCCCTACGCTACGGGGGTCGCCGGCTCGCTTCGCTCGCCCGCTCCCCCCTTCGCTTTGCCGCTGTACCACCACCGTTTTCAACGCCCCTCAATAGTTTTATGTAAGAAAAAAAAAAAAGCTGAAAAGGGGGGGGGGGTTGAAGGGGGGTGAGGGGGGGAGTCTCGACAAATGATTTCGATAAACGCAAAGGCCCCTCTAAATGAATCTGAAAAAAAATCGTTCCAAGTCTCTTAACTTTCGAGATCCGCCTAAAAGGGGGGGAGAAGGGGGGCAAGGGGGGCCACTTTGAAAAATGATTTTTACTTTACCGAGCCTCCTCTATACGAATCCGTAATAAAAAAAAAATACCGGTCTCTTAGTTTCCGAGATACGATAGAGAGGGGGGGGAGGGGGGGCAAAAAGGGGGGGTTTCGGACTTTTCCCATACTCACCAGAGTTACTTGTTTACGAATCTGTCAAAATATACCCACCTCCCCATCCAACATCTGGGAGAACAATGATGTCAGTGAGTCAGTCAGTGAGTGAGTGGTAGTTTAGCTTTATATAGTATAACTAGTATTTGCGTGGGTGCGCGAGCTGCGCGCAGCTCGCGGGGCGTGAAGAGGGGGAGAGGGGGAGCTTTGAAAAAAAAATCGACTAACGCATTGCCCCTTTAAATGAATCTGAAAAAAAAAATGTTCCAAGTCTCTTAACTTCCGAGATCCGCCTAAAGGGGGGGGTGAAGGGGGGAAAGGGGTTCAAATTTGAAAAACGGATTTTACTTCCCCGAGCCTCCTCTATATGAATCTCACGTATGTCACCATCACCACCTACCTACACCTACCTACCACCTACCTACTACCTACCTACACCTACCTACCTACCTACACCTACCTACACCTACCTACCTACACCTACCTACCTACACCTACCTACCTACACCTACCTACCTACACCTACCTACCTACACCTACCTACCTACACCTACCTACCTACTACCTACCTATCACCTACCTACTGCCTCCTACTACCACTAAAATCACATTACCCTAAAGATTGCTTGTCGTCGCCCCTGAGTGACGCTTCACCCACTCAACCTTCGTTACGCTAAGGAGGTCGCCGGCTCGCTTCGCTCGCCACCTCCCCCCTTCGCTCCACTCGGTCTCGCAGGTTCGCTCCACTCAGGACCTACCTACCACCGGAAAGCTATCATGACATTAACCCTACGCTAAGGGGGTCGCCGGCTCGCTTCGCTCGCCCGCTCCCCCCTTCGCTTTACCAGTACCACCATTTTACTTCCCCGAGCCTTCTCTATACGAATCCGTAAACAAAACAGAACACGAGTTTAAAAAAAACGGGTGAAGAGTGGGGGGGGGGGGTGAAAGGGGGGAGAGGGGGGAGATATGAAAAATGATTTCAACTAACTCTATGCCCCTCTCAATGAATCTGAAAAAAAAAATGTTCCAAGTCTCTTAACTTCCGAGATCCGAAAAGGGGGGGATGGAGGGGGGCAAGGGGGTCAAATTTTCAAAATGGTTTTTACTTCCTCAAGCCTCCTCTATACGAATCCCTAAAAAAAAAACACGTAATTCTCTTTATTTCCGAGATCCGCCTAAAGGGGGGGAGAAGGGGGAAAAGGGGGGCCACTTTGAAAAATGATTTTTACTTTACCGAGCCTCCTCTATACGAATCCCTAAAAAAAAACACTTCAAGTCTCTTTGTTTCCGAGATACGATAGGGAGGGGGGAGAAGGGAGGGGAAAAGGGGGGGTTTCGGACTTTTCCCATACTCACCAGAGTCACTTGTTTACGAATCTGTCAAAATATACCCACCTCCCCATCCACCATCTGGGAGATCAATTCTGTCAGTGAGTGAGTCAGTCAGTGGTAGTTTAGCTTTATATAGTATAACTAGTATTTGCGTGGGTGCGCGAGCTGCGCGCAGCTCGCGAGGCGTGGAGAGGGGGAGTGGGGGCGCTTTGAAAAGTGATTTCGACTAACGCATTGCCCCTTTCAATGAATCTGAAAAAAAAAAATGTTCCAAGTCTCTTAACTTCCGAGATCAACCTAAAAGGGGGGTGAAGGGGGGCAAGGGGTTCAAATTTGAAAAACGGATTTTACTTCCCCGAGCCTCCTCTATATGAATCTCACGTATGCCACCACCTACCTACACCTACCTACTACCTACCTACACCTACCTACTACATACCTACACCTACCTACTACCTACCTACACCTACCTACTACCTACCTATCACCTACCCACCACCTACCTACTACCTACCTACTACCTCCTACTACCACTAAAAAAACATTACCCTAAAGTTTGCTTGTCGTCGCCCCTGAGTAACGCTTCACCCACTCAACCTTCGTTGCGCTAAGGAGGTCGCCGGCTCGCTTCGCTCGCCACCTCCCCCCTTCGCTTCACTCGGTCTCGCAGGTTCGCTCCACTCAGGACCTACCTACCACCGGAAAGCTATCATGACATTATCCCTACGCTACGGGGGTCGCCGGCTCGCTTCGCTCGCCCGCTCCCCCCTTCGCTTTGCCGCTGTACCACCACTGGACAGGTTTCAACGCCCCTCAATAGTTTTATGTAAGAAAAAAAAAAAAAATGGTGAAAAAGGGGGGGGGTTGAAGGGGGGTGAGGGGGGGAGTCTCGGAAAATGATTTCGATTAACGCAAAGGCCCCTCTAAATGAATCTGAAAAAAAAAATGTTCCAAGTCTCTTAACTTCCGAGATCCGAAAGGGGGGGATGGAGGGGGGCAAGGGGGTCAAATTTTCAAAATGGTTTTTACTTCCCCAAGCCTCCTCTATACGAATCCCTAAAAAAAAACACGTAAATTCTCTTTATTTCCGAGATCCGCCTAAAAGGGGGGATAAGGGGGGCAAGGGGGGGCACTTTGAAAAATGATTTTTACTTAACCGAGCCTCCTCTATACGAATCCGTAATAAAAAAAAAATACCGGTCTCTTAGTTTCCGAGATACGATAGGGAGGGGGGGGAGGGGGGGCAAAAAGGGGGGGTTTGGGACTTTTCCCATACTCACCAGAGTTACTTGTTTACGAATCTGTCAAAATATACCCACCTCCCCATCCACCATCTGGGAGAACAATTCTGTCAATAGATCAGTCAGTCAGTGAGTGGTAGTTTAGCTTTATATAGTATAACTAGTATTTGCGTGGGTGCGCGAGCTGCGCGCAGCTCGCGGGGCGTGAAGAGGGGGATAGGGGGCGCTTTGAAAAATGATTTCGACTAACGCATTGCACCTCTCAATGAATCTGAAAAAAAAAAAAATTCAATGCAGCTCGCGGTACTACCTACCTACCTACACCTACCTACTACCTACCTACACCTACCTACTACCTACCTACTACCTACCTACTACCTACCTACACATACCTACTACCTCCTACTACCACTAATAAAACATTACCCTAAAGTTTGCTTGTCGTCGCCCCTGAGTAACGCTTCACCCACTCAACCTTCGTTACGCTAAGGAGGTCGCCGGCTCGCTTCGCTCGCCACCTCCCCCCTTCGCTGCACTCGGTCTCGCAGGTTCGCTCCACTCAGGACCTACCTACCACCGGAAAGCTATCATGACATTATCCCTACGCCCTATTCCCCGAGCCTCCTATCCTATACGAATCTGTAAACAAAACAGAAAAAAGGGGTGAAGAGGGGGGGGGGTGAAGGGGGGGAGAGGGGGGGAGTTTCTAAAAATGATTTCGACTACCGCAATGCCCCTCTATATGAATCTGAAAAAAAAATCGTTCCAAGTCTCTTAACTTCTGAGATCCGAAAGGGGGGGGATGGAGGGGGGCAAGGGGGTCAAATTTTCAAAATGTTTTTTACTTCCTCAAGCCTCCTCTATACGAATCCCTAAAAAAAAACACGTAATTCTCTTTATTTCCGAGATCCGCCTAAAGGGGGTGTGAAGGGGGGCAAGGGGGGCCACTTTGAAAAATGATTTTTACTTAACCGAGCCTCCTCTATACGAATCCCTAAAAAAAACACTTCAAGTCTCTTTGTTTCCGAGATACGATAGGGAGGGGGGAGAAGGGGGGGGGGAAAGGGGGGGTTTGGGACTTTTCCCATAGGTTTGAGAGTTGATTGTTTACGAATCTGTCAAAATATACCCACCTCCCCATCCACCATCTGGGAGAACAATTCTGTCAATAAGTGAGTGAGTCAGTGGTAATTAAGCTTTATATAGTATAACTAGTATTTGCTTGGGTGCGCGAGCTGCGCGCAGCTCGCGAGGCGTGAAGGGGGGGAGAGGGGGAGCTTTGAAAAGTGATTTCGACTAACGCATTGCACCTCTCAATGAATCTGAAAAAAAAAATGTTCCAATACTACCTACCTACAACTACCTACTACCTACCTACACCTACCTACACCTACCTACACCTACCTACACCTACCTACTACCTACCTACTACCTACCTACACCTACCTACTACTACCTACCTACTACCTCCTACTACCACTAAAAGAACATTACCCTAAAGTTTGCTTGTCGTCGCCCCTGAGTTACGCTTCACCCACTCAACCTTCGTTACGCTAAGGAGGTCGCCGGCTCGCTTCGCTCGCCACCTCCCCCCTTCGCTCCACTCGGTCTCGCAGGTTCGCTCCACTCAGGACCTACCTACCACCGGAAAGCTATCATGACATTATCCCTACGCTACGGGGGTCGCCGGCTCGCTTCGCTCGCCCGCTCCCCCCTTCGCTTTACCGATACCACCATTTTACTTCCCCGAGCCTCCTATCCTATACGAATCTGTAAACAAAACAGAAAAAAGGGGTGAAGAGGGGGGGGGGGTGAAGGGGGGAGAGGGGGGGAGTTTCTAAAAATGATTTCGACTAACGCAATGCCCCTCTATATGAATCTGAAAAAAAATTCGTTCCAAGTCTCTTAACTTCCGAGATCCGCCTAAAGGGGGGGGGTGAAGGGGGGCAAGGGGTCAAATTTTCAAAATGGTTTTTACTTCCCCAAGCCTCCTCTGTACGAATCCCTAAAAAAAACCTCGTAAATTCTCTTTATTTCCGAGATCCGCCTAAAGGGGGGGAGAAGGGGGGCAAAGGGGGGCACTTTGAAAAATGATTTTTACTTTACCGAGCCTCCTCTATACGAATCCGTAAAAAAAAACACTTCAAGTCTCTTTGTTTCCGAGATACGATAGGGAGGGGGGGGAAGGGGGGGGAAAAGGGGGGGTTTGGGACTTTTCCCATAGGTTTGAGAGTTGATTGTTTACGAATCTGTCAAAATATACCCACCTCCCCATCCACCATCTGGGAGATCAATTCTGTCAGTGAGTCAGTGAGTCAGTGGTAGTTTAGCTTTATATAGTATAACTAGTATTTGCGTGGCTGCGCGAGCTGCGCGCAGCTCGCGGGTCTGCCTACCTACACCTACCCACTACCTACCTACACCTACCTACTACCTACCTACACCTACCTACTACCTACCTACACCTACCTACTACCTACCTACACTTACCTACCTACACCTACCTACACCTACCTACACCTACCTACAGCTACCTACACCTACCTATACCTACCTACACCTACCTACACCTACCTACACCTACCTACACCTACCTACACCTACCTACACCTACCTACACCTACCTACACCTACCTACACATACCTACTACCTACCACCTACCTACCTACTACCTCCTACTACCACTAAAAGAACATTACCCTAAAGTTTGCTTGTCGTCGCCCCTGAGTTACGCTTCACCCACTCAACCTTCGTTACGCTAAGGAGGTCGCCGGCTCGCTTCGCTCGCCACCTCCCCCCTTCGCTCCACTCGGTCTCGCAGGTTCGCTCCACTCAGGACCTACCTACCACCGGAAAGCTATCATGACATTATCCCTACGCTACGGGAGTCGCCGGCTCGCTTCGCTCGCCCGCTCCCCCCTTCGCTTTTAATTAACGGGGAGGTTGGGGAGGGGAGGGGAGGGTATACAAATTTCAACGCCCCTCAATAGTTTTATGTAAGAAAAAGAAGAAAAAAAAAAGGTGAAAAGGGGGGGGGGGGGTTGAAGGGGGGGTGAGGGGGGGAGTCTCGAAAATTGATTTCGATTAACGCAAATGCCCCTCTAAATGAATCTGAAAAAAAAATCGTTCCAAGTCTCTTAACTTTCGAGATTCGCCTAAAGGGGGGGAGAAGGGGGGCAAGGGGGGCCACTTTGAAAAATGATTTTTACTTTACCGAGCCTCCTCTATACGAATCCGTAAAAAAAAAAAAATACGGGTCTTTTAGTTTCCGAGATACGATAGGGAGGGGGGGGAAGGGGGGGGAAAAGGGGGGGTTTCGGACTTTTCCCATACTCACCAGAGTTACTTGTTTACGAATCTGTCAAAATATACCCACCTCCCCATCCACCATCTGGGAGAACAATTATGTCAGTCAGTCAGTCAGTGAGTGAGTGGTAGTTTAGCTTTATATAATAGAACTAGTATTTGCGTGGGTGCGCGAGCTGCGCGCAGCTCGCGAGGCGTGGAGAGGGGGAGAGGGGGCGCTTTGAAAAGTGATTTCGACTAACGCATTGCCCCTTTCAATGAATCTGAAAAAAAAAAATGTTCCAAGTCTCTTAACTTCCGAGATCCGCCTAAAAGGGGGGTGAAGGGGGGCAAGGGGTTCAAATTTAAAAAACGGATTTTACTTCCCCGAGCCTCCTCTATATGAATCTCACGTATGCCACCACCTACCTACACCTACCTACTACCTACCTACACCTACCTACTACATACCTACACCTACCTACTACCTACCTACACCTACCTATACCTACCTACCTACACCTGCCTACCTACTACCTACCTACCACCTACCTACTACCTCCTACTACCACTAAAAAAACATTAGGTACCATAAAGTTTGCATGTCGTCGCCCCATGACCTACCTACCACCGGAAAGCTATCATGACATTATCCCTACAGATATACAGATTATTTTTAAAAGAACATTACCCTAAAGTTTGCTTGTCGTCGCCCCTGAGTTACGCTTCACCCACTCAACCTTCGTTACGCTAAGGAAGTCGCCGGCTCGCTTCGCTCGCCACCTCCCCCCTTCGCTCCACTCGGTCTCGCAGGTTCGCTCCAGTCAGGACCTACCTACCACCGGAAAGCTATCATGACATTATCCCTACGCTACGGGGGTCGCCGGCTCGCTTCGCTCGCCCGCTCCTCCCTTCGCTTTACCGGTACCACCATTTTACTTCCCCGAGCCTCCTCTCCTATACGAATCTGTAAACAAAAGAGAAAAAAAGGGGTGAAGAGGGGGGGGGGAGGGGGGGAGAGGGGGGGAGTTTCTAAAAATGATTTCGACTAACGCAATGCCCCTCTCAATGAATCTGAAAAAAAAAATGTTCCAAGTCTCTTAACTTCCGAGATCCGAAAGGGGGGGGATGGAGGGGGGCAAGGGGGTCAAATTTTCAAAATGGTTTTTACTTCCTCAAGCCTCCTCTATACGAATCCCTAAAAAAAAAACACGTAATTCTCTTTATTTCCGAGATCCGCCTAAAGGGGGGGAGAAGGGGGGCAAGGGGGGGCACTTTGAAAAATGATTTTTACTTTACCGAGCCTCCTCTATACGAATCCCTAAAAAAAAACACTTCAAGTCTCTTTGTTTCCGAGATACGATAGGGAGGGGGGAGAAGGGGGGGGAAAAGGGGGGGTTTGGGACTTTTCCCATAGTCATGAGAGTTGATTGTTTACGAATCTGTCAAAATATACCCACCTCCCCATCCACCATCTGGGAGAACAATTCTGTCAATAAGTCAGTCAGTCAGTGGTAATTAAGCTTTATATAGTATAACTAGTATTTGCGTGGGTGCGCGAGCTGCGCGCAGCTCGCGGGGCGTGAAGGGGGGGAGAGGGGGCGCTTTGAAAAATGATTTCGACTAACGCATTGCCCCTTTCAATGAATCTGAAAAAAAAAATGTTCCAAGTCTCTTAACTTCCGAGATCCGCCTCACTACCTACCTACACCTACCTACTACCTACCTACCTACACCTACCTACTACCTACCTACACCTACCTACCACCTCCCTACACCTACCTACTACCTACCTACCTACACCTACCTACTACCTACCTACTACTTACCTATTACCTACCTACCACCTACCTACCTACTACCACTAAAAAACATTACCCTAAAGTTTGCTTGTCGTCGCCCCTGAGTTACGCTTCACCCACTCAACCTTCGTTACGCAAAGGAGGTCGCCGGCTCGCTTCGCTCGCCACCTCCCCCCTTCGCTCCACTCGGTCTCGCAGGTTCGCTCCACTCAGGACCTACCTACCACTGGAAAGCTATCGTGACATTATCCCTACGCTACGGGGGTCGCCGGCTCGCTTCGCTCGCCCGCTCCCCCCTTCGCTTTGCCGCTGTACCACCACCGGACAGGTTTCAACGCCCCTCAATAGTTTTATGTAAGAAAAAAAAAAAAAAAGATGAAAAAAAGGGGGGGGGGGGTTGAAGGGGCGGGTGAGGGGGGGAGTCTCGAAAAATGATTTCGATTAACGCAAAGGCCCCTCTAAGTGAATCTGAAAAAAAAATCGTTCCAAGTCTCTTAACTTTCGAGATTCGCCTAAAGGGGGGGAGAAGGGGGGCAAGGGGGGCCACTTTGAAAAATGATTTTTACTTAACCGAGCCTCCTCTATACGAATCCCTAAAAAAAAACACTTCAAGTCTCTTTGTTTCCGAGATACGATAGGGAGGGGGGAGAAGGGGGGGGGGAAAGGGGGGGTTTCGGACTTTTCCCATACTCACCAGAGTAACTTGTGCACGAATCTGTCAAAATATACCCACCTCCCCATCCACCATCTGGGAGAACAATTCTGTCAATAAGTCAGTCAGTCAGTGGTAATTAAGCTTTTTATAGTATAATAACTAGTGTTTGCGTGGGTGCGCGAGCTGCGCGCAGCTCGCGGGGCGTGAAGAGGGGGAGAGGGGGCGCTTTGAAAAATGATTTCGACTAACGCATTGCCCCTTTCAATGAATCTGAAAAAAAAAATGTTCCAAGTCTCTTAACTTCCGAGATCCGCCTAAAGGGGGGGTGAAGGGAGGCAAGGGTTTCAAATTTGAAAAACGGATTTTACTTCCCCGAGCCTCCTCTATATGAATCTTACGTATGACACCACCTACCTACACCTACTTACCACCTACCTACACCTACCTACCTACACCTACCTACCTACACCTACCTACCTACACCTACCTACTACCTACCTGTCACCTACCTACTACCTCCTACTACCACTTAAAAAACATTACCCTAAAGTTTGCTTGTCGTCGCCCCTGAGTTACGCTTCACCCACTCAACCTTCGTTACGCTAAGGAGGTCGCCGGCTCGCTTCGCTCGCCACCTCCCCCCTTCGCTCCACTCGGTCTCGCAGGTTCGCTCCACTCAGGACCTACCTACCACCGGAAAGCTATCATGACATTATCCCTACGCTACGGGGGTCGCCGGCTCGCTTCGCTCGCCCGCTCCCCCCTTCGCTTCGCCGCTGTACCACCACCGGACAGGTTTCAACGCCCTTCAATAGTTTTATGTAAGAAAAAAAAAAAAAAAAAAAGTGAAAAAGGGGGGGGGGGGTTAAAGGGGGGGTGGGGGGGGGAGTCTCGAAAAATGATTTCGATTAACGCAAAGGCCCCTCTAAGTGAATCTGAAAAAAAAATCGTTCCATGTCTCTTAACTTTCGAGATTCGCCTAAAGGGGGGGAAAAGGGGGGCAAGGGGGGCCACTTTGAAAAATGATTTTTACTATACCGAGCCTCCTCTATACAAATCCGTAAAAAAAAAAAATACGGGTCTTTTAGTTTCCGAGATACGATAGGGAGGGGGGAGAAGGGGGGGGAAAAGGGGGGGTTTCGGACTTTTCCCATACTCACCAAAGTTACTTGTTTACGAATCTGTCAAAATATACCCACCTCCCCATCCACCATCTGGGAGATCAATTCTGTCAGTGAGTCAGTGAGTCAGTGGTAGTTTAGCTTTATATAATAGAACTAGTATTTGCGTGGGTGCGCGAGCTGCGCGCAGCTCGCGAGGCGTGGAGAGGGGGAGAGGGGGCGCTTTGAAAAATGATTTCGACTAACGCATTGCACCTCTCAATGAATTTGAAAAAAAAATGTTCCAAGTCTCTTAACTTCCGAGATCCGCCTAAAGGGGGGGTGAAGGGGGGCAAGGGGTTCAAATTTGAAAAACGGATTATACTTCCCCGAGCCTCCTCTATATGAATCTCACGAATGACACCACCTACCTACACCTACTTACCACCTACCTACACCTACCTACTACCTACCTAAACCTACCTACCACCTACCTACACCTACCTACTACCTACCTACACCTACCTACTACCTACTACCTACCACCTACCACCTACCTACTACCTACTACCCCTACCACCTACCTACTACCTACTACCCCTACCACCTACCTACTACCTCCTGCTACTACTAAAAAACATTATCCTAAAGTTTGCTTGTCGTCGCCCCTGAGTTACGCTTCACCCACTCAACCTTCGTTACGCTAAGGAGGTCGCCGGCTCGCTTCGCTCGCCACCTCCCCCCTTCGCTCCACTCGGTCTCGCAGGTTCGCTCCACTCAGGACCTACCTACCACCGGAAAGCTATCATGACATTATCCCTACGCTACGGGGGTCGCCGGCTCGCTTCGCTCGCCCGCTCCCCCCTTCGCTTTACCGGTACCACCATTTTACTTCCCCGAGCCTCCTATCCTATACGAATCTGTAAACAAAAGAGAAAAAAAAGGGGTAAAGGGGGGGGGGGTGAAGGGGGGGGGGAGAGGGGGGGAGTTTCTAAAAATGATTTCGACTAACGCAATGCCCCTCTCAATGAATCTGAAAAAAAAAATGTTCCAAGTCTCTTAACTTCCGAGATCCGAAAGGGGGGGGTAAAGGGGGGGCAAGGGGGTCAAATTTTAAAAATGGTTTTTACTTCCCCAAGCTTCCTCTATACGAATCCCTAAAAAAAACTCTCGTAAATTCTCTTAATTTCCGAGATCCGCCTAAAGGGGGGGAGAAGGGGGGCAAGGGGGGCCACTTTGAAAAATGATTTTTACTTTACCGAGCCTCCTCTATACGAATCCGTAATAAAAAAAAAATACGGGTCTTTTAGTTTCCGAGATACGATAGGCAGGGGGGGGAGGGGGGGCAAAAAGGGGGGGTTTCGGACTTTTCCCATACTCACCAGAGTTACTTGTTTACGAATCTGTCAAAATATACCCACCTCCCCATCCACCATCTGGGAGAACAATTATGTCAGTGAGTCAGTGAGTCAGTGAGTGGTAGTTTAGCTTTATATAGTATAACTAGTATTTGCGTGGGTGCGCGAGCTGCGCGCAGCTCGCGAGGCGTGAAGAGGGGGAGAGGGGCAGCTTTGAAAAATGATTTCGACTGAAGCATTGCACCTCTCTATGAATCTGAAAAAAAAAATGTTCCAAGTCTCATAACTTCCGAGATCCGCCTAAAGGGGGAGAAAAGGGGGGCAAAAGGGGTCAATTAAAAACAATGGTTTTTACTTTCCCGAGCCTCCTCTATATGAATCTCACATGTGCCACCGCCCACCACCTACCTACACCTACCTACTACCTACCTACCTACACCTACCTACTACCTACCTACATACTACCTACCTACTACCTCCTACTATCACTAAAAAAACATTACCCTAAAGTTTGCTTGTCGTCGCCCCTGAGTTACGCTTCACCCACTCAACCTTCGTTACGCTAAGGAGGTCGCCGGCTCGCTTCGCTCGCCACCTCCCCCCTTCGCTCCACTCGGTCTCGCAGGTTCGCTCCACTCAGGACCTACCTACCACCGGAAAGCTATCATGACATTATCCCTACGCTACGGGGGTCGCCGGCTCGCTTCGCTCGCCCGCTCCCCCCTTCGCTTTACCGGTACCACCATTTTACTTCCCCGAGCCTCCTATCCTATACGAATCTGTAGACAAAAGAGAAAAAAAAGGGGTGAAGAGGGGGGGGGTGAAGGGGGGGGAGAGGGGGGGAGTTTCTAAAAATGATTTCGACTAACGCAATGCCCCTCTCAATGAATCTGAAAAAAAAAATGTTCCAAGTCTCTTAACTTCCGAGATCCGAAAGGGGGGGATGGAGGGGGGCAAGGGGGTCAAATTTTCAAAATGGTTTTTACTTCCTCAAGCCTCCTCTATACGAATCTCTAAAAAAAAAACACGTAATTCTCTTTATTTCCGAGATCCGCCTAAAGGGGGGGAGAAGGGGGGCAAGGGGGGCCACTTTGAAAAATGATTTTTACTTTACCGAGCATCCTCTATACGAATCCGTAAAAAAAAAAAAATACGGGTCTTTTAGTTTCCGAGATACGATAGGGAGGGGGGAGAAGGGGGGGGAAAAGGGGGGGTTTCGGACTTTTCCCATACTCACCAGAGTTACTTGTTTACGAATCTGTCAAAATATACCCACCTCCCCATCCACCATCTGGGAGAACAATTATGTCAGTGAGTCAGTGAGTCAGTGAGTGGTAGTTTAGCTTTATATAGTATAATGAGGAAAATGTAGTAAGGAAAGTGTTGAGCATGAATGTAGATGGTTATTAAGAGTAGACCAATGAAACGAATGGATGGACTGTGTGAAGAGGATGATATGGTTAGAGGAGGCAACTTTTGGTATGACGAGTAAGGCCCAATGCACACCGGCGGAATCGCGGCGACGATACTGAGAATAAATCAATTTAAAATAAACCTAAATTTCTATGACATGCGGTTGAAAACAGCATGAGACGCGCGCGATGAGCCGCAAAGCTGCCACGAGAGCAGACAAGAACCGCGCTTCGCCGCGCCTGTTAAGGTTTATTTTAAATTGATTTATTCTCAGTATCTTCGCCGCGCCTCCACCGGTGTGCGTTGGGCCTAATAGAGAAATATGGAAGACATGCTGCGCCGACTATAAATAAATTAGGATAAGGGCGGGAGATTGATGATGAAAGGGAATTATCGACATGGCGAAGAAAAGTGATAATTTTATAAGTAAACCAACATTATAATCAAATAAATACCAGCTTTATTACTACAGAACACAATTCGATTTAGAAATCATCACTGAAGTCAACATCCATGATATCTTCTAAGACTTCTTCCGCTACTATGTCATCCTTTTCCATGTTACTTACATCTTTACTTGATTCTTTAGATCCATCTTGAATTTCTTCTATCTTGTTTGGTTCTGTATTTTCATTGTCAATGGCATCCTTAATGGATGGTGACTTGCTTTGATTTTCAGTTCTGACATTATCATTAATTGCTACGTCAGGCATTTGTGCTGTACTACTTAAATCTGCATCAACTGTTGAAGTATTTTCATTTTCTTTCATAATTTCAGAAGCATCATTAATCCTTTCTTTAACAACATTTGTAGTAACAGGATCATTTATTTCAATAATTTCATGAACTACTTTATCTACAGGATTTTGTATATCAATGATTTCAAGAACTCCTTGATTACTTTCATCATCAATTTCAATAATACCACCTACATCTTTTGTTTTATTATTTCTTTCGATAACTCTATCAGTCGGGTCATTGATCTCAATGATTTCAACAGCTTCTTGAGTCTGTTCTGTTGCTCTTACATTTCTACTGATATCTTTTTCAATGTCTATAATTTCTAGAACATCTTGATTGGCTTCTGTAGCGTCATTTTTGTCAAACATTTCCATATCATTCCCTCCAGCATCTACTCTTACATTCCTATTAATATTCTTGTCAATATCTATTATTTCGATAACATCTTGATTGACTTCTGTCGCATCATTTTTATTTAGCATTTCTACATCTTGAATAGTCCCTCCATCTTCTACCACAACTTGAGTATTATCATTACTGTTTTCTTTCTCTGTACCATTATGAACATGAACAGTCACAGACTGGTTAACAGAAGTAACAGCATCATCAGAATCTGAGCTATATAAAACATACGACTTGTTTTGTTTCTTATCTGCAACGTCATTCTCTACTTCTTCGTCTACTTCTATTATAACACTATCCTGTTTGGCACTGGTCTCAAGAGAATTTTGCTTGAGTCTTGCAAGGCGCCTTTCTTCAGCTAGTTTCCTGTTTCTTATCATTCTTTCCTTTTGATCGTCACTTATGGATGGGGATGAAGTTGCTTTCGGCATTGTGAATGGTGATCTGGAAATAGATTAATTAAAGTAGGCAAGTGGTATATTAAATGATCCCTCCGGCGACGTTTTTCATTGCTGAAGTAGGACTGGAGATGGCTCTGGACATCTTTATCCATAACCATCTCCAGTCTTCAGCACTAGATTTTATTTTTAATCTTTTGTCCCTCTAACTGGTTTCCCTTCCTCCTTGCAAGCCATTTGGTTCAGTTGATGTCCAAGTCGGACAAAGGGTGGGTTATTCCTGTAAATCTCTCAATAACAGCCTGGAGTCTAGATTTGTGGCTAGTTGGAGGCCCAACAAAGGCATCGAACCAGCCATAGAATAAATTTAACAAAGGGGCAATATTTTTAGATATCATTGGAGAAAGTTACCCACCTATCTTTCATAGGAGTAGCCAAGACTTTCTTAACGGAGCCTGGTGCTGGCGTAGCTCTGGCCAAGTCGATCTGCTGCTGCAGTAGTTTATCAAACTCGTCTGGTTCCTCAGCTGGCTGGGTTTCTTCATCGCTGGAGTCTTTCTGGACAACCGTCTCTTCGGATATGAATTGGTCTGAGCGGATTTTTTGGAGGTGCACCTGAAATGGATGAATAAAGTTTTTTTTTGTATTAATAATGTATAATAAAGAGCACTTTTATTTCTACATTCTTTTTCCCATGGTAGATTAGTTCTGACTATAGAACAAAGTGAGCTGAGTTTTATGTAGATTAATAATTTTAAACTGTATGTATTACTTAGACTGATACACACAAGTAACATACCTAACAGATATCTGTTCTAGATAAGAAGTCATACAGCACCCAACCCCAAACAAATTGGGATAATAATTGGCAGGAACATATTAAAGTTAGGTAAAATTTACATACTAAATGCTTGCAATAACTACACCAATGAGGCAGTCTAGACCAGCTGAAATATTTCTAGAATAACTTACCATAACAGGTCTCTTCTTGCCAAGACTCTCCATCTTCTTCAGACAGTCCTCGAACTGAAACTTTGGGTACAGTCTGTATGCCCAATGTTCCAGCTTTTTGAGAACCATGTCCAAGTCTTCTTTTTCATGACCTTTGCCTGTAAGAAGCACTCAATAAGTAAGTAAAATAAAAAAGGATGCTTTTAGCACTAGTAGAACATAGTAAATTAAGAAATAACTAAGGTCCCAGACTTAACATATTACTTGAACTAACCTTTGAACTTAAAATCTTTGAAATGATCAGGAAGGATCTGTATGCCCCTCGGGCCTGTAAGGCGAGCCGGGTTCAATATGAACCGTGGGTTTGTCACCCTCTTAGTTTTGGTTGACGATGGGTCCACACGTCTTTTCTCTTCTTCTGTAAAATTGTAACATTGAATTTGTTAATTTTCTAGGAGGGATAGGAAACAGGATATTACAAGGAAGTATGTGGGGGCAGACATAAATGTATATATCAACCAACCATCTTGTTGACATAGTTGTACAATAGCGTCAGTAGCTGCTCTTTCTCAAACAAAAATAGATCACTCGGCTCATCAGTTTTGACTGATCCAGTCGTAAAAGCATATATTTATTTAATTGCAGACCCAGTGCCTTGCGCGTTTGATAAGTTCTGTACTCAGACCAACAATCGGAGGTTCTGAAGTAGTCTTTGTAATTTCGGTCAGTGGGTCGTCTTAGGGGCGTTCTTATAGGTTATGAAGCCGGTAGAATTATAGGCCAGGATAGACAATCACATTATTTTATTGGTAGTAAATATCTTATTTTACACAGAAAATTGTAAATGATATACCTGCTTCATCATCTTTGGGTTCATTTTCGTCACTGTTGTCGGGAGAGCGAGATCTAGACCGAGGTCTTTCATCATACTCATCACCTTCAATCACTCTTTCTAACTGCTGTGCTTCGTCCGCCTCATCTTGTAAGAATATATCTTCGAGAAGTGACATACTTGAAAAATGATTAGCCACAAGAACACAAACAGCAATCATTCCAACAACATTTTTGTAAAAATATTGTGAGTTTGTGACGTAAAATTTAGCGGGAAAAACTCGATGTCTCTGTAGGTTTCGTTCGAAATCAAAATATGGGAGCTCAAAGCTTTAAATATTTTATTTCGGATACAATACGTTTTTTTAATCGTTTACTAGGAGAATGTTTTTTTATTATTAATGTTTCAAAACTAAACATATTATGTGTTTCCCCTTAAATGCATGATTAAATGTTTGAATGAAACAGATTTTTTTTACAAAACTTGAGTGAAAGAATGCTATAATTTTTGAACGATTTTTTTTTACCTGTGGAACGCCCCAAAACAATGCAGCGCTTCCGTTTGTCGATGGGAGACGGTAAGTTCGATTTTTACCGTAAATTAGCTTCTATTTAGTTTTGTGTTAAATTTTTTTTGTATGTTGTACACACCCTTGCAACTATTGCAAAGATGAAAAGTCGTCATAAAATCACATAAAATAAATCCTATTGCCCTTCAAATCGTACGCTGTAGCCGTTTCAAAGTTATATAATTTTATTAGTGCCCACAAAAAAATGTATAGTAATTGAATTGAATGGAATTGAGTTAAATCGTGTTGACGGCACGGTTGGCGCAGTGGCTGAGCGATTGTTGTATTGTAATGATACAATGTGATAGCGGATAATCTCCATTTATTATTTAATATAAAAAGACTTACATCGGATGGATACAATCTTGTTCATGTTCCAGTTGACCAGAGAGAGTAGAGTGGGATGTGTTCACAGACAATCATCTACAATTAAGGCATTGACACATGAACCTGTTTCTACTATAAGGCTATGCCTACACAATATACAACATCCTCCCCTTCTTATAAACAAAGTTTTAATTCTACTTTACTATTCAACATTAATTTTTTACTTAACATAATCACTTAAATAAGCAGGGCGTTTTACAATTCTACTACTTCTAGTTTTTACAATCTCTTTGTCCGTTACAACATTATTTGGGTTTACATTTCTACTCCCACCTTCGCTTTCAATATTATTGGGATTTACATTTATCTTTTCTCTTTCTGTTACATTATTATTTGGATTAAACTCGTATGTTCCTATCAATTAGCTCTTCATCAATCACATAATCACTGTCATTTTTCTCCTTATATTTACCTCCTTCTATTAACATCTTTCTATTTCTCATTATTACCTCTCCATTTTCCTTTTTTACATAGTAGGATCTTGGATTACAACTTTTTCTTATTACTATACCACTTTCATGCGGTTTTCTATTCGACTCATCCTGTATTTTAACTACCTGACCTTCCTTTAATTCTGACAACTTTCTACTACCTCTATTATAATATTCTTCTTGTAAAATTTGTTTTTTAATCAAAGTATCTCTGTATTTATCTCTAATCTGTTCATTATACATTTTATTTGTATTTATATTTGGCAGAATATGTTTCATTTGTCTATTAAACATCAATTCAGATGGAGACTTATTACTTTTACTTTCTATAGGTGTATTTCTATACATAAGCAATCCTAAGTGAATATCTTTATTATCATAAATCAACTTTTTTAACAACTTTTTAACTGTTTGAATATGTCTTTCTGCCAAACCATTACCTTGATGATGTTTGGGACTTACAATTTTATGTTCAAAGTTCCACACTTTAACAAAATTTTTGAATTCTATGCTTGTGAACTGACTTCCTGAATCTGTGTAAATTATGTTAGGTATACCATTTCTAGACAAAATTTCTTTTAATTGATCCATTACAGTTTTTGCATACAAATCTTCTAATTGTTTTACTTCCACAAACTTACTGAATGAATCTACTAACAAAATATAAGGTTTTCCAAAAAGAAAAAATATGTCAGCTGATAGAATCTGCCATGGCCCTTCAGCTATTTCTTTATTAATTATGGGTTCTTTTCTATTGTTGTTTTGATAACTTTTACACATATCACAATTTTTTATTAAATCTTCTATCTCCTTACACATGTTAGGCCAAAATAAAGTCTTCCTAGCTAATGCTTTACACTTTTCTATGCCTAAATGAGCATAGTGAATATTATTCAGAATTTCTTTCCGCATACTTGTAGGTATTACAATCTGATTATTTTTAAGAATCAAGCCATCACATTCTCCTAACTCATCTCTATAGCTATAATAAACTTTTGCTTCACTTTGTACTAATGATTTATTTTCTGACCATCCATTTCTAATGCAATGTAATACTAACTGTAATTCCCTATCTTTCTTTGTTTCATTCTTCAATTGACTCATTTTTGCATCTGTAATATGGTAACTATTCACAACTGTACCAACATGAGTTTCAAGATCTAATTCATAAGACTTCTCTGTATTATTTAGATAGGATCTACTTAAATGATCGGCTATTAGTAACTCCTTTCCTGGCTTATACTCTAAATCAAACTGATAGTGTTGTAAAGCAGTTCTAATCCGTTGTAATCTAATTGGGCTTTTGTTCAGAGGCTTTGAAAAAATGGATACCAGCGGTTTATGATCTGTTTCAACTTGAAACCGTTGACCATACAAAAATTGATTGAATTTAGTGCATCCATACAAAATAGCTAAGCTTTCTTTTTCTATTTGACTGTAATCTTTCTCTGTATCTGTCATTGCTCTAGATCCATACGCTATTGGTTGACCTTCTTGCATAATAACAGCACCTAATCCTTCTTTGCTTGCATCCACGCTTAAAGTTATTTTCTTATTTATGTCAAAATATGCTAATACAGGAGGTTCACTAATTAATTTAAGTATCAAGTTGTAAGCTTCTTTTTGCCTAACCTCCCATACAAATAACACATTCTTTTTAATTAATTCTCTAAGTGGAGCAGTTATTTCAGATATGTTAGGAATAAACTTTGAAATATAGTTTATCATACCTAGAAACCTTAGTACTTCTTTTTGATTTTTTGGTTCTGGCATCTTCTTTATTGCTTCTGCTCTCTCTCTATCTATTTTTAAACCATCTTTAGTCAAAACATGTCCTAAGTACTTCACTTCTTTTTGATTTATTTTACATTTTTCAACATTAAATTTTACACCGTGTTCTCTAGCTCTTTGTAGTACTTTTTCCAATATTCTGTTACTTTCCTCTTCTGTTTTAGCGTAAATCAACAAATCGTCAATAAATGTACAGACTCCCTCCATATTAAAAATATTTGCATAAATTCTTTGAAACACTTCTGGACTCGAACACAGACCAAACGGTAATCTATTGAAACAAAACCTACCATAGGGTGTATTAAATGTAGTCAGTTGTTTACTGTTTTCACTTAATTTGACCATATAAAAACCTTTATTTGCATCTAACGTGCTAAATACTTTACTTCCTTTTAATTTGCAAGTAATTTCTTCTAATTTAGGTAACATTATTTGTTCTCTCATAATCTGAGTATTTAAGTATTGAGGATCCAGACATACTCTAAGTGAACCATTTGGTTTAATTGCAATTACCAAAGAACTTACAAAATCTGTAGGTGTATCAATTTTAGAAATAATCCCTTGTTGTTCCAAGCTATCCAACTCACTTTTTAACTTAGGCATTAACTTAAACGGTATATGCCTACATGGTTCTATTTTTCCTATCCAGTTATCTTTTAGTTTTATATCATATTCATAGTCTTTTATCAGCCCTATTCCTTGGAACACATCTTTGTATTTTTCATATAATGTATTATTACTCTGAATGTTATCAACAATGTTTCTTTGCACTATCTCAAATTCCAATAAAGTAGATAACCCTAAAATAGGCATTAAATTCTGTTCACACACTTGAAACACCACATTTTTAATTTTAGTTCCTATTTGACACTCTAAGGTTACTTGTCCTACAGTTTGGATTAAATTACCATTATAGTTTTTTAAAATTAAATTACTCACATTAAATTTATTCACATTCATGGACCTGCAACAATTTTTTGACAAAATGTTACACTGTGCACCGGTATCTATTTTAAAATTTATTATGTTATTACTTTTCACAAAAGTTACCTTTTGAAACCAGTCATTATTAATATTGTTAACATATACCTCTTGTTTATCCTCAGTTTGTACAGCTCTTATTTCTTCCGACTTAGATCTGCACATTCTTGCAAAGTGGTTGATGCGCTGACACTTCATGCATCTCTTGCCATAGGCCGGACAACTTCTGGGTTGATGTTGAAAACCACAACGAGTACAGTTTTGTTTCCTCTTGTCTGTAGTCTTACTTCCATTCTTCTCTATTTTCTCATTTCTTATAAAATTTCTTCTATTATTATATCTTTGTTCTTCTGTTTTATCATTACTCTTGAAATTATTTTTCTTTTTTATATCTATCCCTTGTATTTTTGAGCAGCTAGCCTCTTTATGTTCAGCAAACTCCTTTACTTGTTTCTCTACCAATTCTGCAGCTCTGCATATTTTTATAGCTTTTTCCAAAGTCAACTCGCTCTCTCTCAATAATCTATCTTTTATTTTGCTCTCTCTAATTCCAGCTATAATTCTATCTTTAATTAGTCTCTCCCTCATTTGACCAAAGTTACAATCCTGACTTAGCCTATTTAAGTCTGCTAAAAAGTCTTCAAAACTTTCTTCTTTCTGCTGTCTGCTGAAAAATTTGTGTGCATTGACGCTTTCATTACTTTTAGGTATGAAATACTCATTGAATTTTTCTATCATCTTTGCGTAGTTATACTCATTCTCTGCTATTCCAAAGCTTTCATAGATTTCAATTCCTTGGTCACCCATGGTGTGTAGGAACACTGCAACCTGTACCTCCTGGCTTTTATCTTTTAAACCTGCTGCAATTCTATACAGCTCAAATCTTTTCATCCACTTTTTATACTCTTCTGTGGTGCAATTTTTAATGGAATTTGGGGGTTTTAAGCCCAAAGCGTCCCTGGACACGCCTTCCGCCATTTTCGATAATCTTAGTTTTACAATTACTAATTACTTTCTTCACACTGTATCTAGTCTCTTATTTTATTTATATTCCGCAGCGCCATGTTGTATTGTAATGATACAATGTGATAGCGGATAATCTCCATTTATTATTTAATATAAAAAGACTTACATCGGATGGATACAATCTTGTTCATGTTCCAGTTGACCAGAGAGAGTAGAGTGGGATGTGTTCACAGACAATCATCTACAATTAAGGCATTGACACATGAACCTGTTTCTACTATAAGGCTATGCCTACACAATATACAACAGCGATTGGACTGCTGCGCTGCATGTCGCGGGTTCGATCCCCGCACGGAACAAGTATTTGTATGGCCTACATTTAGTTGTTCCGAGTCTGGGTATTAATTTGTGTATGTGAGTTTCAATGTTTGTAAACGCACCCACGATACAGGAGAAATTCCTAGTGCGGGGCAACGTTTTTAAAAAAAAAAAAAACTATTTAAATAAAAAGATAAGTCCAGAGTGACTTATCAACGCCCAGCCCAAACCCTTGGACCTAGAAAGCAGAAATTTTGCAGATTCCCTTTAAAATGTAGACAAGGATTATGGAAGAATTTTTCGAAATTCAACCCCTAAGGGAGTTAAATAGGGGATGAAAGTTTGTATGGAAAATCGTCATTTTCACGCAGGCGAAGCCGCTGGCAAAACTAGTTATTGATAAATAGACATGCTGTTTTAATTTTTGCTTGGCTTTACCAAATTTTTCAAAATGCTTTGGCGAAATGAAACGAACACCATCACATAGTACAATACTTATTATTGTCCAGCGAAGAATACCTATTACAGTTAGGTACACAATATGATTCCCATTAAATTAACCCTATTCTTGGCACTGTATACAATTTGATACATTGAACTTTATGAAAATCTAGAGACGTTCCAAGACGTATTTTCAAAAGATTTATTATTTTATATGGTAGAAAATATAATCCAAATTCTACAAAAAAATACTATTTTATCATTTAATAATCCAAAAATGCAGTAGAAAACAAAATAGTAAACCGACAAAAGGCGTCTTGGCGTTGCAAGATAAAAACACACAAATTTTATTACATTTAGGTCAAATTATTTTCAAAAGCTGTTTAATTCAAATAGGTTACTATATTTGCTACTTAGAAACGCTACTTTCGAGTACCAAAATGGACTGAAATCGTATGTAATTTACAGTTCTTTCTTAGTGTATCAGATATGATACACTGCCAGATAGCCATACTTTTAGATAATGTTTCGCCTGTATCAAATATGTTACATTGCTTGATTTGTATGGTTTCAATCTATTATATAATTATTACAATATACAATATATTTTATATATATATTGTCAATATTATTGTTTATTTTTATTTTCTGCCACATGTGGTTCATCGTCTTAGTATGAAACAACAACGAAGCGCTCGGTAACTTGGAAATTACCGAGTTTTTGTTCCGGAACCAAGAGCTAAATTGAATTTATTTGAAATTGAATGAACTACTGAGGTTGATTGCAGTATTGCTTATTCCCAACGGACTCCGATACCAGTTCGCTGCCTCTATCATTGCCATGTTCATCAGGAAATCTTAATTTTTGATCAAATTACGATAAACCAAGTAGTTGATTCAATATCTTTGGTACTATACCCTCAGTCATTGCAATCAAACCCTTGTTTGCCATCAATTTTATTGCCCAATCAATTCGTATACAATATCTGTATATTAATGAAAAAGAAAAGAAGACGGCAGCTTCATTGTGCTAAGCCTAGGCCATTGTGTCCGGTACCATCCTTGTTACTTCAAGTAAACTCACTGGGAACCTTTTTGTAAGTGGCTTCACGACTGGCAACCTCCTTGCAACTACCTTTACCATGAGTCAGCAACTTGACACGTTATAACCAGGTGCTGTAACCATTGTTTGCACCTTCTCTCTCTGCGGCTACTCGATCTAAAAGACTTAGAGTGATCGCGATAAAGAGAAAAGTAATACCAGCTAAAAGATTACAACTTAACTGGCGTTGCTGTAAGTTTATAGGTTCTGGAGAAGTGCTGTAACTCGTTTGACCCTCGTGAAGAGACGAGTGTCATTGAAAGCTGTTTTGCAGATGACTCTCTCATAGAACAACAAACAAATATCTATAGCATGTTATGTACAGCGCTACCTACGACCTCGACCCTGATTCGCGACTCAGGTGCCGCTGCATAATGGGAACGGCCAGCACGCCGACGCAGCATTTCGTACCGCGCAACCATCGGAAATCATCGACTCAGCGTCTAATACTTTCAAGGCTTCAACACGGAAGAAACGAACTGAGTCAGCACTCCGATGCACGTATCGAAGATCACCTAATAACCAGAATAAAAGTAGTACTTCATTCTGTATTCCAACATCGAATAGGAATCATTAGGCTAGGCTAGGTTATAATTAATGTATAATTTTACTTTAATATAGATTAAGTAGTCATCTTTGGTTTCATTTCAATCCCCCGATTGCAGCTAACAATTGGCAGCTCAATAAATACCACAGATGATGATTTTCTGAGGATCCTTTCATTTATGGGGGTAAAGTAAAAAAAACCAAAAGGGTATAAAGCCTACGCAGTATACCTTACGCAAAATACACGCTTTGGACGTGGTCACGAGGCTGTTTTTGCCAATAATTAAGATTTTATAAGGTCTAAAGGGCGTTACTACTATGATTTTTAATTTTTACCGACTAATACTAAAAGGGGGTTCTGTTTTTCAATTGTATGTATGGAAGTACAATAAAAATGTGTCATAAATTAAATGTTTTTTTCTCGTTAGCGTGTATTTTTTTTTATTTTTGTTTTGTTAAAATAACGTTGGAAGCCTGGCAGTGTAGCAAATATGATACATAGATTTTATAACGTAGATTTCTAGGAGTCTGGCAATGTATCACATGTGATACATTCAATAAATCTTATAATAATTTAAATAGATTTTTATTATTATTTTTTCTCCTCTCTAGGAATACTTAAGAGTGCATTCTATGTAAAAAATTTCAACATTTCAAAAAAAAAAAAACTCTGCCGAGTACTTAAAGGGTTAAAAGGGATACAGAAAAACTTGTTGCTTTCCATATTTAAAAAAAAATAGAATTACTTCATACTTTTTAACTACGAGGAAACTTTAACAACTACACTCATTGTACCTACATACTAAAAGAAATGCCACTCCATACAACTTATAGAAAATTCTATTCTATCACTGCATTGGACATGCATGCCCTACCATTTTTTTTTAATTTTAAACTTTATCCTAGCTATATAATATTATAATATGGTAGTGCTAGTAGGTACTCGATCGATAGATCTACCATTTGAAACTATTTGAAAGTTTAAAAGAAGTCGTTACACGTGACTTTTTCGACCCATGCCTTTTATGCTTAAAATTCAATATTATGAAAAATATCATAACAGCTCACTTTAGTTGACGAACTTCAAACTTGGCGTCCACAACTCCACACATAAAATTGAGCAAGCTTTGGCGTGAGCGGTGAACAAACATTTTTTCATGAATAAACATTCATGTATCAATCATAGACTATATTTTATTGTTTGTGTTTACATTACCGGTTTTTGATTCATTCACTCTGTTCTGAAATGATTCTTTTGCAAAATAATAATCAAATATTTAAATGTTTTATGAAACCAATAGGTATGTAGCCCTTCAGATATTACTGAGCTGTGTAAATATAATTTTGGCAATAAAACTGGCCATTGTTTAAACGGTTCAGATTTTTTTCATCCATGTCCCATCCCTAGAAAGTCACGTGACCAGCTTGCGTTTGAGCGCAATATCAGGTATGGAAATTAGTAAATTTTATTAGAAATTTAGTTATATTTTGGGTATTATTGTAGAAATAAGGTAATTAATAACGTTGCGCTAAAATTGAGTGATCATGTGCGTGCAAATGAGGTGTTAAATGGTGCTGTGCACGGTTATTTCGTCAACAAAGACTGTCATTTTGATACCAAGAAAGGTGCTTCAAGAATGGCGTCCCCCACATGTGCCGCTGGCCTATTGAGTTTCGTCTTGGCGGTGCTTGAATCTGATGACGTGAGCTGTTGAAATGGCGTGCAAATCCAACTGCCTCTGGTTTCCGTCGATGTTCCGGTAGAATTATGTCGGAAATTTCATAGTTCGTTCGGTGCCCTTGCGCTGCCACTCTCAATGATTCATTGTTCGGATTTTTGCGAAATATTACATGAAACTTCGCCGCAAATCATTGTTTTAAACTTTATGGAAGCTAAATTGTGTGTTCCAATTAGTATTTTCGTGCGTTTTGTATGGTAAATTGGTGAATTTTCCGCGATCCGCCCATTTGTTTTGTTTACCATTTTACCGCTTACACGACAGCCGGGGGTAAGCTTACTTTCATATTATCTTTGATAGCATTGTTTTCTTTCTAGGTGTTATGTGTAATGAGTTGGACAAGTTGTTATGAGTCAAGTTGATAACGAGTCGTGATGGGCGGCTGATGCCGGTGGCATAACTCCTCTTACCTACAACATTATCGGCGCTACCGTTCATTTTACTGGTTCGTCGAGGAATCCGGTCGCGAAATAGTGCTAATCACGTTCATACCTAAATTACACAGTGTATTATGAAATCGTGCAGAGTTCACATTTATTTATGTGATCATTTTCGTGTTCACCGATTTCCTAAGGTTCTTTTTTAACACTGACAAGTGTTAAGGTCGAATTTATGATATAATTTACCTGCTTTATTTATGCAATATCCATAAAATAATTTATTTCAACTAATCTTTTAAAAATATTCATCACAGTCAAGTTCAATGACCTCCCAAATATTTTGTTCAAACAAGAAGTTTTTGCTAAATCTATTGACCATGACTTCTAATATTTGTATAAATGTTTTATACTTATTAATATTGATTGACCCAAGTGAATTGATACATAAAAAATTAAAAAATATCAAACAAAAACCACATATTTTAGGTACATCAAACTATAACATAACAGATCATGCCGGCAGAGGTGTGGGATACCCATTAATACACTCACATTTTGCCAGATAAAATATTTTATTGAAACTAAAAACACAAATTACCCAGGGATTATTATAAAGTACACTAATAACAGAGTGGTTTATTAAACCCTTAATGGTTACATTAATGAACAAAAATATTCAGTCTCCTTCAAGATTAGATTCCTGCATGGAAAAAATCATAACCCTTCCTTTTGCCTTCGCCTTAGTCTGGTAAAAAAAACTTGTAACATTTTTTTTTAACTAGATGGTTTGTTAAAATCGTCTTCTTGCCTATCTTTTTTCAACTGTGATTATTAGTATGTATGGTGTTTCATGAGATGATAAAAAACAGAGAAGTATGGAAGGGCAATAGAATGATGATGAATATGAGTATTTTACATGAAATGACTGCATAGCTGACCTCAATAAACATTATCATATATTACAAGTTAAATTATTATCCCTTTGTAAACCTTGTTATCAGGCTTTTGAGAGATATATCTCAACTACATGTAATGACAAATCAGAGGCTCATGGGCAGCTTGAAGGCCCCCACATCAGGTTAGGTGCTACCCACGATCAGGCTTTTTGGGGTTTGCTAATACCAAATTACAACAGTTCTATCATTCACATTCATCTTGGCATTGTGAATCACCCTTGACCTACTATTGAGTCAAAAGAAAGTGAATTGATTGAAGAAATAACCAAAAGCACTTGTGTACATACTGTAAACAAACATTTCAATGTGCTCAGTTTACTATCAAATGCCATTCATGTTTAAAATATGTATGGCAGTCCTCTAGACTGGATACAAGCAGACAACTTAGTTACTATTGGGGGATTACCTGGATGAGGCTGGCATATGTCTTTGGAGATTGCTACAAGAAAAGAGGTCTATACCCAGCAGCGGTGGATTTTTAGACTGCAGGCGATGGTGATGAGTCTGAATGTACAACCTTGACTTAATTGTACTGTGAACGAGTGATCACTGACCCCCCATTACTTACTGAGTTTCTTCCATGCTTGGGAAAGCACAATAAGCTGTTGGCTCGAGTAGACAGAAGCCTAAATGCCTGAGAACCAGTCTTTCCAAGGGGTATCGTATTACCAGCTACATTCGATGAGACTGGAAGCCAACCCGAACATAGTAGAGGTAGTCAGTGGCCAGAAAGTCTGAGAAAAAGTCTGATACCAAGAGGTGTATTACCCATTCACTAGGTTGTGGAGGTCAGATAGGTAATACTAGTATTCAGCTGCATCCGGTTAGACTGAATGTCGACTCCTACCTAGTAGAGAACTAGTCTTCTAGACTGAATTACAGCTGTGGTGGGCTCTCTTAACAAATACTAGGTACTCACAAGAGACATTATAGTGTACAAGTGTGTGCATTTCCAGTTCTTTTACTAGATATTTTGACCAGCTGCTGGACAAAGGCCAAAGGGGAAGATTGGGTCTTCCCCAAGAATGTAAGAAAAAAAAACTTTAAACTGTTTACTTTACCAAAGATTCATAGGCGGCAATTCCTCAACTAGACTTCCTTGACTAAACTGCCTAAGAGCCCCAGCTATGTGTTCTACATTGATTCTGCATTGACCGGCCTGCATTTCTGCAATAATTAAGTCTATCAATCTATTACCAAGCACTTTGTATGACGTCTTGCCAGTTAACTCAATGGGTTGGCTAACCAGTATAAATGATTGCAAGGCATTTGGTTGTTGGACTAAGTCTGTATGCTGGGGATTGAGATTCATGTTGATTTATTGAAGAGATACATTGTAGAATGCTGTGATAAGCCACATTGTAGTTTGGTAATTAATCATATTTTGTTATCCTGCCCTTATCCCAATGTATTTGGGGTCAGCACATGATGGAGGTTGTCTTCTTCCATACGTCTATATTGGTTGTCATCACATGAATCACTTCTGTCCATATTAAAATCAAAATCAAAATTCATTTATTCAAACTAGGCTGATAATCAGCACTTTTCGAAGGTCAAAATTTACTTTCTACAGTAAAACTTGGTTAACTGGGACTTTGATAAGTGAGAAACCTCTATAACTGGAACTCATACTGGGGTCCCATGAGACAGATTTGGATATCTGAGACACATTTAACCAGGTTTCACTGTATTTACATTTTTAGAAGAGAGTCCCCCAAAAACGCCCACCCATCGACACTTCCTAGTGTTTCGCTGGAAAGAAGAAGTGACGGAACAAACTCCCCAGCACACTATTAGCTCGTAGTTCTCTGAGGCCATCTATTGTTTCTTTGGTTCTTTTTTTTTTGTAGTTAAAGTTTAAAATAGAACAATAGTTACCCTGAAAGTCTGACTACAAGTCTTCTGGACCGTATTATACTGAGTTCTGCTGGACAAATAAGCAGTCACTCCATGTAAAATAATGGTATTCAGCTGCATCCGGTTAGACTGGAACGCTACCCCAACATAGTTGGGAAAAGGCTGATGATTTATCCTTGTCCTCACTTTTAACTAAAGTGAATGGAGCCTCCAAGCAGATAGGTTCCTGTGGGTTTACTGACGACCTCTTGAGTACAGAACCACATGGAAGAGTATACTTTTATGTCATTACTGTAAAGTACAAAATACAATGACTAACCTGTATTGAACGTAATATCTACTATCAGTGATCTAAGTACAGTTGAACCAGTTAATAAGTATACATTTTGCAATGTGTGAGTGAAGTCATAGTTATACGCACACACACTAAGTAAAACGAGTGAACTATGTTTCTAATAGTGTGCGTTATGTGCGTATAAGTCAAAACTGGCCTACCGCAGGCCGACTTTACATCACGCACTCATCGGTAACTTTTATTAATATTGTGTGGGTATTCGTATTAAACATACACGGGTAAAAATTCAAGAAACGGGCTCACAGTGAAGGAATATGACCCAATATTTTAGATATGTCTAGTAGAACATCCGTGGCAGAGTGGTGTAAGCGCTTGACATAGTTAATAGTCTACGCTCGGTGTCGTGAGTTCGATCCCCACTGAGGAATTCAGTTTTACTGTTTTTTACCTTTTTTTACTTTTTGTTTTATAAAATTAAGTTTGTGACCAATAAAATCACTTAAACAAAAAAGTAGAAAGGTAATTAAATAAAAACAATAAAATAATTTGTTTTATTTTTATTTATTACTTAGACAATTTATTTGTTGCTTAATTAAGGATGGACGTAAATAATTTATTGAAGTAGGGTGGTATCTAAATTGAATCGAAAGTAAAATTAGCTGGGAAGTGAATCAACATGTTAGATAGTAAGAAATTATGGCAACTTCTATCTGCATAACAATAACATCACTTCACCAGACTTTAACAATACGAATTGTTGTTTAAAACAGAGGAACAGCAAGTTGTTTAACAAATAAAAATAATGCTAAGTTTTACATTTGTTCACACAAACATGAACATTATGTATATAACGATAAGGTTCACAATCGTTTAATATTTAAAATAAATTCTACTAATTTAGTTGTTACATTCACTAAAATTATCTTTCACCACCTTTTCTCCATAATATTTCACGCCCATCCTTACTCAACTTAAAAGTTTTTTCGTCGCTACAAATCATCACATTGTTCTTCCAATCAAAATTAAAATAATTATGACCTAGCGAACTGTAGTCGGCGTCGTCGATGCGCAGTGGACAGTAAAATCTTCCGCGCTGGCTTGCTGCAGCGTGAACCAGCAGAACGCAGGTGATTTCTCACCGTTTGTAAGCACACATTGTGTGCTGTAGCTGTGACAGTGGCTGTGACGCGTGTTGGCAATCTGAATGAACTAGCTTTGTGCTTTGCCACGATGTCATGGTGTCGAGCTGATGAATTCGCTTTTGATTTTGGCCCACGTCGAAGATTTTCCACGTCTCCAGAATCCGCATATCGGTGGACCCATAATTGCTCGGTTCTTCTCTGTGAATATAAAACAAAACAGTATCTAAAATACCTGCTTCTACTAAAATACTTATGATAATAATTATTTTATAGTAAATTATGTATACTTAAAAAATAAAATTATGCTTTCATATAGGTATATATAATTAATGTTATTTATATACAATAATTATATAAAATACTTTTAAATATATACCTAATAAATACCTTAAACTATATATAGCTCTATTATCAAACAAAATGGGCTATTAGAACAATGGTTAATGCACTTTAGTTAACTTATTGTATACCTATCTATTAAATGATGAAATAATATTAATTTGGTTTATATGTAACTATATATACCGTATATAAACTATAATACATACACACTTCTATATACACCAAATTAATATTATTTATTTTCAATAATCATATGCATAGATACACTACAAGTTAAAATACTTTTAGATATGGTTTAAATATACATTAGCAAACATAAATGGGCTATTATAACAATGATAATGCACTAAAGTTACGTTAATTTTATTAATTCCTACGTAAACATAAAAGTAAAATAGTAAAATAGTATCTGTTACTTACCGATATCATTAAGCGCCTTGCAATTTCACTAATAAATAAGGTTTGCTCATGCAAAAGAACGATTTCTGCCTTTTTAACGTTGTTTAATGATGCATGTTTGGATCCACAGAAATAAATTACAAACGAATATATCTAGAGTAATTTCTGTGTTATCAATAAACTAAGTAATGCAAATAATCGTAGATTGACCACTAAGACCGCAATTTTTTTATAAATGAAGGTGTTTGAAAACAATTTTATTTTTAAATTGTCGGTAGTTAGTTTATAAGCAGCCGAAATAAAATGGACTGAGACTACTGAGAGTGTCGTAGTTCTCAAACGTTGCAAACTTCATAACTCATCCATGAACGGGATTGAATCGTTAAAGATTCTACTCTAAATAATGTTTTAACAAAATAATGATTACAAAAAGAAAAGCAGCACCCGTGGTTTGATCTTACGACTCCTCGTTCGTTAACCAAAGGCGTTAACTATTGAGCCAAGATTGCTATAGTTGCATTAGCGAAATATTATATCTGATTCAGTGACAAATGAATGATTACTATATATTGGTATATGGTATTATTGATGTGCCGCACGCACACTAATAAAGACAGAGCTCGCTTGCTTTACTCAGTGTTTGTGTGGCATATCTATTTCACACATGTAAAGTGTAAACTCATTAGCTAGTGTGCGTGATGTATACTTATTAGCTGTGCAGACTGTACCATTCAGTGATGAAAGCCTTCATACGTGTGTTGCTATGAAGCCTCAAATAACAACAATGGAATAGCAATTCAAGTATCATTAATAGAAGAGACAGATTGGCACTACTTCAAATTAATTAACTGTTTGCAACCAAACTTGGCAAAAGCCCCCTATCTGTTTCCTTCTTTGATACAAGTTGCGATATTTCATTCATTTTGTTAGGTTAACATTAAAACATTACGCCTCCAATTCCCGAAGAGTTCAGCAGAGGTGTACCAAGTAGTATATATACCCATATTTCGTCAGTTATTTTTAAGTACCGAACGTTGTAGGGGGCGAGCCTATTGCCCTCAATCAGGAAAGAAAGAAAGTAAATGATGAGTATGAATAATAGAGAACATTCCGGTCCCACCGCCGAGGCTCTTCGCGACGTCCCGTAATAAACCCACCCGACCCTTGATCGACGAGCCAGCCCGCGTCGCTGGACAAGTAATGATAAATCCCACAAATAATTGCCCCCCCCCCCCACATGACACTAAGTCGAGGTTCGAAACCCACAAAAAACATTTAAAATGACTGATCACTAAGGGTACCCCACCCTTAGTGATCAGTCATTTTAAATGTTTTACAAGCCCTGACTGGGAGCCTTTTTTATTTTTATGGGGTGTGGGAAATCATCAAATAACTCCTCCCGCTCTTGGGCAGAGCGGAAGGGAGTGTGTCAGACTTTTGCTGACTAAAACCACCCATGTTCTTTCTTCGCCCTTGTGCCGAGGCCGCGTTATCTCTTTCGATAATCCGCAGCCCCGACGGGAATCCACAGCCCCGACGGGCTGACTGGGAGCCTTAAATTCGTTTGAGGTAACCACAGGATTGTCCGGTTCAGCAGTAGATTCATCCTTTCTAGAATGATGATGAAGAACCACAAAATCTTATCAATATTTTGTGGGAACCCTACGAAATACAATGTCTTTAATCAAATTCTCCTCACAACAACAGAAGAAAATATCAACATTGTGCTAATTCCCTTTTCAATACACTTCCTCGAAAACTAGCTCTTATTGCACTACGATTAGGTTCGACATGCATCATATTTCGCACGCGTGCGGTAATAAGATTATAGCGTGCTGTAATATTATTACCGCACGCTGTAATCTTAAATCAGCGGTATTTCGATTAAAACATAAGAAATTAAAAAAAAAACACCACTGACTATTATAGAGCAGGCGTGTTTTTTTTTAATCTCGTCATTTTGATCTGCGTCTTTACAGCGTAAATATTTTTTGAATATTTAAATTGTGTTTGTAAAAAGAATACTACTAAAAAACGTAAATATTTTAAACAATTATTTACTTTTATGAACAAGTAAACATTTTTTTGTGTTCTTAATTAAAAAATATTTGAATTTTATATTTTTCCTGTGAGGCTGTTTGGCGGCTTTATACCTTTGCTTCTTTTTCAACCTGGCGAAATCAAACCGCGGAAAAAAAGTAAATTAAATCATAGTCTCTTCAAATTTGTTGACAAAAACACAACGTTTTTAGTAAATTTCTTTGAAAGTGTATTGAAAAACGTCGTTTGATACATGTGGGAATTTGTTATTGCATTTCTCGACCCTATGAACACCCTCGCCGTACGGCTCGGGTGTTCAATCTGCCTCGAATGCAATAACAAACTTTCCGCACTTGTATCAAAATGTACTATTATCACATTGTGATAACAGTTTGTAAACACAAGCTTTCGTAAACATTAGACTTGTCAAATGAATTGTTTTCTCAAGAATAACTTGATTGACCCTTTGTTCCGTTGAATACACCTACTTTTTCAATTACTAGCTTTTGTTTGCGGTTTTGCTCGCGTTCATTTATAATTTGTCAATCGACTCACGGTGGTATAATGATCGGCACGATTCTTGAGCGCTGACGCAAAAGTGAGTTATTGGGTCCCTTTGGTGGTATGAAGTGAGACGCGGGGCGTGGAAAGTGCAGTGATTGGCCCGTAGCGCATCGCGTCATAGCGACGGCTACTCGGGATTTGTTCTTTACTCCTGCTGCACTTACCTCACGACCAATAAATAATAAACGGGTGTGCGTTTTTAACCGACTTCTAAAAAAAGAAGGAGGTTCTCAATTCGGATGTTTTTTTTTTTTTTTTTTTATGTTTGTTCGGGCATAACTCCGTCACTTGCTAACCGATTTGAAAAATTCTTTTTTTGTTGGAAAGGTTAAACTTCCCAAATGGTCCCATATTTTTTTTATCAAAATCGGACAAGCGGTTTTTGAAAAATCAACAAAACTCAAAAAAAATACTACATTGTCCACATTAGGTGAACCACTAAAAAGTGAAAAATAAAAACTTTTTAACAAAAAATAAAACCGACTTCAAAAAAAAAGTCAAAAATAAATCAGTTTCTGAAGTCGGTGACAAAAAAATGAAATCAAACAAACAAAAGTCACCGACTTCAGAAACTGATTTATTTTTGACTTTTTTTTTGAAGTCGGTTTTTATTTTATTTGTCCTAAAGTACGCACAGCAATCCCCACTCTTCCGCCGAGCGCTCAAGAACCGTGCCGGGTACTATACACATCATTCTCTTGCCCCTATCCCATTTAAATTGAAGTCGGCGCAGCATGTCTTCTTCATCCATACTTCTCTGATTCTCTGTTACTTGTCATTTCATGATACACCTTTTCTTTCCATTATCATCCGAACAGTCCATCCATCGTTGCTTTGGTCATCCTCTACTCTTATACCCACTCATATTCATAGACTCGCGTCTTGATTACCTTATAGGTACCTACATTGGACCTGGGCCCCGAGTCTCCTATTCAATAGTGTCAGAATGGTCGATCATTGATCTCATAATGGTTGATTGACGACAAGCCAAAAAGTACCTTAAGAGGAAACGCGAGTGGTCTTTTCTCCATACAAACGCTCTCGCCTGTTTTCTTTTCGGTTAATGACCCTAGAGCAATGGTTTTTTACAGAATAATAAATATTAACTATTTCTATGCCCCTATGTTTTCCTTTTTGGTGATAAATTATTTTTATAAGCACTAGAACCCTCAAAAAATGCTCAAAATTGCTTGTTTAGATCGCTGTTAACAGAGTCCTGGTGTACAAATTTGACAACTATTAACGAAAAAAGAAAAAAATAGCGGCGTAGTATATAACCTCCTTATTCATTGTCTAAAATATCTTTTAAATTGGTTCAATATTGGAGGAGGAAATAGGCGAGAGCCAAACCTCGAATTCTAACTTTTTTCTATAGTTGTCCTTATCGCACGAATTTGAGGGCAGGAGGACGAAGAGAGACAGCGATAGTAGAAAGAGACAGCACTCGCATTTCCTCTTAAGTCGACAGGCTTATGGTACTTTTTGGCTTGTCATCAATCAACCAATAAGAGATCAATGATCGACCATTCTGACACTATTGAACAGCAGACTCGGGGCCCTGAACATAACTAGCGAAATGTGGGTGTAGTAACAGATACACCTGTCTATAACTTTTTGGGGATAACAGGCGTGATTTTATGATTCTTTCATTGGTTTTTTAAATAGACCTTGACCTCGTGAGTTCGTTTCCCTGAGCCCCGTTGTGAGTCTCTCTCGTTTAAAAACAGAAACTTCGTTTTTCGAAAATGTTATTAGTCTTAATTTCCCTTTAAAGTTTTATTTGTGGTAACGTGCCCATTAATTGAAAAACATAACGTTTTTATTCAACCCCCAAGGATTCAAAAACCTCTTAGCCACATAATCACTTAAGGCGCTGACAAGAGCCAAATAGGCTTGTATTGAACAATTTTTTAGCCAAATCTATACAGTTTGACACGGCGGAAAAAATATATGTTAATCTTGAACATATTTCTGATAATTTCGTTGTTTTCAAAACACGTTTTTGAAAAGTTTTCTCGATACAAAAAAATGGTAAACTAACCTCTTAAAATGATCTTCCAACAAAAATATCTGTATTACTGATGAACGTACGTTGGTAAAATTTATAACAATAACGTATCATATTTAAATACAAAATTTGGTTGTTTTTAATTTTTGATTATTTAATAAATTATTATTTTATAATTAATCATTATATGGTTTGTAAGAAGTTCGAGCGTTGCGTCATCGCGCTCTCTTTCTTACGTATGCAATCCGACAGTGAGCGCTTAGGCGTGGTGCTAGACGGACGTATGTCACTTTGCGCCCCACTGACAGCTATCCGTTCATCTATAAATTATTATTGACCGCGTCACAATGTTAGTCCAGGATCCACGGTACATTTTTTCACTTGATTACTATCAAGCTAATTTTCCGTGAGCCAACATTACCCTATACGAAAACTCTCGATTGTGGTAGGTAATAGGGGCAGCAGGGATAAAATATATATTGATTATTAATATGTTATTATAATTATTTATTTGATGATTTTCAAAAATCTATTACTAACTATTTTATTTTTATTTGATGATCATTATCTAAATCCAACATGTATTGATAACGAGCTCATCAAAAATTACTACAAACCAGCTGTTTTTTAGGGGTCCGTAGCCGAATGGCAAAAAACGGAACCCTTATAGATTCGTCATGTCTGTTTGTCCGTCTGTCCACCCGTATGTCACAGCCACTTCATTCGGAAACTATTGAGACTACACAGTTGAAACTGTACAAGTATTCTGTGAACCGCTTTACGATTTTTATACAAAAATAAAAAAAAGAATTTAGGGGGTCGCCCCATACATGGAACTGAAACTATTTTTTTTTTTTCATCAAACCTATACCTACGTGTGGGGTGTCTATAGACATTAGACAGGTCTTTAAAAATGACATTGAGGTTCCACAAACAATTTTTTCTCAAAGCCAATCGTTTGGAAGACAGACACTTCCAAATTTGTAAAATGGCGACCGGCCTCGCGGTCGCTTGCCTTCGGTATTGCCAACAATGACCAGCTTTTCAAGGCTGCTATCTCCTCTTTGCATTATGTGGCCGAAATAAGACAAAATACGCTGTAGGCAAACTGTTGACAATCGAGTCTTGATATCGAGTTGGTAAAGGATAGACACATTTGTGCGTTTGGCCGTCCATGGAATTCGGAGAATCCGCCTAAAACACCACATTTCGAATGCGTCTATCCTCTGTCTTACTCTTGTTTGGATTGTCCATGTCTTAACTTGTGGGGAAAAATGCTCCTTCCGAGAAGCCTGTGCCTGAAAAGGAACCGATCCAGGCTGATGATGGTTTCCTGACGGTGTTGAGGAGGAAGCGCCGTCAGCGAACCATCAAGAACCGCTGCGGCACGGCTCCATCGGAGCCCAATGTGCATATTCGTGCCGCAAAGCCGAACACTCCTTTGTACCTCTCCCGTCTACATTACACCACTACGACGGAGGACATCGTGGAGTACGTGCGCCAGAAGATCAAGTACGTGGCGAGAGTGCAGCTGCTCGAGTCGCGCCGCAACGTCAACTTTAAGGCGTTTGTGGTGCGAGTACCGACATGCTACCTGCACCTCGTCTTGGAAGAGGACTTTTGGCCGCAGGGGGTGGTGTTTCGACGCTTCCGCGGGCAAGTGCCACATGATCGCACAGTGACGTAGTGCAACTGTAGTGATACTAATATAGTTTTAAGGTTTTGTTTACTAACACAAGCTGTCAATTATATCGTATGTATGTTAGTCTGTAAGGTATTTATCTATGGGCCAAAGTAGCCTGAAAATAAATAAATATTATTATTATTAACTCTATGGAGGAAAATCAGGAAAACTAGTGCTCTGACCAAACGGGCCTTCGTTTTAAAACTTATACCACGTTTTTCCCAGATGTTCCGGGGGCGTAATATAGCATCTTTAGCCATGGCTATCCGCCGTTTTATTTCTGTGACGCAGCTACCTTCATTAATTATATTGGAGCCCAGTTAATCGAAGCTGTCCACAGTATAGATGCCTTAGATGTTATAGGCGCCCGATAGCTTTCCCGCACGATCTACCACCATAAGCTTGGTTTTCTGCCTATTTATTGCAAACCCTACTTTGCCACTTTCCACTTCCAATCTGTGCCGTATCTCTTTCATGTTGCCAAATGTTGTAGCAAGGAGAACGGTGTCATCAGTGTACCTCAGATTGGAAATCCACTTTCCACCAACAGTAAACCCCTTGTCCCAGCCCTAAAGAGTCTTGAATGATATTACTCTTCATACATATTGAAGAGCAGAAGTGAGAGGATGCATCCCTGCCTAACGCATTTGAACAGTCGGTGTCTATTTTGACGAAAGAGCGGTTGTTGATGTGTAGGTAGAGGCATCGGACTATGTCAATAAGATGTTGAGGCGTTCCCATGTCTTTAAGAACCCCCCACAGCTTGCCCCACTCCACGCAATCAAATGCTTTGGTATAATCTATGAAACATATCAATACAGGGCTGTTAAATTCCCGGCTTTTCTCTATAATTTGGCGAACGTTCAGGATTTGTTCCCGCGTGTCTTTGCCTTTAACAAAACCTGCTTGCTCTTCTGGAATTTGTGGCTCCAGAAAGTGTATTAGCCTGTTGTTTATGATGTACAGGAGTATTGATGGTGCGTGGAGTAAGTGCCAAACACTTAATATAATTTTTAGAATCTTGTAGGCAACTTGTAAAGAGTGGGTTTAATAGAAAATATCCAATCCCCAAAACCCAGTTAGTAAGTAATCATTTTTAATGACTTCGTTATCGATACATATTCGAAGGAAGGAAGGGATACATTTTGTAGGACAAATATTTTTTCAAATAATTTAGATAAATATCATCAGATTTAACAAAAAAAACCCAGCTGATGATTCTCAAAAGTGTTTGTACTTAACACTTTTGAGAATCATCAAACCAACATATTTTATCCCTGCTACCGAGACCTGCTACCACAATCGAGAATTCGAGAGTTTCGTGCAGGAAATTGTTGGGCGTCTCGCCGTCTCATCAAAATTAGCTTGATAGTAATCAAGTGCAAAAATAGACCGCGGATCCTGGACTATTTGTTTCTTACTTGGTAGTATGGCGCTAGGATATCGGAAAAATTGTGGGCGTGTCCAAAAATACTGAAACATCAGAAGTCAATAGCTATTGTCATCGTCTTAAGGCGGAAATTCGTAATTACATCACTAGTACACCAGCTGTCATAAATTTCTTATTATGAACGAACCAGCTCGGTTGCCGTCGAACCGAAGTCAAGCGGAGCAATCCGAAGTGAAGTGATAATGAAGAACTAATAATGACATGTGATTGGAAAGTTCTCCTCCGTTCCGCTTCAGTGAAAACCAGGCCTTACACCATGACACTAATAACAGGGCTTGAAGAGAATAACAGGTTGGCAACCTGGCTGTGTATTGACGTTAGAGGCTGAACGACTTTGTGCCTTGTGCGTGTTTTGATAGAAATGTAAGTTGTCTTTAATCGACACTGAAGAGGTTGGGGGAATGCGGTTTTAATGAGTCATAGAGCAAATGTTATGTTACGTGGTTTTACCTTGGAGTGTCTTGGTCATGGTTAAGGTCCTTGATTTGTTCTTGAGGTAATCTTTAAAATTACTGATTGGACTTCGACCATAAAGCGAGCTAATTGGCGGACCAAATCTCTACTTAAATAATTAAATTGTACAGTATTATCGATTTTGAGGTGTCCGAGTCAGGAGCTGCGTCTAAGATATCTGCCGATTTGACTGAATTATCTTTCGTGTTTATGGTGCATTTGATAACTTGATAACTCAACTCTCCATAGTTCGATAGCATTTTAGCCCGCTCTGGGCGGAGCTGAAGGGAGTGTCAGACTGACTAAAAACTACCCATGTTCGTTATTAGCCCTTTGTGTCCGGGGCTCCGGGCCATGATATCTTTTTCGAACAACCCGCAGCCCCCTGCCCCGGATAGTTCAATAGCTCCATCACAATAAATCGAAAAGGTCGTTCGTGTGCAATTTAAAGTGGGTTCGAATTCCAAGTCGGGCAAAGTCTGATTGAATTCTTCCACTAGGAGTTTCTCAGTAGCCGGAATCTGAATTTGTGCCCGGTTGATGGCAATAGGATCGCCCCCATTACGAGGTACTTGAAACATAACTGATAAAATGTGGATGTAATGTCTATTCTGGCTAACCTTTCGGGTATTACCGGCGTAATGTTGTGATTATGAACAACTATTTGCATAGTAAGATCTCCTTGATCCCACGCTAGACAACTTTTCTCTGTATAGTGTACTCGAACAATGTTTTTTACGACAAACGTAAACTAACCTAATTTCATGCGATTACGGTTCATCTTCACCTTTTACACTGTCACTTACGATTTTATTTGCTGTCATTCCTTTTAACTTTACGCCGACACTCAAAAGGATAGCCACATAACTGTTCCTATATTACCCCAGGCTGATAAAATTTTCGTTTTTCATTATAATTTTTTGTGTACTTATGTTTAAAAAAAAGTGAATCAAACATAGTCATCGACTTCCGAAGCAAAAATTATTTGGTTTTTTGTGGTTTTTTGGAAATCGGTAGTAAAAGCTTTCTCTATGTGGTCTTCTTAATCTAGATTAGACTCGGAATATGTTGAGTTTGTTTGGTTGGGTCAATGTCCTCAAACAAACGCATGATAATAAATGTATGTTGTTGTCTTATGGTGAATGCTGCGTAATACCTATAACAGGCACATATACCAGCACTTCTGTTAATCATCATCATCAGCCTATTATAATGTTCCCACTGCGGATGGGCTATATTCTACCACGCGGGCCCAGTGCGCGTTGGCAGATGTCACAAGTCGTCGAATTTTTTGGTTCTAAGACATGCCGGTTTCTTGACGATGTTTTCCTTCACCGTTTTCTTCTGTTATTGCTTCATATTAATTCTTAGCATGTACTCATGCACTGATGTTGGTGTACCAAATCAAATAAATGCGCACATGGCCCGGAATTTTCAATAACCGACACATCCTGTGTCTCGTAATCTCCTTAGGTCGTTATTTTATTTATTAAATCAGTGAAAAAAAAAACTGGTTTCGACATTTGTTTTATAATTGTCTATCTAAGTATGACGGTAGTAATGTTCCGAAGGCTTACTTATGTCCTTGAGATATTTTTAGCTGGCTTTTGACCTTACGCCCACCATGTTTTTGCAAGGCATACATTTTAATTAGGGCTAGGAGCAGTAAAGATTCTGGGCGAGACATTTGGTTAATTTCCTCGTTATTTCATTAAGATTTGCTTACTAAATAACTAGCCTGTTTTGTCCCACAGCTGGGCAACTGACTTTTTCCCCGTTTCCTATTGTCATTGGGTTAGAAAATATATTTCTGTAATTACTGATAGACTGATTTGGGGAGAAGACCGGGAGTGTGATTTTTTCCCAACCTCCATTGATAAAAAAAAGAATAGAACCTTTTCTATTCCTTTTTACAAAGAATCATGGAATCCTTATGGTATTTACTCATGCGTCCTACAACGGTGTTTGATACATAATCAATAATAATAATAATCTATACTAATATTATAAAGCTGAAGAGTTTGTTTGTTTGTTTGTTTGATTGTTTGTTTGTTTGTTTGAACGCGGTGAACTCGGGAACTGCTGGTTGGAATTGAAAAATTCTTTTTGTGTTGGATAGTCCATTTATCGAGGAAGGCTATAGGCTATATAACATCACGCTACGGCTAATAGGAGCGGAGCATAAATGAAAAATGTTACAAAAACGGGAAAAGGTATTTCCTTTTTGAGAGCTTCCGCTGCGTGCGCTGCGAAAACGGTTTAAGTTACGCAAATATTATGTATAAAGGAATTGTTCCTCTTTAAAAGTTCTAAAAAAAAGTCCGCGACAGCATATATCTATCTTTGAAGATTGACTCACTGTAACCTTTTTTTACTGTTAAACTGTTAGGTTAAAAATAATTATTTTTTGCGAAGCTTATTTTACCCATAAGGTATTAAATATTAATCTATATCTAAATAAATGTGTTTGTTAGAACGGAAATTTAATATAGAATATTTGTGCCCTTTACTCTATACAGTTTTAACAAATATCTTAGAAGATATCGCAATGTAAAAATATCCGCGCGGCAAAATAATTCGCGCGTCGCAATGTGGGTACGGGGGATTCTGGCTGGCCTCCGGGAAATTCAAATTTACTGCATCATAATGTTTACAAGTACAGAGTGTTAAGATACCTATAGTGATTCACACTTTAATATAATCTAAGCTAATCTAAACTATCTAAACTATTATAATAAAACTTAATTTATGTCGGATAGTCGATATATCGAGAAAAGTTATAAGCTATATTTATGTGCCGCAAACGAAGTTGCGTGGGTCAGCTAGTAATAATATAATTTTTATTTCGAACAACCAGGGCCCCGAGTCTGCTATTCAATAGTGTCAGAATGGTCGATCATTGATCTCATAATGGTTGATTTACGACAAGCCAAAAAGTACCTTAAGTCGACAGGCATAAGGTACTTTTTGGCTTGTCATCAATCAACCATTATGAGATCAATGATCGACCATTCTGACACTATTGAATAGCAGACTCGGGGCCCAGGTCCATATGGGTTAGTAAACAATACACTTACAGACTATGTTAGTGGTAATACATTTGATGAGCAAGATACAATTGAAAAATCCTTCTACAATACCAATAATAAATTATTAAAATCATTTTTATCAATGCTCGTGGACATTTTTTTAATAATTTTCCTCATTTCGACGAAGTCTCTGGCGAGATTTGGCCGTTATCGCAGTGATTATGCGAAAGAAATTGATATCCAATAATTTTTGCGATTGTTTTTTGGCTGACTCTACTATCTACTGAATCAATCAATCTGAATTCTCTTGCCCTTATCCCAATTCATCTTCTTCTTACTATATGTATAAACTTTTCTATTAGTGGTCATCTCATCAGATACCTGCTTTCTTGAATCTTATGTAGGTACTGAATTTGTTCGAAGTCACAGACTTCGATTTTTATTATTTATGCTCCTTTGGAGAATAAAGGTATCTCGTAAAGATTTTTATTTTTCGGGATGAGCACCGATCAGAAAATGTAAAGTTTATTTGCCTAATAAATACTATTCCTGTCTCTGGTGATGAGCCAAGCTCAACTCTGTTATGTGGTGTGATTTTTTAACCAACTTCAAAAAGGAGCATTTTATTTCTAAACACACAGATGTGTAATACACACCTATTTGTCATTAGAAGAGAGCTACTGCACAGCCTTTGTTCCGAATGAAACCAGCAGGAAACCAGTTGTTAGGTGCCTTCAGACCTGCACGCGAAGTGACAGTAAAGTTTACCCAATGTTGACGAAATAACCTAAAGCACTCGCCATTTACATCGCCAACTGCTGAATCCCATTTAAGTTGGGCAGCCTTTTGAGCCACGTCAACGATTTGCGTTTTGCATTACACCTTATTATTTTGGGGGCTAATTAAGTGTGCATATGTCAAATGTTCCCATACTAATGTGTGTATAATTTTGTTCCAGCTGCTTGTATATAGAGGCTGTAAATATAACGTATATAGTTTAAAGATGAGTTTGGGTGCGCGCGCCACCAAGGGTGGTGCGAAGGGAGGCGCCAAGGACGGCAAGCATGCGCAGGAGACTCGGAAGACCACAGACAAAACCCAGAGCAAGGAGAAGGTTAAACCACAGGTGAGGGACTTTTTTATTTTGGTTAATAGTAGAACCAACACACACCCATCCCTCTCTTAGAGAGGAGGCCTGGGTCCCTGCAGTGGGAACATTATAGGCTGATGATGATGATGCATAGAAGAAGTACACTCCCAAGACAGGCATCGCCGTTGTTACCAATCAGTCGGCGAAGTAAAAATGGGGCTGGGCGGGTCACATTTCCAGGATGTTTCAGGATAGATGGGCGAGAATCGTCACACAGTGGTTGCCTGAAGACGGTTGTTCTTACCATCATCGACGGACGCCCCATTTCTGACTGATTGGCCACAAAAGTCAAAACACCGGGAGAGTTGGAAAGGAATGGAGGAGACCTTTGCTCAGCTATATAAGTCCTATAGGACACAATAGGCTTGGAGTACTTGTCAAAGAGGGGCAAGTCGGGCACTTGACTTTACATACCTGCACCCGAACACCCGCTACGCGAATCGAATGGCTATGGACGTATTTCATAGGACGCGAGTGCGCTTATCGCGGACATCCGTAATATAACCGCCATGTCTAAAAAATCCTCTAAATTCTCGGAAGGAAATAAGACATAACATCCACGCGAAATGCTGGTTGACTGAATGTTCTCAAGATGCACGCAAACCGTGCTGTTCTTCGTGTGCAGGTGTGAATAGGTCTTTACACTTGAAGTTTGACAGTTGCATTGGGATGAATGCTTAGCCAAAGTAATGTTAAATCACGTTTAGGAAGTAACCACCCACACTTTCCGACCCGAAATCTATGTATTTGTCGCTTTTATGGGTACTAGTGTCACAGAATGTACACACCAAAGCCTATGCGACTCGCGGTATGCTCTCAGTTGTCCGGCGACACTCAAGTTTGAATCTAAAGAAAGTAGCACATCTCGTCCCGGCGACAAAGATTTTTGATTTGGAATTATTTTTGTTTGAGACTTCAAGAGGGGCTCGAACAAAATAACTTAGCCTATGTTGGTACTTAGGTGAGCTCCTGGCTCATTAATAACAGCCGCACGGGTACATTTTCAAGGCGAAGCTGTGCTTACCGAGGTTGGTTGGTGGATGGGTGACCATCATTACAAACCGAGTTTTTTCTGTGCCTCAGAAAGCACTAAGCCGTCAGTCCCGGCTGTCAATTGCAAATCATTGACAGTGGTTAGTGGTTACAAGTTAGTCTTACGACTTACGAGTAATCAGAGGCCGAAAGTCAGCCATCAAGTTTTACCATGGGGTCGTCGGTATTTCGCAGTTACTGGTTTGTGGAGGCCCATATAGGCAGTCGCTCCAAATAAAATACTGGTATTCAGCTGCATCCGGTTAGACTGGAAGCCGACTTCAACATAGCGAGGGAAAAGGCTAGATTATGAATGCAATAGGGCAGTACGGCAATGAAATGAAGCCGCCAATTAGCCGGCTTTTGCACAAAAAGCATAAACAATAAAATTCCAAAATAATGTCGTATCAATATCGCTTGCAGATAAGTCGTAGCGATCCTAGATACGACAATAACACCGGCCGACCTTGACGCTCGACCTCCGGCGTGTCATTGACATTGTGACGTAATGACGTGCCGAATTTTACGATTCGACAACGCGGCCCGCGTGGCTCTTTCTAACTTGTCTTTGTAAGGTTTTGAATGGCGAATATTAGTGAAAAATTATGTTTTTAGTAGAATTTTGCAATTTTAAAGTCGATATTGAAGCCTCTTTCAGTACTTTCTTCGTAAACTGGATCTTAACGCACTAACTACTAGTGTCAAAATGGAGTGTATTTCACACTATTTTGGTTTTGTTCTAGTAATTTATTTCCACAAAACTCACTTATCGCAGTACTTATTAGGTTCAGAATGGAGTGTATTTCACACTGTTCACGCTCGGTAGTTTTTGGGGGAGTTAGAATAGAATAGAATAGAATCATTTATTTGCCAATAATGTAGGTATACAGATATGATGGTATTTTGGTAAGTGTCCCGATACATTTTGCCTTACGGCATGCAAAAATTATTTAACATAAAAACATATTATACTAAACAAACAAGAAATTTAAACAAACATAGAAAGCGTTCCATTCTTTTAGTGACATTCATTAGTTAATATATAATTATTAGGCAGGATTAAAAATAATTAAAATAAAATCAAAACATTAAACTACAAATTTCAACAAGCTAATCCTATATCAACCGATTATTGTAGAAACAAAAAACATATAAATGTCAAAAAGTTAAATTAAAAAATAAAAACACAATAAAAAGAAAACCTCGATTAAGACCCACACTACAATGTCAACAAATTAAGTTTTAAAATGTCCATAAGAAATTCAATTACAAAATATGTTAACTAATTGAGAAATAAAACAAATTGTCAATAAAATGAAAAAAAAAAACGAATAAATTCAAATGTCAGATCAAATTGAGAATAGAAAACAAAATGTCAATAAAATACAAAAAATAATAATAATAATAATTCCAAATGTCAATAAGTTAATTTTAAGTATAATTTAAAAACAAAAATCTCAATAACAAGCTAACAATGTCAACAAATTAGGTTTAACAATTACAGAAATTTCTATTGTAAATGTCAACAAATTAGGTCTATTATAGCAGTATAAACATCGTTATCCGAAAGTGTCATTAATGAAGTCTTTAATTGTGTAGTAACACTTGTCTAGTAGCAGTCTTGTCAACTTTTTTTTAAAAACGTTGGTGGGTAAATCTTTTAAATGTAGTGGTAGTTTATTATATATTATGGGACCCATGATTAAAATATTGTTTTTTAGTAAAGACGTTTGGTAACCACCTGTGTAAAGTTGGTTTTTATATTGTGACCTTAGTGGTCCTGAGCGTTGACGTTTATCCGCTACTGACGTAAACAGGTGCTTGTTCGTTTTGACAAACATGGCAACTTCCAGAACATACAACGAAGGCATTGTCAGAATCTTTAGCGATTTAAAAACAGGTTGACAGCTTTCTGTCGTTTTGAGACCTGTCATTGATCGCATACAGCGTTTTTGGGCTCTAAATATCCTTTCCCTTTCACTGCAGTTTCCCCAAAATATGACACCGAATCTTAGTGTGGAAGCCACTAGACCGTGATATGCTGTCACTAATGTATTCAAATTAACTTTTTTTGATAAGCTATAGAGTGCATATGCCGTTGTACTTAATTTATTGCATACGTATTCAGCATGATGCTTCCATGTCAGTTTATTATCTATGTGAACTCCTAAGAATTTTGTTACTGTAGTAGTATCAACGTTTTGGTCGTTATATTTAATAATCATATTATCAGGCTCTAGCCGTTGATAGAAGTGCATGACTTGTGTTTTTTTGAGATTTATTACTAAATTATTCCTGTTAAGCCAATCAATTATAGTTTTAAGGGTATTATTTATATCTTTTTCGTACTTCGTTTTATCTGTGCATTCAATTAAAGCTGTGCTGTCATCTGCAAATAATGTCATTGGATGATGAATTTGACTCGGTAGATCGTTAATGTACAGCAGGAATAACAATGGCCCAAGTACACTACCTTGCGGAACCCCAAACTTAGTTATCCTACCAGAGGATAAATATTTGAGTTCACGCTTAGTTTTAGTGCATATTCTTGATATTTCTGTGTACTGTTTTCGATCAGTGAGGTAAGACTTTATCAGGTTTAGTACGTTGCCTCTTATGCCATAATCTTCAAGTTTATTCAACAAGGTGTCATGTTCTACAAAATCGAACGCCTTTGTCATGTCAGTGAAAATTGCACATACAGGGTTTTTTTTATCCACATTATTCATGATTACTTTTAAAAGATCAAATATTGCCATGTTAATATTTTTATTTTTTCGAAAGCCCTTTTGCTCTTCGCATAGAATATTATTCTTGATTACGAATGAGTAAATAGATTCATATAGAATTTTTTCGAAAATCTTTGAAAATACTGAAATCAAAGCAATTGGTCTGTAGTTTTAGTTTGACATATCTTCCTTATTGTTTCTTTTATGTAATGGTTTTATGACCACAGTTTTCAACTGATCTGGAAATATGCCTGAGCTTATACATTCATTTATTATATGACTCAACGGTTTAGCTATAATATCAGAAACATATTTTACTGCCGCGGTAGAAACTTCGTCGTAACCAAAACTTTTTTTATTTTTCAAATGTTTTATTACGCGTATAATATCTTGAGGAACTACTGGGGGCATGAAAAGCGAATTCCTAATATTAGTATTGCTACTTGTTTTACCCAAACGCTTCCTAGTCTGCACCTGATCAACGAAGAAATTGTTAAATGACTCCGCAATTTTCTGAGGGTTTTTCACTGGCTCATTATCTTTATTTATTTGTAAAATAGGTTCTTTTAATCGATTGTGATCATTAATTATCTGCCAAGACACCTTCGATTTATTTTGAGAACAATTAATAAGGTAATTATTCTGAGCTTTTTGAGTGAGATTTATTATTTGTTTTAGTTTCCGGGAATAATTTTTAAATGTATTTTTACTTTCACTGGAAGGTGCTTTTCTATATTTCCAAAGTAGGTTTCTTTGTTTCCTGCTAGAAATCCTTATTCCACGCGAAATCCATTTTACTTTTTTTTCAGATTTTATATTAATTAATTGTTTTGGAAAGCACAAATCATAAAATAAACGAAATATGTCAATAAACTTATCGTATGCCTCATTAGGGTTGTCTGTTTCGAATACTTCGGAAAAAGACAGACATTGAAGGTGTTTTTTAAATAAATCTAAATTTTCTTTACTTAGGTTACGTTTGTGAATATGCCAAGACTTTAGTATGCATGTTTTGTTCACCTGTATTTTTAAAATCTGAGCGGAGTGGTCAGATAATGCAAAATCTATTACTTCACTCACACATTTTTGTCTCGAATTATGAGCAAAATTATCTAGACAAGTGCCACTTTTAGGTCTAGTCGGTTCCCTGAATTCTAATTTAAGATTATAGGTAAGTAATAAATTTTCAAAGTCCAATACTACGTTATTTCTCTTTAGTGTGTTAATGTTAAAGTCCCCGCACAGAACAATTTTTTTACTGGACTTGGTACACAATTGCTTTAGTAAGATATTCAAATTATCCATAAAAGAATTTATACATGTCATATTCGGAGGTCTATAAATGCATACAACAATTAATCCCTGTTGAGATAATTCTATTGCACAATATTCAAATACACCTGTGATAGACTTATTAGGGAGTTCCTTATATTCGTATCTATTTCTGATAAGGATACACGCTCCCCCACGCTTCTGATGGGATCTTGAATAACACGCTGCAAGCTTGAAATTAGGAACTTTAATTAACGATTCCTGTCCGGACGTTACAAAGTGTTCAGTAATACACAATACATCGATGTCAATGTTTTTTTCAGTGCTTAACTGTTGGATATGCAGTGTCAACATATCAGATTTATTCAGGAGTCCTGCGATGTTTTGGTGCATAATGTTCAAATGTTTATAATAGAAAAAACTGATCACTCTTTGACTTAATTTTCTCCTGCTCAATCGGAATCTCAGTAGTACTAGTCTTGGCAGGGTAATTGTTATTATGAGTCACGATCTTTGTCATTGGCGAACCTTCTCGAGGAAAGATTAATCTGTAGTCATACCTTATCCTGTTCATAATCTGGTTAAATATGTTTCTCCATCCGTATTTATTTACTTTCCCAGTATTGTAGGAAAACATTTCGTGCGATAGAGTAGCATTGCTATCGAAAAAATATGCGTATTCATTATTTTTTATGTCTGACAAAAGGAGGTTATTGAATAACTCCACTTTAAAATTATGTATTAATGCACCTTTTACGTAAATCGGAGTGCAGATAACAATATTAGTGTGGGTTACATTTTTCAGCGAGCAGTTTAAGTTGTGAAGTATATTTACATAATCACCATTTTGTAGATCATTTTCTCCGATGAAGAGTAGGCAGTAGTCATTCATTGAGTAGTCTTTTAATTTGTGTTCAATGGTCTCTAAGAAATCTGTTGACGTGATGTTAGGTACTAAATAATGACAATACTGAAAGTGACGAGAGAATACTTCTTCGATTAAAGGTAATGTCCCTCGTGTGCAATTGCTGCTGATAATGGATAGTCTATTTTTAAGTGTTGCGCCTGCCAAGTTTTTATATGCAAAATTACTCACTTGCGCCGCAGTTTCACAATTATGCAGGTTCATAGATTCACAGGAGTTAATACGCTCTGTTAGTAATGCGATCTCCTGTTCTGCAATCTGTAATTTCTTTTGAATTACTAATAATTCCTGTTCCAGGCGAAGTATATATTCACTGGTCTCTACTTTCAATGAGGGCGATGATGGTAAGGAACTCAAATTGTGTTGCTGTAGCAGGGATTGCTTCTTTTTCTTTGTAATTGAACCTGGATTTCGAAAAATGGCAGAAGATTGGCACAGGGACTTTAAGGTGTTGATTTCCGTTGATAATTTGTTTATCTGTTTATGTAGATCGGCGTTTTCTAACAATACATTTTCTAATTCATTCTCCGTACTTTCCAGTTTCAGGGTGAGTTGAGCAATTGTATCCCTCATATCTGAGGTAGTTATCAAATCATTTGTAGTAGTTCGGTCAACACTCCTAGATAATTTATTGGGAGTTAGTTATATAGGACTCATCAGATGATTCACTGTCAGTGTTAATGTGGGAGTCAGATAACATTGTGCTATTTGACTGTATTGGCTGTAATGCACCACGCGGGCCCAGTCCAAGCTGGTATATGCCACATGCCTTTAAATGTTTAGTTCTAGAACAAGCCGGTTTTCTTACAACGTTTTACTTCACTGTTTTGAGAGAATGGGTGATGAAATAATTTATACAAAGTAATACGCGTGCCTGGGTTCGAAACCACGACTTACAAAAATGAATGAGATTGAACTGATTCATAGTAAAATCACTTTCATTTAGAAGCTCATTAACGATTCAAACAAAGAAATATAGACGACTTGAAGTATAAATGATTCTCTAAGAGTTGGTTTTTGAAAGGTGCCCCACAGCATCATTCAAAAACATAATCAGAAAAAAGTTTTTTTTTGATACATGGAATGATCTGTTAGAAAGATAAAACGGCAAAATCAATATTTATTTACAAATTGTTTGTTATGATTTTTATAATGATTGTTCGGGTGTGTTATGTTATTCGATTTGCGAAATAATTGGAACATGATACTGTTAGCTACCGGTGGGTGCTGTTAAAACAGGGTTCGGGTAGGCTGTCTTATACTGAGTATTTATACGAATTCTCCCGGAAATAAGGGTTGAATTATAATGAAAATAGCACCCTATGACGTCTGCGTTATTAGTAGGTGGTCGCTACTTGATTTTTTTTTTGTGAAAGGCTGGTAAATTTAGGAGGATAGCGTCTACTGAATTGAACCTCTGCACAGAAACTTAAAACTATAGTTGTGCCATCAAGTTCTAATGGAAAGCGTCTGGCATCATTTGAGATTAGGTAGTGAAAGTCCTATGCGACTACATGCACTTCCTGAGGTTCAAACCACGGCTTAAGGCGTCTTTGGGGGAAGACAGCAAGGGTCCGCCTGAATCGGTTGAGGTTGTTGCCACTCAGGCTTCATACCATGTATACTGTAGTGGACATAGGAGTTTGGTAGGTTGTTAGGATGCTAACAATCATAGGTGAGACGAGACGAGAGGTGCAATTTGGATTGACCGATTTTTAGGGTTTCGTACCCAAAGCCATCACGATCATCAAATCGTATCATCAATCATTGTATTATTTTTCCCCATACAAGAACCGTGTTTTATCGGAACTCTTCTCGGGCGAGTCCACCACGCCGCTTAGTTCGTGCCTTTTCAGTGGTACCACAGCCAAAGTGTTCTTACTAAATATAATTCTACTGTTGTAATATGTTAAAACTAATCAATTTGTTTGTTGGCAGGCTACTACAGAACAGCTCCGGATGGCACACATGATCGATCGTAAAAGCGAAGACGCGTCAGACGTTCGAAGAATGGTGAGTTTATCATACTACATAACATCATACCTGTAATCCTCAAAGGGTTAGGGCAGAGGTGTAGGGGGTGACCCTATTGCCATCAACCGGGCGTCCAGACTCCGTGGCTGCTACTGAGAAAATTCTGACGACGTATAACTGGTCCAAATCAGTTCATCTTTTAGGAGTGACGAGGTCACAATGGAACGTACATACATCGCGAAAAACATAACCCCTCCTGCGTCAGTCGGGTAAAGAAGCTTATGTAAACACTTTATAAAAGTTCTATTCATACTTTTAAAAACAAAAAAGTTATTGCATATTATTATAACAGTCCTTCGTAGGTAAAGCACAAAGGCAAGCCTTAGTAAAAGTTTGAGCAAGAAAATTCAGAGTTGCATTTTTAGGTTTTCCTATACAAAACGCTGGAAATGTCGCGGTCTTTGGATAAGGATAAAAGGGCTGTTGTTATTACGTAGACTTGATTGTATGTCGGTTTATAATTTCAACGCTCATAAAGAGACTAGCACTTTGCCCACGGCTTCGCCCGCGTGGATGTCGGTTCAACTACAAAACTGACGATTTTCCATACAAACTTTCATCCCCCTTTTCACCCCCTTAAAGGTTAAATTTCCAAAAACCCCTTCTTAGTGCTCCCCTACATTTTAATAGGAAGCCGTGTGCAAAATTTCACATTCCTAGCCCCAGTAGTTTCGGCTGTACGTTGATATGTCACCCAGTCAGTTCTCCTTTTATATATATAGATTAAAAATAATCTTTTAGGACCTTTGGGAAGATATCTTGATCTAACACAGACCCTATCAGCCAGGTTGTGGTGGACTTTAGAAGGAGCTATCATAATTGAATGCGGATACAAAATTTCGTGTCAGAGATGTTCCCTCATCTGGACCCGATCAGGGTCTAGAATCAGGTGATACTTATCATATAAATGTAATTTCATAAGAGGAAATTGTGCTTATTAAGCTTGCAAGATTTGACCTCAACTAACACATAGGAGTATAAAAGCTTTTTAAACAGAGCAACGCCTAGTGTTAGTCACGAACATTATTGTTGACACCTAACTGACTTTTAATAAGGCTATAAGCTCAATTAACTCCTGAAATTTTTCATTGATTTGCCTCTTCTTTGTAGGGTACGCAGGTACAACTATCAACTATACTGCGTAGTGCGTACTGATATTTTCATACATAAAATCACGCATTTTTCCTATGGGAGTAGGCAGAAATCACAGAATGCCCCCTGCTACGATCCTTACATACTTCTTTTTGACTCGTCAAACTCAAACTCAACCTCTGATTATATTTAACGCATGCTGGTTGCGAGTACGACTTTCGTCGCCATTAATCAGTCTAAGTATGTCTTTAAAAACATAAATAATAATAATAGACCTCCTGACCGTTTTTCGGCCACGGCGGCCAATCTCAGCGGAGATTAGCCATCTGCGCGGGAGATATTATAGTGCTCAAGTGTATGCGCAGGCACAAGTGCACTCTCTTTAAAAACATACATACAGGTCAAACACATAACCTTCCTTTGGGCTTCGCCACAGTCAGGTAAAAAGTTACTCAACCTCGGAAGAAAGATCCCTAAAAAAGTAAAACGTGATAGTTATCAGTACTCCATACAAGCATATCGTGGTTTCACACACAACAATTATTATAGATTTGATATGCGTTTTCCAAGCTCTGGGCGTGGGAAAGTGTGTGTAACGGCGTCGTCAGTTGCCGACGTAACTGTTCATAGGTTGATGTAGTGCGGGTTGTTATTGTGTTGAGTTAGCTAAGGGTTTAGTTATTGACATTATGATAATATTGTGATAATGGAGATAGCATCTTTATGGGAATTCCCTGAACGAACCTAAGTGGATGTACCTAACTAAACTCGTAAAATGTAAGCTCTTTTTAATGACCTATATTGTGTCCCACTGCTGAGTAAAGGCCTCCCCCTTTTCCCTCCAAACCTTTGTTCTGTGCACTTTCTGGCCACGCATGCCCCACCAACATGATCACCACCACACTACTTTCGTGGTCGACGTCTGCCCTCAGGCGTCCAGTGAGTGGCGATCCTTGTTCAACTCTCCGGGTGCATCCCTGCGACGTAGCCCACCCAGTCCCACTTTAGCTTGGCTGTTTTAACTGCAACATTAGCTTTTTGAGAAGAAAAACATAGAAAGTATTTTAGAGTCACACAGGTCGATAATTACTGGAACTTTGTTTGTAATACAAACAAAAATATAAATAAATTGGTCCAACCAGCATGGTGCAGCAACGTTCAAAATAAACGTCCATCCACATTCATAAACAAAATTTTCCTCACAACATTTTCCTTAATCCTTCAAGTCATATCTTTCCTTAATCGGTATCAGTTAATAGTCTTCCATATTGAAAAGCAACATTGTGTGAGGTAACAGCCAGAGGCAAATTGCAAGCACTCACCTATATTGCCGACTTCCGGCGCGCTCAGAAATCAACTCACTCACTGCAATGTACAGTCAATGTCCAGCATAACCCGACCCCCATTCTTACACCATATTTTCCTCTTTTCTTCTTTAAACGAGGGGTCATGTAATGCTGGGAACGGGCGTTACTAGACAGCTATGCAAGAAGCCTAGATATGGGTTACAATGTCGCTTATGTAATAGCAGTGTTTACATAGGTCGACAATGATACATAGCCACATACAAGTGTCGGAAATTCTGTAAGTCTTCAAACTTGTAAGCGGATAGCTATTTCCGAAGCTATGAGGAATAGCGAAAAAATCTCAAAACAGTCTCAAACCCAATTTCGAAAAGAAGTAATACTACGTCATTGGATTAAAATATATATAGGTGACCTGCAACACAGGTTTTTCCTAAAAACCTACATCAGGCACCAGTCTCTCAAAAAGTTGGAGTACAGCTTACCCATTTTTCTAAATTCTATCATGATCCGTCTAGGATAAAAAGACACCATTCGAAATTGTCGCTAATTAAGGCCAAATTCTGGGAAGTAAGTGTCACATCACATGCCGTGGTCATATGCTACCAGGGTTGTTTATACATCAATCAAAATATACACTATAAAGATATAATAAGCGATCATTAGGGCATTGTGTGTGGTTTGGGGCCAGTTCATTAGACTCACCCCTATTACTTGGAACTAAACTAAATTGCGGGCATCCACTGGATGCGAGACGCACGGGACCGGTCAATGTGGCGACACTTAGGGGAGGCCTATGTCCAGCAGTGGACGTCTTTCGGCTGAAATGATGATGATGACGAAACTGGTAAAATGTGGGTGTAATAATAAGTACACCACTGTCATTTGTAGATCTTTGACAGTCGTGACTGGAAGTCAGTGGGTCTAAACGTCTGACAATAAGTCTTACCTAGTACAGTCGAACAAGCTAATAAGTATACAGGGTAGAGATCTTTACAATGCTATAACACTGAAAATAATTGATTGTATTTTGTTTTATCAAGTGTTTCACAGTATGCCACTGATGTCTAACGCTGTACCGTTTGACATCAGTCTCTAAATGTATCTGTATAATATTAAAAGTAAATACAAGTTAGCTGGCGGTATACTTATTAGCTTGTTCGACTGTACTAACTGAGTTGTAGAAGTCAGAAAGGTAGTCGCTCCATCTAAAACACTGACATTCAGCTGCATCCGGTTAGACTGGAAGCGATCCCCAACATAGTTGGTTAAAGGCAGGCTGATGATTCCTTCATTTTGTTCTTCTTTCGGTAGTTTTATTTCTGTTTTGGCATAATACATCGCTAAAACATGACAATATAAGGTGTATTGTGTTGTTCCAGGTGCTAGAGCTAATGGAGATGACGTGCCGCACCGAAGAAGAGGTTTGCTCGGCGCTGCACGACTCGGACAACGACATGGTTGCCGCCTGCAACCTGCTGCTCGAGGAGAGTCAGCGGATACAGGTACCACAAGACTCCAGATAATCTCTTCTTCTTAGCATCACCATCTTCAGGCTATGGCTTTAACGCGAGACACAGCCAGGCAGGCTAACCTTCCAATTGACTGTTGGTGAAGCTTGAAAAAAGCTGTAGCTCCTCAGACATCCCACTTCGGCTCCCTGCAGAAAAGCTCCTAGCAGGTCACCAACTGCCATGGCCCACCTGGAAGACTCTAAACCAACTATAAGCCAGGTGGGCCGCTGTAGGCACAACTTGTTCTTGTGAGGGTATTCCAATAAAACTGAGTATGACTGCGGAGACTTTTCACAACTCAGCTCCTGAACGACATGAAGAAGAAGATCTTCAGGCTATTTCAGCCCCTTAATAGCAGCAGAAATAGGCCTCTTCAATGAATGAGGACTATTGTTTTTGTAGCTCACCCAATGGTAACATTTAATCGCAAGGAGTCCGGCCAGTGTGTCTTCACCAAGTCAGGGACGTGACATCTACCAACATCTTACAGAATGGAGATCTGTGTGCCAACAGTGGAACCTTTATATGCTGATAATGAAATTACTGCGTCGTCATAATTCCTTCAGCGTTGCATGACTTATTTATTCTCCATATTTAAATACAAACTTTTATTTTTAGGGCGAGTGGCGAACCAGCGAAAAAAAGAAAAAGAAGCCACCAGCCCCCGCCGGCAATGGCGAACTGGACCCACCACGGGATCCGCGCAGTCGCTCTGGACCCAGACCACGTATGTATTATTAGGTTTTTGCCCGATTTTAGGTCGAAAATTGTCCTACGGGACAATGGATACTAGTAACTGGGTCTAACTGGGATAAGAAGTATCTAACAGATTTTGATCGTGAACTAGATTATGACATTAATTAGATTCTAACTAATGTCATATTCTAGTTCACGATCAAAATCTGTTTACAAGTTATTAAAATAAATGCTAACATGTGAAGAGATTACTTTCGCATCTATAATATTGCTGCTTCATACATTAAGTTTTTAGGTGGTGTTCTGTAGTTTTTGCTTATCTGCATTTGAAAAAGGTGTGAAGTTTATGTATTCTAGGCATTCTTTATCTATATTAGAGAAATGTTTCAAGTTGGCTAAACAATTCATCAGTATGAGGTGAGATTATGTTTATAATACAATTTGTGATTGTCAGTTTACGGATGTGATTTCAACATGACCGACCCATAGTCACACTAAACTACCACACCAGTGTGACTATGGTTAATTATATTTATCCGTAGTCACACTAGTATGACTATGGATAATTTAACCTGATCCGTAGTCACACTGGTGTGACTACGGCTGAACCGTAGTCACACCAGTATCGTAGCTTTTGGTCACGTCACTCATACATGCATCGCATGTACTCCATGACGCGCGCTCGCTTCGCTCGCTTAATAAATAACACTAATATCTTCTGTCCCCGAAGTGCCGGGCCTCCGCCGGCCTCCTTCGTCGGCCTACGGCCCGGTGCCCATGCCGCCCATAAAGGATACTGTCGCGAGACGGTGATTCATCCACTTAGCGGACGACTAGCAACAGCCTATAATTTTGGTTATCCATCCGGGTGTGACTACGGATCAGGTTAAATTATCCGTAGTCACACCAGTGTGACTACGGATAAATAAAATTAACCATAGTCGTCACACTGGTGTGGTAGTTTAGTGTGACTATGGGTCGGTCACTGATTTCAATCTTTCGTTGTTATCGTCTTCAATGCTGAGAAGTTCTTTTATCGTAGTACTAAACACATTTATGTTAAGTCACATCACTTGATGTGACTTAACATTGAACAACTTGATGGTTATTTTTTCTGTAATACCTTACCTTTTTTTTAGCGTCAGGTGGCATGTCCTTTTGGCATTATTAGTTTTATTGTTTCTGCATATTTTAAAAGGTGTTGTTAACTTGTTACATACGTAACATACATAAAGTCACGCCCTGTTTCCATGGGGATAGGCAGAAACCACATAACACCACTTGCTACGATCCTTACATACTCCTTTTACTTCGTCCACATTCATACATCTGGTCACACACGCACGCCGGTTACGAGTACTACGCACCTGTCCTTTCTGAAGAACGTCACCAATAAGATCAGTGTCTTTCTAGGGCTTCCCCTCACGGCGTTGCCACTCACATCTGCCTTGTAAGGTTTTGTTAATGCCTAAGAAACACATTTTTGTCTTTATTTGTTACTTAACCCCATGTTGTGTATCTGCAGGTCGCGGGTCGGGTGAGCGCGGCGAGCGCGGGGAGCGCGGCGAGCGAGGCGAGCGGGGAGAGCGGGGCGAGCGCGGGGAGGGAGGCTGGCGGGGGCGGGGCTCCACGCGGGGCCGGGGCGGGGCGCGGGGCGCGCGCGGGGCGGGCTCCCGGCGCCCCCGCCCCGACCGCGACCTGTCCGCTACCTGCTGGACCGACCATCCGCAGCCTGCTAGTGAGTACCCACCACTAACTAATTATGTTTCTCCTACATCTCCGCTATTCTTTTCTGTTTCATTTCGTTGCGAGTTCCAAGAAAGTTAAATCATTTCTACGTACTTCTCGGTCACATTAACTAGTCCAAAAACAACAACGCCAAGCGTCTAGTTAATGTGACCGACTAGTGTCTATTACTTACCTGCCTTATAGCACAGACTAGCAATACAACGTATGTTTTGACGGCTACATAGAAACAAAATAAAAGTAGTTGCTTTAGAGACTTCACTGACCGTGATGACGAGTGTTCCCGAGGATCTGGGTTCAATGATATTATAGAAAGATACGCCATGTTCATACTGAATGACGTTCAGATATTGTTGCGTTGTCATTTTATGGCTGAACGTCAACGTCAGACTACGACAGCGATAGATAATACGGAACATAATGAGATAGAAAGAGATAGCTAGTTTTAGTGTGTTGCGCTTGAAGTACACTAGAGTATCAAAGAGTCGATTTACCACAGAAGAGACATTGATTTTTTATGACTGTTACCAATGTACAGCTACTAAGTACTGCGAAGGAAAATTAATCTTTTTACAATTTAAATTATATTTTAGATGCTAGTGAATATTTGTATCAAATTTCTGAAAACAATATAATGATATTAATAATGAAATAAACGTGTAGGATTTTGAATAATTAATGATACTAATTATATTTCATCACACGCGCCTGTGACAATAGGTATATTTCGTATATTGGTCATGAATGACGTTTTAAATAAAACAACAAACAAAATTGAATTCTATTTATTATTAACTAGCGGACGTCCCGCGGTTTCACCCGCGGAGATCCCGTTCCCGTGGGAATACAGGGAGTAAAAGTAGCCTATGACACTCGGCAATAATGTGGCTTTCTATTGGTGAAAGAATTTTTAAAATCGGTTCAGTAGATCCCGAGATTAGCCCTTACAATTTAACAAATATACAAACACACAAACTTTACTTCTTTATAATATTAGTATAGATAGTATAGATATATTATGAAAACAAGGATTTTTGTATTACGATTGATGTCTTAAAACAAGGTTTTCCTATGGTTCATAATGTTATTAGTCCCAATAAAAACATAACCACTAAAAAATATTTTAATAAAAAAAGATATATAGGCAACCCAACCCGCCCCTCACCCCTGTCGCCACTAAGGCGCGGCCAACTAGTTCCGCGCGCACTATAGTTGACGTTGATTTCGTTCCGTAGTTAAGTAGGTATATAAATATACCTACATAATAATATATTTTAGGTTATAATTTATTATGATTAAAAACTTCTTTTTTTACCCGACTGCGGCGAATCCCAAAAGGAAGGTTATGTGTTTGACGTGTATGTAATGTATGTATGTATGTAAGTATGTATGTATGTAAGTATGTATGTATGTATGTCCGTTTCTTTGTTCCCTCATAACTCCTAAACGGATGAAGGGATTTGAATGAAATATACTTCGTTAGATTCGTCTTAATGGCGAGAGTGTTATAGGCTACATTAAAATTAAAAAACAAAAAAAAATGCGGATTTTGGGGGCCAAATCGCGGAGATAAAAAAAAAAATTTTTTCCAATACCATCGAGTAGGGTATCAAAATAAAGGGTTTTAAAAGGAGATTGCAAAAATATAAAACACATATGTTTAAAAGAAATTCAAAGTGAAAAATCCTATAAACAAACATAAAAGTTAAATAAATCATTATTAATACCCGCTATTACTAATCTCATTCTATATAATTTTAATCATAAAAATTGAAAGCGCAACGCTATATATTGTGCCTACCATTTCGCTTCTGTTTGATTAATCTATGACGCATGCTATTTGTCCCTGTCACACAGCAGATTGTCATCCTATTCTCTATCCTTTTCGAACCATCATGTCAATATTACGAAATTTATTTGAAATTGAGAAATAAATCGTGAAAAAAATACAAATATGATATATTTTCATTATACTTACGAATGGTATGAAATTCCAAAACTCTTATTTTTCTTGGCACCATAGTTTTTGCACTTTCTTAGTACACAACTTGGCATTTTTGTTACGCCGCGGACTCGGCTGGACTCGGCTTACTTCGCTCGCTGCTACAAGCCGACTAAATGAAACTGCGACATTTGTCTTAGTTTGTCCTCAACAATTTGTGCGTGCTAATGCCATATCTACCTCTTTTGTTATATAGAATATCATTGTCTGGGTTACTAAAGTGACTTACCTTTGGGCAATGAAGTAGCATGTGGGCTGCTGTCTCATCTTTATCCATGCAGGCTCGGCACAGTCTTCCTTTCTTTTCTTTCTAACATAGTTTTGTTTGTATTATACAGGCGGCAGCAACATCGTCGACACATTCCCCACAACAGAAGACTGGGACAACGAGGAGTGGTCCGGCTCACTCTCAGATACCAAGGTGATTATTAACAAGGTGAATGTTGGAACCTACGTCTGATATCACTAAGGAACGGATATTCGGATGCATTGTTAACAGGGTAAAATGGAAGCGGCTTCTCAAAATAACGATTATTTTTCCCGGGAGCGTAGAATTTCATACATTATACAGTGTGATAATTAATATTGATAATCTGTTCAAAACTAGGCAATAAATTTGTTGATAACATAACGCGTAAAGAAATATTATAACTTTTTATCGTATTTTGCTTCTGAATATTCGAATAGAACTAAATGGTATATGGAAGCAAAACAATAACCCGGAAACATAATTGTTGACCTTTGACGCGTGCGGCGTGCTCCATTCTAGTCGACAGTTCGTCACTCAAACTTCATGTAAATCCGAATATCTGAACCCTAGTTATCACCAGCGATCGAAATAGGTACAGTGTATTTTCCTAAACTTCTAGGTAGTAAGTGGCATGTTGATATATTCTTTTGAGCCAGCCTGCGATGCTGAATTTTAAACCTAAGGGTCCATTCACTCCCCGTCGGGGCTGCGGATATCGAAAAGTTACCGCGGCTCCGACACAAGGGCGAGGAAGAGGGAACATGGGTTGGTTTTTAGTCAGTAGAAGTCTGACACTCCCCTTCGCTCTGCCCAAGAGCGGGGGGGGGGGTTATTCGATGATTTTCCACCCACCAAAAAAAAAAAAGGGTCCATTCACTCAGATTTTTTTATCACATTTCAAACAGAGTTTTGAGTTTGCTCTCAAGATTTCTCAATAACAAAAGAAAAATCTTAATACAATAATTCAAAACTGAGCTGGTCTGTGTGAACGGACGCTAAAGCTGTTCTTATGATGCCCTCCTCACTTCCTCAGTGATGCCCTAAGCTGAGGTTCTATATTTTTAGCCCTTGACTTACTGGCCTTACACTCAAGGCACCCACAGCATTGTCCGGTTAAGCAACCAATATTTTACAGGGAGTTATTTATCCACGTGTTACTTTTTTGACGTTTAACTAATTATGCTCTACCTATTCCGAATGCTGGTTAACACAGAAATCTTCCAACATTTTGAATTTAATAATTTAACGTTTTTGATATCTTTTTAACTATGTCAAAAAATAAACGCATGAATTCGATCCACTCAACATGTCTACGTTTTTTTTGCCTCTAACAATTTTTCTTTTTGCACGGCTGCCATTTGGTTTGATTTAAATAATACTACTTTTAACAATAAGTTTATCCCAACTGTGGCAGCCTTTTTTTTTTGGAGGGTCGGAAATCATCAAATGACTCTTCCCTCTCTGGGCAGAGTGGTAAGAGTGTCAGACTTTTGCCGACTAAAAACCACCCATGTTCCTTCTTAGCCCTTTGTATCGAGGCCCCGGTATCTCTTACGATAATCCGCAGCCCCGACGGGTGGTTTTTATGGCCTCATTTGTGCTTGTGACTGTAGTTATCTCCTCAACACTTGAGCAACACACACCCTCAGCTAGTATAAGTATGTAGGTATGTAGTCGTGGTGGTTCAGTGTAGTGACATAATTATAAAGGTTGCCGGGTTGCAGGTGTTCACGCCCAGCGCCGCCGCCACGTCGTCGCCCGACGGAGACGGCACGCACAACGCCGCTGTGAGTATACCCCGGCTTACTATCATCATCATTCTGTTGCCCTTATCCCAATAGGGGATCGGACTGACTCAAAATAATATGATTCTATTTAGTCCGTCAGTTAGATTATCGAAAAATATTGAATACGTGTTTTTTGTTTTATCAAAACAATAAAAATTTACGAAGATAAAGCGCGTTAAAGATCATGGAGTGTGGCGTGAAACGTCAATTGAAGGTACAAAATGTACTAAACTGTAAATGTTTTCGAAGCACTGTATCGTCTTCATTTTTTGTTTACGTGAAAAAAGAAAAAATGTGGTCGATATTTTTTGGAAATCTATCTGACGGACTAATTAATTTTTTTTGTCCGATCCCCTATTATACATTACATTCATCATCATTATCTTGCCTTTATCCGTTATATCTCATTTTCTCTCATTATTATTTATTTATTTATTACACTTTTAGGAATTGTTACAGCTCAACAAACAGTGAGTAATAATTTAAACAAAATATGGCCAATTACAAGTTTCCACATGTAGTAGTCGTGTGTAGTATACACATCATTCTCTTTCCACATTCACACTCAATAATTCCCTTCTTTCTTTTCCTGTATACCTTACTTACTATGTCTTGTACAATTATAATGCATTCATGGTGGTATGGTTAAGTTATTTAGAACGAAAAAAAATTGTGAACATATTTCGAGCAAAGGAACTGGGTAGTTCACACCATTGCCAATAATTCATCAATCTAAGCAATTCCGATTATTTGCTACTAACTGTGAAACTAGATTTTTGTTGCTTTGACTATAGTGACATTACAGGGTGATATTTCGAAACAAAATCTATGGGAATCGGTTTCACATAAACATTTTTATAAATATTTGTGTCCGTATCTTGCAGAATTTTTAACCTAAATTCATTTCTTTAAATTGTGTTCTCCCTGTATACAATTTATGGAACTTTTTGCTAACTCCGCTATATTTCTGCCATGCCTCAGAGTACGGAAACCAAAGTAAGTATTGCGTGCATAACTCCTAGTTTCTGAAAACATTACCAATTTATACAGATTGATTGACAGAAATAATAACGAGACATTTAATGGTAAAACCAACCCAAGGTCTGTTTTTCAAATTCGTTTCTGAAGTTCTATAGCAATTCATATCAAATTATTGTTGCAAAATCTTATAATGTGAATATTTGTCTAAGTAATTCTGTGTATTGGTCCAGGAGTGGGACACGCCCGAGGCGAATGGTCCGCTGGAGGCGCATATTCCAACGTACACGTACCACAACTCCGCACACATACCCGCGCACCCGCCGCACCTGCCGCTCAGAGATGTGAGTATATCCCCACGTACACGTACCACAACTCCGCACACATACCCGCGCACCCGCCGCACCTGCCGCTCAGAGATGTGAGTATATCCCCACGTACACGTACCACAACTCCGCACACATACCCGCGCACCCGCCGCACCTGCCGCTCAGAGATGTGAGTATATCCCCACGTACACGTACCACAACTCCGCACACATACCCGCGCACCCGCCGCACCTGCCGCTCAGAGATGTGAGTATATCCCCACGTACACGTACCACAACTCCGCACACATACCCGCGCACCCGCCGCACCTGCCGCTCAGAGATGTGAGTATATCCCCACGTACACGTACCACAACTCCGCACACATACCCGCGCACCCGCCGCACCTGCCGCTCAGAGATGTGAGTATATCCCCACGTACACGTACCACAACTCCGCACACATACCCGCGCACCCGCCGCACCTGCCGCTCAGAGATGTGAGTATATCCCCACGTACACGTACCACAACTCCGCACACATACCCGCGCACCCGCCGCACCTGCCGCTCAGAGATGTGAGTATATCCCCACGTACACGTACCACAACTCCGCACACATACCCGCGCACCCGCCGCACCTGCCGCTCAGAGATGTGAGTATATCCCCACGTACACGTACCACAACTCCGCACACATACCCGCGCACCCGCCGCACCTGCCGCTCAGAGATGTGAGTATATCCCCACGTACACGTACCACAACTCCGCACACATACCCGCGCACCCGCCGCACCTGCCGCTCAGAGATGTGAGTATATCCCCACGTACACGTACCACAACTCCGCACACATACCCGCGCACCCGCCGCACCTGCCGCTCAGAGATGTGAGTATATCCCCACGTACACGTACCACAACTCCGCACACATACCCGCGCACCCGCCGCACCTGCCGCTCAGAGATGTGAGTATATCCCCACGTACACGTACCACAACTCCGCACACATACCCGCGCACCCGCCGCACCTGCCGCTCAGAGATGTGAGTATATCCCCACGTACACGTACCACAACTCCGCACACATACATAACTTTTCCATATTTTTTCTGCTCAACAAATCCTCTGGATGCTTTGAGGCATCCAGCCAGGGCAGCTTTTCCTTAAAGTTTTGCCTAGCTATAAGTACGCAATGTTTTTGTATTTGCAGCAAATAAGCTCGGGCAGTCGGCAGTCGCCGGTGAGCGCGGCCGAGCCGACGCCTGCAGCCGACACCTATCACCACCAGGTGCATCACCAGGTAGTCCAGGTACTCACTCTAACACTCGTACCCCGCAACATTAACCTGACTGTCCATTCAATCTTACAAACACGGCAGCTAAAATACACATACACTACACACTGACATTACAAAAATTGACTCGCAAATACCCACACATACAGTAGAATGTGTGGGTGTTTGCGAGTCACTTTTTGTAATACTTTTCTTTAAATAAATTAATCTTATGGCATAGACTGCTAAATTCATAACCAAGCTTTGCTGTAGCTGAGTAAAAACTGTAAACATTGTAAAATCCAATTATTTTGCCCGCGGATTCGCCCGCTTGGATGTCGAAAATTTTCCGTACAAAGTCTCATCCTCTATTTACCCCACCACTACTGTCCATAGGGAATTTAATATGTGCCCATTTGGACAAATAAAACTAGCCTTTTTTATGAAAACAATTTTGACACTTAATTTTTAGGTTAAGTGTGAGATGTCCATGAAGATGTTCAACTCTGTTTCTTGTAAGGAAGGATCACATCACTGTTTAGAGAAAAAAAACAACAATTTAAAAATTTAAAATTAAATTAATTACAAATTATACCGACCCGCTACTGTGTAGCTCACACTTTTATTTGTTGTTTGAATTCAATAAATATTAATAAGTCGTGTGATAATTTGCAGCCAATGGGTATGTCGGGCAGTCTGACGGCGGCGCAGTCGCAGTATCTGTCGCAACTCACGCAGCAGTCGCAGAGGCACGACAACAGTACGTATTTTATACATTATTATCTTTTACAAGTTTTCCAGAAACTTTCGGATTTTTGTAAGTGTCCCACGGAATCTTACTACAAGGACAAAGTATTCTGTGTTTGTCGAAAAGTTGTGGAGTGGTGACCGCGAACCGGAAGACGTTGCGTTGCGCGGTCTGCTACCAGGTGGACCGTGCACCTGGTGAAGGTTGCGGGGATTGGGTGCGAGACACGGGACCGGGCAACACACACGCGAGGCCGATGTCTAGCAGTGGATGTCTTTCGGCTGAAATGATGATAATGTGTTAATCCTGATTATTAACTATCTGTGTGCCGAATTTCATCTAAATCCGTTTAGAAGCTTTTGCGTGAATGAGTAGCAAACATCCATCGTTTTATCCTCACAAATTTTCGCACTTTTATTAGTAATGTTAAAAACTCAAAATAAAAGAAACTGCCCTTCCTCCAAACAGACTATTAATCCACAAATAGACTTTAGAACATGGTCCTTCCAACTGCTTTTAGCAGTCCATTGCAGGTATAATATGGTCTTCTACAGGTGACGATTTGCTCATCATTTGCTCATCTGCATCCTTCAAGGAGGTGAGTCTACCCGTCACGTGAAACATCATTCCCAAAAAAACTCAATATAAATGAGACAAAAAATTGCTTACTTTGGGTTTTATATTTACTTCTTTGTACTCAACATAAGGACCAAGCGTAATACCGCAAACATGAAGTGACTGGTAGACTCACCTACTTCTCCCTCGCAATACTTTGATGTCTAAAATATATGTTTGTATCTTTTACAGGCGTGTATACGTCTAACTACGGCGTGTACAGCTCGTCAGACATCACGGGGCAGAGGAAGCAACAACGCGCTAGAGTGCCGCCGCCTTCTAAGGTATGTTTGTATTGCTGTGAATTTTGAGACAGGCCAGTAAGGGTAACTATCTTAACTAGCTACGTTTCTTTTAACCTGTCTGCCTTCAAAGCAAGATTGAATTTAATATCTTCAGGGCACGCTGGTTTTATCATAGACCTCATTCTAACGTTTTCCATCTGGCGTGATTGTGGTCAAGAGCCGTCCTCTTTAAAGCTACAGGAGGAAAACGTTCTTAGCGATTGCCCGAATCGATCATTGCTGCGACAATCCATAAATAATTGCACAACAGCCCAAACACAGTCCAGGCGACTTTATATCTCTTAGGATACTGTTGGTATGTGACGCAGCAGGGATGCGCACGGTTACCAGTGAAGCTGCAGCCCTAAGTTCGACACAATCTAAGTGTAAGCTGTTTCCCGTAGATCCCATCGTCAGCGGTGGAGATGCCGGGCGGCGCGGAGGGCGCGGCAATGTTCCTGGATGTGCAGTTCGGTGCGCTCGAGCCTGAAGCGCTCCGGGACAACTCCACGCCCAAACCGGTATGTACAAACACCACACACTGCTAAAATGGAACCCTGGATGCACTAGGGAACATTTTGTCCCTCAGATCACTAAGAACTCGTCTCGTCTCTTCTTTCTCATTGTAGTAACACATTCCGCATCCACCACCTTCTCTTTTTCTTACGTTAAAACACACTTGATATAATTACTATGTACGCAGCACTTATAATAGCCACAACCTCGTCGGACGACATTTCAGTGAGCACTGACTAGTGTGGCCGGCAAAATGTTCCGCGACAATTGTCTCGTGACATTTAACGTAGTTTTTTTTTTAAAAAAAAAAACGTTGCCCCACACTAGGAATTTCTCCTGTATCGTGGGTGCGTTCACAAACATTAAACTCACATATACAAATACCCAGACCCGAAACAACTATCTGTAGGCCATACAAATATTTGTTCCATGCGGGGATCGAACCCGCAGCGCAGCAGTCCATTGCTTGAGCAACTGCGCCAACCGTGCCGTCAAGTTGTTTCTTCATTTGCCCCCTAGGCTTATATACCTATCCCCCCTATCCCAGGCTTACCATGCACAAATACTTACACTGACTGGACAGCTCCACTCAAATTTGTGCTGTACTTTCTTCAAAAGATCATCTCAGACACTAATCTGTATTATCTTCATGCGAGTTGACCAAACTTATATCTGGACCTTAGAAGAGACCTTAGTGTACGGTGCAACCGCACAATCTGCAATTCAGCAGTTCGCCACGCTCATTTCAAATCATTGTACGCGGTTCAGTTCGCGTTGCGCTTTTAAGACAGACAGCCGTTCTCGTTGCAGCCAACAAGGGCTGCGTCACTCACTTCACTTCACACACACCATCAGTTCATTAAGCTCATTTTACTTTTAATACCTTTCGGACAATACAGTAGTGTTTCAGTACTTTACTTCTTTCATTTCCGCACCATCATCTACAAGTAATGTATGGTCCACCAAGGGATCATCATCGGCATGTCCTAGAACCAAAAATTCGAAGACTTGTGATATGCACCAACCCGCACTGGGCCCGCGTGGTGGATATTGCTGCTATGCTTATACTTTAGTCATCATTCTCTTGCCCTTATCCCAATTCATTTGGGGTCGGCACAGCATGTCTTCTTCTTCCATACTTCTCTGTTTCTCGGCATCTCATGAGGCACCTCCTTTCTTACCATATCATTCTTAACACAGTTCATTCATCGTTTGCATGTTTGAGAGGAGCTCGTGGCTTAATAAGAACTGCCACTCGGGTCGATCTTTAGGTAAAGCTGTGCTTGCCTAGGTCGGTCTGTGGATGGGTGACCGCCCGACATACCGAGGTTACAGGTAGTCAGTGACCTGAAAGTCTGACATCCAGTCTTACCAAAGGGTATTGTATTACCTAGTATTAACTGGGTTGTGGAGGTCAGATAGGCAGTCGCTCCATGTAAAATACTGGTATTCAGCTGCATCCGGTTAGACTGGAAGCCGACCCCAATATATTTTTGAAAAGGCTAGGCAGATGATGATGTTTGTTTTGTATGCTTAAGCTTTAGTAACGTTATATATCTCCCCCCACAGCAGCAGGTAGCGGCCCCAGTCCCGGAGCCCGCGCCGGTGCCGGTAGCGACGCACGAGCCCGCACCCGAGACTCCGCCCGCGCCGCAGACATACCCTACCGCTAACAGTATGGTACGTATCTGTCCCCACAGCAGCAGGTAGCGGCCCCAGTCCCGGAGCCCGCGCCGGTGCCGGTAGCGACGCACGAGCCCGCACCCGAGACTCCGCCCGCGCCGCAGACATACCCTACCGCTAACAGTATGGTACGTATCTGTCCCCACAGCAGCAGGTAGCGGCCCCAGTCCCGGAGCCCGCGCCGGTGCCGGTAGCGACGCACGAGCCCGCACCCGAGACTCCGCCCGCGCCGCAGACATACCCTACCGCTAACAGTATGGTACGTATCTGTCCCCACAGCAGCAGGTAGCGGCCCCAGTCCCGGAGCCCGCGCCGGTGCCGGTAGCGACGCACGAGCCCGCACCCGAGACTCCGCCCGCGCCGCAGACATACCCTACCGCTAACAGTATGGTACGTATCTGTCCCCACAGCAGCAGGTAGCGGCCCCAGTCCCGGAGCCCGCGCCGGTGCCGGTAGCGACGCACGAGCCCGCACCCGAGACTCCGCCCGCGCCGCAGACATACCCTACCGCTAACAGTATGGTACGTATCTGTCCCCACAGCAGCAGGTAGCGGCCCCAGTCCCGGAGCCCGCGCCGGTGCCGGTAGCGACGCACGAGCCCGCACCCGAGACTCCGCCCGCGCCGCAGACATACCCTACCGCTAACAGTATGGTACGTATCTGTCCCCACAGCAGCAGGTAGCGGCCCCAGTCCCGGAGCCCGCGCCGGTGCCGGTAGCGACGCACGAGCCCGCACCCGAGACTCCGCCTGCGCCGCAGACATACCCTACCGCTAACAGTATGGTACGTATCTGTCCCCACAGCAGCAGGTAGCGGCCCCAGTCCCGGAGCCCGCGCCGGTGCCGGTAGCGACGCACGAGCCCGCACCCGAGACTCCGCCCGCGCCGCAGACATACCCTACCGCTAACAGTATGGTACGTATCTGTCCCCACAGCAGCAGGTAGCGGCCCCAGTCCCGGAGCCCGCGCCGGTGCCGGTAGCGACGCACGAGCCCGCACCCGAGACTCCGCCCGCGCCGCAGACATACCCTACCGCTAACAGTATGGTACGTATCTGTCCCCACAGCAGCAGGTAGCGGCCCCAGTCCCGGAGCCCGCGCCGGTGCCGGTAGCGACGCACGAGCCCGCACCCGAGACTCCGCCCGCGCCGCAGACATACCCTACCGCTAACAGTATGGTCAGGGGCGGATCCAGCTTTGGTGCCAGGGGGGGGTCACAAATAGTCGTCGTGGTCAAGTCACAAGAAGTTATAATTAAATTTTTATAATCATGGTAAAATAGGAGTTTTATTAATTTATGTACGTAGGTACTTAAAAATACCTATATTTAAATAACAAAATGAATTTTTCTTTTACGTCTTCTCCCGAAACGCGTTACTACTTCATCTACCTACTTCAATGGGTACGTTTTTTTAGTGTGGAGAAGGGCACTTCTCCACACTAAAAAAACGTACCAACGGACGAACGTCTGACCGTCTAACCAGACGTCTAACCAGACTGGCAAGTCTGGTTAGACGTTCTTCAACCATTGAAGCTCTTAGCCACGGTTTGATTCTTCGAAGTGATTTATCCCTTATCCAGGGGATAAAGCTTTGAACAATTCTCGGTGGATGGACGACTTAGAATCAGAAATGAGAATTGAAATAGATGAGCGTCTCAAGCAAGACAGAATGATGGAAGAGCAGGAGGGAGGCGCGAGCGAAGCGAGCGCAAAATTTTTTAGATTTTGGGAGGTGGCAAAGATATTGTCATTGGGAGGAAAGAGTATAAAATACTGTTTTACTTGATTCGAGAAGAGATCCGCTTACTCTTATCTTTGTCGACATCAATCCTCCACTTCCTGAACCAAGGGCCTAAGACAGAGGGCACGCCACGATAGTGGCGGTAAGTCCCCTCTTTGAGGAGTGGCTGGAGAGGCGCCACGGCGCCCTCACCTACCGTCTGACGCAGGTCCTCACCGGACACGGGTGTTTCGGGAGGTACCTGCACCGAATCAGGCGGGAGGAAACGCCCGGATGCTTCCACTGCGAGGATCGACCGGAGGACACGGTGGAGCACACTGTGGAGGTGTGCCCTGCTTGGGCGGAGCCCCGCCGTGTTCTCGTAGCGGCGATCGGCGGCGGTGACCTCTCGCGTCCGGCCCTGGTGCAAGCCATGATCCGGAGCGAGGAGGAATGGGACGCCGTCGCCTCCTTCTGCGAAGCAGTGATGCTAGCGAAGGAGGTGGCGGAACGAGAGAGGGAGAGAACCTCTCAACGTCCCAGCCGCCGCGGAAGGCGCTCCGGGCGTCGGGGGTCACGCGATGACCTCCGGCCACCGTAGACGCGGGCCTGTGGACGGTGAGTAACGGGCTAGCTCGCCGTCCGGCCGTCGTCATGACGGCAACAGACCGTGTCGGCGGCGCGTACGTGTTCCACGCGCGCCTCAAAGAGATGTCAGCAAGGAGGGGCCCGCAAGGGCCGACGCCCGTCGGGGCTGTGGATATCGAAAGGTTACCGCGGCTCCGACACAAGGGCGAAGAAGAGGGAACATGGGTTGGTTTTTAGTCAGTAGAAGTCTGACACTCCCCTTCGCTCTGCCCAAGAGCGGGGGGGGGGTATTCGATGATTTTTCACCCACCAAAAAAAAAAAAAAAAAAAAAAAGGGCCTAAGACAGAGGTTCGGAAGATGTTACTGACTCGACAATGATAAACGATTATTCTTACGAAAAAAAAATTGGTGTGTACTTTATGTATATAGGCTACCATGACTTTTTGTGCTCTATTAAAAGTGTACCATTCTGACCCAACCTTGTAAGTGATAAATCGATTAACACTACGATACGTAAAGATTTACTTAACTATAAAACGTAAAATATGTTAGTATGTACTCAGTTTTTTCTTTGCCTCGGAAACAGTCAGAACCCGCAAGTCTGACAACCAGTCATACTAAGGAATATCTCGTTGTACCCAGTACTAACTGGGTTGTGCAGTGTGCACTGTGTGCAGGCCAAGAAAGCAGTCGTTCCACGTAAAATCCGGTTTTTACCTGCATCCAGTTAGACTGGAGGCTTCCAGTCTAACTGGATGCAGGTAAAAACCGGATTTTACGTGCATGTTGTAGTCGGCTGACTACAACATGCTCGTAGTTGGGATAACGTATGACTGTGGATCTTTTAACGTGGTTTTTTCACCAGCCTCTAACACTAGGGATGATGCAAACAATCTAAGGATAGTACCTCTCAAAATCGGTTCAGGCGTTTAGAAGTTATGGTCATTTCAGCCAAAAGACGTCCACTGCTGAACATAGGCCTCCCCCAGGCGTCGCCACATCTCGCGGTCCCGTGCGTCTCTCATCCAGCGGGTTCCTGCAACCTTGACCAGGTCATCGGTCCACCTAGTGGGAGGCCTTCCAACGCAACGTCTTCCGGTTCGCGGTCGCCATTCGAGAACTTTTCGGCCCCATCGGCCATCCGTTCTGCGAGCAATGTGCCCTGCCCATTGCCACTTAAGTCTGGCGATTCTTCGGGCTACGTCGGTAACCTTGGTTCTCATGCGGATGTCCTCATTTCTGATTCGATCACGCAAGGAAACTCCGAGCATAGCCCTCTCCATTGCCCTTTGGGTGACTTTGAGCTTTCTGATAAGGCCCATTGTGAGCGACCACGTTTCGGTCCCGTATGTAATCACTGGCAACACACACTGGTCATAGACTTTCGTCTTGAGACACTGGGGTAAGTTGGACGAGAAGATACCGCGCAGCTTCTCGAACGCTGCCCAGCCGAGTCGGATTCGACGATTGACCTCTTTCTCGAAGTTAGATCTACCCAACTGGACCGTTTGTCCCAGGTAGACATAATCGTCCACAACTTCGAGCGTAGAGTCTCCGATCTTGATAGGAGTGGGTGTTACATGAACATTCGACATAACCTTGGTTTTGTCGAAGAAGAAGTTATGGTGGATTATAGAAACTCACAAATAAACATACACGAACCCTAAAAACACTCTATATTTTGGGCTGTTGTGTAAAATATATAATAAAAACATTACGTTTAACAATTTTAATTAGTGGCCCACCTAGGTCCTGGACCTATCCCAGGGGGGGGTCATGACCCCCCTGACCCCCCCCCTGGATCCGCGCTTGAGTATGGTACGTATCTGTCCCCACAGCAGCAGGTAGCGGCCCCAGTCCCGGAGCCCGCGCCGGTGCCGGTAGCGACGCACGAGCCCGCACCCGAGACTCCGCCCGCGCCGCAGACATACCCTACCGCTAACAGTATGGTACGTATCTGTCCCCACAGCAGCAGGTAGCGGCCCCAGTCCCGGAGCCCGCGCCGGTGCCGGTAGCGACGCACGAGCCCGCACCCGAGACTCCGCCCGCGCCGCAGACATACCCTACCGCTAACAGTATGGTACGTATCTGTCCCCACAGCAGCAGGTAGCGGCCCCAGTCCCGGAGCCCGCGCCGGTGCCGGTAGCGACGCACGAGCCCGCACCCGAGACTCCGCCCGCGCCGCAGACATACCCTACCGCTAACAGTATGGTACGTATCTGTCCCCACAGCAGCAGGTAGCGGCCCCAGTCCCGGAGCCCGCGCCGGTGCCGGTAGCGACGCACGAGCCCGCACCCGAGACTCCGCCCGCGCCGCAGACATACCCTACCGCTAACAGTATGGTACGTATCTGTCCCCACAGCAGCAGGTAGCGGCCCCAGTCCCGGAGCCCGCGCCGGTGCCGGTAGCGACGCACGAGCCCGCACCCGAGACTCCGCCTGCGCCGCAGACATACCCTACCGCTAACAGTATGGTACGTATCTGTCCCCACAGCAGCAGGTAGCGGCCCCAGTCCCGGAGCCCGCGCCGGTGCCGGTAGCGACGCACGAGCCCGCACCCGAGACTCCGCCCGCGCCGCAGACATACCCTACCGCTAACAGTATGGTACGTATCTGTCCCCACAGCAGCAGGTAGCGGCCCCAGTCCCGGAGCCCGCGCCGGTGCCGGTAGCGACGCACGAGCCCGCACCCGAGACTCCGCCCGCGCCGCAGACATACCCTACCGCTAACAGTATGGTACGTATCTGTCCCCACAGCAGCAGGTAGCGGCCCCAGTCCCGGAGCCCGCGCCGGTGCCGGTAGCGACGCACGAGCCCGCACCCGAGACTCCGCCCGCGCCGCAGACATACCCTACCGCTAACAGTATGGTACGTATCTGTCCCCACAGCAGCAGGTAGCGGCCCCAGTCCCGGAGCCCGCGCCGGTGCCGGTAGCGACGCACGAGCCCGCACCCGAGACTCCGCCCGCGCCGCAGACATACCCTACCGCTAACAGTATGGTACGTATCTGTCCCCACAGCAGCAGGTAGCGGCCCCAGTCCCGGAGCCCGCGCCGGTGCCGGTAGCGACGCACGAGCCCGCACCCGAGACTCCGCCCGCGCCGCAGACATACCCTACCGCTAACAGTATGGTACGTATCTGTCCCCACAGCAGCAGGTAGCGGCCCCAGTCCCGGAGCCCGCGCCGGTGCCGGTAGCGACGCACGAGCCCGCACCCGAGACTCCGCCCGCGCCGCAGACATACCCTACCGCTAACAGTATGGTACGTATCTGTCCCCACAGCAGCAGGTAGCGGCCCCAGTCCCGGAGCCCGCGCCGGTGCCGGTAGCGACGCACGAGCCCGCACCCGAGACTCCGCCCGCGCCGCAGACATACCCTACCGCTAACAGTATGGTACGTATCTGTCCCCACAGCAGCAGGTAGCGGCCCCAGTCCCGGAGCCCGCGCCGGTGCCGGTAGCGACGCACGAGCCCGCACCCGAGACTCCGCCCGCGCCGCAGACATACCCCACCGCTAACAGTATGGTATGTATCACTATAACAGCCCTCCTATACTTATTTTTATTTCTTGCATTACTGTCAAAATTATGCATCGAGTGCGAATGTGGCGCCCTAGTTAAAACTATGTCCAACCTGTGTCCGTTCTATTGCATCCTTGACGGTTTAACCTCCTCACTACAGGAACCACTTTTTATGTCAGACTTAATTCATATTCAGGATTTAAGCTCTATGGGGGTTACTTTAGAAGTGAAAAAATACTGAAAAAAATCTATTCCTGAAAAAATGGGTTTTTTCTTATGTCCTTCTATTAGGACAGTTGCAGGCTACTGAGGTAGGCTACTGACTTCTATGTACTGTATACAAGACAATTACAGCCAACTAGTTTATATTATTATAAATTAAAATAAGACTAGCCCTTATAATAATCAATTTTTTATTGCGTTTTGACATTTTAATGTAACAACACCACGGACTTGTTGTAAATCCAACATGTGACTGCTAAGTTGCCATCTGCTCGTGCTTTTATTTTGCAATAATCCCTTGGCTTTTTCATGAAACTTATCTGCTTCTAATACATATTTTTTGTGTATTCAGATTCCCATAGTAGCCCATGTAGTTTGAAACCCTTTGCTCAATATTTGATCATACGATTGGATGGTAGTGAAACAACGATAAAAAAGAAGTGGTGGTCTGGTGCAAGTGCTTCCGTACTTCCGCCACTTCAATATAATTTTTAATTTCCTCAACTGTAAGACCAAGAGAATCTACCTTGGAGATGTACATTGTTCTGTTTGTACATTCAACCATTCGCGTATGTATTTGGTCATCTCTATAACGTTCAAAAACCTGTTCAGATGTTCATCCATGATCGAAATTTGGCATGTATGTTGGTTCATGAAGATTAGTTCCATGAGAATTAATATGTCCACTTTATAAATTCACAATGTCATGTGGAGATGGTGTTTGTGTGCGATCTGGCTAAGCTGGCCTTCGAGGACGACGAGTAGATCTTCCTGGCCGTAAACCAAAGCCAAAAGTCTGTCGTATTACAGAACAAGTTGATGAAACTGGCGATCAATTGAAAAATCACTGGATTCATGCCATCTATGCTTTTGTGAATCCTGGGAGGGTTTACAATAAGGGGGTCTTGGTAGTCTTCATCGCTGACAAAATGAAATCACATTTCGTCAGAAATACTAAGATTTTCGCATCAGAACAGGTTAAAACATATTGTAAATAAAAAAAATATTTACATAATTCACTGACAAGTACCTTCACAGAGGACATAAGAACAGTAATTTGAGCAGTAGTACTCTGCAAGGTTCCTAAATACAGGACATAAAACTTTGATCTTCAATGACAACAAAATAATTTTGAAATCCTAGTGAATATCGATAAATCAGACTAAATCTACTATTCGTAAACGTAATTTACATAGCTATTGATAGCAATAGCGACATTTTTATAAGATTCTAGGAGATTGAAATTACCCTTGCCAAAGTGTACTCCGGTATGTCTCCATCTAGAAGCCATTTCAGAACAACTAACCTGCCATTAAGCTGTCAAATATTTTTTAACATGAAAAACAATCTTCACTAGATATCACTACGTGTTTTTATTTTTCGCGACGTGAATATTTAACTGACAAGATTTTTTTGTTTTTTATGTTCTGTGGGTAGGACAAATTCAGTCAGGAGGACAACTCTGACGGAGCAATAAACGTGGCTACTTACTGAGTTCACTCAAACATAATATTATGGACTAACACTTTGTTGTCATTTCTTCTTCTCTGTCGTGACACTGGACACTCTTGGCAGAGTGGTCGTGGTCGTCATAACGTGATGGGTGGTGGCAAGCTTTACAATTCGACGCCATTTCTCTCGTACTGTTAGTAAAATGGTTATAGCTTGGCTAATAAATTATACATTTTTTTTTTTCTTTGGTGGGTGGAAAATCATCGAATAACCCCCCCCCCCCCCCCGCTCTTGGGCAGAGCGACGGGGAGTGTCAGACTTCTACTGACTAAAAACCAAACCCTCAATCGTATTATTTTGTCAATTTTACCAACAAATGTTACCTTTTTATAGTTTTAGAATGAAATGTAACGTCAACTCCACATAACAGCGCTAAAGTTCCCGTCAGCTTCATAAAATCATGTAAATGTTTGTTGTAGTGATCGTGATTATGATTGTTTGTGTTCGTCCACAGCTGAGCGAGAGTTTATCCGTGGTGGAGCCGACACCCGTGCCGAGTGTACCCGCGCCTGTCGTGGAACCTACCGTCACTAACACTACCTGTGAGTTTAAAACGTGTTTATAATTATTATTACGTTCATACAGTGTGTTTGGTTCTTCTCTATACGAAACTAGCGGACGTCCCGCGGTTTCACCCGCGTAGATCCCGTTCCCGTGGGAATACAGGGATAAAAATATATAGCCTATGCAGGGTTGGCATGTTTAAAACAAGTTGTTTAAAACATGTGTTTTAAACAGTGTTTAAAACAGTTTCAAATAAAACATCGTTTTTTATTATGTGTCAAACACCTAAGGTATTTAAAAACTGTGACAAGTTTTGCAGCTTTCTCGTTACCAAGTTTGTTTCGTACATCGGAATGAATAAATCCAAATGTTTTTGTGTTATTGTGATATGAAAAATCAGAAAGAAAGTCCGCTCTATTTATACACTCCATCGGTAAAGTCCCCGGGGAATTCCAGAACTTCCGTAATTCGTGAATGTGATTATATTTAATATATGATTTGGGTATTCCCCTTATTTTAAGAGAAGTTCAGGTGATTTCCCTACTAAAAATGAACGCCGAAACATACCACATGTATCATGCAGTTTTTAAAATAGTATAAAAGTGAATTATCGGCTTATTCAATTAAAAATGGATGATAACTAACTTAGGAAAAAAAAACAAATGTTTAAAACATTTTCAACTGTTTGTTTTATAAAATGTAAAAAAAAACTGTTTTTTTTTCCAACCCTGAGCCTATGACACTCGGCAATAATGTGGCTTTCTATTGGTGAAAGAATTTATAAAATCGGTTCAGTAGATCCCGAGGTTACCCCTTACAATTTAACAAATCTCATTTATTTCAGTTTTTGTCTGATGCTGTCCCTAGGAATAGACGTGATAACTTTAAACTCTGTGTTCCCGGCGCTAAAACAACTCTTTTGCGTAAGAGCATCTTTTGCATGGCTCCGACCATTTTTAATAAATTGCCCAAATCATGGAGAATATTAAATATATCTGCTCTTAAAAGCAAATTGAAGAGTTTACTAACTGAAAGAGCATATTACAGTATAGCAGAATTTATGAAAGAGGACAATTTTCTTCGTTTCTAAGATGACATTGCTTTATTTTAATTTTATTTTTTTGACATGTTATTGTAATCTATTGAATTTGTATTGTATTCATATTTTTATTGACTAAGTAATTCATATAATGACTACCTGCTTTGACATTTAATTTTAGTAATTGTAATGATTATATTATTATTTTATTTTTATTTTGTCTAAATAATTTATACTTATAACGTAATTTTTGGATGAATGTTATCATTGTTTACGCACGCACCATCTCTTCCTACCGATTTGTACGCCGCGATATGTGGCTAAACATGTCAGAACTTTTTTGTATTTCGCTATTAACCTGCATGCAATGTTTCATGTACACCATGTTTAAACAAATAAATATTACTTACTTACAAATACACAAACTTTACCTCTTTATAATATTAGTATAGATAGTATAGAAGTATAGATGACCAACCAGAACTTTTCTCTACGTTTAAAGTTCTTATGTAGGTGAATGTGAAATAAAAAAAAAACGATGTGTAGAAATATTTACTATGCTAATTATTACAAAGCTTCCATTCCCGTTTTTTTACCAATCTGTGATTACATGACGGTAATTATTTTCGGTCCCAACCATTTTTTTTAAGTACACTGTTTTCATCATCATCATCATCATCCACAACCCAAATTCACCCACTGCTGGGTATAGGCCTCTCTATTCTGGTGCCAATCGCCACGTTCTTGTGCCAGTCTCATCCAGGTTTTTCCCTCGATGGCAACTATATCGTCTGCCCATCTCGCCGCCGGGCGACCTACATTTCTTAGACTGTTTTATGCACCTATTACTTGACCTTCCTCAAGTCCCTGTAAGTTTATGTGTACTAAACTGATTTAGTTGATGTCTTAACTCAGTGATTCCTCCCGCAGCGTCTCTGGACGCACAGCTGACGGCGTCAATGAAGCAGCTAGGCGTGTCGGCGGACAGCGCCGCAAGCAACGTGGCAGCCGCGCCGCACACCGCTGCGTCACCGCACGCACACGCACAGCACAGGCCTAAGGTAAACCTTTCAATCTTCCTACATTCATTCAAAGAGGGTTTAGGAGTTTTAGGACGTTTTGATAAGTATGTCAGCGAATAAAACTAACGACCATCGGCATAATATTGGTTTATTACTTACTAGCTTTTGCCAGCGGCTTCGCCCGCGTGAAAATAACGATTTTCCATACAAACTTTCATCCCCTATTTAACTCCCTTAGGGGTTGAATTTCGAAAAATCCTTCCTTGTTCCTTGTCTACATTATAAAGGGAACCTCTGTGCAATATTTCAGCTTTCTAGGTCCAAGGGTTTGGGCTGGGCGTTGATGAGTCAGTCAGTCAGTCAGGACTTCTCTCTTTATTTATTAGATGAGACTGATGATGCGAATAAGCGCGCGCGCGACGTACGGCCACGTCCCCATCGTGTGGGGAGTGGGGATGCATACACATCAGTTGTACAACAAAAGCTATAATTTCTCTATTGTTTTATTGCAGACTGTGGGACAACAGAACGTATACGCACACCATGCCGTGACGCATCACCCGCCCGTGTACGGAGCCAACGTGTATGCGCCACAGGTAAACTATTACTAATACTAATCATTACTCAAATAAAACAGGGTGAAAGGAACCGCCCTCCGCAAGAATGTTATGGGAATCCGATGAGCTTGATTTTTTTTTTATTTGCTCATACGCAATGTATCGTTAACGTGGCAAAACGCACGTAGCGAACGGCAAGCGCAACGACGAGTTCGATGAACTCTGTAGGAAGTGAACGGCTAATTTCGCGCGTCGTTTACGAGTATTTCGACAACCATTGTTGGTTTTTTTATTCATCTATCTCAATCTGTTTCCTTTATCCTTTACCAAGGTATTGGTAATTAAAACGCCAGTGAGATTTTGGAATGTTTTATTGTCGGAATAGCCTAACCTATATATACAATTTGACTGTAAGGGTAGTTGGCGAGCCCGTCGGGGCCGCGGTATTATGTACTAGATTACGTGGCCTCGGCGCAAGGGCAAAGAAGGAACATGGGTTCGGTTTTTAGTCAGTAGAAGTCTGACACTCCCCTTCGCTCTGCCCAAGAGCGGGGGGGGTCATTCGATGATTTTCCACCCACCAAAAAAAAAAAAAAAAAAAAAGGGTAGTTGGCGTAGTAACCAGGTAAAATAAATGGAGCAATCACGAGCGAGCAGGTGCGCGGGTCCCGAGTCGTATGTGTAGCTACTGTTGCATGACGTCACGCGCTCGGCGAGGTGGCACACACATAAATACGCGCGGCCGGCTCGGGCGCCTCAGTATATGATGCGCGCGCACCGTGTCATGTCGTCTATGGTTCCTTGCAGGTTAGCTGGTACAATCCCAATTCATTTGGGGTCGCGGTGCAGCAAGTTGACATGCAGCTCCATACTTCTCTATTCCTCGTCATCTCATTAGAACAGTTACTGAAAAACGATAATAATGAATATTTTCCGGAGAAAAATAATATGATTCAAAATAATCATCTCCTCCCATTGAGTGGCGTGCGAGCCTCAGTCCAGTTAAATAATTGTGTATCGTTGTGCAGGTGAACTCAACGAACGCGTCGCTAACGGGCGCGTCGGCCATGACTGCGGCTGCCGCATACCCGTCCAGTGTCACCCTCACGCAGTACCAGCCCATGATCAACTCCTACCAGGTATGGACTTTATGTACTGACAACGTATATATCGACGACATTGAAGGAGCTCGTGGCTTAATAAGAACTGCCACTCGGGTCGATCTTTAGGTAAAGCTGTGCTTGCCTAGGTCGGTCTGTGGATGGGTGATCGCCCGACATACCGAGTTTCCTCCGTGCCTCGGTGCGCACGTTAAGCTGTTGGTCCCGGCTGCCATATATATAGATCTTTGGCAGTCGTTACAGGTAGTCAGTGACCTGAAATTCTGACATCCGGTCTTACCAAAGGGTATTGTATTACCTAGTATTAACTGGGTTGTGGAGGTCAGATAGACAGGCGCTTCATGTAAAATAAACTAAGCTGTATATTTCCCCTTGCAGACATCGTCGTCGGCAGGTCCGTACGGCGGCAGCGCACTGTACACGGCGGCTCCCTACACGCCATACCAACCTTCTGCACAGCCCAAACAGCAGCACACGCCTAAGGATACGCAACAGGTAGGACCATACACAACTAACTTATTACCACCATTGACTTGTTCGAAACTTGTTGGCTGCGAGCTGTGGCATGTTCGAGACGTGGTCTCCCTATGTCAAGTAGAAGCGGCTATGCTTCCTTCTATTTTCTATTCTAACTACGCGCGAGGCGAAAAGTCAAAATGGCCTCGGAATCCTGGCCTTGACCCCGAGGCGAGAGTGTACCATCTTGTATTCATAAAGAAAAGTTAAATTAAACGCGGCCGCACCTCGCCTTCCATCCAAGTTTATTTTATTTCTTACTGTTTGTTATGAGTTGTACTGTTAGTTTTTTTTTGTCTCCTTGTATGTTCTTGTTTCTGCGACGAATATACATTTTTTCTTTCTTTCTTTACATGGGCAACTGCCCTTATCAACATCACCATTCTTGTGCCTTTATCCCAATTAATTTGGGGTCGGCGCTGCATGTTTTCTTCAAAATCAAAAATCAAAAGTCATTTATTCAAACTAGGCTGATAATCAGCACTTTTCGAACGTCAAAAATTTACTTCACTCTACTTTACATTTTTATAAGACAGTCCCCCAAAACGCCCACCCATCGACACTTCCTAGTGTTAAGCTGGAAAGAAGAAGTGGCGGAACAAACTTCCCAGCACACATCTGTCTGTTAGGTTGGTTAGAAGAACCAGACTCGATACAATAGCAAGGTGTCAGTTAAATTTAAGATTCTTCTTTCATACTTCTCTATTACTCGTCATCTTATAAAAGACACCTCCTTTCTTGCCATTTCATCCTTCACACAGTCCATCCATCGGCGGCAACTCAAAACTTGCCTCAAGACAATATTTTCCTTACTGTAGCAATTATAATTACAATCAAGATGTGTGAATTTGACATTATTTATCATCAAGCTAGTAGCACTACATCAGAGCCGAAAATAAAAAAATAAACCTAAAATAAACTATGTTACTTCGGAGAAGAGATCCCCATTGTTTATTATTCGCCAAATTTTGGCCAGACACAATTTGAATTGTCAACGAAACGCTGAAAAGAAGATTGTTTATTTATTTTAGACTTTTCCACAATGGGTACACAATTGGTTTTAGTTTCTTTGAAATTGATGGGAAAATTAAAAGGTATGTCAATTGATACGTTGTGTCAACATCACAAGTCTACTGGAAGATAATTTAATTTAATTGAATGTTTCGCTTACGTATGACGGTTTGTTACACCAGCAGTACGAGAGTTCGGTAGCGTCCAGCAACAGCCTGACGAGTACCACGACGCAGGCGCAGAGCTCCACAGCCAAGGTCGCCACCACCACAGGTATCTACATAACTGGACTTGACACCTTCTTTATAGCTCACCCTCCGTGTCATGAGGACGACGCCTGCCGGGGCTGCGGGCTGTTCGAAAGAGATACCGCGGCCCCGGACACAAAGGGCTAAGAAGGAACATGGGTGGTTTTTAGTCTGATACTTCCTTCCGCCACGCCCAGAGCGGAAGAAGTTATTTGATGTTTTCCCACGTTCCAAAACAGAAAACCCCAATTTGTTTTTGTTAGAGTGGTCGTGGTCCCCACATGTGCGGTCGATGCCTTCGCGATCTTTTTCACCGGTCTCTTTTGACCGCAAGGCGAGCTCTTTCTGCCAGAGGGATTTTGGTGTCAGATTTAATGGAGTCCGTCCATATCGGGTTGGTGATCGACCACGTGGTCTCGTGGGCCTTGTGATTGTGACTGTAGCGTAGGAGTGCAATGCGTCGTTTCGGGAGTTGCTGCTTCGGGCTGCGCGGCGCCGGATGTTACCGGCGGCGAGTGCTGTGGGTGCGGGGGCGCGCGGCGGCGTGTGCCGTGGCGGCGGGTGTGCGGGGCTCCGGGTCGCGGGGCGGCGGTTGCACGTTGCGGCGTGCATTCGTTGTTCCGTGGTTCGGGGTCTCGAGCATTCGTTGTTGCGGTTTGCGTCGCTGCGTGCTTTCATGCTCGCAGTGTCCGTTGTTGCGGGCATTCGGTGACGTGTGGTTCGGCGTGGTGGCTTTCGGAATGACGCATTGCACTCATAGTTTCGTTCTTCTTCCGTCCTTCTGACATTCAAAAGTGCCTGTAATGGCTTAATTGAAATAAACGATTTGAGTTTGATTTGTTTCCAGCAGTAGCGGGTCACGGCACGGGCTACGCGGGCACGGCGCTGTACGGCGCGGGCGCCACGCCTGCGTACGCGCCTTATGACGAGCAGCTCATGCGATCTACGTTGCCGCACCATATGGTGAGTAGGGAATGCAATCTCGAGACGAGATCGCTAAGATCTCGAGGGATCAGAAATTCAATCTCGGCGGGATCTCGGCATTTTCGAGATCTCGAATGGATTTTAAAATAGTATTGTTTTAATTAGATGACTGAAACATGATTGAAACTGCTTAGTAGTTGTGATTACGATGCGAGTAAAATACAACATGAATTATTGAAAAAAAATCTTTATTTTTAACCGACTTCCCAAAAAAGAGGAGGTTCTCAATTCGATTGGTATATTTTTTTTTTTACTTATGTTAGGTACCTATGTTAACGAACACAAAATTTAAGACCCGTAAAATCTCTTTTATATAGAAAGTACTTATTTTATATTGAAAAGATATGGATAATGACAAACAAAAAAAATCTATTTCCAAAATCACTCCTAAACTAAGAGTAATTTTGGAAATAGCTTCTGTTCTAAATAGCTGATTGTACCTAAAACAGCGTAAGCGAATGCAGTGCATCGCGGGGAAACCCCCGATTTGCGGGGAATTGAAGGTTAGCGCGTGGAGAGCCCGGGGAATAACATAAATCGGGGAATCCCGACTCGCTCACGCGCAGAGAACACGCGACATGCCTCGCGACTACTGCCACTTGATCCCGTCAATCTCGGCCGAGATCTCGACATTTTATGCTTCGAGATTGATCTCGAAAAATGAGGCGAGATCTCGGGTTTTCGGGATCTCGCGAGATCGAGATTACATTCCCTAATGGTGAGTTAAGACTCATGTTCGCGTTGTCACACACGGGGGACACAGGGTGGGCCGTAACTCCACCACGCGGCTCAGATATTCATCTTCCTTTCGGCCGAAAGACGTCCACTGCTGGACATAAGCCTCCACCAAGTGTTACCACATTGGCCGGTCCCGTGCGTCTCGCATTCAACGGATTCCCGCAACCTTCACCATCGGTTATCGGTTTCTCCTAGTGGGAAGTCTTCTGTTAACATATAAATATGATTATCATGAAGCCGACAGGCGTGCGCTGCTAGGCTGAGGTCGTTACTAGACTGTAATGACCCTTTGAAGGTCGTCGGTCCATCATAACATCTATAAAATATCATCATCATACAGTCTGAACGACTTTCCTGACCCTGATTCACGAACAACTTTATCGCGGTCTTCACAAGATTCCTTTATTTCATTACTTATTGTTTTCATAACTGGTGCACAGTGGCGTGCAGTGGTCCGCCACGGTGGGTAGGCCACGAAATATTGACAGCAAAAAAATTGTCACATTTATAACATTTGAAAATAAGCCTGTAAAAGTTATACCTAAATACAATTCAAAAACTCACCACATTATTCAAGGTTCAACTCATGATTTTTTATCGATGCAAACAGAAGAAAGATTCGGCCACCTCAAAAAACTCATCCAAGTGAGTGGCTGATAGTTACAAAAGTACAAAACACGTCACTTGCAAGATAATATCCGAAGCGGCCTTCACACATCTACCTATAGATACAACTTGCACCATAACATTACTTATACGATAATTGAGAAAACTTATTACCTTTAACATCTAGCAAACACACATTATTAGCACAAACTTCACAAGTAAATTACCTACCATTGTTATTATTTGTTAGGGGAATAAACAAATAATACACAACAAATAGTACATTTTGATACAAGTGCGGAAAGTTTGTTATTGCATTCGAGGCAGATTGAACACCCGAGCCGTATGGCGAGGGTGTTCATGGGGTCGAGAAATGCAATAACAAATTCCCACGTGTATCAAACGACGTTTTTCAATACACTTTCGAAGAAATTAACTAAAAACGTTATGTGTTTTTGTCAACAAATTTGATGAGACTATGATTTAATTTACTTTTTTTCCGCGGTTTGATTTCGCCAGGTTGAAAAAGAAGCAAAGGTATAAAGCCGCCAAACAGCCTCACAGGAAAAATATAAAATTTAAATATTTTTTAATTAAGAACACAAAAAAAATGCTTACTTGTTCATAAAAGTAAATAATTGTTTAAAATATTTACGTTTATTAGTAGTATTCTTTTTACAAACACAATTTAAATATTCAAAAAATATTTACGCTGTAAAGACGCAGATCAAAATGGCGAGATTAAAAAAAAAACACGCCTGCTCTATAATAGTCAGTGGTGTTTTTTTTTTAATTTCATAAGTTTTAATCGAATTATCGCTGCTCTATGATTACAGCGTGCGGTAATAATATTACAGCACGCTGTATTCTTATTACCGCACGCGTGCGAAATATGATGCATGTCGAACCTAATCGTAGTGCAATAAGAGCTAGTTTTCGAGGAAGTGTATTGAAAAAACTAATATTTACACTACTGATAATAATGGGTATCTAATAACTGACACTATCTGTACGTTTTCGGTTTCAAAACAAATCGCGCTTTATATAAATTGCATGTCACAACAATGAAAAAATAATGGCTAATGGCTTCCATAGACGTAAAATATAATTTCTAATTTGCCGAAAGAAAAATACTACCAAATAAAATTGCATCATTTTCATATCGAGTTTGTTCACAACAGCGGTCAACAAAATTTTGCAGGATTATAGGTACGAAATCAATCAATGAAATGTGTTGTCAGTGCTGCACTCGATCTGTGGACGGAAGAGCGATGACCGCAAACGCGCGAAATTCAAATTTCTTAATTTCCTTACATTTTTGCAATTTGCAGGCCAGTGCTAGGTTGTATATTGATTAATAAAATATGATTCGCGGCTGTAAGACGTATGTAGTCAGTATTCAAGCTAGCACTGGCCTGCAAATTGCAAAAAACGTTAAAAAAAAACAAATTTGAACTTCGCGCCGGAGTTCGCGGGCTGAAGATGGCCGCATGACGCATCCAATCGTAGCCTTGTGTTGTTGCAGCCAATCACAGGCCACCTCCACTCGCAGGAGCTGGCATGCATGTGTGCGGTTCATATACACGAAAATATGCACCGATCATTCACTGATGTGACGCTGTGTGCGTAAAATTATGAATGGGTTTTAGGCTACTCGAATGCTAGCCTAAGCAAGCCTGTAAATATAAGATTCGTACGCGAAAAATTGCTCTAAGGATTTTAACAGGAGTTTGAACTTTTTTATTATTATTTTGTACATGGTGTTATTTTATTACAATAATATGGTTAATTAGTTATAAGAAATGCTCAGTTGGTAAGGTAGGCTAAGCCTAAGAGCCTTAATAGAGCGCACGCCACTGCTGGTGCAGTAGTATCATAATCAGCATACAGCTGAGAAACGACTCTCCATTAAAGGAAAATATGAAGTTATTGTTAAAAGTATAAATTCATGTTGTAATATTGTGTGTTGCAGGGTGGATACTATGAGGTAGGCTACGGCGGACGGGACGCGACGTTCGGACTGAGCGCGGGAGAGAGGTTCGGCAGGACCGATGCCGCCTCGCCGCAACAAGTAAATGTACGATATCGCACATTATTATATAAATATCTATAAATAATAGAAGAAATCTATAAGAATGCAAGTGTCTCAGAGTGACGGATATGAACATTGATGGTTAGAGAGAAGAGGAAAGCCAATGAAAAGATCTTCTTCGTCTTATCGTGTGGACAGTACAGTGCAATCAAATTATCTTGGCAGGTCCGAACTTCGTGCAGGTTATTTTGTTACAACTAATGTATGAAAGTGTTTTGATATTTATTTTATTTGTATTTCTCTCTGTATATATTAGATATTTTCTGATCGTATTGGTATTGGTTTATCTGGCAATAACAGTTTTCTTCACAAGTTTACATGCGTAAAAGTTCGCAGAGCCTATGTTCAGACCTCCCTGTAAGGTCTAACGACCCCACACACCCTAGTGTCAGAGTTTCTAAGCCGCCTCGAGGACCTATGACATAGTTTGACGACCGCCATTTGGACCACCAGCTTATACGTGCTTCCTAAGCACAGAATCATCTTTTTATTAGACAATCAGGTGATTCAAGCCTGCAATGTCCTAGCCAAACTGGAAATAACTTTACAAAGTATGCTTCCCGTGGGGATCGAACCCTACCGGGTCGGGTAACAAGGCAAACGCCTAAACCATTCGACCACGGAGGTAGTTATGAACAGATAAAGTAGATTGGGCTTACAGCGCCCTGTAAGCCCTTTTTTTAACTTTTTGAAGAAAAAGAACGTGCTGCTCCGAATATAATGATAAATGAGAACGCATAATGTAAGTGCTTGTGTGTCCCTCCAGGTTCCAGCAGCAGCACTCCCTCCGGGCTACGCATACTTCGCGTACCAGCCACCACCCACCACATACCAGTATGGCGTCTATCCTACCGTGAGTACACACTAACATAAATCATTTATTTGCATTTATTATACATAAAATGGTTCAAACTAGTTTAGCTAACATAGAACATAGCATGCCAAGTTGTAGGGTTTTGAAAATGTTACATTGCATCAACATTATTTATCTATTAATTAAATTTAGTTTTTGCCTATGGCGTAGAGAACTCACGCTGATATCTCTCAAATTATTAGTTTTAATGTTTGTTCTAGAATAACGTGGCTATTTCCAAGTAACAACTTAGTAAAAGTAAATAATGTGATGTGGTAGGTTATTTATACTTAATATTATAAAGCAGTAAAGTTTGTGTGTTTGTATATTTGTTAAATTGTAAGGGGTAATCTCGGGGTCTACTGAACCTATTTAAAAAATTCTTCCACCAATAGAAAGCCACATTATTGCTGAGTGTCATAGGCTACTTTTTATCCCTGTATTCCCACGGGAACTGGATCTACGCGGGTAAAACCGCGGGACGTCCGCTAGTATTTTATAAAATAGTTGGCTATATCATGAAGTGGTCATTTCCAAGCTTGCCAAGACGTACATTATGATTATTACTGTGTAGTGACTCTATAGTAGGTACCTACCTGATAATATGTCTTAGCATCTGGATGCACCTGAATCACCAATATTCTACGCAGAGCAACTATGTCCTCTACAATTCAGTTTTTGGGAATCTGGGACTCTTAAATGAAATATCAACCTGTAATTTTTGCTTTTTGTCAGAAACATAATTATGTATAGTGCCTTTTTTTCCACTGCAGTGTAAATTTTCACGAATTGTTTTTTTTGTAATTCCAGTATGGCGGAGGCTCAAACGTAGGCGGTGTGGGTGGAGTAGGTGGCGTGGGTGGCGTGGGTGGCGTGACCGGGCAGGGCAAGGTGTCCACCTACACGCAGCAGCAACCTTACGACGCGCAGGACTCATACAAACCTGGTGAGTACTCACACTGTACTCACACTCAGGTGTAGTGACGTGTTTGGCCCCCAAGCGAGTGTGTAGTGCCGGCCTTGAAAGACCATCAGACTTGCTTCTTATTGAATCTATTTAAACGGACACTCTTTTCATACTTAGTTTACAGCAGCAACATCCTAATTAGATTGTTTTTGTAACTGGACAAACGATCCCGTTCGGTGTCATGGTTCGATTTCATCGAAAATAGTCGTAATGAAAACGGATCAGGTGCCCGAATACGAAGTCTTGCGCAATTATTTGTCACTAGCATTTCGCCGAGAGCAGTGGTGGCCCAGTGGTGGCGGCCCCGACTTACGAACAGTGAGTCGTGGGTTCGAACCCCGTCAGGCGCATTACTTTGTGTAATTTATTTCATCACCACTGCTCTCAAAACGGTGAAGGAAAACATCGCGAGGAAACCGGCATATCTTAGAACCAAAAAATTCGAAGACATGTGACATCTACCAACCCGCACTGGGCCCGCGTGGTGGATTATAGCCCATCCCTCTCCTAGAGAGGAGGCCTGAGTCCCGCTCGTGGGAACATTATAGGCTGATGATGATGATGAGCACTTCGCCCTCGACTCCGTCCGCAAAAATTGTAATAACTCTGCTAGTATGCATGATTCAAATGTAATTTATAGCCTTCATACCCACAAATGATGTAAGCAGTATATTTTAATTGTTTAAAAGGCTATTCAGTTTTCAACGTTCAGCGTTTATGACTAACGTAACTAATCCAACAACACACCAATTTAATTTTCCACCATATATTGCCGTTTTTCAAGGCATCACGAGTAATGTATCTGTTTGTACCGGCAGGTGGCCCATACACAGGCAACGCGAACAAGTCGGGCGGCGCCGCGACAGCAGACCTCACCAACGCGATGTACGCCAAGACGCACGTCGCGCTCAACAAGGTCAATGTGAGTATCACGTAACCTACCTACTAGGATAATATTATACAGATTTCACATTGAAAACGGGATATTTAACGTGTTTACTATTGATTAGGAGTCCAGTGTTTATGGGAGTGAGCGAGTTAGTGGTTAAAACTTGTCAAAGATCATGGGTAGGGGCCAGTGTTGGGCGTAGTTAACTACAATTTTGTAATCTGGTTACTAACTACGATTAAAAGTAGTTAACTACATGTAGTTAAGTTACATGTAATCATATCTACATGTAGTTAAAACTACTTTTAATCAAACTACATTAAGTAGTTGTTAGTTTGATTGCTGCAATCGAGTAGTTATAACTACTGATTATTTAAGTTTTACGAATTTATATTTTGCAATGAAATTAACATGTACTTAATGAGTAATTTAGGTAATTTAAATGTGTTTTGGAATAAGGCTGCATAAAAAAAAAACAGTTTATTGCACATACCTATGTTTATTTTTATGAATAATCAAATGCAAGGATTAAAGTCGTAGATATTATGAATTTTTCACTGCAACACTCGAAAAATACTGAAAAAAACAAATTGAAACTTTCGGCATTTTCAACGCTACATCATTTTAAATGTAGTTATAAAAAGTAATCAAGTAATCGTGATTGCAACTACAATTTGTAGTTAGTAGTTAGAATTTCTAACTACATTTTTCGATTACTTTATGTAGTTAGTAGTTATGATTGCTAACTACTTTTTGTAGTCGTAGTTAGTAATCAGTAGTTAGATTACATTTTGCCCAACACTGGTAGGGGCGTGTGACGGTACTTTTTGGTAAAAAAATGCACCAAACTAACGTCACACGACTTTTCGAAGCACTGCATCGTCTTCATTTTTTGTTTACGTAAAAAGAAAGAATATAATATTGTGTCCAATGTTTTTTGGAAATCTATCAGACGGATTAATTAGATTTTTTTTGTCAATTACACTATTTCCTCCATTAGACCAACACTGTACTGTAATCGCAAACAAATTTATCGGCTGTCCCAGTGCAGAATTTCAACACCTACTCGACCCCAAATAATGATGTATGCTGTATAAACAAAAGCAGTTGTTTTGATTGCCTAAATGCGTTTGGTCTTTAGTTCAACGAGCGTTCTCGATCTTTGAATCTAACACAGATATAATTTAGTACAGAACAAAACGACGATCTCAGTTATTTACGATTTATTTAGAGCAGTCATAAATATTGTGAGTTAGAAGCGTGAATTTGCAGTTGGTTAACTTTTGATAAAGTATTCCCTAAGGTGTGGTATCCTGGGCGCATTCGTTTGTAATGTAATAGTCGAGATTTAATTTTGTAATAGAAGTAGTTTGTTATAAATTGTATCTGTACAGGTTGAGAACTGTAATGCCATATCTGTATTCACGGATGTAATGCACGAATCTGAATGATTACATTACATACGAATGTTCCCAGAGTGACAAGTTTTTGTGTTGTAGTTAGAAGTTTTGATGATGTGTTAGTTTTTGCCTCGTATGACAAGCATGAGGCTGTCGGTTGGGCTAGGTGATAGGGAACAGGCCAAAAGCATTGGTTTACTAGTGATTAGGATTGTGAGGCCTTAGCGCTAGGTGTGGTCTGGTACTTGGTAGTACAGCTTGGCATTCCCGGCAGAGTTACGAGAAGGCGTCGTTCCACTCGGGCACGCCGCCCCCGTTCGGCGGCGCCAGCCACCTGTACATCCCCGCGCCGCCGCACCACCAGCACCACCACCACCAGCCGCAGCAGCACCAGGTATCAGTAGAGTATATCGTCCCTCCCCCGGCAGAGTTACGAGAAGGCGTCGTTCCACTCGGGCACGCCGCCCCCGTTCGGCGGCGCCAGCCACCTGTACATCCCCGCGCCGCCGCACCACCAGCACCACCACCACCAGCCGCAGCAGCACCAGGTATCAGTAGAGTATATCGTCCCTCCCCCGGCAGAGTTACGAGAAGGCGTCGTTCCACTCGGGCACGCCGCCCCCGTTCGGCGGCGCCAGCCACCTGTACATCCCCGCGCCGCCGCACCACCAGCACCACCACCACCAGCCGCAGCAGCACCAGGTATCAGTAGAGTATATCGTCCCTCCCCCGGCAGAGTTACGAGAAGGCGTCGTTCCACTCGGGCACGCCGCCCCCGTTCGGCGGCGCCAGCCACCTGTACATCCCCGCGCCGCCGCACCACCAGCACCACCACCACCAGCCGCAGCAGCACCAGGTATCAGTAGAGTATATCGTCCCTCCCCCGGCAGAGTTACGAGAAGGCGTCGTTCCACTCGGGCACGCCGCCCCCGTTCGGCGGCGCCAGCCACCTGTACATCCCCGCGCCGCCGCACCACCAGCACCACCACCACCAGCCGCAGCAGCACCAGGTATCAGTAGAGTATATCGTCCCTCCCCCGGCAGAGTTACGAGAAGGCGTCGTTCCACTCGGGCACGCCGCCCCCGTTCGGCGGCGCCAGCCACCTGTACATCCCCGCGCCGCCGCACCACCAGCACCACCACCACCAGCCGCAGCAGCACCAGGTATCAGTAGAGTATATCGTCCCTCCCCCGGCAGAGTTACGAGAAGGCGTCGTTCCACTCGGGCACGCCGCCCCCGTTCGGCGGCGCCAGCCACCTGTACATCCCCGCGCCGCCGCACCACCAGCACCACCACCACCAGCCGCAGCAGCACCAGGTACCAAGGGCAACGGGGAAATAAAACAAACTACCCACTTCCAAAACAAACACTGAAATGCGGAAAATAAAGTCAATTTCGGAAGTCGGTAGCAAAAAGAATAGTTATTGATACAAACAAGAAATTAATAGTTCGGGCGGTAACGTTGCAAATAGAAAAGTCATAGTAAACCGGCTGATGTTGATACACATACATACACACACATAAACTCACGCCCTTTTCCCTGATGTTGATATCAATGTCATTCAAGATCTATTGAAAAAAATGGCAATCGATAGGCGTAAAAACACTAAAGTGCAACGCTACCTCCCGGACTAATTTTAGACATACAAAACATCCCAACAAAGTATATATTCATTTAATAGAAACCCCACTTATATCTTTTTAGTTTAGCTCTATTAGAATTTATCGTAAATGCATAGATTGCGTTGCGACTTCCACCTCATGAGTGTAGCATGATCTTCACTAGAGTTTTGTAGAATCATGTGTCTTAGAGCAGTCCATATACTGAACACGGCATGGTCAGTTAGTAATAATCTATCTATTTTCAGCATTAAGTCCTGAAGTAACTTTGGCCTTAATTAAACATTTCGACATAAAGGAATTAATGAATAATATTATGTGCTTTTTCAAACGTAGCGACTTAAATCGTTGGCGATTTCAATATCACGGTCAAAAACTTGTTGTGACAGCTAATTGGTCGCTAGTGATGTCTTAAATATGGAACAGTGGAGGCCCAATGGTGACGCCCAATCATCACCACTACTCTCAAAATGGTAAAGGAAAACATCGTGAGGAAACCAGCTTGTCTTAAAACTGAAAATATGTCATACATCACACTGGGCCGCGTGGTAGACCTTATTATAAATCGGAGGCCTGTGTCCCAGCCGTTGGAACATTATATTTTGAAATTATGATCTAGACATGAGATTTTGATATCGCCAGCTACTTGAGTCAGCTACGTGTGTATTTAGCACAATACAAGGCTTCTGAATCCCTAAGCATGTTTACGATAGAAATAGTCAGATTGTCGCGACGATACTAAGCTTGCATCCGTCTGCCGCCTATATGCTCCAAGACTGTTTCACGATCAATGCGTTCTGGGACAGCTAATATTTAGCTTGCTTTGTTGTCCGTCTGTCTGCTTGTCTTGTGAGTTTATTTTTAACTTAGGACCGTATTTAGAATTCTTTTTTTTCTCTTTCGTTTAGTCATGTTTAATTGTTTACTGCAACGTAATTCACAAAGGAACAAATACCCTCTCATAGAAAAGAGGCTTGTATCCTAGCAGTGGGAACATTATAGGCTGATTACGTAATATAATAAAGTTTATTATTCCCATAGTGTGACCTAAATGTAGATTTCATTGGGATAATGTTTGATTTTACACTTCGAAAACATGGTTACATATGATTTTAAATAAAACAGAATACAGGGTATGAAAGACAAAAAAAAGTTTATACCTTTACTTTACCTGCTTGGAAAGTGCCTTGATACTTTATCTTTACGGTAGAAAGTACGTCATTGCATATCGAACAAATATGCGGGGAGAAAACGCATCTGAGCGGGAGCGAATGGATTTTCATACACTTTTCTCTCCCGCTCAGATTCACTAACTGCAACAAACAATAGAAATTTCAATTAGTAAAGATTTAGTTTTTTATTTTCCTCGTAGGTGTAGTATAAAGCACTATGCAGATAACACTCGAGAGAAAGTGCGATTCCCGATCTCGGGTGTTTTAAAGCCCTTGCCTACGGCTTCGGGCTTTAAACGACACCCTCGACGGTAATCGGTCACTTTCTTCTCTCGGTGAACAATGTACTATTGTCTATTCTTGGTAGAATAGAGATAGAATCGCCATGCTACGGGGGCAGATAGGCACCAACCGTACGATAAAGAAGAAGACCATAGTACTGATTTCATGGTAACAGTTTGTGTCGATGTTCTCCTACACCATGTAAAACATTAGGGCCAGTATGAACGAAACCAGCATCGATAGAGATTAGTTTTTCGCCTTCTAGAAAGTTCCCAGAACGCATTGTGAAACAATAGCATAGAGAACGAAGATATATTTTTGTTTATGCATGCGAGATATGAGTTGATTACGTTTTTTATTATATTTCTTAGAGTTTGCTTTGTTTGTAGATGGATGTACGGGTGAACAGTAGTCATAATAGGCGGGTAAGTTAATATATACATACATACATATTTATTAACGCACTATTTCATGTATTATGTGCACACCTAATACTGTGTTAACATTTTCAATGTCAATTAATTCCCATTTAAACATGAAATCCTGTCGAAATTACCTGCTTTACCAATTGTCCTGCTGCCGGATAAAGGTTTCATCAATAGATTTATTTCTAAATCCCTTTCTGTTATCTTTTCTTGCCTTCTGGTATGTCATCCATCACTGTCTGTACCACACCATTTCCGCATTTTTGCCCGACGTTTCTGTCGTTTAAATTCTTGCGTCAGCAATTTTTGACAAGTGTCTTGTCCCCCAAAATGCCCGCCTTTTGACACTTCCTAGTGTTTTATCTGGGAAGAAAAAGTGGCGGAAAAACCTCCCCAGAGGTAAGATTAAACCTATAAGTTTCCTCAAGAATTAAGCTATCAATTTCATCAAGAAATTTCAAATCAGACTGGTATTTCTTTCCAATTCTGAAGTAAGACATCCAATTCGTCCCGCCATCTCCTTCGTGGTATGTCCTGTGTCCATAAGTCCTAAAAAAATAAAAAAAATAAACTTACTGTATTTTGTGTATTGTGACTAAAATCCAGTGTCCATTGAAAGAGTTATCCGGTTATAATATAATATACCGCTATATATTTATACTATGTTATAAGTTTAAACTATTAACTTACTAGTACTACCCGCCTTACACAATATTATTGCATGTATTTGTCTCGAATGTTCGCTTATATATTTATGTTACCTATAGCATAGCATTAAAATTAGGTTATTGATTATGTCTGCTATTTGTTTGTGCTCGTTTTAAATTCCGCAAAATATCTTGTCTTTTTTGATAGCGTATTTCAACAGCAAGTTCGGAAATGTTTTAATTTTCATTTTAAACTACATCTGATGCGAAATGTTACAATTTTTTTGACTGTTTGTGGTTGTGGCTCAAATATTTCAAAGTTCGAAGAGTTTCTAAAGATACAAGCTAGCGTGATTCTAAACGTGAAATAAAAGAGTCAAAAATGGCTTTTTGCGTGTTTTAAATAATTATTCTTCAACAATGTTCAATTTATTTTGGAAGTATTGAGATAGTGAAGCGTAATTTCGACACTAGTAAACATGTCAGGATGGCCGAGCGGTCTAAGGCGCTGCGTTCAGGTCGCAGTCCACTTCTGTGGGCGTGGGTTCGAATCCCACTTCTGACAAACTCTTTTTGTACCTTATTATTATTGTTTTTTATTTTATAAAGGTATTTTACAAAATCCAAAATTATTTTGATAATATTAAATAATTACTATATTTTTTGTTTACTTAGTTTTGTATTGACTTCAGATACATACTTTAAATATTTGAGATTGTATGTAAAAAAAGTTTTTTTAAATTGAATTAATATAGCAACGTAGTTAAAAAAAAAATTTTGATTTAATTAGTGTTGTATTTAGCTAGGCACAAAATACTAAAGCTTGTTTGGATCTCAACGCCAAATATAACTAAACCATCATATTTTTTTTGCTATCTTCTAATATTTAACAGAAACAGAGTCGTTTTCAATGTATTTTGGTGCTTAGTGAAGTCAAAGTCCAACCATTTATTTAAACTAGGCAATTGAACGTCAAATAGAATTAAATCTATTGTCCATATGCAAAGGTAGTTCTCTCTCTTACGTAACTTTTTATAAAATTTTGCATACACGATTTTAAAATGATATGTAACGTAACAATGAACAACTTGGTATACCACAAAACTGTTGTGATGAACAAATATGTACTATTAAAAATAGCTGAAACTTTTTCTTACTTGCTGTTGAAATATGTCCCTCCCATAAACGATGGTAAACTTATGACCTATAAGAATAACAATGATGATGTTGTACCTATGATAACATAAAGTAACGTGTGTTTCCGTCACCCAGGAGAGCGGAGCGGGCGGCGGGCGCGCGGCAGCCAGCAAGCCGGCAGCGAGCAAGCCTAGTTACTCGCAGTCCTATTGGGCACCTAACTAGCCGATAAACTGGTAAGTGTAGTTCCGTCACCCAGGATATGTCCAGTCTATCTAACGCACTAATTAGATATTTTTGGGTGAAATACCGTATTGCTTAGCTTGATTACTACGCGCAATATAGCGCTCCGCACGAGCTCACCCAGTTCATAGCCGATCCCGCTTCAGGAGCGCAGACTAAACCGTGTGACCCTATGGTGACTCTCACCCTGACCAGTCAACTTTCCTAGCACCCGAATATTTATTATTCATTAACCGCCTTATTAATAAAAATAGTTAAACTAAGGTTTAACTTACGCTTGATTTATCTCGCATGCCGTCACTTTCTTTTGAATATTTTTGAAGTGAGACGGCTGCGAAATAAACCAGGTGTAACTATTTTTATTAATAAGGCGGTTACATTTTAGTAGCATGCATTTATACTCAGTTATGAAGAAGAAGTATTTGAATAAATATAAACAAATGGTTGTACATAATTTATTTATTTATTAACAAAAAAAGGGCGATGAAAGACCTACAAGAATACTTTGTAACTGAATATGACCAAAGAATGAAAAGTTTTTGCCTACTACTGTACATTTAATTCCTACTTAACTTTTTCATTCGTCGAATGCACTCTGATAACTCTTGAAAGTGCTGTACAACTGAGTCTGATGTTTGTGACTCTCATGTCTGGACATAGAACTGAAGTGGCTTAGTTGCGCCATTGCCTTTTTGTTTCATCTAGTTTTCTTCAAAGATGACACAATAGAATTGATTCAGTAATTTTACTGTGATACTCGTATTTGGAGGCGTAGATCGCCGTTAGACCGCAGTAATGAGCAACAATATGTAAACACTTAATTAAAACTGAGATATGACCCACTTATTGCACTGTACAAGAACGTAGGTCCAAACATCTCAACAACGTATTTTTGGATATTGTATTGTTGGAGATGGGATGACTATGCTAACTTTCTACTATATATAAAACAAAATAAACTTTATCTACCCAAATAGCATAAACCCTCTATAATGCGTTCAAAAACCATAGGCAATGACCAGCATTACCAACCAGCAGAAATTAACAGAACTGTAATGAACTCATAACCTACTGAAAACAGTAGGTTATGGAGTTTAAATTTGGAACAGGTGTCAAATTCAAGTGAGTGTGCTATTCTAGTATCTACATTAAAACAGATGTCTATCGATACGAAACCCCAATTCAGTATGATTTTAATTATAAATCGCACGACATTTTGATCTCGAGTGACACAAGAATAGTGACCTTGTTCGTTTGCCTGTGATTTAAAAAAAATGACAGATATTCGAAACGCCGCCATTTCGAGCTGCTTGCATTTGTTCGGTATTTTTTATTGCATTACACTGGTAACAATGCTGGTCATTTCCCTATGGTTCCTGAACCCATCATAGAGCCCTTATGATATTTGGGTAGATAAAGTAGTGTATGCAACTATACATAATTAGGCATTACAACACTCGTGTGATGCTATTAAGAAACTCGCCTTCGGCTCGTTTCTTAAACCCACACTTGTGTTGTAATACCCTTCATTATGCACAGTCGCATAAACTACTATTGTACAATTTGTATTGTATTAGTAATGAGTTGTTTGTTTGTCCGCAGGCATGGCCGTTGTCGGTTCGCGGGGATGTGTATGGGCCGTGCGGCGCGCGTGCCATCAGTAGTACTGTACCCTGTGCCCTCTCATGTACTAGCTCAATAACAAGCGACTCCAGCCGCATTATTATGTAAATTCATAGTGTAAAGGCATCGCCGCCGTCACACGCCCCCATTTGTTTTTGAACGAGATGTCTTTGCTGTATGATGCAATATAATTATGTATTTTATTTGTTTGTCTACGTCGTGACGACGTCGATGCAACTCTCATCTCATTCGTTAAGTCCGCTATCATAGGTTTCAATTTGTTTAAAAGAAATTACCTCTAGTGCTATGTATAAATAAATAAAGTATGTATATGGTCTATTGTAAGTATTTGGCACGCTATGCGCGCCGAATTTTTTTTATTTAGTTGACATACTTTTTGTAATTAACACTTATTATTAAAAAAAAAAATAAAGAGATGTCATAGGACGATAATCGTAATTGTAACGAGTATAATAGTCGAGCTCTTTTATATGTGAACGAATGCAGTTGTGATGATCTCCAATCGGCATTTGAAAGTATGACGGATTACACATATTGGAACTTGATGACAGACTTTTATTTTTATTTTACCGCTTAGTTTTTATGATGAATGGTCAGTGCATTATACTAGAGTGATTTCAAATCATGTTTCGATATTTGCGCTAGTTAGGAAGTGACCACATGGCTGTGTTATGTCCATGCAGTAAAACCAAAAAATACGTTATTTGTCTCGCTTCTGACCAGGGGACACGTCTGTTCGCTATTATTGTATGGACATCTTTTTTATGGACACAATAAGCATGTGTGGTCACTTCGTAATACAGACGTTGCCAAGCGTGTTTCTGATCGCTGGCATTTGCGCATGTATCGAACGTAAAACACCCTTTTTTACGTTCTGAAAAGTCGGTGAAGTGAGCGATGTTTTTTTATTTTTGATCGACTAAGGTCTTTGATCATATGAAATAATAATACTAGCGGTACGGACAACAGTATACTCGATGTATGTTTCGGTATTTGTTTAAATTAAGGACCTATCATGGGGGTAAAACTGTTTTAATTTTGTATGATATTAGTATTTAACGAACATCCTGTGTAATGTAAATCTAGGAACATAATAAAATCTTGCAAAATTTTTATTGAAACAACTCTTTTCAACTCCCAAATTACCAATCCTACAACTTTTTTTATTGGTCAAGCCCGCCAACACTGTAACTCATGAAAGCCAGAATCAACAGTGGCAACCACCAGAAAAGCGCAGAGACGAAGCTCGACGGCGTCCCAGAGAAACGATTTAACTGTCTTAGATCCCGCAACGAAATTAATCAGAAAAGAACAGCAGAGGAGCAGGTAAATTTCCACTTCCCTCCGTATCAGCAGGAGACAGAACAGAAATGATCACTCAGATTTTCCGACCAGTACGTAGCAACCTGGACAGGTCTGTCGTTTGCTTCATTCAAGTCCAGCCCCCCTATTGCGTATCTTTTTAACGTCAGTGGCTATCAGAAATGTCCATAGATTAACTGTAAATTGGTTATGGTTTAGTACATTTTTTTCTTAAAAACTCACCATTTGACAGTTATTTGATAGACATTTTGAGTTATCCACTGTCATAAAAAGATACGCAATAGCCCTGCTGGAGGGTGCAGTTAGTTGTGCACGACGGACTCGGGACTAGAGGTGTGGCACATCCTCACTTCGCACTGTATCCGAGATGGGTCGATTTAACCCCATCTAGCCAAAATTACATCCTTTTAATCCTCCAACTGAATTTTTGTATAATAGTTTTTCCTGTGACTTCATTCTCGTGGAAGCAGCACAGGATCCTACGTGATCGTATTACAGATACATAACATATAAGTTATGGTGTATCCCCATGTGCCAAAAAATCTTTACGTGTCAATGAGCTCTCAAACTGGCAGACCAGAATGTAGCCACCTGCACAGCTCTAACATTTGCTTTGATTAAATTCTGAAAGGTGCAATTGGTTGTGCAGGATAGGAGGAGAACCTGCAGAGGGGCTCCACACTGGCCATATTTAATTAAAATCCGTTCAGTGATTATGTCATGAAGGCGTGTCAAACACAAACTTTTAGTATAAGAGTTAGGATATCACTCACACGGGAAGATTCGCATCGGCACTTCAGTTTATAATTCTGAGATAATTTAAATTATTACCTACAGTACTTGTTTCATATTTATGTATACACCATACAAATAATATTTGTAGTTTTTTTTAATTGTAAATAGAAAACATTTGAATTATCTCAGATTCTGGATTTAACGTTCAACTTCAAACCATCCATTTTCTCAAAGGTAGGTTCCCATCCTCATAATGTAATTTTTTTTTCTTTTTTTCTCTCATCTGCTATGAGTGCATCCACTTTTAGCAGATGTCTTCTGTCTTAATCATAAAATAAAACATGATATGCCCAGACAAACATTTATTACAAGCAGTATAGGAATGTAACATAATATAAATAAAGAGGCAATATAGCCAAAATATTATGCTTCACTTAAAAAAACTCATAAGCTAGCTCTATCTAGACGGAACACGCACTGGACGAACTAAGAAAGGCTGGTTAGTGCGACACCAACTAAATAAATTCATATAATTTATTCGCAATTTGTTTGTCATTATTAAATGCAATGTTAGAAATAAAAGATTGCACATGCACACCAAGCCCTGCAGGTGTATTATGTTTGTTAGTGCATCGCTTGGTTAGCCCTACTCTGGTGGGTTTACAGGTTCTTGCCCGAATGTTTGTCCAGGATCCAGTGCAGGGATCCGTTGATGGGTTTCACTCGTCGTGCTGGGACGCTCTCGTCGTTATCTTTCAGGATACGCTGGAATTATGGAAAATATGTTGATCAAAATCAAAAGACATTCAAATATCAGCACTTTGAATGTCCCTTACACGAGACAGTCCCCCAAAACGCCCGCTCCTCCGACACTTCCTAGGCCCAGATTCAAAGACCACACTTTGACTTTACTTTGATGGAAAGATCTACTTTCACGCAAAAATATATTTCTTAGGCCCAGATTCACAGACCACACTTTGACTTTACTTTGATAGAAAGATCTACTTTCACGCAAAAATATATTTCTTACAGCCGGTTTCTGATTTGAGAAAAGTAGCAAATCTCAACTGATTATTCTCAAATACATAAGTATGTGCTTAAGTTTTTTGCGTTTCACAAGTTAAAATCTATTTTCGTCAAACCTTATTCAACTGATCATTTACTTAAGTATTCTTGATCAAAGCTAACACGTTCCAATTCACATAAAAAAACCGGTATTTTTCCAAAACTCATAATATTAAATCATTTTATTCTTATAAATTTAAAACAGACTTAAAAAGTAAACTAATTTTAAATAACAGCGTTAATATCAACAAATTTATTTTATTAAAGTTGCATTACGCACATTTTAGCAATTTCATATTTGACGTCTTTGAACCGAATCGTGAATCGAAACGAATCGTGAATCTGTGAATGTCATTGTGATTTTGTCAGACTGTTAGTAAATAGAAAACAAGTTTTATTGGAATTCTGATAATCATCAGCAACATCGTGGAGTACGTGCGCCAAAAGATAAGGTACACGCCGAGGGTGCATTTACTGGAGTCGCGCCGCAATGTCAACTTCAAGGCGTTTGTGGTGCGAGTACCGAATTGTTATCTGCCCCAGGTGATGAAGGAAGACTTTTGGCCTCAGACGTGGTGTTCCGTCGCTTCCGCGGACAAATTCCACTGGACAGCCAGCACAAGTGATGTGTTAAAAAGTGAAGTGCTACTAGGACGCATTCCCGATTGATAAGTCAAATCATTACTTTTTTAAACAAAAGTATGTTTATTAAATACAATGCTTTGTATTTTTAAAATGTTTTTGCTGCTTATTGTAGATAGATGTGCAAGGTACAATTCTTAACTATAAATATAATTTTAGATATGTCCAGTTTCTCATTATATGTACCGAAGTGTTTTAATTTACTTCGGTACCTACATTTATTGAGAAACTGGACATATCTAAAATTATATTTATAGTTAAGAATTGTACCTTGCACATCTATCTACAATAAGCAGCAAAAACATTTTAAAAATACAAAGCATTGTATTTAATAAACATACTTTTGTTTAAAAAAGTAATGATTTGACTTATCAATCGGGAATGCGTCCTTAAGTATTTTTGTTAACAAAAAATTGTATTTACTTTATTTATGTTAGTTTAAGGTATATATCTCTGGGCCATTGTAGCCTGAAATAAAATGATTGAATTGAATTGAATTGATAATATTTTTATTAAAACTTCCCATTGTACCTAATAATACCTACTAATCCAGCAATGTCAAAAAATCGTGCCGCTACTGATGGTCTCTCCTGTGCATTGGGCATACCTACAAACATATTGTCATCTCAATAAAACGCTATCGCACTAGTCACCCTCTCTATCACGCGGCTGACCTTGCTCACATTCACAGTGTCCCCCACAACAGCTTGAAAGCTACCAGTCGCGTAAAATCTGAGAGCTATTAAGAACTGCAACATGGGAGAAATGCAGTCTCGCCGTTGAATACGACAGGTCAGTTTAGGCTTTATTTTGTTTAAAATAAACCTAACCGACCCCATCGTGAAGCAGAACCGACTCTTAAATTGTTCATCGCTTAGCGTGATGAACAAGTTAGGCCGATGTCTTTCAGCAAGGAGGGGCCCGCAAGGGCCGACGCCCGTCGGGGCCGCGGATTTTTGTACTAGATTACGTGACCTCGGCGCAAGGGCAAAGAAGGAACATGGGTTCGGTTTTTAGTCAGTAGAAGTCTGACACTCCCCTTCGCTCTGCCCAAGAGCGGGGGGGGGTCATTCGATGATTTTCCACCCACCAAAAAAAAAAAAAAAAGGCCGATGTCTTGCTATTCTTCTTAGGCGCGGTTGTCTGCGTTGATGCATCTCCAGAGACGCTTCACTCATTTCGATCAAAATCACTTACAAAATCACTAGAAAATTATGTTGAGTACAGTTTGAGTAGCCGAAATTGGTGTGTCAACGTTCAACTACTTAACTTGTCGTTGATAATGCTTTGAGTATAGTCAAACACGTTTTTCTTAGTTCAGAAACGCAAGTGCTGGTCTTAAGCATGAATTGAGCATGCTTTCTGTCAAATTTGAGTAAATGATGACAGATTACTCAAATCTTGATTAGAGTTTAAAAAAACTCAATTCAGAAACGGAAAAATGTTTAAGTAGTACTTAAGTATAGATTGAGACGTTTTCAACTTCAAATACTCAATTCAGAAACCGGCTGTTAGTCCTGTCAAGCTGTTCTTTACTTTCCAAAAATCATACTTTACTTAGTAAAGTCAAAGTGTGGTCTGTGGTTCTCTGCCTTTTCGCCGAAAATTGTTTCCCAAATTTTCACTTGCCAACCAACGTTTCGCAGAATTTTATTTCGCCGAATAATCATTTGCCAACTTATCATAATATATTTTTTTATTTCCCAACCTCACAGTTACCAACTGTACGTTTGGTTTGCTTTTCATTATGACACTTTTTAAAAGGCCAACTTTCAAGTAGCAGAATGTTTTACTTTGCGTAATATTCATTTAGTTGTTTATTGTTTACCAAATTTATTAGCACGGTATTAATTTTGCACCTAAAGTATGTGTGTTAGATTTCGAAAAAGCTGCAATACTGAGTCTGCGATCAAATTTTGAAGAAATTTATTTACAAGGATGCCATTTTCATTTGGGACAAATTATATACAGGTAGTTATTGTTATTATTTTTTTTTCTTTATCTTTAATGTGACCTAACCTAACTTAACGTTTCCTTTTACAAAAGCGATTCGCTTCTGGCACATCGCCGGCCGCTGCCGCGGCACGCTCGCTTCGCTCGCTCGGCTCGTGCGTTGTTTGTCATAACCTAACCTAACCTAACCTTTAATGTGACCTAACTTATCTTAACGTTTCCTTTTACAAAAGCAATTTGCTTCTGCCGTTGTTTGTTATAACCTAACCTAACCTATCGTAACCAAAGATTTCTCGAACACAAAACTACATATTCAGAGGAAAAACTATTGCTCTGCATTGCTGCCAATTTAAAAATTTTATATTATTTTTGATATTCTTAAATAAAAAATGTATGAAAAAAGTCGTAATTTTTTTATCAATATATCAATGTATGAAAAGGAAACTGTAACACTGACAAAACGTCATTCGTCTAATAGTTGTGTTGCCTAGTAAAATGTTTGCCAAATGATAAATGTCCCAAACGTTTTGTGTCTTTATAATAATCGGCTTTACAATAATTCTACCAAATGAAACGTTGTCAAACAAAAATTTGGTAATCGTTAGTTGTCAAAGTGAAACATCGGCGAAACGTTGGTTGGCAAGTGAAAATTTGGGAAACAATTTTCGGCGAATAGGCAGGACACCGTGGTCTGTGAATCTGGGCCTTAGTGTTGTAGCTGGGAAGAAGAAGTGGCAGAAGAAACTCCCCAACAACTCATCTGTCTGTTAGGTTTTAGATAACAGAGATTCTCCTTCTTGAGAGTGGTCTTTACATACAAAAACCCTTATTTTTTTTTTTCCATAGGTAGAAACTATGGAATGCTACGTGCAAGCTTTATACTCAAACTAGTATTTGCGTGGCTGCGCTCGCTGCGCGCAGCTCGCGAGGCGTGGAGAGGGGGAGAGGGGGCGCTTTGAAAAATGATTTCGACTAACGCATTGCACCTCTCAATGAATTTGAAAAAAAAATGTTCCAAGTCTCTTAACTTCCGAGATCCGCCTAAAGGGGGGGTGAAGGGGGGCAAGGGGTTCAAATTTGAAAAACGGATTATACTTCCCCGAGCCTCCTCTATATGAATCTCACGTATGCCACCACCTACCTACACCTACCTACTACCTACCTACACCTACCTACTACATACCTACACCTACCTACTACCTACCTACACCTACCTACTACCTACCTATCACCTACCCACCACCTACCTACTACCTACCTACTACCTCCTACTACCACTAAAAAAACATTACCCTAAAGTTTGCTTGTCGTCGCCCCTGAGTTACGCTTCACCCACTCAACCTTCGTTACGCTAAGGAGGTCGCCGGCTCGCTTCGCTCGCCACCTCCCCCCTTCGCTCCACTCGGTCTCGCAGGTTCGCTCCACTCAGGACCTACCTACCACCGGAAAGCTATCATGACTTTATCCCTACGCTACGGGGGTCGCCGGCTCGCTTCGCTCGCCCGCTCCCCCCTTCGCTTTACCGGTACCACCATTTTACTTCCCCGAGCCTCCTCTATACGAATCCGTAAACAAAATAGAAAAAAAGAGGTGAAGAGGGGGGGGTGTTGAAGGGGGGGGGGGGGGGGAGGGGGGGGGGGTTCGAAAAATGATTTCGACTAACTGTATGCCCCTTTCAATGAATCTGAAAAAAAAAATGTTCCAAGTCTCTTAACTTCCGAGATCCGAAAGGGGGGGGGTAAAGGGGGGGCAAGGGGGTCAAATTTTCAAAATGGTTTTTACTTCCTCAAGCCTCCTCTATACGAATCCCTAAAAAAAAAACACGTAATTCTCTTTATTTCCGAGATCCGCCTAAAGGGGGGGAGAAGGGGGGCAAGGGGGGGCACTTTGAAAAATGATTTTTACTTTACCGAGCCTCCTCTATACGAATCCGTAATAAAAAAAAAATACCGGTCTCTTAGTTTCCGAGATACGATAGGGAGGGGGGGGAAGGGGGGGGAAAAGGGGGGGTTTGGGACTTTTCCCATAGGTTTGAGAGTTAGTTGTTTACGAATCTGTAAAAATATACCCACCTCCCCATCCACCATCTGGGAGAACAATTCTGTCAATAGATCAGTCAGTGAGTCAGTGGTAGTTTAGCTTTATATAGTATAACTAGTATTTGCGTGGGTGCGCGAGCTGCGCGCAGCTCGCGAGGCGTGAAGAGGGGGAGAGGGGTAGCTTTCAAAAATGATTTCGACTAACGCATTGCCCCTTTCAATGAAGCTTAAAAAATGTTCCAAGTCTCTTAACTTTCGAGATCCGCCTAAAGGGGGGGACCTACCTACTACTACCTACCTACACCTACCTACACCTACCTACACCTACCTACCTACCTACACCTACCTACACCTACCTACACCTACCTACACCTACCTACACCTACCTACACCTACCTACACCTGCCTACACCTACCTACACCTACCTACACCTACCTACACCTACCTACACCTACCTACACCTACCTACACCTACCTATCACCTACCTACCACCTACCTACTATCTCCTACTACCACTAAAAGGACATTACCCTAAAGTTTGCTTGTCGTCGCCCCTGAGTTACGCTTCACCCACTCAACCTTCGTTACGCTAAGGAGGTCGCCGGCTCGCTTCGCTCGCCACCTCCCCCCTTCGCTTCACTTGGTCTCGCAGGTTCGCTCCACTCAGGACCTACCTACCACCGGAAAGCTATCATGACTTTATCCCTACGCTACGGGGGTCGCCGGCTCGCTACGCTCGCCCGCTCCCCCCTTCGCTTTACCGCTGCAGGCTATCTCTAACCGTTATGAAGTTGTTACAGCCCTTTTAATTTTAGGGGAGGTTGGGGAGGGGAGGGTATACAAATTTCAACGCCCCTCAAATAGTTTTATGTAAGAAAAAAAAAAAAAAAAAAGTGAAAAAAAGGACATTACCCTAAAGTTTGCTTGTCGTCGCCCCTGAGTTACGCTTCACCCACTCAACCTTCGTTACGCTAAGGAGGTCGCCGGCTCGCTTCGCTCGCCACCTCCCCCCTTCGCTCCACTCGGTCTCGCAGGTTCGCTCCACTCAGGACCTACCTACCACCGGAAAGCTATCATGTCGATATCCCTACGCTACGGGGGTCGCCGGCTCGCTTCGCTCGCCCGCTCCCCCCTTCGCTTTACCGCTGTACCACCACCGGACAGGTGCCTACTATAATATTTGTTCAAACACCTAATGGCTATCTCTAACCGTTACGAAGTTACAGCCCTTTTAATTTTAGGGGAGGTTGGGGAGGGGAGGGGAGAGTATACAAATTTCAACGCCCCTCAATAAGTAGTTTTATGTAAGAAAAAAAAAAAAAAAAAAGTTGAAAAAAGGGGGGGGGGGTGAAGGGGGGGGTAAGGGGGGGGGTCTCGAAAAATGATTTCGATTAACGAAAAGGCCCCTCTAAATAAATCTGAAAAAAAAATCGTTCCAAGTCTCTTAACTTTAGAGATTTGCCTAAAGGGGGGGAGAAGGGGGGCAAGGGGGGCCACTTAAAAAAATGATTTTTACTTTACCGAGCCTCCTCTATACGAATCCCTAAAAAAAAACACTTCAAGTCTCTTTGTTTCCGAGATACGATAGGGAGGGGGGAGAAGGGGGGGGAAAAGGGGGGGTTTCGGACTTTTCCCATAGGATTGAGAGTTAGTTGTTTACGAATCTGTCAAAATATACCCACCTCCCCATCCACCATCTGGGAGATCAATTCTGTCAATAGATCAGTCAGTGAGTGGTAGTTTAGCTTTATATAGTATAATAACTAGTATTTGCGTGGGTGCGCGAGCTGCGCGCAGCTCGCGAGGCGTGAAGGGGGGGAGAGGGGGAGCTTTGAAAAGTGATTTCGACTAACGCATTGCACCTCTCAATGAATCTGAAAAAAAAAATGTTCCAATACTACCTACCTACAACTACCTACTACCTACCTACACCTACCTACACCTACCTACACCTACCTACAACTACCTACTACCTACCTACACCTACCTACACCTACCTACACCTACCTACACCTACCTACACCTACCTACACCTACCTACTACCTACCTACACCTACCTACTACTACCTACCTACTACCTCCTACTACCACTAAAAGAACATTACCCTAAAGTTTGCTTGTCGTCGCCCCTGAGTTACGCTTCACCCACTCAACCTTCGTTACGCTAAGGAGGTCGCCGGCTCGCTTCGCTCGCCACCTCCCCCCTTCGCTCCACTCGGTCTCGCAGGTTCGCTCCACTCAGGACCTACCTACCACCGGAAAGCTATCATGACTTTATCCCTACGCTACGGGGGTCGCCGGCTCGCTTCGCTCGCCCGCTCCCCCCTTCGCTTTACTGGTACCACCACAGGATAGGCCCCTTTCAATGAATCTGAAAAAAAAAATGTTCCAAGTCTCTTAACTACCGAGATCCGAAAGGGGGGGTGAAGGGGGGCAAGGGGGTCAAATTTGAAAAATGGTTTTAACTTTCCCGAGCCTCCTCTATACGAATCCGTAAACAAAACAGAAAAAAAGAGGTAAAAGGGGGGGGGGGGGGTTGAAGGGGGGTGAGGGGGGAGTTTCGAAAAATGATTTCGATTAACGCAAAGGCCCCTCTAAATGAATCTGAAAAAAATAATCTTCCAAGTCTCTTAACTTCCGAGATCCGAAAGGGGGGGGGGGTAAAGGGGGGGGCAAGGGGGTCAAATTTTCAAAATGGTTTTTACTTCCCCAAGCCTCCTCTATACGAATCCCTAAAAAAAAACACGTAAATTCTCTTTATTTCCGAGATCCGCCTAAAGGGGGGGAGAAGGGGGGCAAGGGGGGCCACTTAAAAAAATGATTTTTACTTTACCGAGCCTCCTCTATACGAATCCCTAAAAAAAAACACTTCAAGTCTCTTTGTTTCCGAGATACGATAGGGAGGGGGAGAAGGGGGGGGAAAAGGGGGGGTTTCGGACTTTTCCCATAGGATTGAGAGTTCATTGTTTACGAATCTGTCAAAATATACCCACCTCCCCATCCACCATCTGGGAGAACAATTCTGTCAATAGATCAGTCAGTGAGTCAGTGGTAGTTTAGCTTTATATAGTATAACTAGTATTTGCGTGGCTGCGCTCGCTGCGCGCAGCTCGCGAGGCGTGGAGAGGGGGAGAGGGGGCGCTTTGAAAAATGATTTCGACTAACGCATTGCACCTCTCAATGAATCTGAAAAAAAAAAATTTCAATGCAGCTCGCGGTACTACCTACCTACACCTACCTACTACCTACCTACACCTACCTACACCTACCTACACCTACCTACACCTACCTACTACCTACCTACACCTACCTACCTACACCTACCTACACATACCTACTACCTTCCACCTACCTACTACCTCCTACTACCACTAAAAGAACATTACCCTAAAGTTTGCTTGTCGTCGCCCCTGAGTTACGCTTCACCCACTCAACCTTCGTTACGCTAAGGAGGTCGCCGGCTCGCTTCGCTCGCCACCTCCCCCCTTCGCTCCACTCAGGACCTACCTACCACCGGAAAGCTATCATGACATTATCCCTACGCTACGGGGGTCGCCGGCTCGCTTCGCTCGCCCGCTCCCCCCTTCGCTCTACCGGTACCACCATTTTACTTCCCCGAGCCTCCTATCCTATACGAATCTGTAAACAAAACAGAAAAAAGGGGTGAAGAGGGGGGGGGGTGAAGGGGGGGGGAGAGGGGGGGAGTTTCTAAAAATGATTTCGACTAACGCAATGCCCCTCTATATGAATCTGAAAAAAAAAATGTTCCAAGTCTCTTAACTTCCGAGATCCGAAAGGGGGGGGATGGAGGGGGGCAAGGGGGTCAAATTTTCAAAATAGTTTTTACTTCCCCAAGCCTCCTCTATACGAATCCCTAAAAAAAAACACGAAAATTCTCTTTATTTTCGAGATTCGCCTAAAGGGGGGGAGAAGGGGGGCAAGGGGGGCCACTTTGAAAAATGATTTTTACTTTACCGAGCCTCCTCTATACGAATCCGTAATAAAAAAAAAATACCGGTCTCTTAGTTTCCGAGATACGATAGGGAGGGGGGGGAGGGGGGGGAGGGGGGGGAAAAGGGGGGGTTTCGGACTTTTCCCATAGGATTGAGAGTTCATTGTTTACGAATCTGTCAAAATATACCCACCTCCCCATCCACCATCTGGGAGAACAATTCTGTCAATAGATCAGTCAGTGAGTCAGTGGTAGTTTAGCTTTATATAGTATAACTAGTATTTGCGTGGCTGCGCTCGCTGCGCGCAGCTCGCGGGTCTGCTTACCTACACCTGCCTACTACCTACCTACACCTACCTACTACCTACCTACACCTACCTACTACCAACCTACACCTACCTACACCTACCTACACCTACCTACACCTACCTACACCTACCTACACCTACCTACACCTACCTACACCTACCTACTACCTACCTACACCTACTTACTACCTACCTACACCTACCTACTACCTACCTACACCTACCTACTACCAACCTACACCTACCTACACCTACCTACACCTACCTACACCTACCTACACCTACCTACACCTACCTACACCTACCTACACCTACCTACACCTACCTACACCTACCTACACCTACCTACACCTACCTACACCTACCTACACCTACCTACACCTACCTACACCTACCTACACCTACCTACACCTACCTACACCTACCTACACCTACCTACACCTACCTACACCTACCTACACCTACCTACACCTACCTACACCTACCTACACCTACCTACACCTACCTACACCTACCTACACCTACCTACACCTACCTACACCTACCTACACCTACCTACACCTACCTACACCTACCTACACCTACCTACACCTACCTACTACCTACCTACACCTACCTACCTACACCTACCTACACATACCTACTACCTTCCACCTACCTACTACCTCCTACTACCACTAAAAGAACATTACCCTAAAGTTTGCTTGTCGTCGCCCCTGAGTTACGCTTCACCCACTCAACCTTCGTTACGCTAAGGAGGTCGCCGGCTCGCTTCGCTCGCCACCTCCCCCCTTCGCTCCACTCAGGACCTACCTACCACCGGAAAGCTATCATGACATTATCCCTACGCTACGGGGGTCGCCGGCTCGCTTCGCTCGCCCGCTCCCCCCTTCGCTCTACCGGTACCACCATTTTACTTCCCCGAGCCTCCTATCCTATACGAATCTGTAAACAAAACAGAAAAAAGGGGTGAAGAGGGGGGGGGGTGAAGGGGGGGGGAGAGGGGGGGAGTTTCTAAAAATGATTTCGACTAACGCAATGCCCCTCTATATGAATCTGAAAAAAAAAATGTTCCAAGTCTCTTAACTTCCGAGATCCGAAAGGGGGGGGATGGAGGGGGGCAAGGGGGTCAAATTTTCAAAATAGTTTTTACTTCCCCAAGCCTCCTCTATACGAATCCCTAAAAAAAAACACGAAAATTCTCTTTATTTTCGAGATTCGCCTAAAGGGGGGGAGAAGGGGGGCAAGGGGGGCCACTTTGAAAAATGATTTTTACTTTACCGAGCCTCCTCTATACGAATCCGTAATAAAAAAAAAATACCGGTCTCTTAGTTTCCGAGATACGATAGGGAGGGGGGGAGGGGGGGGAGGGGGGGGAAAAGGGGGGGTTTCGGACTTTTCCCATAGGATTGAGAGTTCATTGTTTACGAATCTGTCAAAATATACCCACCTCCCCATCCACCATCTGGGAGAACAATTCTGTCAATAGATCAGTCAGTGAGTCAGTGGTAGTTTAGCTTTATATAGTATAACTAGTATTTGCGTGGCTGCGCTCGCTGCGCGCAGCTCGCGGGTCTGCTTACCTACACCTGCCTACTACCTACCTACACCTACCTACTACCTACCTACACCTACCTACTACCAACCTACACCTACCTACACCTACCTACACCTACCTACACCTACCTACACCTACCTACACCTACCTACACCTACCTACACCTACCTACACCTACCTACACCTACCTACACCTACCTACACCTACCTACACCTACCTACACCTACCTACACCTACCTACACCTACCTACACCTACCTACACCTACCTACACCTACCTACACCTACCTACACCTACCTACACCTACCTACACCTACCTACACCTACCTACACCTACCTACACCTACCTACACCTACCTACACCTACCTACACCTACCTACACCTACCTACACCTACCTACACCTGCCTACACCTTCCTACACCTACCTACACCTACCTACACCTACCTACACCTACCTACACCTACCTACTACCTACCTACACCTACCTACTCAACCTTCGTTACGCTTCACCCACTCAACCTTCGTTACGCTAAGGAGGTCGCCGGCTCGCTTCGCTCGCCACCTCCCCCCTTGGCTCCACTCGGTCTCGCAGGTTCGCTCCACTCAGGACCTACCTACCACCGGAAAGCTATCATGACATTATCCCTACGCTACGGGGGTCGCCGGCTCGCTTCGCTCGCCCGCTCCCCCCTTCGCTTTACCGGTACCACCATTTTACTTCCCCGAGCCTCCTATCCTATACGAATCTGTAAACAAAACAGAAAAAAATGGGTGAAGAGGGGGGGGGGGGTGAAGGGGGGGGGGAGAGGGGGGAGTTTCTAAAAATGATTTCGACTAACGCAATGCCCCTCTATATGAATCTGAAAAAAAAATCGTTCCAAGTCTCTTAACTTCCGAGATCCGAAAGGGGGGGGTGGAGGGGGGCAAGGGGGTCAAATTTTCAAAATAGTTTTTACTTCCCCAAGCCTCCTCTATACGAATCCCTAAAAAAAAACACGAAAATTCTCTTTATTTTCGAGATTCGCCTAAAGGGGGGGAGAAGGGGGGCAAGGGGGGCCACTTTGAAAAATGATTTTTACTTTACCGAGCCTCCTCTATACGAATCCCTAAAAAAAAACACTTCAAGTCTCTTTGTTTCCGAGATACGATAGGGAGGGGGAGAAGGGGGGGGAAAAGGGGGGGTTTCGGACTTTTCCCATAGGATTGAGAGTTCATTGTTTACGAATCTGTCAAAATATACCCACCTCCCCATCCACCATCTGGGAGAACAATTCTGTCAATAGATCAGTCAGTGAGTCAGTGGTAGTTTAGCTTTATATAGTATAATAACTAGTATTTGCGTGGGTGCGCGAGCTGCGCGCAGCTCGCGGGTCTGCTTACCTACACCTGCCTACTACCTACCTACACCTACTTACTACCTACCTACACCTACCTACTACCTACCTACACCTACCTACTACCAACCTACACCTACCTACACCTACCTACACCTACCTACACCTACCTACACCTACCTACACCTACCTACACCTACCTACACCTACCTACACCTACCTACACCTACCTACACCTACCTACACCTACCTACACCTACCTACACCTACCTACACCTACCTACACCTACCTACACCTACCTACACCTACCTACACCTACCTACACCTACCTACACCTACCTACACCTACCTACACCTACCTACACCTACCTACACCTACCTACACCTACCTACACCTACCTACTCAACCTTCGTTACGCTTCACCCACTCAACCTTCGTTACGCTAAGGAGGTCGCCGGCTCGCTTCGCTCGCCACCTCCCCCCTTCGCTGCACTCGGTCTCGCAGGTTCGCTCCACTCAGGACCTACCTACCACCGGAAAGCTATCATGACATTATCCCTACGCTACGGGGGTCGCCGGCTCGCTTCGCTCGCCCGCTCCCCCCTTCGCTTTACCGGTACCACCATTTTACTTCCCCGAGCCTCCTATCCTATACGAATCTGTAAACAAAACAGAAAAAAGGGGTGAAAAGGGGGGGGGGGGTGAAGGGGGGGGGGAGGGGGGAGTTTCTAAAAATGATTTCGACTACCGCAATGCCCCTCTATATGAATCTGAAAAAAAAATCGTTCCAAGTCTCTTAACTTTCGAGATCCGAAAGGGGGGGGATGGAGGGGGGCAAGGGGGTCAAATTTTCATAATGGTTTTTACTTCCTCAAGCCTCCTCTATACGAATCCCTAAAAAAAAAACACGTAATTCTCTTTATTTCCGAGATCCGCCTAAAGGGGGGGAGAAGGGGGGCAAGGGGGGGCACTTTGAAAAATGATTTTTACTTTACCGAGCCTCCTCTATACGAATCCGTAATAAAAAAAAAATACCGGTCTCTTAGTTTCCGAGATACGATAGAGAGGGGGGGGAGGGGGGGCAAAAAGGGGGGGTTTCGGACTTTTCCCATACTCACCAGAGTTACTTGTTTACGAATCTGTCAAAATATACCCACCTCCCCATCCACCATCTGGGAGAACAATTCTGTCAGTCAGTCAGTGAGTGAGTCAGTGGTAGTTTAGCTTTATATAGTATAACTAGTATTTGCGTGGGTGCGCGAGCTGCGCGCAGCTCGCGGGGCGTGAAGAGGGGGAGAGGGGGCGCTTTGAAAAATGATTTCGACTAACGCATTGCACCTCTCAATGAATCTGAAAAAAAAAAAAAAACAATGCAGCTCGCGGTACTACCTACACCTACCTACTACCTACCTACACCTACCTACACCTACCTACACCTACCTACACCTACCTACACCTACCTACACCTACCTACTACCTACCTACACCTACCTACTACCTACCTACACCTACCTACTACCTACCTACACCTACCTACCTACACCTACCTACACATACCTACACTACCTACCACCCACCACCTACCTACTACCTCCTACTACCACTAAAAGAACATTACCCTAAAGTTTGCTTGTCGTCGCCTCTGAGTTACGCTTCACCCACTCAACCTTCGTTACGCTAAGGAGGTCGCCGGCTCGCTTCGCTCGCCACCTCCCCCCTTCGCTCCACTCGGTCTCGCAGGTGCGCTCCACTCAGGACCTACCTACCACCGGAAAGCTATCATGACATTATCCCTACGCTACGGGGGTCGCCGGCTCGCTTCGCTCGCCCGCTCCCCCCTTCGCTTTGCCGCTGTACCACCACCGGAAAGGTTTCAACGCCCCTCAATAGTTTTATGTAAGAAAAAAAAAAAAAAAAAAAAGGTGAAAAGGGGCGGGGGGGGTTGAAGGGGGGTGAGGGGGGGAGTCTCGAAAAATGATTTCGATTAACGCAAAGGCCCCTCTAAATGAATCTGAAAAAAAAATCGTTCCAAGTCTCTTAACTTTCGAGATTCGCCTAAAGGGGGGGAGAAGGGGGGCAAGGGGGGCCACTTTGAAAAATGATTTTTACTTTACCGAGCCTCCTCTATACGAATCCCTAAAAAAAAACACTTCAAGTCTCTTTGTTTCCGAGATACGATAGGGAGGGGGGAGAAGGGGGGGGAAAAGGGGGGGTTTCGGACTTTTCCCATACTCACGAGAGTGACTTGTTTACGAATCTGTCAAAATATACCCACCTCCCCATCCACCATCTGGGAGAACAATTCTGTCAGTCAGTCAGTGAGTCAGTGGTAGTTTAGCTTTATATAGTATAAAGAATAATAATATAATTGGTTCAACATTATCATACTTCAGAGTCAAGCTTGTTTGCCAATGAGAGGGTTATGTCCTTCTAAGGCATATGTTTCTATAAGCATATGGTCAGCAAATTTTGTTTTATGTGGAAATGGCATCATCATTTTTGGAAAGTGTTTTTTCTTTACAACCTCGCTGGTTTCAGCTACATTTACTGGCCGAAGTCAGGTAAATGCAGTGTGTGGTGTTGTTGAAAATTTGTTATATTTATAACTAGCTGATGCCCGCGGCTTCACCCGCGTGGATGTCGTTCAAATTATATACTAAAACCTTCCTCTTGAATCACTCTATCTATTAAAAAAAAACCGCATCAAAATCCGTTGCGTAGTTTTAAAGATTTAAGAATACAGACAAACCAACAGACAAAAATAGCGACTTTGTTTTATACTATGTAAGGATTATTATTTGATAAGTCCACGCAAGAGATGGGTGGACGACATGATTGAGTCACACTAGCAACTAAATAGCTTGGAGATCTTTATTCAGTCCAGACTCCAGTCAGTACTTGAAGTTATCATCCTTATCAAACATAATTTGTTTGAGTTTGCCACAGTATGTTGTCTTCGTCTCTACAACTAGACTAATTTCGTGACAAAATATAATAAAATAAAATATTCTTCAACTCACTTGAATCATCTCAGCCTTGCTCGTACCACAGACTGCGAACATGCAGTTCCTTGCTTTGTTGATGATAGGGAAGGTCAGTGTGATCCTCTCTGGTGGGAACTTGGGGGAGTCAGTGAGGGATGCCACTTTCAATGTAGTCTCATTGAGTAGCGGATGTCCAGGGAACAGCGAGCAGGTGTGACCGTCTGGGCCCATGCCGAGGAGAAGCAGGTCAAAGACAAAGTCTTCGCTGCCAAATGCTTTGGCCAGCTGCTCTGTGTAATCTTTCGCAGCTGCGTCGGCTATGAAAAGGGATGGAGAGCATTAGTACATGGTCAATGTTGTCCTGTTGTTAGCTGGATGCTACTGAAGGCACTATATTCATAACCAGGTTCTGGGGTCAGCCAATTTAGATTGAACATGCTAACAAAAATGTTATTATTATACCTGAGACTCCCTGCTTTATCTTAATAAACTGTTTCTCCACCAGCTTGGTCTTGGGGATGAGCTCCCTCTTGTATGTGCCGAATGTTGAGTCCTCATCGTTCTCAGCCACAACTCGCTCGTCACAGAATGCCACTACCCAGTTGGGCCATTCAGTTTTGACTGTCTGCAGGGCCTCACAGAGGTAGTTCAGCCAAGATCCACCTGAATATATAAAAAGTTTGATTATAAATTGCAGTTTTATTTAACACTAGTGACCCGCCCCGGCTTCGCACTGGTGGCAATAATATACTAAAACCTTCCTCTTGAATTAAAAAAAACCGCATCAAAATCCGTTGCGTAGTTTGAAAGATTTAAGCATACAAAGGGACATAGGGACAGAGAAAGCCACTTTGTTTTATACTATGTAGTGATAATTAATACACACCTGTATTTTCCTCAAATTGTTAGACAGTGAGTAGGCACCTATAGTACAACGCTACACATCAAGCTATACATTCCCAGTTTACGCTGATCTCGCATTGTTTGGAAATCCTATACAATGCAAGACCAGCTTATACTGGAAATATATACCTTGATGTGTTGCCGTCTGTACATTCATAAGGATTTAGGCCAATCCTTCGCGTATTGTCATTTGGAATTAAGTGCCAAATTATCAGAAGTCAATCAATCAAAATTATTCTCCTTGGTAATTAATGCAAAGGGGAAAGGTTATGTTGAAAAAGAGCTAAAATAGGTTGATATTTACATTAGCACAGGTGATAGACCGGTTGACATGGTAACACTTAGGGGACTTTATATTGGACATCTTTCATTCATTCAGCATTTTATGACAACAGTTTTTGTATGATGTTCAGATGTAACATACAAGTTCATCTATACTAATATTATAAAGAGGTAAAGTTTGTGTATTTGTTCAATTGTAAGGGGTAATCTCGGGATCTACTAAACCGATCTTAAAAATTCTTTCACCAATAGAAAGCCACATTATTGCTGAGTGTCATAGGCATACTTTTTATCCCTGTATTCCCACGGGAACGGGATCTACGCGGGTGAAACCGCGGGACGTCCGCTAGTACAACATACTAATGTCATTGACTTAAACATGACATTGCTACTCCACCAAACATGAACACTGTGTATTAATAGTAGAGTTGGAGTGTTCACTTCAAATAGCAAAATGGATGATTCATTACAGATATAAAGATAGCATACTAATCTACTAATGAAACATAACCTGCAAAAATGTGGTACCTATTTAATATTAATGACTAATGTTTTGTCAGTATTGTATGACGCGTTCATAATAGGTAATCAATACCTACTATCAGTGATCAAGGCCGGTGCCGGCTGCGGCTGGGTACATTCAGAAACGCCCATGGTTTGCAGTCGATGTACTCAATTTTAAGTTTCTATCAGTATCAACAGAAATGGCGTTGTCGATAATCTTACTCTACATCCGTAAATACTTAGATTCTGGCACTACAGATTCTGATGCTGTAACGGAAGATGCTAAATTGAGGAATAGTTAGAACGAGAGGTCTGTCCCCGGCCGGCTTTTATTAATTGAGCCAAATTGGATGATTATTTCTAGCGTGTATTTTTTTAAGCATTTCTTCTCAGCATTCCTGCTTCGTTACAAACATATCTTCGAATGCATTATCGATCTGAGACGCATCCTAACAACGATTTTAGACTGAAACTATAATCACGTAAAATGTAATGACCTTCAGTACTCACCCGAAAATCCAACGTAAAACTTTCCACGGTTTTCGATAGCATCATTTGCTATCTGCTCTATTGTTGTAGATAAGTGGGTGATCAGCTCTTCTTCTTCGCACACTTTTATGGAAGCCATTTTCAATTAATTGCTTTTTTACAAGTTTCTAACAACAGTATCCACTAGCTGTGAGGTTATAATTTTTGAAATGTCATTCATTTGATGAAGTTTCTTATTGACCATAGATGATACAGTCCTGCACGGTTCTCCTAGCGCGTGGCGATAGTTAGAACTAACGCTGCTATCTTGTTTCTCAACACAATACCACAGACAATTTCACAAGTGTTTGCCAACAGCGTCCTCCAGACAAATTATACTTCAAGAGCCTTCAAGAGATTCAAGAACCTTCGAGTTGACTATTACATGTGTGATTATTTTTTATCATAATCGTTCTCCTGTCCTTATCCCAATTTATTTGGGGTCGCCCACAGAACAGAAAAAAAGGGTCGCCGCACCATGTCTTCTTCATCCTAAACTTTTCAATCACTCGTTATCTCAGCAGTCATCTCCTTATTGTGCGTAGGTTGTTAAGGCCTGCTTTAACGTCCTGCGTTAACGTCCTGCGTTAACGTCTTGGGTACGCCCGTGCTCGCCCTGGCCATCTATCATTTCTTAGGTCTTCCTCAACTTTTATTTTAGTTATCTGCAGCTGCACATTATCCTCACTACATTTTCCTCTTTCCTCCGCATTGTTATAAGAATAAGAATTTAAAAATAATAGTCAGGCATTCGGTTGTTTAACAATTTATTAAACAAATAAATCAGGCACGCATATCAGTTACTGTGCTAAACTAAACTGTGCCTGTTTTAATTTTTTGACTGACTGTGTGCACTCTTGACTGTTACAGAGGGCGTTGTTCATTACGAATTATTATTTTAAATTTTATACTTGTATGGTACTACGTTTTTACGGTTATTATAAAAATGTCCGATGACACTGCAACTAAACATATTTTAAATTCTTTCAGAATAATATAATGATAATTTATTATATGCAATGAAACTTGCATTCAAGTTCTGCTACTGCATAAGAGATGGCGCTGTAAGTCGTAAAGTTTCTCGGTAAAAAGTGAAAGTGAGACGAAACGCAATGAAAACGGGCACGGTGACCGCGACATACGGTTGTTGACCGTCAAAACACGCGGCTGACGTAACCGGCGTAATAGCAGTAAGGGCGGCCTCGCGCCTTCGCACAGGACTTGTTTTCTTCGATTACAGGGCTACTTATTTTGGGATAATTTTGTTATTTTTGTGTGAAGGTAGTTATATACCTAGCTAATAAGAGTTTTTTGTTCTGAAAAGTAAAACTTTTTGGAAAAACAACTTCAGATTTTCAATATCCGCAATAAGGTAGAGGCACGATATTGACATTGATTGACATCGACAAAAATTTACGGAGTGTATTCGTCAATAAGGGTTAGGGTTAGGCACAATTTCTAAATTCGAAAAATCCTGACAAACAACCGTACATATTTTACAGAAAAGTGGACATTTTACTTTTTAATATTGCTTTTTTAGGGTTCCGTACCTCAAAAGAAAAAAAACGGAACCCTTGTATATAGGATCACTCGTGTACCTATCTGTCTGTCTGTCCGCCTATTCCCCCCCTTGTCTCCGAAACTACTGAGCATAAATTTCTGAAAAAAGTACAGCAATTAGTTAAACACGTATAGATTACAGGAAAACCTATAAGAAGTCATGGTACGGAACCCTTCATGTGCAAGTCCGACTTGCACTTCCGGCCAGTTTTTTTCCAATGTCATTTGTTTTTTTCTATATTTCCGAAAAATCCGGATTTTTGAAAAGGCCGAACAAAACTCGGACATAAAGCTAAAAGGCCAGACATTTTCAGACGAATTATATCTCTTAATGTGATGGTTCCGCGCACCACATACATCTTGGATGGACTTGATGGACATGTTCGCGGTCACCCATTATATTGCACACCCTACTACAGTCACGGACACGTGGTCCTTAGGCCTCGGCCTCGAATTTAGCGGGCAGCTGAGCGGGGCGGCGGCGGCGGCGGCGCGGCTTGTATGGAGTGCACCGCTCGTTGCCCGCCCCCGCGCCGCTGTTTTCGAGAACCGGTCCATTTGATTGTACGCGTAAGATCCTGCCGCTCCCGCGCCGCCGCCGCCGCCGGCCCGCTGCCCGCAAAATTCGAGGCAGAGGCCTTAGCGTGGATCGACGGTTTCTCACCGAGCTGGAACAGTAAACTGATGTGTTCGTATATATGTTAGTCTGCCTCGTAACGTAGGTCTAGTGGTCGCAAGTACAACTAGGTACTGAGCATGCGGTCCTGGGTTCGATTCCTGGGTCGGACAAAATGTTATTTGGGGTTTCCATCCGGATATTCTCAGTAGTGGCCACGGAGTCTGTTAGTGCCCAGTTGATGGCAACAAGCTCGCCCCTATTACACATAACTGGTGAAATCTTGGTGTACTATTAAGGTACACCAGGGTGCTCTCTGCTTTACCTTTCGGGGGTTATAGGCGTGATGTTATGTTATGACGCATTTTACAGAATTCAAATTTTGATTACGCCGTCATCAGTAAAAAGCTGTTACCTATTTTGAAATTACAAACAGACACTTCAATTATATTTATCTAAGGATTGTAACTCTGTAACATGAAATATATGCACATTTATTTATCATGCGATTTATACCACCTATCAACTAGGCCCTACTAGATGTGTTAACACCTCTGTGTTAAGGGCTAGTTGTTGTGGTTCACAAGACGCTTTAACTACATTTCATTACTCATACTCTGAAAGTAGGTCTTATCATACCTGCGGAGCGGGTTGAAAGTACTACTTTTTAGCCCTAGGGAGATTCGCTTTCAGCCGACAGCTGTCAAATTATTAAAAAAAAAACCAGATCTATTTTCACATTTTTGTTGAACCATGTTCCAACTTTTTATACAGCCACTAAATTACAGCGCAATTTAAAATTAAAATAACATAAAGTTTATTTTCATATAATTTAGTTTTAACTATTACTCTAAAATAACATAGATTTCGGCAAAATCTTTGCCATTATTTTTCATTGAGGTATAATGTACTAGTTTAGTGTACATTTTACCTCAATGTTATTTTTAATGACGAACATGAAAGATACTGGCTGTGTAGCTGAACGACCAGAGGACAAAAAAAAAACAAAAAAGCGGGACAATCCGATCAACACTCATTTATTTCTTTTGCTTATAATTTATGTTCATAATTTTACTTTTCTCGTATTCGTAATGAAAAGTACAGTGTTTACCTCGGGTAAATTACTTATTTCGTCCCTTGAACTATTAGCGCCCTCACTACCCCGTCTCGGCAATAAATAAGTAACTTTCACCCCTTAGAACAATGTTTATCAATGTACTACTTATTGTTTTTAATTTTGATTTTACCATTTTTGGAAAGTTAATTTTACTACTCATACAGGTAGAGTATAGTTATAGAAAAGTTGAAAGGGAATAGAATGTCGTGTTATGTACATGTTATAGGAGGGACGAATCGCATGTGACTAAAAAGTTGATGGATAGAGAGAGAGAGGAAGGTCAAAGAAAAGATGAATGGATTGTGTAAGGAACGATATGAATGAGAAAGGAGTAACTGCCACCGTGACGTCTAACAGGGAAGAATGGAAGAAGAAAACGTGTTGCGCCGACCCCAAATATAATGGGATAAGTACAGGAAGATGATGATGATGACACATAGAGAATTTTCTTCATCATCATCATCATCATTTCAGCCAAAAGACGTCCACTGCTGGACATAGGCCTCCCCCAGAGAATCTTCTTAACACGCTTTTATTAGGTTGACCTGTATGTACGTAGGTAACTACGTAATAGAGTTCTTGTTCGTATATTTGTTTACAAGAAAGTCTTTCCTGCTCCAGCGCCCCACGCTTTTACAATAAAATATTATAGTTAAAAGCACATAGTTTACACTTCAGCTCAGAAATAGAAACAACTTGAACAAATCCGTAATTTATTTTTGACTTTTACGTGTAGGTACCTATTTTTGCACGTAAAAGCGTGTTTTTTAGTGTTTTTTAAACATTTTTTTTTTACTTTTTTTTTTGTCGATTTACGTTTACTTGCACCAAATATTTACATTCATATATAAGGTCTTTGCCCAGCAGTTGGATGACAGGCTAACGGTAACAGTAATTTATCGGGGCTGGAGACGTCCCTTCTCCATGGGCCAAATATCGTGCGCCGAGTTTTGAGTATAAGGGGGATGAGGAACTTTACACCCTGTTCCTCATACCCCCCAATATGTTGATGCGTATGAGAGTAGAGAAAGATCAAAGAAACGATGGATGGACTGTGTAATAAAAGGATGATAATTATGGGTAGAAAGGAGACAATATAATAATATTTGCTATAATATCTGGACCTTAAGTAATGAGTCAATGGTTCGCGTCAAGTACATGACCTCAGCTCAGCTGTGTCAGTTGTACCTAAAAGCTCCTATAGACCCAGTACATAACCATTCATCATCATATGCCCAGCCATTTGCCATAAAAAAAATACTTATACAAAAATATGAATTTCCGTAAAACAATATTTCTTACATTAGTTGATGGAGTCATTGGAGTCTCCTTTTAAGCAAATAATGCCTGTAGTAGGAGACTCCGGCCGCTCTTCTATGTTGAGATCGACTTCCAGTCTAACCGGATGCAGTTTTTTTTGGTGCCGGAATGGAATCAATGTAACAAAGTCAGCGACTTCCGAAACTAAAACTATTTTGGATATTTAACGAAAAAAATCGACTTCCATAAAAATATTTCTTGGAAGTCGGTTTCTTTTTTAATATTTTTTTTTTTGTGTTTTCACGTACTTATTTCATTGTTCATCCGGACCTTACCCTATATCCTTTTTGTATAAACTTTGGAAATAAAAGTTTGCAGACTGACATGGTCACTACTAACTAACATACACTAAGAATGGAATGCTTACCATTTATTCGATACGTAATTTAGGAAATGATCGAAAGAATATCGCTCATTCTGTGCTTGAAAAAATATGAGTTGAATGTGAATATGCACATATATGGAGAGACATCGTTTAGACAATGACAACTCCAACGTACACAGGACGCGAACATCAGCTCATCACGTCCTCACTACTCTTCTTCCACCACGCGGGCCCAGTGCGCGTTTATGGATACCAGTGTCGCACTGGGTCGTATTGGGGCTGTGTGACGGATAACACCCTAAAATAACACTCACTGAATCGTATCGATGTTACTCGCATATTCCACAGTTGGCGTCCAAATGTGACCACGTTTATTGCAGAGGCTGAGACGCTACTCAGGGAGCTTACTCTGGAATATAATTCCGATAGATCGACATTGGTCAAACGTCAGTTGGTTGAGTCCGCCTTATTACAAAAGGTAGTTAAACCTGGTTTAACTTAGACCTGGTTTATCTCGCATGCTGTCACTTTCTTTTGAATATTATTGAAGTGAGACGTCATGCGAGATAAACCAAGTGTAAGTTAAACCAGGTTTAACTACGTTTTGTAATAAGGCGGAGTGAGTCCAGCCAATTGCTGACGTTTGACTGACAATTCCAATGTCGATCTATCGGAATTATATTCGAGAGTAAGCACACTGGTCGTCAATAGAGCAGGTAAACGGACACTTTGGACACTCCAGCAGGAGGTAGGGCATAGTTTGATCCGGAGCGCAGCACTCGCACTCGGTGTTGGAGGAACCAATAATACCTACTAGAATTGGCCAGATTATGTTTACAACTGCCAACTTGGGTGCTGAAACAATTCAGCGCTTCCAAATAGCACTGTAGATCACTACCGGGAGCCAGATGTTCTTGTAACTTAAAGCTAGAAGTCGTGAGGTGGTGGACACCTCTCTTGCCATAACTTGCTTTGTACCTTAGGTGGCCTGTCTTGGATTACCTGAGTGGACCGTAGGAAGCTTTTGCGACTTTCTATGCCTGAGTACTTATACTACTTGTAGTTTTGCGGTTTTTTAGTCTGCCCGAGGAAGTTGTGATCGTAGAGTTCGGTTGTATACATAAGCATTGCAAGGAATACAAAAAAACAGTCGTAGGATCAAAAGGTCAACTTTGACGTTATGATATGTACTCGGCTTTAAACACATATGTACAGGTTGCACTTGACACAGATAGCTTACACTTTCTGCACGATATTGATACATTATATACTGTGTGTGTGTAAATAACACTAGCCATTGCCCGCGGCTTCGTCCCGACCTTCGAGGAATTTAAGGTAACTTTAGATGTCAAACAGCTTTGAGAACCGAGGTCTTGGCTTGACATATAACGTCATAACTATTCCCTGAGGGGATAGTCTGAACTTCTGAAGTGTGAATATGCCACTTGATTTTTGTCAAAGTCTATACTCAACATAACATAAAATCACGCCTGTAATTCCCAAAGGGCCAAACTAAAATCAAATCCATTATTTATTTGCAGACATGGTTAATAGGTACAGTGTAGACGTTCGTAATAAAGGGTAAGTGAAGGGGTGGATGTGGGGTGTTCTTTTAAGTCCCATGTAATAGGGGGTGAGCATATTGCTGTCAACAGGGCACGGATTCAGACTCCATGGCTGAGAAATCCATGATGGAAACACCCACCTAACACTTTGCCCTGTTAGTATTAAGAGGAAATGCGTGTGGTCTTTTCTCCATACAAACGCTCTCGCCTGTTTTCTTTTTGGCCCTAGAGCAATGATTTTTTACAGAATTATAAATATTAACTATTTCTATGCCCCTATGTTTTCCTTTTTGGTGATAAATTATTTTTATAAGCACTAGAACCCTCAAAAAATGCTCAAAATTGCTTGTTTAGATCGCTGTTAACCACGGAACAGAAAGATAACAGAGTCCTAGTGTACAAATTTGACAACTATTAACGAAAAAAGAAAAACATAGCGGCGTAGTATATATCCTCCTTATTCATTGTCTAAAACATCTTTTAAATTGGTTCAATATTGGAGGAGGAAATAGGCGAGAGCCAAACCTAGAAATATGACTTTTATTGAGTCGGATCTGCAGTTGTCCTTATCGCACGGCTTTGAGGGCAGAGGGGCGGAGAGACACAGCAATAGTGGAGAGAGACAGGCGGATAGACGGAGAGAGACAGAGCCCACATTTCCTCTTATGTAACTTCATAAAAAGTTGATATATTACCCCTTTTTTCAGGATGGGTTATCATCAAATGTTCTGGGTGGAGCAGAAGGATTGACAGAACACGGATGGATTTTAGTCAGAGAGTCTGAAGGCACTGACTTAAACCCACCCGTGTTCTTTCTAATATCCTTTGCGTTGAAAGGGCGGCCGCTGACTCTTTCGTACAAAATCTGCAACCCTGGCAGATCCCTAACATTAGCCAGCATTGTCTCTACAAGGTCTACTTCATTGAATTTACTATATTAGATCATCATGAATCTTCGCAACCATATGCTCACCTCAGAGCACCTGTCCAAGGCTCCCATTGGCTGAGAGTCTTGTCTTCGTGACAGCCTCCTCACGACTACGTCCGTTTACGCTGAGTTTGATATGTTACAGTCCAAACTGTTATTCGGTTAAAACTATTAAAATTACAACTCACATTTACCTAGAAGCTTATTAGGTGTCTTCTGTTTTATTCGTTTACTCATTTCGGAACAATAATTGTCATTAGGAAACTTTTTCGGTTCTTAATTTTTTTTGTGAGCCTTTTTTTTTTGGAGAGTGTGAAATCGGAGATTGTGACGGAGAGTGGTAGGGAGCGTCAAACGTCTACTGACTAAAAACCTTCCTTTCCTTCTTAGCCCTTTGTGTCGAGGCCGCGGTATCTCTTTCGAACAACCCACAGCCCTGACGGGACCCTTTGGATAACCTCGTGCTACAGATAACATTTAACACGTTTTTAACTTCATAAGGTTTTAGACTGTCACCAGTCAAAAGTATTCTTGACCGATAAACAGTTTTGACTGTAACAGATACATCGGACGCATCTGACCTTATTGGTCTCACATGAGGTCGCCGAGGTCGACTCGTAAACGGATTAGCTGTTTTTGGAGCAATTTGGTGCCGAAGTGGTTTTCTTTGAGAGGTATTAGTTACATATTATATATATATATCCATGAACATGTTAATAAGTACTATCTCTTCAGTAATTGTTAAACACACTATACAAACCAAAATTCCAAGGAAAAAAAGAATAATTAAACCATGGATAACCACCGGCCTATTAAAGTGTATACAAAACCGTGACCGGTTGCACAACAAATCAAGTAAAGATCCCAATAATCTTATCCTGAAAATCACCTATACTCGGTACCGGAATTTTTGTAACGACCTGCTCCGGAAACTAAAAATTGCCCATGAAAAGCGTGAACTTGAAAAATCTCGTAACAACCCGAAAGCCCTTTGGAAAACGATAAAACAGATCACCAATACCACCAAAAAGAAAACTAGCCCGGTAGAACTGTTAGAGATTCGTGATAACGCTACCTCATCCGTAAACACAAAAAGTGAAACGGAACGCCTGCCGTGTTCATATAAGCTCCGTGTACAAAAATAATTTTAAAATAGTTAAACTAATTAATTAATAAGTATTTGTGAAGAATATGATTCAGTGTTGCGTAAATCCCACTACACAAAGTTTGTGATCAAAAAGAAGAACAGGCAAAAAAAACCCAGACCCGACAGAAAAGTGACATATCTCAGTTTTTTTGTTATTATTTATATAATCATATTATATAGTTTTTATATTCGAAATCAATGGCTAACACCAAAATATTGCCTTGTGTTTTTGTTCAGGGTTTACACTAAAAAAATACAAAATGCCTACTTATCTACAAAATTGGTAATGTATGTAACTAAATGACGATAAATAGTTATGGGATGTATCCAGGAGACCTGGAGATACAGCTGTATTATATAATTTTTGAACTCCGAGTATGTACAACATTCAACTTAGGATTTTTTTTTTAAGGTGGTTTAAAATCATCTAATGACATCTCTCGCCCTTGGGTGGAGCGAGAGGGCGTGTCAGACTCTTACTGACTAAAAAATTCCACCCCGTTCCTTTTTGCCTCTGGTACTGAGTCAGAGCATGCCCTTCTGGATTCGCCCTCAACTTAGGTTAGGTTAGGTCAACGAATTAGTGGAATAATCCGATCTGAATCATCGAATATGACGATTTTAATTAATCCTAAGTTGAGGGCGAATCCAGAAGGGCATGCTCTGACCCCAGTACCAGAGGCAAAAAGGAACGGGGTGGAATTTTTTAGTCAGTAAGAGTCTGACACGCCCTCTCGCTCCACCCAAGGGCGAGAGATGTCATTAGATGATTTTAAACCACCTTAAAAAAAAAAAATCCTAAGTTGAATGTTGTACTCGGAGTTCAAAAATTATATAATACAGCTGTATCTCCAGGTCTCCTGGACATCCCATAACTATTTATCGTCATTTAGTTACATACATTACCAATTTTGTAGATAAGTAGGCATTTTGTATTTTTTTAGTGTAAACCCTGAACAAAAACATAAGGCAATATTTTGGTGTTAGCCATTGATTTCGAATATAAAAACTATATAATATGATTATATAAATAATAACAAAAAAACTGAGATATGTCACTTTTCTGTCGGGTCTGGGTTTTTTTTATAAGGGACGTGACCGTTCTTCTTTAAATTTTTAATACCAGAAATTACTAACAATAACAAGTGACATCAAACAGCTAAATTAGTGAAACTTTCTATAATATTATCACACCAAAACATATTAATTACCATAAAGAAGAAAACAGCAAAAAAGGTCGAAGAAATATCATGTACAAGTTAGTGTATTTTTGAATAATACTCCAAAACAATCCGTTGAGTAAAACATAACACGAATTCTCTTTGTGTGATTCAAAACTGACCTTTGGACCTCAATGAATGACCAACGAATTCTTCACCAGTACTACAGTTACAAGTAACAACTTATTTCGAAGTAGTTTACTAATGGTCAGTTGGCGGAACGGTCGATACACTCGACTTGAGCGGCAGTGACTGCGCGTTCTAATCTCAGTGGCGCATGACCACTTTTTGAGAATCTTTGCCAATATTTCTAACAACGATTTCGACCCAGTCGTTTCAAACATTCAATTGTATCGTTTACCTACATTATATTTGAAAACAAAAATAATTTACTGAGATGGAAGAAACCAACAATATTACGCTGAAGACACCAAACTATTAAATCAAGATCTATGGACTTCCTTGATCAAAGCAATATTAGCCCAATGTCCTGTGATGAATTGTTGGGTAGAAGCCTTGATTTATCTACCAATATATGCTCAACTTACATGGCGGAAATGAAAGATGAAATTAAAAAATTAAAATCAAATTTAGAAAGTACACAGAGTGAGATGGAAAATATTATTTTAGAAAATTTAGAACTTAAAAAAACGATTACAAATATGAATCAAGAACTTAGCATACTCAAGCAGTTATGTAAAAGCCCACTAACGACCTTTAGACAAAATATGTCAAGCAGCACTAAGAAAAGTGTACGACGTCGACTAACAGATAGTTTTCGGGTCTCTCCTCACAAGCCAAACGAAAGCCCATTAATACCCGTGCAACAATTTAATATGGGTTTAACTACTAGCCTATCTACAAAACGCACGGAACGACGAGAAAAAACGTGTGAAGAAAAAAGTACTGCTTCGCAGACAGTTACGGCGGAGACGGAAACAAAGATGACAAACAACAAAGAAATTAAACGTGATACTCAATACTAAAACTAAGTGTACTAAAAGGGCATTTATAATTGGAGGCAGTCAATGTAGTGGACTATCATCACAATTGACAAAATCTAGGTTTGATAATCCCTATAACACCTATCAGTTTACCTCAATAGTTAAAACTAATGCCTCCACAGATGAAATCTTAAGAAGCGTAAAATTATTTGACATTAAAGCTGACGATAAATTGATAATATCTATTGGACAAAACGATGACAATGCCTTAAAAATGACAACAGAATTATGTTTGTTTTTAAAATCTGTGCCTTGTCCTGTTATTGTATTATGTGTGAATAAAAACATCTACTCCAAGGAGATAAAATTGAATGGAATGTTGGATCTAATTTGTAGTCAGACTAAAGAGTGTTATTTTCTCAAAAAAGGTTATAATAATTTATCATCATTAAGTTATAAAATAAATTCTTTATTAGACCAACTAGACTATAACAAACAGTTTTTATCTTTTCACGGAACTTCTAATTACTATAACCAAACTACTGGATTGGTCTCGAGTGTCAATATTCTTAAAACTAAAAACCAAAGCACACAAACTGAGGGTGATATAATGATAGGTAATATGAATAAATCATCAGAGATACATGATCTATCTGAAGGCAATCACTTGACACAAGTCGAAAATAAGTCGTTTTTTCGTATCTAAAAACCAAAATCACGTTATACTCCACCAAAACATTGCAGGTGCAATTAACAAAATAAATGAAATTGCCCTTAACTTGCTTCAGGATCAAAAATATTCTGTAGATTTCCTATGCCTAAGTGAGACGTTTATCAAATCTGGAGAACAAGATAATTTGACAGTACATTCGTTTAAGTTAGTCAGCAGTTATTCTAGAAAAGACCAAAGGCGAGGTGGAGTGTGTATACTAATGAAGCCAAATGTTGAATTTGAAAATATGGAGTGGTTAAATAGTATTGCGATGGAAAAACATTTTGAAATATGCGGTATTAAGATTAAGCAATATAACCTGAACTTATTTTGTATTTATAGAACACCAGATTCGGATATAAATATTTTCTTTAGAAAATTACAAATAGTATTAGATAAAATTCGTAACAACGATAAATATAAAAATATCCTATGTGGCGACTTCAACATAGATATTCTAAGTAATAGCAATCATAAGAATACATTTATCGATATTTTAAACAATTATGACCTAAATATACATATAAGAAAACCAACTCGACAAAATTCTTGCATTGACAATGTTATAAGTGACATCAAAGAAGCAAAAGGTGAAACACATGAATTAGGACTATCAAATCACAATACCGGACAAACATTATCAATAAAATTAAAAACAGAACATAGTTTAATTCGAAAACATTGGTTCTCATACAAAAGGGACCTGAGTAAAGAAAATATAGAAAAATTTAATTATTATATTAGTAAGCTTTCATTTTCAGAAGTATACTTAGAAACAGACGTAAATAAAGCTTTTTCATTATTGCACGATGAACTGTGTCTATTTTATGAACTTTGTTTCCCATTGATTAAAATTAAGATGAACAGTAAATCTCTTAACCCAAAATGGATAACTAAAGGTCTAAAAAAATCATTTATAACAAAGAGAAAGCTACAAAATATTTATTATAAAAGTAAAACTACCCACAATAAACATGCATTTAAAAACTATAGCAAAAAACTTAAACAATGTGCAAATACGATACAAAAGGCTAACAATAAAAAATATATAGAGAAAGCGGACAATAAATGTAAAGCTACATGGAAAATAATAAATGAGAAACTTAAACAGAACGATGCTAGTAATGAAATTAGAGAAATGTTGGATGGGAAAAATGAATTAAAAGAAGGTCAAGATATTGCAACATACTTAAACAATTATTTTATCAACATTGCTAAAAAGGGAAACGCCCCAAACCCAAAAAAGAAACATGTTTGCAAAAAAACGGTTGTGAACTCAATTTATCTTGAACCTGCTACTTGTATGGAAATATTTTTGACAGCAATGAAATTGCGAAATACCAACTCAGTCGGTTATGATAACATTAGCACTAAAATGATCAAACAAAATTTAATATCCTTAACAAAACCCTTGACTTACATAATTAATTTATCTCTGGAAAAGGGTATATTCCCCGACAGCTTAAAATTTTCTGTTGTAAAACCCATTCACAAAAAAGGACCTAGATCTGAGGCGAATAATTATAGACCTATTACTTTAGTTCTCATACTTTCAAAAATATTTGAAAAGGTGATGAGCAAAAGGATTATAAATTTCTTAGATAAACATGATATATTATGTAGCCAACAGAACGGCTTTATTAAGCACAAATCCACAACTTTGGCATGTTTTAAACTGGTAAAAGAAATTATGGATGCGATCAATAAAAAGGAAATCCCAGTAGCGGTATTTTTGGATATGAGTAAAGCATTCGATATGGTATGTCATGAAACCTTATTACGTAAACTTGAGCAATATGGTATACGAGGCGTTGCTTATAGTTGGTTCGAAAGCTACTTAAGAGGTCGACAACAATGCACGGAAATTAAAAAAATGTGCTTAAAAACGAACACCCAAAAAACCTTTAGGTCACCATACTTAACAAACTGCTGTGGTGTACCACAGGGAAGTGTCCTTGGCCCCTTATTGTTTATAATATACATAAACGAACTGCCCGACGCCACGAATCAGTACACCATATTATTCGCAGATGACACAACCGTCTTGACAAAAGAGAAAACTCTGGATAAAAGTAAAATAGTGACTAATAAAGCATTGACAGATTTAATCAATTGGCTCGATGAGAATAACTTAAAAATTAATGCAAACAAAACTAAATTCATGACATTTTTGCCGTATAATAACCAGACAAAATTAAAAAATGACATGAAAGTAAGATTAAATTACAATAACAATGACATAGAGGAAGTTAATAATATAAAGTTTTTAGGAGTAGTGATGGATAGACATTGCAATTGGAAAGCGCACGTAGATAATGTATGTAAGAAGGTAAACAAATTCGTATTTGCACTAAGGAGGATAAAAAAAATAACAGACATTCAAACCGCACTACTGGTATATCATAGCCATGTCTGTTCTGTTTTAAGGTATGCTATAACTGTATGGGGAAATTCAACAGATGCTTCGAGGGCATTTATAGCCCAAAAAAAGTGTGTAAGATCTATTTTTAATCTTAAGTGGACAGACTCTTGCAAACCTATATTTATCAAACAAAAGCTGCTTACTCTCCCGTCTCTTTATATATTTGAAACCTGCAAATTTGTAAGAAACAATTACTCGCTTTTTAAAAAGGATGAAAAGGCTATGTCGAAGAGGAAAATAGCACAAAAACCACTAGTAGTCCCTCGTAATAGACTAAAGCTTGGTGACAAAAACTGTTACACCATGGCGGTGAAAATATATAACCACTTAGCTGAAAAAATTAGAACTGCTACAGAATTAGAATTTAATAAAAAGCTATATGACTGGTTGTGTGAGAGATGTTTTTATTCCATCGATGAATATTTTGAATGCAAAATGTAAAATGTATTAACTGTGATTATTATGACATCTAGGTATATTGACATTATTTAAATATTTCATTATTCTTATTTATTGACGTGACATAATTATTGACTGATATTTTAACCCTTAAATTGGCAGAGTACTCCACCAAAGACATACACTTTGAGAACATCAATTGTGGTAGTAATCTAAAAAAAGTACCTGTTTGTATCATTTTAGCTTGCAATAATTGTGTATTTTAGTACATAAAATATTAGAATGTGATAAAATCAATAATTATCCGTCAAATTCAAAATATCTTCGAAGCAGTCTGACGTCTCAGTGTCACATGAAACCTTTTTAAGTTTTTCTGCGCTTTTTTGGTTAGGACTTGTGGTTATTAGGCTTTACAATGCACAGGGACATTATAAACAACATCAATCGTCCATAATTTTATGTGTAAATTACGTAATTGCAATTTTATGAGTTTGAAACTTTGTGTGTACTCCCTGAATACCGTTGCCAAGTACGCGCAAAATAGACTTCGGTATACACAAAGTACATTGCCAAGTATACAAAGAAATACAAAAGGCCTTTTTTTGTTTGTTTTTGATATATAATGATATCGATTTTATGTCGTATAGCATGTTATTTTCTCTTTTCCTTCAGCACTTGAACCTGACACAATCATATAAATTCAAGCTTTGATCCCGAAAGAAAATGCATGATCCGATGACAGTTCTTGTTTTGATGATGAATCACACTTCCTCCACCAAGCTCAATTCTCACCCACTATGAATGTTCAGTCTTTCAAAGTCAAATACACATACAACGTTGTAACGTACTCCTTACACCAATGCTTCAAAAGGTTTTTCCGTATTCATCCATCAATATTATAATGCCATGCCAACATGGAATTAAATTCAACCATTATCTACTCCATCTGTAGAACTTCTACTGTCACCAGTTTCATAGCACATTAAAATCTTCACCTGTGCCGATCTCTAGATCTAAACGCAATTAGCTTTCAATCTTCATTTTTTGCTTCATGTAGTACAAATACATGAAAACATATTTCACACTATAGTTGGCAATGTACTCCCGGTAGTACATCGAATTTCGCGAAAACTGTAATATTCAGATTTTTTTCACAATTTTTTTCAGTCTTCTGGTGTCATAATAAACCAGGAAATAACAAAAAAACATTTAATTTTAGAAAAAATTTCATTTGCCAATTTAAGGGTTAAACATAGTTGATGAATATCTTGAATGATTAGAATTTATTGTACTTTTTTTTTAATCTTATTTGTAATTGCATAATAATCTAAATTTCAATTAATATCAGTATTTCTTCATTCTAATGTTTTTTGCTATTTAACAATATGTACCGCATGCTACAAGCACCTACAACATTTTGATATTACCTATTTAATTTCCACTATTCCTTTTGTTTTTTATTAACATGACATCACTATTATTGATTGCTATGTAATGTAATTGATAATAATTGTATTTTATTTGTATCGAGTAATCCCATTGTAATTTAAATTTAAATTGATTTTATTAATTTTTATACTGTTGCTATTTAGTAAATGTGTACAAGTATGAACAGAATTGTATTTAACTTTAAGAAATTCCATTGTAATCGTAATTTAAATTATTGTCAGTATTTTTCAAATGTATAATGCATGTCAAAGTTTATTTAACCAAAATAGGTACCTAAATCTAAATATTTGTATGACAGAAATGTCGAATATAGTGAAACCCATATTTATATCGACCAAGAACTGTAAAAACCTATATTCTGCAAATAAATACATCATTCATTCATTCATTCATTCATTCAAACGAAGTCTGTAGATATTTCAGTCATATAGGCACTAACTTGGCACAAAAAATCTTGTCCCAATCTCACCAAGCTACAAACCCACCTAGGAGATCATGTCAAAACATTTCGCCCAGCCCCGCCAACTCCCTTGTGATACTTGAGGTTGATGAATCCGAAGTGGAAGCTCTTATTCTGCAACTGCGTAATGATTGCGCAGTAGGCTGGGATGGCATACCCGCCTTAGTGCTAAAGAGTTGCCGCAAGACCTTGACACCGCCTTTGACGTACATCCTTAATAGTTGCCTTAAGAAAGGTATCTTTCCTGATTCGCTAAAGAAGGCTATCATCCATCCAATTCACAAGGGAGGGAACAGAAACTGTGTCAACAATTACAGACCCATATCGGTTTTATCAGCACTCTCTAAGATATTGGAAAGGATTCTTAATAATGGTTTGAATAAATTTCTTAACAAACATCAGCTCATAGCTGACAATCAGTACGGTTTTCGCACAGGCATCTCTACTGAAGATGCAGTTCTGGAGCTGACACAATTGGCTGCTAGGAATCTGGACAGTAGAGTTAAAAGTTTAGGGATCTTTTTAGACCTTTCTAAAGCTTTTGACACAGTCTCTGTTCCCAAACTTATAACTAAACTGGAACTCCTAGGGGTACGAGGAAACACCCTCGAAATTTTCAAGGACTATCTTTACAATAGGACCCAAAGAGTTAAAATTGGAGAGTATATAAGTGAAGAAGTATCTACCACTTACGGTGTTCCTCAGGGAAGCATTCTAGGCCCCACCCTTTTCCTTATATACGTCAATGAGTTGTGCAGAATGTCCATCCCCAACTCCAAGATCTTTGCGTATGCAGATGACACAGCAGTCATAGTTCACGGACCAACCTGGGATAGCGTTAAATGCTACGCAGAAGCGGCCATAACAACTATAATGAAATGGCTCAACTTAAATTTGCTCACCCTAAACTGCGACAAAACATCGTACATTCCCTTCGCTATCCGGCGTAACAACCTGCCCGACAAATCCTTCTGCATAACAGCGCACACCTGCTCCAAACAGCCACAATGCTTGTGTCCGACGCTCGTAAGAACTGATAGCGTGAAATATCTGGGAATCCAAATAGACGAAGGATTACGATGGGACAAACAGGTTGACGCCACTACCACTAGATGTTTAAAGCTCTTGCACATTTTCAAATCCCTTAGAGACTCGGCTCCGCCTGACACCCTGAAGATGGTGTACTATGCATTATGCCAATCCGTCATTGGTTATTGCATCACAGTCTGGGGTGGTGCAAATAAAACCAGTCTTCTAAGGGTTGAAAGAGCGCAGAGAGCCGTACTGAAGGTTATGTCACGCAAACCCTATCGCTATCCCACTACGCAACTATACGCTGATTCAAAAGTACTTTCAGTGCGCCAGCTTTTTGTATTGCAGTCTACTGTCAGAAAACACACCAGCGTTCCCCCATCTGACCCTAAAAAAAGGAAAAAACTACCCTTAAGTACCCCTCACAAAACCGCCTTCGCTCAACACCAATACTACACATTAAGTACATACATATACAAACAAATTCACAAAAACCTAAACATTGTTGATCTAAATAAATCTATAATATAAAAATGAATCGCAAAATGTGTTGGTAAGCGCATAACTCAACAACGCCTGGACCAATTTGGCCAATTCTTTTTTTTAAATCTTCGTTGAAGTTCAAAGATGGTTTTTACGGTGAGAAAAAATCGAATAATTGACGGAAAAACCCTAAAAACAGCCCTTTTCTTTTTCCCATACAAACGTTTTCTAAATAAAACGTAGAGCCAATTTGAGCTTTATTGCTTTTGTATAAAGTTCATATTAAATTACAAGCATTCACTGTTGTTTAAACAATGTAGGTATGTTCCTAACGTCATAGAGTCAATTTGTACTTTATTACAGCTGTACAAAGTTCAAATTCAATCATATCTATCAAAACAGTGTGCGTTGAAGCACAGAGGATTTAATGTTTTGACTCCAAGTCATATCAAATTAAAAAAAAGTTAAAAAAAATAAAAACTGTCAATGTCAGTGTTGTATTTGTTGGATTTTCGGTACATGACATACTATTGTTGTTTATTATTTTTTACTATTTTTGTTCCATATTCACCCATTTTATCAAACACCTTCAAAGCACGAAAATGAAAAAAAAAAAAAAAAATCTTTACCTTGACACCCTTCTGTTGTTCACTTAGCTGTGCATTTAGAAAATGGACAAAGAGTCATGTTCCAGGATACCCAGATGTTTATTCCACCGATGCCATTGGTCAAATTTATTCAGTACATCCAAGCAATGATGAATGCTTTTATTTACGACTGCTATTAGTCAATGTACGTGGCCCAACATCATTCCAACATTTACGAACTGTTGATGGTGAATTGTGTGGATCTTACAGAGAAGACTGTCAACGTTTGCAATTACTAGAAAAAGACGCTCATTGGGATCAAACTCTCAATGATGCTGTAATATCATCACACGCTAATCAAATACGAACATTGTTTTCTATAATCATATCTACATGCTTCCCATCAAACACAATTGATTTGTGGATCAAGTACAAAGATTGATGATATTTTGTATCAAATACGAAATAGAATAAAAAAATTACTAAACAATGTGATAGAAGCAACTATACTGAAAGGAAAGTAGGAGAAGACGTTCTTTTACCGCGCATCCCAATGATTCCGACTGATGTGCCGTTTGACTTTAAACGACTACAGTTTCCAGTTCGGCTTGCTTTTGCTATGACCATAAACAAGTCCCAGGGGCAATCAAATGTTTGTGGTATTAATCTGGAAAACCCATGTTTCTCACATGGTCAATTGTATGTTGCCTGTTCCCGTGTTGGAAAACCATCAGATTTGTTTGTCTATGCGCCAGGAAATCAAACAAAAAACATCGTATATCACAAAGCACTACAATGAAAAAAAAAAAGATTTTTGCTAATAATTATGATTCACATGATTAACAATAAAGCGATTACTTATTTTTTAATATTATGTTTTATTTATTTATATTTCTTATTCACAACGCCATATCACCAGGGTGGCGGTTCTGTTCAGGAGATTTTTTTTGCCCCGACTATAAAATATGTAGGAACAAAAAAATGTCTCATTACAAATATTTTTGACAGGACTTTAACCGCTCAGGCCCTATCGTTCCAGTGAGAAAGTTCCGTTGAGACCCGCTGGAACGACATCGTTCCAGTCGGGCGCAGCAAATTCAAACCTTATTTTTACGTAAAATAAGGCTCTAAATCGTTTGACAAAATTTGTGCCAAAGGGAAACTAGCTAGAGCTGTGTATGGCACCAAGAAAGTACTAAACATAAACCCGGAACACTTTTAAAAAAATATTGAGAGGCGCCATAGTGACGTTTGACAGTTGATGCAAAAAACGGTGTGGTAAAGTGTAGGTGTCGTAGTGTTTTTGTGTTTTGTGTTGAGTTTGTTTGTGAAACGTTGGTAAGTAAATGTATATTAGGTTAGAAGTCCCTATTGCAACTTTGTAGATAATAATTTGCTTGACAATTCATATCCAAAATTATGTTTCGAGCCAACAAAATATCATAACAAAGATTTCGTCGTCGTCATTGAATGACCGAATTGAAAATATGAATTTGACTCCTTTTCATTGAAATAATGGTCTTGGAAACATTATTATCAACGTAAAATATAGTGATAAATCATTATACCGTGTATTCGAAGCAAATAATTTCGTATTTATTTATAATTCAAGGTTATTTCGCAATTCTAAAATGACAGTTCGCTAATAAGAATCTTATAAGAATTTTGAGTTGGAATCTTGTAATATTATAAATGCGAAAGTAACTCTGTCTGTCTGTTACTCTTTCACGCCTAAACGGCTGAACGGATTTTGATGAAATTTGGAACAGACATAGTTTGGAACTTGAGAAAGGACATAGGATAATTTTTTTTTTTTTTTTCGCGATATAAACCAAAAATCTGCCGGAAGTCACTATTCCACGCGAACGAAGTCGCGGGAAAAAGCTAGTATGAGATAAAATCTAAATTAACGAAATGGCTACTGGAACAGGACTATATACAAACAGAATCCTTACTTAAATACGTCTCCTAACTACCTACATATCCCCAATCACACACAACAACCTCACACACTCACACATACACACACATTTGCATGCATACACACACGCAAACACACACACACCACACATCACTTTTAAATATTTACTTTTACATAAATTAACTTTATATTCTTAATCGCTCAGGTAGATCGACACAGTCTACTATTATACTTTTAGCATAACTTTGTAAGCTGAATCACTGTCTCTCAAGATACAGGTTTACCTAGTTTGAGAGGCAGGGTTTTCCATACTGTGTACAGATTTCGGTTATTAGATTGTGCTCCATTGTATTACTATCAAGTGTCATGTACATTGTGTGTATATAAAACATGTTAAATCTGCTTTTTGTGAAATAAAGTTATTATTATTATTATTATATTATTTTTAATGTATATTTTTAAAGGCCACGGCAAAACGTATCAGTTCATAGGCTTTAGGATACAGGTCTATTAAATACGACGTCAGTGACTAGGTAAAACCCTCAAGTGGAGTTGGTAGCACATCTGGCTAGATTCGGAGATGAGAGTCTAAAGTTATAGGTATAGTCCTCATGCCTGTTTTCAGCATCGAAGGCCCAGTGGTGGCAGCCTCGATTTACGAACAATAAGTAGTGGGTTCGAACTCAGTCAGGCGCATTACTTTGTGTGACTCTTAAAACGGTGGAGGAAAACATCGTGAGCAAACCGGCATGTCTTAGAACCAAAAAATACGAAGACATCTGACATCTAATACCAACCCGCAACGGGCCCGATCCCTCTCCTAGAGAGGAGGCCTGAGTCCCTACAGTGTACAGTGGGAACATTATAAGCTGATGATGATGACTGTCTACGGTCATGGTGGCCAATCTTAGCGGAGATTAGCCAAATAGCCATAGATAGAAACTATGGAGCCCTTTACAAGATTTTATTTTATATATTTTTTTTTATTTTTTTTTTTTTATTTTTTTTTTTTTTGCTCCATAGTTTCTATCTATGGCTATTTGGCTAATCTCCGCTAAGATTGGCCACCATGACCGTAGACAGTCATCATCATCAGCTTATAATGTTCCCACTGTACACTGTAGGGACTCAGGCCTCCTCTCTAGGAGAGGGATCGGGCCCGTTGCGGGTTGGTATTAGATGTCAGATGTCTTCGTATTTTTTGGTTCTAAGACATGCCGGTTTGCTCACGATGTTTTCCTCCACCGTTTTAAGAGTCACACAAAGTAATGCGCCTGACTGAGTTCGAACCCACTACTTATTGTTCGTAAATCGAGGCTGCCACCACTGGGCCTTCGATGCTGAAAACAGGCATGAGGACTATACCTATAACTTTAGACTCTCATCTCCGAATCTAGCCAGATGTGCTACCAACTCCACTTGACGGTTTTACCTAGTCACTGACGTCGTATTTAATAGACCTGTATCCTAAAGCCTATGAACTGATACGTTTTGCCGTGGCCTTTAAAAATATACATTAAAAATAATATAATAATAATAACTTTATTTCACAAAAAGCAGATTTAACATGTTTTATATACACACAATGTACATGACACTTGATAGTAATACAATGGAGCACAATCTAATAACCGAAATCTGTACACAGTATGGAAAACCCTGCCTCTCAAACTAGGTAAACCTGTATCTTGAGAGACAGTGATTCAGCTTACAAAGTTATGCTAAAAGTATAATAGTAGACTGTGTCGATCTACCTGAGCGATTAAGAATATAAAGTTAATTTATGTAAAAGTAATGTTAGAGAATTCCTCAGCCGGAGGGTAGAAATATCGCATGTTCGTGACGACGCAGCGAATGGAACGGGCGACAGAGTATATGAACCGGCGCACGCTCCGAGCGCGCTCACTTTGGCTCGGGAGCCCGGATGGGACGAACGTATATTCGGACTTGTAGTTATAGCTATGTCGGATTCTTAATGTTTTTATAGCTGTATTGGTTTTGTGATGTGCTATTTCAAATAAATAGTTCGAGGTTACTCTGACGTTTCTTTTTAAAAAATGAAATACCCTTCTGATCCCTAAGATCAGAAGTGGGATTCGCTTAACAATACACGCGTCTTTGACCGTTTGCCATCTATTTTGGAGTAAAGTGTTTGGTTTCAAAGTAACCTCTAACCACGTGTTAATCGAAGTGTCAGTGTTCTTATGCGTTTTCGGTTAACGCCCACGTGTTAGTTGTATTGTGCTCAGTTTTCGGATCGCGAGTGTGAAAAATTCGTCATAACTGAGGAACCAGTATGGAAACACGTGCAGGAACCACTGCCTTTGAGGCATCGCGTGAATCGACGCTCCGGACAGGATCGTGGGTTTACTTTCGTCCTTGGTACAAGTAAGATCGAACCATTTTTATATTTCGTTGGTCTAGTGGTCGCAAGCGCGACTGCTGAGCATGAAGGTTCTGGGTTCGATTCCTGGGTCGGGCAAAGTTTTATTGTCTTGCATGAGACTTAACATAACTGTCGAAATGTGGGTATACTGGGTACCTCTGCCTTACCCTTCGGGGATTGCAGGCGTGATGGTATTTGTGTGTGTGTTTAAATGTTTAAGTACACACCCACGATACAGGAGGAATTCCTAGTGTGAGGCAACGTTGTGATTCGTTGTGTACCTACATGATTTTCTTACTCGATGGTTTCTGAAAACCTGGTAGTTTGTGTTGCAATAGTTTTCAAGGTTGGTGTAAACGACTATGGTACAGGACTCAAGGTAGTTGAGTGTTGTATTTTCGATAATTCCCAGTACATTTGATTTAATTAATGAGAGTCTGATTTGGTGCCACCCAATTGAACTAAAGTTTGGTCAGGAGTGATCGAGCGGAACAAAATTCTGTTGTAGATTTGTTTGTTTACAGAGTAACCATTACACAAGGATGTGTGGTGTGTGTTTGGACGCAACGCTGCCTGGCCTTAGCAGTGGTTGCCAGGGCTTTGCCACAGTGACGCCGTTGCTGAGCGCGTCGCTGCAGGGCGACTGCGCGCCTTACCGGCGTTGCTGAGCGCCTCGCTGCAGGCCGAGCGCCTCGCTGCAGGCCGAACGCGTCGCTGCAGGCCGAGCGCTTCGCTGCAGGCCGAACGCGTCGCTGCAGGCCGAGCGCCTCGCTGCAGGCCGAGCGCCTCGCTGCAGGCCGAACGCGTCGCTGCAGGCCGAGCGCTTCGCTGCAGGCCGAACGCGTCGCTGCAGGCCGAGCGCCTCGCTGCAGGCCGAACGCGTCGCTGCAGGCCGAGCGCCTCGCTGCAGGCCGAACGCGTCGCTGCAGGCCGAGCGCGCCTTACTGGCGTGTACAGCGCGTGGCTCTGGGCTGCCAGCGCGCTACCGGCGTGTACAGCGCGTGGCTCCGGGCTGCCAGCGCGTGGCTCCGGGCTGCCAGCGCGTGGCTCCGGGCTGCCAGCGCGTGGCTCCGGGCTGCCAGCGCGCTACCAGCGTGTACAGCGCGTGGCTCTGGGCTGCCAGCGCGCTACTGGCGTGTACAGCGCGCCGCTCCGGGCTGCCAGCACGCTACTGGCGTGTACAGCGCGCCGCTCTGGGCTGCCAGCGCGCTACTGGCGTGTACAGCGCGCCGCTCCGGGCTGCCAGCGCGCTACTGGCGTGTACAGCGCGCCGCTCCGGGCTGCCAGCGCGCTACTGGCATGTACAGCGCGCCGCTCCGGGCTGCCAGCGCGCTACTGGCGTGTACAGCGCGCCGCTCCGGGCTACCAGCCCGCCTTACTAACGTGGTTATGCGCATCGCTGCAGACCGCCAGCGCGCCCTACAGGCGCAGTTGCGCGTGGCACTCCACGGTGCCACCGCGCCCCACAGGCGCAGTTGCGCGTGGCACTCCACGGTGCCAGCGCGCCCTACAGGCGCAGTTGCGCGTGGCACTCCACGGTGCCAGCGCGCCCTACAGGCGCAGTTGCGCGTGGCACTCCACGGTGCCAGCGCGCCCCACAGGCGCAGTTGCGCGTGGCACTCCACGGTGCCAGCGCGCCCTACAGGCGCAGTTGCGCGTGGCACTCCACGGTGCCAGCGCGCCCTACAGGCGCAGTTGCGCGTGGCACTCCACGGTGCCAGCGCGCCCTACAGGCGCAGTTGCGCGTGGCACTCCACGGTGCCAGCGCACCCTACTGGCCTGGTCGAGCGCAAGGCCGACTGCACGACCTGGCTTGGTTGAGCGCGTGGCCCCGGCTATTGGCGCGACCTGGCTTGGTTGAGCGCGTGGCCCCGGCTATTAGCGCGACCTGGCTTGGTTGAGCGCGTGGCCCCGGCTATTTGCGCGACCTGGCTTGGTTGAGCGCGTGGCCCCGGCTGCTGGCGCGACCTGACTTGGTCGAGCGCGGCACTACACGCCGACTGCTACTTAATTGTAGTGAGCATGCAAACGTATGGGCCTCTGCTCTGCACCGCGTTCATAGTGAAGACATGCAAACGTGTGGGCCTCTGTCGGAATGACGTGGTGTGTCACAAATGCATAGTAAGCATAACCTATGGGCCTCTTCTATGTATTCGTGACATCGACAAGCAAACGTATGGGCCTCTGTCAACCACAATGTATGGCAAGTGATGGAAATCCGGATTCTGTCATTAGCGATGCATTGAATCTCCTTGGTTTGAAGCTGTTTCAATTTAAAAAAAAATACTATTGGTGGTTTTTGTTGCTGGCGCTTGAGTGCACGCTTGCGCCTGGAACACTGGTCAAAATGAACTAATGAAAGTAACAAACCATGGTGGTCATGTTATTTATTCACTAATGCACTTTTATGTATTCGCAGATAATGATGATGGTCAGGTTATGAGAGATGAATCTGATGCGAATGATGCTGCCAGATGGTACTCGATATGTTGTGTGTCAAGGTGACCAAAGGACCGTCGGACCACGATGAATCATGGAAGATACAACTTGCCCTAAACATGGCAAGGCGGGCTACGACCGCACCTCACCTCTACATCTGGTGACTGGTATCATGTTTTGTGGGTGATGTATATGGGATTGGTTTGAAGCGTACTTCTATGTGAACTAATTCACACACGCACAGTTATGCCTCACGTAGGTCTCTAGCGAGTCGCTTAAAGTTATTTGCTGTTGAGATGAGTGTTGTTAAAAGGATCTTTTTCATCAACAGCTATATCTGCTTGCCCCGATATTGTGGCAGTTTTGTTTGTTATGGCCTCAACATAACAACAACACGGAACCCCGATAGATGGTTACCAGGTGACTTTGTGGTTGTTTCAGTAATGATTGAGGTCGCGAACTCTTTCATTGGTGATACAATTTACGAACTGCTGCCTATTTTGGTGCGATTGCTAGTAATTTCATTACAATGGGCAGTTAAAAGTTCAAACTTTCAGAATACCTCATTCAAGTTTTGTTATGTTTTAGATGACGAGTCTACCAATGAGGTCCAAACAAGTGATGATCAGACGCTGAACAGCGTATCTGTGCAGGATGGACGAAGCGAGCGGGGATCAGCTTTCGGTGCCAGTGAGCCAAGCTGACGAGGTCGTTCAGCTGTCAGGAACGGCCGTGTTAGAGAATTCCTCAGCCGGAGGGTAGAAATATCGCATGTTCGTGACGACGCAGCGAATGGAACGGGCGACAGAGTATATGAACCGGCGCACGCTCCGAGCGCGCTCACTTTGGCTCGGGAGCCCGGATGGGACGAACGTATATTCGGACTTGTAGTTATAGCTATGTCGGATTCTTAATGTTTTTATAGCTGTATTGGTTTTGTGATGTGCTATTTCAAATAAATAGTTCGAGGTTACTCTGACGTTTCTTTTTAAAAAATGAAATACCCTTCTGATCCCTAAGAGTAAATATTTAAAAGTGATGTGTGGTGTGTGTGTGTTTGCGTGTGTGTATGCATGCAAATGTGTGTGTATGTGTGAGTGTGTGAGGTTGTTGTGTGTGATTGGGGATATGTAGGTAGTTAGGAGACGTATTTAAGTAAGGATTCTGTTTGTATATAGTCCTGTTCAGGGTTGGCACGTTTAAAACAAGTTGTTTAAAACATGTGTTTTAAACAGTGTTTAAAACAGTTTAAAATAAAACATTGTTTTTTATTAGGTGTTTGAAAACATTGTTTTCTAAAAATTCTGGCACTTGAAGCAATTGCAGTGTGAAGCTGTGTCACTAACTGCCGTACTCGGAGAACTTTATTGATTACTTAGGCCATTTTTATCATACAAAAATTGTCAAAACCTTTACTTAGTGATAAAGTCCCTCGGGGAATTCCCAGAGCTTCCGTAATTCGTGAACGTTATTATTTAATATATATGTTTTGGGTATTCCCCTTATTTTAAGAGAAGATAAGGTGATTTCTACTAAAAATGAACGTCGGAACATACAGGATGTATTGAATTAAGATCAATTTTTGTCATCTAGTTTTCAAAAGAGTATAAAAGTGAATTATATCAGGTTTAATCAATTAGAAATGGATGATAACTAACTTAGGAAAAAAAACAAAAAAACACCTGTTTAAAACATTTTAAACTGTTTGTTTTATAAAATGTAAAAAAAACGGTTTTTTTTCCAACCCTGGTCCTGTTCCAGTAGCCATTTCGTTAATTTAGATTTTATCTCATACTAGCTTTTTCCCGCGACTTCGTTCGCGTGGAATAGTGACTTCCGGCAGATTTTTGGTTTATATCGCGAAAAAAAAAAAAAAAAATATCCTATGTCCTTTCTCAAGTTCCAAACTATGTCTGTTCCAAATTTCATCAAAATCCGTTCAGCCGTTTAGGCGTGAAAGAGTAACAGACAGACAGAGTTACTTTCGCATTTATAATATTACAAGATTCCAACTCAAAATTCTTATAAGATTCTTATTAGCGAACTGTCATTTTAGAATTGCGAAATAACCTTGAATTATAAATAAATACGAAATTATTTGCTTCGAATACACGGTATAATGATTTATCACTATATTTTACGTTGATAATAATGTTTCCAAGACCATTATTTCAATGAAAAGGAGTCAAATTCATATTTTCAATTCGGTCATTCAATGACGACGACGAAATCTTTGTTATGATATTTTGTTGGCTCGAAACATAATTTTGGATATGAATTGTCAAGCAAATTATTATCTACAAAGTTGCAATAGGGACTTCTAACCTAATATACATTTACTTACCAACGTTTCACAAACAAACTCAACACAAAACACAAAAACACTACGACACCTACACTTTACCACACCGTTTTTTGCATCAACTGTCAAACGTCACTATGGCGCCTCTCAATATTTTTTTAAAAGTGTTCCGGGTTTATGTTTAGTACTTTCTTGGTGCCATACACAGCTCTAGCTAGTTTCCCTTTGGCACAAATTTTGTCAAACGATTTAGAGCCTTATTTTACGTAAAAATAAGGTTTGAATTTGCTGCGCCCGACTGGAACGATGTCGTTCCAGCGGGTCTCAACGGAACTTTCTCACTGGAACGATAGGGCCTGAGCGGTTAAAGTCCTGTCAAAAATATTTGTAATGAGACATTTTTTTGTTCCTACATATTTTATAGTCGGGGCAAAAAAAATCTCCTGAACAGAACCGCCACCCTGGTGATATGGCGTTGTGAATAAGAAATATAAATAAATAAAACATAATATTAAAAAATAAGTAATCGCTTTATTGTTAATCATGTGAATCATAATTATTAGCAAAAATCTTTTTTTTTTTCATTGTAGTGCTTTGTGATATACGATGTTTTTTGTTTGATTTCCTGGCGCATAGACAAACAAATCTGATGGTTTTCCAACACGGGAACAGGCAACATACAATTGACCATGTGAGAAACATGGGTTTTCCAGATTAATACCACAAACATTTGATTGCCCCTGGGACTTGTTTATGGTCATAGCAAAAGCAAGCCGAACTGGAAACTGTAGTCGTTTAAAGTCAAACGGCACATCAGTCGGAATCATTGGGATGCGCGGTAAAAGAACGTCTTCTCCTACTTTCCTTTCAGTATAGTTGCTTCTATCACATTGTTTAGTAATTTTTTTATTCTATTTCGTATTTGATACAAAATATCATCAATCTTTGTACTTGATCCACAAATCAATTGTGTTTGATGGGAAGCATGTAGATATGATTATAGAAAACAATGTTCGTATTTGATTAGCGTGTGATGATATTACAGCATCATTGAGAGTTTGATCCCAATGAGCGTCTTTTTCTAGTAATTGCAAACGTTGACAGTCTTCTCTGTAAGATCCACACAATTCACCATCAACAGTTCGTAAATGTTGGAATGATGTTGGGCCACGTACATTGACTAATAGCAGTCGTAAATAAAAGCATTCATCATTGCTTGGATGTACTGAATAAATTTGACCAATGGCATCGGTGGAATAAACATCTGGGTATCCTGGAACATGACTCTTTGTCCATTTTCTAAATGCACAGCTAAGTGAACAACAGAAGGGTGTCAAGGTAAAGATTTTTTTTTTTTTTTTCATTTTCGTGCTTTGAAGGTGTTTGATAAAATGGGTGAATATGGAACAAAAATAGTAAAAAATAATAAACAACAATAGTATGTCATGTACCGAAAATCCAACAAATACAACACTGACATTGACAGTTTTTATTTTTTTTAACTTTTTTTTAATTTGATATGACTTGGAGTCAAAACATTAAATCCTCTGTGCTTCAACGCACACTGTTTTGATAGATATGATTGAATTTGAACTTTGTACAGCTGTAATAAAGTACAAATTGACTCTATGACGTTAGGAACATACCTACATTGTTTAAACAACAGTGAATGCTTGTAATTTAATATGAACTTTATACAAAAGCAATAAAGCTCAAATTGGCTCTACGTTTTATTTAGAAAACGTTTGTATGGGAAAAAGAAAAGGGCTGTTTTTAGGGTTTTTCCGTCAATTATTCGATTTTTTCTCACCGTAAAAACCATCTTTGAACTTCAACGAAGATTTTAAAAAAAGAATTGGCCAAATTGGTCCAGGCGTTGTTGAGTTATGCGCTTACCAACACATTTTGCGATTCATTTTTATATTATAGATATCGTATCGCATATATAGTATTTATTATCAATTATATCAGCGTCCGTGAGCATGCCATATCAGGGCGGGTGCTCAAGCTCGGCCTAGCTAGCAGCTAGGTAGGTAGGTAGGTAGACAGTAGGAGCCACGGGGCACGGGCTCGCATGTTCATGTTATCACAGGTATCAATCTACGTTTAGCAATATATGTTGGGTAGGTACCGATAGCATGTTATATTACTTAGTACCGTGATCGGTTTCAGTATCTATCTAAAAAGTGTAAAAATGTCCTTAACGAAGCCAAATGGCACACTTTGTCCCCGTCATTACGATCAAATTTTTCACCTCGCAACAAGTTTAATCACCACCATCTAAGTAAACTTGTGGAAGCAATAAATATATTGAGTATTGAGTATTAAAAATCTAAAACCCGACTACGAATAAAATATTGGTTTATCATAATACGAGTACATAACACAGACTAGACCACGAGAACTGTTTGACCGCAATCTAAACGTATATATTTACTAAAACTATAATATGATATACATATTTGTAATGTGCTTGTCAAGACCTTTCATTTGATACCAAACAACATGTTATGATTATCTCAATTTAATATTTTTTGAGGTAAGTTTTTGACATTTAAATTCCGTCTTAAAAATGTCACCCGGGCTATTCTTACGAATCTATTTACACCTCATTTATTAAAATCCGTTTAGTGGTATAAGCGCTACGGTGGAACATACATACATACATACATAGACTGCCAAAATCATTACCCTTTCTTTTGGCTTTGCCGTAGTCGGGTAAAAAGAGTCGTTTCCCAGCAATAAGCTGTTGCTACCGACAACAGTCGTCAAGCAGTTAGTGGCCCGAAATTCTGACACCCACTCTCACCAAGGGGTTGTACCCTGTTGTTTCTGTTATCTATGTACCCAGTCCTGACTGGGTTATGGAAGTCATCATAGATAACAGAAACAACAGGAAGTCATATATGCAGTCGCTCCATGTAAAAGTACTGGTATCCAGTTGCATCTGGTTTGACTAGAAGTCGACCACAACGTAATTGGGAAAAGAGTATAGTCAGAATATGATGATCTATGTGAGAGCAGCGTGACCCCGTGGTAACAGCCCTACTTTTAAGTGGGTCTTAGGAATTGACTTATATATTACTGCATAAGGACTGGGCGGACCGCATGATAAAATGACGCCTCGAATTTGGGCCCAAATAGGTCTTGACTAAACCGAAGTTTAAAAGAAAATGAAAATGAAAAATTAAAATTTACTTAACATTTTTTTTATTAATATTTTAATGAAAGCTATTTAATTTCTTTATACCTCGATAATACCAAGCCACGTCGCTTATATAAGGTTACGTTTACGAGCAGCCTGATTAGTTCTTATAGATGACGTTAGTGTTTCTCTGTATGGGGAACGCATCGAGCAAAATGTTCGGACGACCGTATCTTTAGTTTTTATATCAATGGTCTTAGGTTTGAACCAGGATTCGAAGTGCTAAATATCATTGATAATTAACCTTGTTAATTATTCTTTAACCCGTAGTGGGCACGGGGGGTTGGTTTATGGCCCACTCTACCAAACACCCTTTCTGTTTGTGTCCCAGCAGTAGAATCGTCATATTTCTTATTAAATGATTCATTCATACACGTGTTTCATACATAATGTAGCTAACTACATTATGCCATAAAAAATAAAATCATAACTGCCAAAATTTGGGCGTAGGTACTACTTACTACCTACGCACCTACACCTCTGCCTAAACCTTCAGGAATTGCAAAACGTAAAGTTCTGCAGTTAGGTTTGCGTTTTGTAGACATAGATGTGTAGACAGTAGCCAAATCGCCGTAAAAAACAAATGAATATACCACACGCAACAATTCCGTGCTGACGGTACATAATAACTACGTCTCCCGAATGTGTGTCGATGTTTGGGCGCGGCGCGTTGCGTGCAGATCCGCATGTGCTGACCCTACCTAGTGGCTAGTACACCCACCGCCTACTGGACACTACTGCGTTTTATGTACATGTGCGGTATGTTAGGTTTACATAGCAGGTCAATGTAAAGAAAATACACAAACTGATTTTTGGCGATTAGGGCCAAATCTGGTGTCAGAGTTTGTGTCTCTCTGGCATCCTGGTTTCCTTTATCGAAGGAAGTGATATAGGGGATCGGACAAAAAAAAAACTACTTAGTCCGTCAGATAGATTTCCGAAAAATATTGACCACATATTTTTTCTTTTTTCACGTAAACAAAAAATGAAGACGATACAGTGCTTCGAAAACTCGTGTGACGTCATATGATAGTACATTTTGTACCTTCTAGTGACGTTTCAAGCCCCACTCCATGATCTTCGACGCGCTTTATCTTCGTCAATTTTTATTGATTTGTTAAAACAAAAAACACGTATCCAATATTTTTCGATAATCTTACTGACGGACTAAACAGAATTCTATTTTTTTGAGTCAGTCCGATCCCCTATTATACAATACGCACTTGATTGCGAAAATCAGAGATGTGAGTCTTGTGTTCGAAATCATAATCGAACAACCCATAGTGGAAAATTATCGAATAAACCCCCCCCCCCCCCCCCCCCTCGCTCTTGGGCAGAGCGAAGGGGAGTGTCAGACTTCTACTGACTAAAAATCAAACCCATGTTCCTTCTTCTTCGCCCTTGTGTCGGAGCCGCGGTAACCTTTCGATATCCACAGATGATGTGGAACCCTGAAGTGACCAAAGGCGTTGCGGCAGACTTCATAGGATATGGGACGAGCTGGAAAAAAGCAACGACCAGTGGTCTACATTAGTTTGGATCCAAAGAGTTGTAAGTCATATGGGGAGAACCCCTTGTCCACCTGTGGCTCTTATAAGTTAAATATCGAGTTGTTAGTATGTTTATTTTGAGTTAACAACATTGTAAATATGTATTTACATTATGTTAAATAATGTAATATTATGTAAAGCTGACATCAACACGATTTTAAGTAGATAATACTTTATTTATCGATAGCATTAGCATATTATAATAAGGTGAGCAGACCTAGGGCAATAATGTGGTAATAATCATGCATAGGTACACCGTTGCATTAAATTGTACAAGACCCATCTGATCCCGTCGGGGCTGCGGATTGTCGAAAGAGATGCCGCGGCCTCGGCACAAGGGCGAAGAAGGAACATGGGTGGTTTTTAGTCAGTAGAAGTCTGACACTCCCTTCCGCTCTGCCCATGAGCGGAGAGGGTTATTTAAAGATTTTCCACCCACCAAAAAAAAAAGACCCATCTGATGGTATTTATGTTAAAATATAGGTGTGAAAATAAACATTTACTTTGACATTACCCGGTTAAACTTAGATTAACCCACCACCCCTTGGTTGAAGGGTAAGAAAAACATCGTGAGGAAACCGAGGGAAACCGCCACGTCCTAGAAACAAAAATTCAAATACATGGGGCATCTATCAACCCATTGGGTCAACGTGATGGAGACAGCCCCACTCCCTCTCATAGAGAGGAGGCTTGTGTCACTGGCAACACCTGGTGACATTACAGGGCGATTAACAGCCTCGTTGGCTGCCTCGTTGGGTGCTCGTTGGTTGGATGCTGGGTTCGACTCCCGGGTCGGACAAAGTGTAATAGAGTTTTCCATCAAGAATTCCTCAGTAGCAACCACGGAGTCTGAATTCGTGTCCAGTTGAGGGCAAAAGGTTCTCCCGCTATTACATGGGGCTTATAAACATAACTGGCGAAATGTGGGTGAACTATTGGACATATAGGTACACCTCACAATAACCCTTCGGGGATTACTTACAGGCGTTATGCCGTATTTATGTTATTCCAAGAAAGTAAGGTTTTCGTCCAGTAAATATATTTCTAGGTCTTTAAACCAGTTAATATTGACATTTCAAAAGCTAGTCATCTGCTAACCCTGGCAATACTCCCGGCTATAAAGCCAGTGCGGATGTTTTCCAAATAAAACGAAGTATTTAGCCGACTAGTGCAGGAGCCCTGACACCGTTGGCGAGGAGCCAGGCAGCGCCCTTTGTTTATCATCTCCTTGCTTATTATATTAGGATAGGAGATAGTTATGAGCACATCTGCTTAGTGGATTTAATTATTTTTGAGTATTGCTCTTGCTTGCGACTTTACTTAGGTATTTACAAATTAGTTTATTGTGCGAAATAAGTATATCATTACATGATTACGTGTTTGGAGCCCCCATTTAGGCAAACAATGCCTGTATTAGAACCCTATGTAGATTCACCATCAGTGTCGTACACGTCTTATTTTGATCTCTAGATCGGAAAACTCATCAGACGATGAGCCTAGCCGATGTCTAAGTATTCTGGGGTAGGCTTCCAATCTAATCGGAATCATCTGAAATAATCTGAATACTGTAAAGGCTAACCAACCTTCCGGCTCACAGACTACCTGTGACGACTAACCTGGACCAGCGGTTTGAAGCGATTTGCACATGGCATGGAGAAGTTTTGATATGTAGGTAACGAATGTGTCAGTTACAGAAAAGTTGAATAAGAAGTGACTGTCATGCTATCATGCGATGTGGAGGGATGAATCGCATGTGACGAGTTATGAATATAAATATTAATGCCTGGAGAGGGAGAGGAATACTAAGGAAACGATTAATGGATTGTGTGAGAAATAATAAGAACGAAAAAGAAGTAAATCAGAGCGTATCGGTTGACAGAGAAGAGTGGAATAAAAAACGAATTAAATAATTCCTCTATTGAAAGACAAACATACATCTGTTTAGTAGGTAAGATGGTAGGTAAGATGTTATATAAATACTGTTTAGTAGGTATATTAATAAGATAAATACAATGAATGGATGAGTCGTACATTCACGGTCACCGAGTGAATGAATGTAGTCAGTATTAGCGAAGGATGTGTCTGTTTATTAATAAAAACATTTTATGTGAATGTAAATGTAATTACAGGCAGTCGCCCCATGTGATGTACTGGTATTCAGCTGCATCCGGTGAACTTGGAAGCTGACCCCAATGTAATTGGGAAAAGGTTATACAGATGATGATGTAGGTCCATGAAATTACAGTTTTAATTATTGATTAAATACATAGGTATTGATGATTGATGTGTTTTTATTTTCTTCTTTTTGCAAGCTTTTATTTAACTGCATTGTTAGTTAGTACCTATGTATTGGTCAAATCTTGCAACTGAATTTCAAACCAGTTCACCTCAATCGATTGAGCTGAAATTTTGCACATAATTATGTTTAGTTAGGGTACAATTACATGGCATATATGGTACTATTCTGCAGCTAGGATAGAGTGCCTGCCTATCTGACCTCCACAACCTAGTTACAGGGTTATATGGAACTACTTGCTAAAACTGGCTGTCAGACTTTCAGGCCAACTGACTACCTGAAACGACTACCAAATACCTACAAATGACAGCCAATCAATGGCTTATCGTACTTTTGGAGAAGTGGAGTCATCATCCAATGTCTGACCTTGGCAAGGCCAGCTTAGGGCTTGTTTACGGAGACGCGGGGCGTTGCGCGGCGCGTGCAAAATGCTCTTTTCGTACTTTTTTATTAATTTGCTGAGAGTCGAGTCCACCGCAACAAACGCTGCATTCTAAAGAAACGAGCGAAAAATCGCTTCTCGTAACATCAAGTTTTGAAATCGTTAACTTTTTCATACATTGCCATTGATTGTGTTTGAAATAAAAACGCTGCACGCGCCACGCAACGCCCCGCCTGTACGTAAATTACATGCACGATCGACCCGTGCGGCTGTTAGTATTTAGCCACGAGCTCCTCTATCCTGAAGCCTAACTTTATACGAGTTTTGGATGGCCATGGTATACTTTCACATGTTATTCTGCCTTGTGACTGGGTCTGTAGCTTCGCTTTCTTTGTTTTTCCGAATTCAACAGTGCCCATAATGATCTAATTGAAATAAATGCTTTTGAGTTTCAGTTTATATGTCGTATTAATCAAGTGCTTAGCCCCACACGCGACAGTCCTCACACAACCTCACATTACCATACAAGTATGGCGGCGAGTGGCCGCTGAGGACAACCGGTGTGTAGCCACAGGCTGTCTCATACAGGTATTCATGTGTATGTCGCACTAGGTATAAGGCTCTTTCTTTATTATTTGTATTGACAAATACCATGCGTCGTGTATGACCGGGAGGTCTAAAAAGACTAATTTAGCAAACGTGGATGAGAAGAAACGAGTAAGTATATAAGAATCGTAGCAGGTTTCTGCCTACCCCCATGGGAAAGGTAAGAGTACCCGTTGGTACAGTACGCTCAAATTATCTTGGCAGCTCCGAACTTCGTGCAGGTCATTTTGTTACAACGAATGTATTAAAGTGTTATGATATTTACTTTATTTGTATTTCTCACTGTTTAAATTAGATATTTTCTGATCGTTTAAGTATTGGTTTATCTGGCAATAACAGTTTTATTCCCAAGTTTACATGCGTAAAATTTCGCAAAGCCTATGTTCAGAGCTGCCAAGATAATTTGAGCGTACTGTACACCACATTTCGCCAGGTATGTAATAGGAGGCGAGCCTATTGCGATCAACCGGGTAAGAATCTAGACTTCGAAGCTGCTACTGAGAAATTCCTGGTGGAAAAACGCAATATAACTGTTTCTTCGACCTGGGTATCGAACCCAGGACCTCATGCTTGCGACCACTAGACGAGCGAGGTAGTCAAACTTTGTATTTCGTTCTGGGATATGCCTTGTGGTTAAATATACAGTCACAAGCACCAATATGTATACACGAAGCAACTTTTATAAGTGATTTTCTCCTATATTTCAAATGTCACTTATGGGATATCTTCCGTGATTTTAATTTGTTTTGAGTTCCCGATATTTCGACGCTGTTGCAAGCGCCATGATCGCGGGTTGACTGGAGAAATGCGGGTGGATGGAAAAAATTGTTAGGAGCAGACGAATCTGTCTACCCTCTTTCTTTGTCTTTTATTACGCGCACTAGTACTGGAACTCGACACTAAGTCACGGCAAAACACACTCACAGTATCACCAGGTCATTTTAAATATAGTTACGAACCGTGAAAGCTTAAAACAGTGTTTGATTTTCTCCTCCTGTGATAACGTTTTACGTTTTTACGAATATTATGACATTTTGGAAACCATACTATTACGAAATACGTCTTATTTCAAAGTTATGTCCCAAGAAAATTAAAAAAAAGAACTTATGAATTTTGCTAAGTAGCTGATAACTACTGTAAGTGGCATTTATAAAACAGTTTTATTCGTGACTGTACCTACTTACTCAGTAAAATTACATGTCGAACGAAACCAATCAAGAAGTATTCTCATACTCGTACAATACCATCCATATACAGGTAGACCGGAAACTGGTACCTATGGTCATAAGGAAGAGGTCAGGGTCCACCCTCGCGTACCGGTAGACCTGCAGTGACCTACATCACCCTTAAAGGTAAAGGTCAGACATTGTAGCGATTTATAACTTTGTTAAGATCGTGTTGTGAGGATGTGAGGAATATTATAGTGATTAATAGTCCGGTGTATAATGCATGTAAAAATATCCAAGGTACCTACCTACCTACTCCTGGTCATTGAGACAATTTTTGTTTTAAGACCTTCTAGTTACGGAGATTCCGCGAAAAATTTGGAAATCCATACTTTTCAGAAGTTCATCATCGGCTGCTGGAACACAGGCCTCCTCTCTGTGAGAGGGAATGGGCTATAATCCACCATGCTTGCCCAGTGCGGCTCGGTAGATGTCACAATTGGCGAAGTGTTAGGTTAGGTTAGCTAGAACCAAAAATTCGAAGCCATATGGCTTCGAATTTTTGGTTCTAGGACATGCCGGTTTCCTCACGAAGTTTCCTTTACCGTTTTTGAGAGCAGTGGTGATGAAATAAATAGTCGTTTCCCAGCAATATTTTTGGGGTTGATTTACTTAGTTTGGTGTGCAAAATGTTTGAAAGAAAGAAAGAAGAAGAAAGAAAAATGATTTATTGGTTTCCCACAGGACAAAAAACAAATTGACAAAAAATTACAGGTAAACCAAGTAAACATATAGGTAAGTAACACTTAAAATTAGGACATACATTCATTAAATTTAAATTGTAGCCAATTTAAATTAATCCCGTGCGAAGCCAAAGGGCCACCATCTCAGCAGTTTGGTTGACGGCTTCTTGTTTAAGTTGGTCTTGCTCATCACATCTGATAACTCCGGTCATGTCAGGACACTCAGGACCGTAAGCAATCGTCTGAGGTGACCACCTTCTTCTTATTAGCAGAAAGAACCACACAGATTTGAGTGTTCTTAGCTGTCCTGTTATTGCAAACATGAGGCTTAGAACTTGAGGAGGTCAATCTATTCGAAATTTTCTGTGTTTTCATCTACCTTCTTCTTATACAAGCACAAGGCATTAACTTATGTCAAATACTATGTAATGTTTTCCTGTTCCATACCGGTATGTCTGCCTTACTCCACATGTAGAAGGCGAGGTGATATGAGCAGCGTGTGGGCTTGGCAGTTACGCCACCTGGTGGTAGAGTGTTGCAACCAGCAGAGTATGTGTCGCCTAGAAGTATGCGCCGGTAGGGATGGGTGGTTATCGATATTTTGTTGTTGAGTAGCATAGGAGAGGTTCAACTCGTGTGAGAGCGTCGGACATTATCCCATCGGGGCTGCGGATTGTTGAAAGAGATGCCGCGGCCTCGGCACAAGGGCGAAGAAGGAACATGGGTGGTTTTTAGTCAGTAGAAGTCTGACACTCCCTTCCGCTCTGCCCAAGAACAAGCAAGGGGGAGGGGGGTTATTTGATGATTTCCACCCACCATAAAAAAAAAGGTCGAACATTGTACCAAAAGGACACGACACTAGGTCGAGGTTCAAAAGTGTCCTATGTCCAAGATCAAGTTCTGGTCTTCTAACCCAACAGTCAAATGTTGCATTGCTGCCATTTATTCTTTGCAGAGGTAAAAGTGTTCCTACACTTCTGTGGCGAAGTGGCAAAAGGTGGTTTTGGAGGCCTGCCATAGGGTAAATTTTGACATACAAAAAGTGCTGGATAGCAGCCTGAAGAAATGATTTTATTTTTGGTTCACTATGTGTGCCAAATATAGATCCATTCTTCCGTTAAGCCTTGAAAAGCTAACAGACAGATAAATTATCAAGCACCTCCATGGGTTATCTTTTCATAATAATAAGTTTTTTTTAAATATTTTATTTATTTATTTATTTAAACTTCATGTACAAGAGTGGTACATAGGCGGACTTAATGCCACAAGGCATTCTCTACCAGTCAACCTTATTTTATATTTTACAAAAGAATTTCATTCCGAATTCTGGAATTCACGATGAAAATCTATCAATCATTTAATATCGATAGTGAGTATACAAAATGAAACTGTGTCACATCACTATCGACCTGCTCATGTGCAGGGCGCGGTCGCTTGCCTTGTGCAGAGTTGTGCATATGTGCGAGTAGCGACAGCAACATAAATGACTAAGTGATGTGTACCGCCAGCGAAATAATCATAGCTTTACATAGATTTGGTTAAGTTGTATGACACGATTTATATTGCGTAGATACCTGAAAGTTACGTTAAGATAATTATAATGAGTTTTAGAGTATACTATTGTGTACTAGTTGATGCCCGCGGTGGATGTCGTTCAAATTATATACTAAAACCTTCCTCTTGAATCACTCTATCTATTAAAAGAAACCGCATCAAAATCCGTTGCGTAGTTTTAAAGATTTAAGCATACATACAAACAAACAAACAGACAAAAAAGCGACTTTGTTTTATACTATGTAAGGATGTTTTACTGAAGTGATGTTTTTTTTTTTTTGCATTTGTATTATCTTCTTCTTCCATACTTCTCTATGACACGTCAACTCAGCAGTCACCTCCTTACTAAATACCCTTTTATTAAAGTATATAATTTTGAGTCTCTAGAATTGCTTGAGACTTGAGATTTTAAGATACACCATCTATCCATTAAAAAGTAAATTCACATTGCCTACGAATACTGAGCAGAATGCGTTTAATTTCAATACTTATTCATAAAATATTGCATTTCAATATATTGTTTACAAAAAAACTCAATTTGTCAACTGTACTCTCAAGTCAAAACCAACAATAATACTAAATCAAAATATAAGATAATTCGCGTCCGATCTGCCACCGATAAGCAACCAATACAGCCGCTTGTTTTGCTGACCGTACGCATATATTAACCTAATTGATTTACATACATATTGGACTATTATTTTGCGCACTGTACGTGTCGCTGTAATTGACCATTTAGTTTTATTTGAAGCCAGGTGTTAAGGATTAATTTAGCAATTATTTGTCGAAGTGGACAAAAAATCTTACGACCACTATGTGCTAATAGTTACTGTAAAGTGCGTATCTCAATGATAATTGATGATCAATATTTTTGTCAATGCTAGGTTGAAAACAATTTTTGAACTCAAGCATCTATTAGAAATCCGCTACCAAATTCGACGGAGAGAGTAAATAAAGAATTAGGAAGATTGTTCAGGACGTATTGCGACAGATCGCACCGATCTTGGGTAGATTTAGTACCGAACATAGAGGATTGCTACAATCAGGTAGTACACACCACAACGGGGTATTCACCGAATGAGATAGTATGGGGAAAGAGGACCCTACTATCGACTGATATCGATAAAGACATAGCAAGGGGAACCGATATACAATTAGAAACACTAGAGCAGATTCGTAATCAAGCACGACAAAATATAATCAACGCGAGCCAACACAGAACCTTGGTATGATGACAACACAGGCCGTCATCCTTACCGTTACAGGATTTGGCCTTAGGACCAGGCCTACCACCACAAGAGTTCCTATTGAATTTCGTGGGCTACTTTAGCGTATCTTCCTTATGAACGTTTCCACTCATCAATTCTACACCTTATTATGACCGGCCCATTATGCACATATACGCAGAACGCAGTTGCAGTACAATATAATCCCCTGTAGTGTAAGGTTTCTTCCTAGTGACCATCAGTGCGGTTATAACCATAATCTTGTTGGGCATGCGCCGAGGTTTAGCTGAAACGTGCCCTATACTTATTAGTATAAAGCTGTTGTTGTTGTGATAAGTGCATTAGTAAGAAAGTAAACAACGTGACAATTCGTATGACCAGATTTATAAATGTGGATGAGGCATAAGAAATAATATCTATTTATGTAAGGATCGTAGCAAGTAGCGTTCAGTGGTTTCTGCCTACCCCCATGGGTAGGGCGTGAGTTTATGCATGAGATAATTTCAGTATTATGTCTTATTCTGAAAAAGGGTATGAATCTGTAGTCTGATTGAATAAAAGTTAAAGGACAAGAATTTTTCCGAAGATAATAAAATATCACGACTCAGAATATTTTTTCTGGTTAGTCTGTCATGTGTCCCACTGCTGAACAAACACCTCCCCTTTTTCTTTCCAAACCTCTCTATCTTGTGTGATATCTGGCCATGTACGCCCTGCAAATAAGATCAGATCGTCACGCTACCTTCGGCGTATTAATCACACTATACATAACATTATCACACTCCTATAAAACTTCAGTTTCCAATGCCAAGGGCAGAAATAGAGCCTCGACACTTGAAGCTAAGTACTTCCGGTGCACTAGTGATGCAGTCAACCCCGATACACTAACCTTACTGATCGGATAATCTTTTCACCGCATTATTATCTATTCATGTATAGTCAGATCAACCTTCAGGTTAAGCACCTGTCGGGGTTTGTCTGTGGATACGTTTTCCTGGTCTGTGGATTGGTCCTGCGGCTTATCTCTCTCCAGTCGCGTTGTATTACCGTCCCATCGAACTATGAGAGTAAAGGAACAGAGAGTGCATCTGTGCCTGCGCACAGACTTATGCACTACAATATCCCGCGCCGATCTTCGCTAAGATTGGCCGCCGTGGCCGAAAACGATCAGGTATATAGTCCAAATTGTAGTATCGTTGAGAAAAGAATAAAAAGAGTCAGCCTCAATACGAACTCGAACAGTTTGATTAAAAGCGTGATTTTACGACCGTCCATAATAACATACTGCCACACTAACATATACAGTAACAGTACATAAGTATATAGTTCGGTAAATAAATTAAACGTATGTAACACTTATTATTTATAGGCGTGGGCAATACTTGCTAAAGATCAATGTCAGTTGGGCTTGAATTAATGAAGTCATTTTGTATTTATTGCTTTGGAACTGTAATTTTGAATACAGTTTAGATATTATTTGTACGTATTTCGGTTGATTTGTTACGTCCGTCGCACCCAGTGTGCATTTAGTTACAATTAGATAATCAATTTACAATACCAATATCTATCTTCTATCTATATAAATAAAAAGAGAAGTCCTGACTGACTGACTGACTCATCAACGCCCAGCCCAAACACTTGGACCTAGAAAGCTGAAATTTTGCAAAGTGGTTCCCTTTATAATGTAGACAAGGAATAAGGAAGGATTTTTCGAAATTCAACCCCTAAGGGAGTTAAATAGGGGATGAAAGTTTGTGAAATGAAAAATCGTCATTTTTGATATTTTCCGACATCCACGCAGGCGAAGCCGCTGGCAAAAGCTAGTTTTACATATAACTGCCTAACTGACCTCCACAACCCAGTTAGTACTGGGTACTACGAGATACCTTGGTAAGATTGGCTGTCAGACTTTCGGGTCACTGACTAGCTGTAACGACTGTCAAGGAGTACAATTACTGACAGTCAGGACTAACTCCTACTCCTCCGTTATTCTTTTCTGATTAATTCCGTTACAGGATTCAAGACAGTTAAAGAAAAGCGAGAGAAAAGCGCCGAGATACTCGTATCTCGGCGCTTTTCTTGTGGTCGCCACTGTTGATTCTGACTTAATTAGTACAGCAGTTGCGGTGGTTTGGGAATAGTGTGGAGGGTTTGTCCAAAAAACAAACTGTGACCACCGGATTAGCGAGCTTTCCGATGCATGGAAAAACTTTTGGTTAGCGCCACTTTACCTTTAAAAGCGACTCGTGTGTCTGTTATATATTTAGCCATATGCTACTAAAGTATTATCTTATCACTTTGAAAGAATAAGCATTTTCAAAGTGATAAATACTTTAGTAGCACATGGCATGTTGTTAAGTTGCCATCACTGACCAGTCTATCAAAATGACAGTAGTAGTTTTGTTGGTAACACTATGGATTTCGTTTACCTGTGAGAGGTAAGTTAACTGTGAAAACTCTGTAAGCTGCCTCAAGTCAAACAATCTCTGCTCTGTCAATAAGTAATGCTAATAAGCTCGGCTTTTATCTGCACATATGTGAACGGCCTTAGGGTTGTCGCGACGAGAAGTAATAGAGTTTTTATACTAGCGTTCAACATAGTTTTTTTTTTCTTCATATTACTGCCCGTTCTTCCTGCACATTTTCTTCTTCCATTCTCTCCTGTCAGACATCACAGCATCATTACTCCTTTCTCTTACATATCATTCCTCACACAATCCATCCATATTTTCTTTGTCTTTCCTCTTTTTCGCACTATCTCCATCTCCGGAATGAATGATTCAATTCTTTATGTTGGTAGAAAGCTGCATTATTTGTGGGTGCTTTATAGTACTTTCAATTAAATATTTTTATCATGTACATTAACCGAGCTATCACAATGTTTGCGGATGAGGCCGATGAAGTGCCAGTACCTAGCTGCTACTTCCCACAATTATTAAGTGTTAAGTGTCACAAAATTTACAGAACGGATTTGCATGGAATTTCGCACACAGATAGTTTATTAACCTGGATTAACACATAGGATACTTTTGACAACCAACTCAACGCGACTGAAGCTGCAGGTCTATGCTAGTAATAATATAATAGTTTCTCTGTCGCGCCACCCCTGTACACACATGTCGTTTGAAGACAACGCACTGCATCGCGGTCAAGGCCGCCGACTGATTTTTTACAACCTGTCAAGTGCGAACTGTTCCTTAAGTGCTTGTAATGTTGCCAGCTTTTATATTTTTGCCGGTCTGACCTTGTCAGGCCTACCTTTGACATTACGTGGTATAATAACGTAATGGATACCTATATGAATATTTATGTATTTTTTTAATTAAATTGATCCTATTAAAATACGGTTAACTTAGTAAAGTTTACTATATTTATTAGGTAGAGTATACTAACTATATAGATTACCTATTGATTAAAAACTAATAAATAAACTAACAACAAACTATATTCCTACTTCTGTTCTCCTGGTAGTTTGTGGGATCTTTTTTTTTTTCATCTCCAAAATAAATATTTTCGTGGGTCTGCTTGGTGGGTCCTTGAAGACGAAGCCTAAAAGGGCATCAAAAAACTCAACGCTGTCAGCTGGTAGTTAGAGGCTTGCCGGAGCTGCCACGATTTGAATTTTAAATTACAATAATCAAATGATTAGTTGATACTACCATAGTACTTTCTTATTTTTAGTGGGGATATTAATAATGGTCGCATGGCTGGAAAGTTATCCCCTGGAGGTCTTATCTTGCACCATCCGAAACTATAGCCTAGCTTGCCGGTAAGCGTCCGGATCGTCTCGCCAGCTCGCCACCTCTTTCTGGGCCAACCTCAGCGGCATGGAGCATTTTGTCTGAAAAAAAAAAAAAATATGATGATGAAATGTAAAGTACCTTTTAAGTGGAGTAGGTGTGACAACAATAAAAAAACTAAATGTGGCACTCGGAGACTGCCGCGGTAAACCTATTGCATAGCATTTTTTATCAACATTATGCAAATAATTAATTATTTAATTTGACAACCTCAGTTGACAACCTTGGTGTTTTCCGTAACTATAGCAACCTGGTTGAAAATTTTCGTTACGGTATTTCTGGATTCGCTCTCCACGCTCAAGGCCCGCGATAGAAGCTATTTAATAGCTTAAAAAAAAGTCAGTTTACAGTTTTTGGCATGGAACTGTAACCGCTATAGAGATAGAGGGAATACAGGGGCAGGTTCGCCAACCAAACTCATAGCCGTAAATAATCAGCAGTTTGACAGCTGTCAAACTTGTCAAGTTTAAAAACAACAACTTCATTTTAATGATAAATGCACTATGTAGCCAAGTAGCCTATAATTCAATGTGCATTGGAGTGGAACTAACTAGACGGGCCAAGTTATGTAGGTCCACGTAACGATATAAATTATTATAAAAACAACGTCTTTTTGTGTGCGAACAGCTTAATTTGATAATATCAGACAATGATCATTAGTGTTTAGAATTGTTTGAAAAACAAGTTACTGCACGTTTCCTTGGTTAAGCTTCTATTAGGTTATTTAATTTGAAATGGTGGTAATGTTGAGAGCAGTAATTATAAAACCAAAAAACAAGAGGAAGTCTTTCGTTATTTTAAATCTGGGTCAACGAAAATTTGGTTTGAAATTATTTTCGGTTTAATCGTGACGTGAGGAGACCAGCAAGTTCTAGTACCGAAAAATAGACATGTGACATGCATCAATCTGCAGTAGGCTCGGGTAGTGGATCCTTGCGCGTCTATGACAGGGCGAGCACCAGCTTACTCCTCTAACTCCGTCTTAGCTGGGATAACGGCAATAATTATTGTCCCTGATCGCCAGCCAGAAGTGCCAAGCTTGGTGCGAAGGCTGTCAATGTGGTACAACTTTTTCAGAAAAGTATTAGCATATCCTACGTGTTTCTGCTACTACATAAACAGTAATGCTGAGAGGTGATATTTTACTGACTTCTGTAACACAGGTCTATCACCTAGCACAGGAGTCAGGGACTTCACACAATTTTTGTAAATATTTCTTGTGTAATAAAGATTTATTATTATTATTTATTATTTTATTATTACACATGATGTGATGAGGTTTCTTTGAGTTCAGCTTATTCACTCGTAGGTACCTGTTTATTGCAGATGCCCAAAGCAGACTACTGGAGTTTGCCGCCCGTCCATCCAAAATATAGTTCATCTATACCATGGTAGAAACTTCTAATTCCTCGGTTTACTCTCCTTATTTACGACAGAATTCGATTTCCCATTGGTTATGTGATAACTACATAAGTTCCTCAGTCGTAATTTGTCAAAATCCATTAAAGTTTATAGCGACCAACATTATAGACGCGGATATAGTGGGCTGTTCACGTGTTTTCCGACTTTTGATTACCATTGTAAATTATATTACCTATGTTTTGATGAACTACCGTACCGTGTCAACATGGAGATTTATATCTACGGTTTGGGCATAATTTTGTTTACAAGTAATTAATTTAATTTAAGATTCTGTTTCGTTGGACTTGTAATCGCTAGCACGACTGTTGGTCGTGAGGTCTTGGATTCGATCTTCTGGTCAGGATTGGTGTTAGGTACCTATTAGCTTTTTCCATTGAAATTTCTCAGTGCTAGCCCAGAAGATGAATTAGTAACGATCTTCAAGATCAAGTTAACGATCTCCAGTTCAAGTATTTTGTAATTTTTCAAGGAATATAAAGTAAAAAAGAATACTTAATCACCAACCCAGGATTTATTAAAAGGACCTAACTTGATTTAAAAGTGTCCATGGAGTTTTAACTTCTCCATAAAGATGTATGTTTTAGAACAAACGCTTACTCAGTACTTGGCCGATCACTTCACAATTCAAAAGTGTCAGTAAATGGTTCATCATCATCAACCTACAGCAGTCCACTGCTGGACATAGGCCTCCTCGCCTACCACACAACTCGTTTCGCAGCAACTCTCATCCAGGTACTACCAGCCACACTGCGAAGATCGTTGAGAGTTTAATTGAAAATAAATGCTTTCAAGAGTTTCTATCGCGAATATTTTCTTGCAATTGCAACATTTCCATTGTTAGTTTAGTAAATGCAACTTGTCAACGCGTCGATATAAATAGCTCATTGTATTGCAATAATATTTGCGAAACATTCAATTAGTGCGGATGGTCATTGCCCCACTTTATCAATGGACTTGACCTTGATAAGAATAGCTTTGTTCACTTAACTATTTGATCACATAACAACACGCCTGTGTTCGCCTATCGGCGATAGGGTATATATATATAATGCAATAGTGCTACACCCAGATTTCCGATAGAAAACAATAAAAACTTCAGTCTATATCTGGACATGAGCCTCTCTCAACCTGTGCCAGAACCTTCGTCTGCATCCAGTCTGTCCCCGCCATTTTATAGTTTGGTATCCAATCCAAAGGGTTCCACCGGGACGCGTATTTCCATTTCCGTGTTCATTAGGAGGCAGTACTGCCATGAAACACGCACGGGTTTGTCGCGCTAACTGCCTTTACAAACTCGTGTTCAATTCAGAGTGCGCGTCCTCCAATCGCGCACGGGTTTGCAACACCAACTGTTCTTCTAAACACGTGTTCAAGGCGATGGTGCATGAACTACCAAAATTGATAAATGCTCACCAAATCAATTAACCAAAATTATAATACGATCGTCTCGCGACAGTATCCTTTATGGGCGGCATGGGCACCGGGCCGTAGGCCGACGAAGGAGGCCGGCGGAGGCCCGGCACTTCGGGGACAGAAGATATTAGTGTTATTTAATATGCGAGCGAAGCGAGCGCGCGTCATGGAGATGAATTGGTATTAGTAAAATAGCTTCTTTTCTGGTAGGCGTTTAAACACAAGCCTTAATTAAACACAAAAATGCCTACAAACAAACACGGATTTGTGGTGCTTAATCAAGGCGCATGCTCCTTGCAAATCCGTGCGCGATTGGAGGACGCGTACTCTGAATTGAACACGAGTTTGTAAAGGCAGTTAGCGCGACAAACCCGTGCGTGTTTCAAGGCAGTACTGCCTCACAGTGAACACGGATATGGAAATACGCCACCGGGACTCTACTACTGTGGCTGCATTGGATCATCAAGACAAAATGTAGATGTAGTAATGAAGATTATTTACCTGCCCTCATCCCAACTTATTTGGAGGCGCAGTGTGTCTCTTCACCCATACTTCTTTCAGTAGTCATCTCAAGTGTCAACCGTTTTCTAGCCATATCATCTTTCACACAGTCCATCCATCATTTCTTTGGTTCTAATTGCAACTCTATACGGTCCAAAACAAGAGACTTTGCCACATCAACACGGAGATCGAAGCACGCGTCATGCACACGCGCTTGACTTTTACGGCGGTCAATATTTTCATAATGAAGATATTAATAACTTAAGAAGTGTTTAATTAAACACTTCGTCATAATTTAGAAATTTATCGTGAGTGTAAGAGTTACTTTCTCTTTTTAACCGCAGTAGTGTTTTGCTGAGACTGTTCACAATATCCATGATCGGGACTTGAATTAGCTGTCAAGTGAACGTTTCATTAAAGTTACAGGTTTTTCCGTTTTCCTGGTTCATAATTGTGCAGTATTTGAGCTAGCTGTTCTAGTATTAAGGCGGAGATTTCTGCAAACGTTCAAAAAGGTGGTTTTTTAAAGCAGTGTATCTCATAAACCGTAAATAATTTTGACAAACAAAAAAAATATGACATTTTCAAGACCTTTTCGCATACCGTGATGGAATTCAAAACATAATTAAACATACTTTAATGCACGAAAAAAATCTTCAAACATACCTCTTAGCAAATTTTAAAAGCTGTTTATCTCTTCATTAACAAATATAAGTATAATTTAAAATACACCATAAAATTTCAAATGCCAAACTGCATCCAGTGATGGATTGTTTTTTATTAAATAGTTAATTTCTAATTTTATACGATTTTATTTGCACTTTTAATTAAAACATGCTCTTGCTGGCAGTGTATCGCTGATCACTCTCACGCACGGGTAGACGCTATTGCTAAGCTCCTCCCACTCGCTCAAGGTCGTTGGCGTATATCTGGGCCTTAATAACTGTGACGTAGAGGAAGGCATAAAAAGGTGGGAGGATGATCTAAAAAGAGGTAGGTGATGTACTGCTCTCGACAAGGGCAGGTGCGTGGAGCCAACAAGAGGAGGACTATGTCGATAGACAGCTTGGCGTGGAAGCTGATGAATGGCAATGAGAGATTAACTGCCATTAAAAAATTACTTAGTTTTAAGTTAACGTTACTAATTGACAGAAACCTTTCGGTGGCCTTAAACCACAACATCATCCGTTACTTTGCCGACTGTATACTATTAACTTTTGGCCCCACAGAAAGAATTCAAAGAAACTATAATGCCACAAGAAACATACCTCAGTAGTTTTATTACACACAAAAATCCTTGCAATGAGGACACATACCTTTCTGTCTTTCCTAGAACTAGTATGTGAACTGTATGAGTGACAGATCATTTCACAACTCTGGCCAGGAATCAGACCGGTTCTAGTCAGACTTGTGAACTTATATATTAGTAATCATCGTACGGGGCAGTGTTTGTCAAACTTAGAGCTTTTAAGAGCTTAGTGGTGCTAAACCTGAACTCATATTATTAAGAGGCGTGTTACAGTTTTCAATTGACTTTTCAAAGTGGTTTTCAGTCAGGATCTTCGAAATACTCTCTTATTGATTAGTGTATACTAAAAACATAACATCACGCCTGTAATATTCGAAGGGCTAGGCACAGGTACCCATTAATACACCGACATTTCGTCAGTATATAGTAAAAGTACCCTTAACGCAAACGAAAACAAAAAAAAAATCTCAGTGGTGGGGAGAACAAGTGCCCTTGTTCTCCCCACCACTGAATATTTTTTTTGTTCTAGGCCATTGGAGTTATTCCGGTCTGATCCCCCAAGCCGATCCACTGGAACCCCTTAGTTACGGAGATATTGCTCTCCTCTCTTTATACGCGATTTTAAAAGGGAGGAGGTTCCACTCGTCGTTTTTGTTTTATTTATTAATTTTTGCAACACTTTTGATGGCATTGAAGTGCCATTACATGAAGCTTAGCAAAATTTTGAGGTAGACGTCAACATCATGAGTCCTGCTCTGCCCGAAAGATTAAACAGAGGCCTACCTGGTACCTACCTAAAGACTGAACTTACTGATTTTGAAATCAAGTCAAAGAGCACCTGTGCAGCTTTCCAGAAGGTTGACCACCTTTGTCAGAAGGTAGGTACCAGAATATGTAGTGTGTTGTATGAGATTATGTGCCTTGTATTACGTAAGTAGTGTAGCGCCCTCATAAGTACACGTGTGAGCTAATAAGTAAGTTTAATGTATTTAGACCACGCTCGAATAGGGCTGTGCTTTGCGTATAAGTGGTCGATAGCAACATGAATAAGAACAATATTTTAAGCTTTCACGGTTTATAGTTTAACTTATACTGTCACTGAGTGTCACTTGCATTTTTGTCTCAGAATAGCGTGATCGTGGCGCTTGCACCAACGTCGACACATTGGGACTCGGTAGCTCATAATACTGGATAATCGAAAAGATACCCCGTAAGTGACAGCATTAAGTTTAACATGAGTATAAGTTTTTAACATGAATGTTATTATGATATTTTTTTTTAATAACAACAACGTTCATTTATTTTCAGGGCCAATACACAGAAAAACATTTAAATATAATGATAACATACTTTTTTATTATCATCATCATCATCATCATTTCAGCCAAAAGACGTCCACTGCTGAACATAGGCCTCCCCCAGGCGTCGCCACATTGACCGGTCCCGTGCGTCTCTCATCCAGCGGGTTCCTGCAACCTTGACCAGGTCATCGGTCCACCTAGTGGGAGGCCTTCCAACGCAACGTCTTCCGGTTCGCGGTCGCCATTCGAGAACTTTTCGGCCCCATCGGCCATCCGTTCTGCGAGCAATGTGCCCTGCCCATTGCCACTTAAGTCTGGCGATTCTTCGGGCTACGTCGGTAACCTTGGTTCTCATGCGGATGTCCTCATTTCTGATTCGATCACGCAAGGAAACTCCGAGCATAGCCCTCTCCATTGCCCTTTGGGTGACTTTGAGCTTTCTGATAAGGCCCATTGTGAGCGACCACGTTTCGGTCCCGTATGTAATCACTGGCAACACACACTGGTCATAGACTTTCGTCTTGAGACACTGGGGTAAGTTGGACGAGAAGATACCGCGCAGCTTCCCGAACGCTGCCCAGCCGAGTCGGATTCGACGATTGACCTCTTTCTCGAAGTTAGATCTACCCAACTGGACCGTTTGTCCCAGGTAGACATAATCGTCCACAACTTCGAGCGTAGAGTCTCCGATCTTGATAGGAGTGGGTGTTACATGAACATTCGACATAACCTTGGTTTTGTCCATGTTCATTTTAAGACCCACTCTTTCAGAAGCTCCACTGAGGTCATCGAGCATTTTACTGAGGTCTTCCATGGTCTCAGCCATGACCACTATATCGTCGGCAAACCGAAGGTGAGTGATGTACTCGCCGTTGACATTGACGCCAAGTCCTTTCCAATCCAGAACCTTGAAGACATCCTCCAATGCAGCGGTGAACAGTTTCGGAGATATGACGTCTCCCTGTCTCACACCGCGCTGCAGAAGGATAGGTTCCGTGGTCTGGTCCTGAAGTCGGACTGACATGGTGGCGTTTTTGTACAAACACTTCAACACCTCGATGTACCGGTAGTCAATTTGGCACCGTTGGAGAGACTGCAGTACAGCCCAAGTCTCGATCGAATCGAAGGCTTTCTCGTAGTTCACAAACGCTAAACAGAGAGGCAGGTTATACTCTTCGGTCTTCTGTATAACTTGCCGCAGCGTATGTATGTGGTCTACGGTACTGAAGCCTTTTCGGAATCCGGCTTGTTCGGGAGGCTGGAAATCGTCGAACCTGCGTGCTTTTTTATTAATTTCTTTAATTTTTATCCATTTTAATACAAACTGAAATATTCCGACTGTTCAAACTCAATAGTTTATTTCAATTAAGCCATTACAGGCACTTTTGAATGTCAGAAGGACGGAAGAAGAACGAAACTACGAGTGCAATGCGTCATCCCGAGAGCCACCACGCCGAACCACACGCCACCGAATGCCCGCAACAACGAACACTGCGAGCACGAAAGCACGCAGCGACGCAAACCGCAACAACGAATGCTCGAGACCCCGAATCACGGAACAACGAATGCACGCCGCAACGTGCAACCGCCGCCCCGCGACCCGGAGCCCCGCACACCCGCCGCCGCGCAACGCAAACGTTCCAAGCAACGAAATCTGTTCTTTTGGTTCATATCAGGTAGACGGAGGTCGCGGGCAACAGCTGTTTGAAATAAAAACGTTTATCAGCCTCGGCGTGCATTAATATTAATTACCTACCAACAAATCTAATATAGAATCTACATCAGCACATCCCTAGCCACCAGTCCAACTGACATTAGCATACAATAGTACAGTGTAACCACTTTAAGTTTGCAGTTGATGGTGGCGCTGCCTGTCAAGATAAAATACATGGATATGTCAAAGTTGGTACATTTGTTTTAGTTCCATATTTTCCCGCCTGCACAGATGAGTGTTCATAGAGTTATTAATTTGATTCTGTCTCGAATCAGTCACATTCATATCTAGTTTGGCTAATTAGTTTATAGTCATTAGTGGTAGTTTTTTAGACTTTTGGGGAATTCCTATCTGACTGGTTTCGGCTCTCTGATATCATGTTTTAATAATTACCCGAGTGTTGTAATTACTTGATTACACTATCAATTATGCAGTAATTTTAGTTTGTTTTTCTAAGTTGTTAGTCTGTTGTTATTCAGTGTTATTATCTGTGTCTAAAAGTCCACATAGCTTTATTTAGATCTTGTTCAAAGTTCCAAGTTTTTTTTTGTAACTGCATTTTTTTATGTTGTTACTTTAATATTAATACCTCTCTCGCCTTCGTATTATTCAATGCAACTACAAATGCTACATACAGTAAAATATGATTTGCTAGTAAATTTTTTTTTATGTAATTTTGTAAAGTACACAATTCTTGGTTGACGGCTTGGTTAAGGGTCATCGGGGCTGCGGGTTGTTCGAAAGAGTTACCGCGGCCTCGGCACAAAGGGCTAAGAACGAACATGGGTGGTTTTTAGTCAGTAGAAGTCTGACACTCCCTACCGCTCTGCCCAGAGCGGGAGGATTCATTTGATGTTTTCCCACCCTTAAAAAAAAGGGTCCGTTTACACTTTGTGTATTTTGGGGTCCACATCAGGGCTAAGGCTTTCCCTTCCCTCTTTCTTTTTAAGACGAACTAATGCCACTATAGGCCAGAAAAAACTCAACAAAACAAGGTGTGATAATACTCGCTTATTCTGGTAATGTATGTATCGATAAAATCTGCCCTTGAACAAAAGCTCGTGTCATCTGAGCGTGCTCGACCCTTGTTGAATGGAGGTGAATCTGTCACGTCTTTTGTGCGCAAGATCATCGTTCAGTATTGTTAGTTAGAGTGTATGTACTTCTGTGTGTTCATTGAGTAAAGTTCTAACGGCAAAGTGGCTAAAGTTGGGCCGAAGAAACCAGGACCGTCCGTGCGTCCATAAGCAAGACGAAAGTGAAAGCAAGTTGGATGAGGAACGCACATTAACCTAACCGCATTATTAATAAAAATAGTAATATGGTTTAACTTACGCTTGGTTTCAAACCTGTACAGTTAAATTCAATAAAGATTTGAGTATTGAGCATAATATGCAGTGTGGATTCTATGAGACTCTATGAGCCACATTTCTACGAAGACTTCATGAGATTTCACCGATTTACTCTATTCCAAAGATAAGTGAATTGGAGGACTTCGCAGCGACTAGACCGCTTACACGTCCCTGTGATTAAATCCTTTATTACATTATGACATTATGAGCTCCTGATATTTCGACACTGATCATGCCATGATTGCGGGATTACTGGAGAATGCGGATGAATGGTAAATAAATTGTTTGGAGAAACACAAAAAAGGCAACTGCTTAAAATAAGTCTTCATTACTTCTTAGCAACATTGCGAAACACATACATGTACATTAGCATCAATGTCATAGGTCCTACTGATTAAGGCTTTTTAAAAACCCGGCGCAAGTCAGGGCCACACACTAGTCTATGGAACCAGTCGTGCACAGAGCGTACAATCTTATTGACATATGGACATAATTTACCTGTATGTTTATATGTGTGTGTGTCTGGCTGGTTGTGCAATAAAGGAGTAGGTTCGATTCGTGCGTGATGCGAGCTTTTAGAGTTTGTTGTTTGACTGATTTGTTTGGTAATAGACTGACATATTGAGCTAAATATGGCTATATCAAGGCATCACAGTATGCCTCTGACCTCCACGACCCAGTTAGTACTGGGTAATACATTCCCTACGGTAAGACTGGTTGGCAGACTTACGGGCCACTCACTGGACTACCCGTAACGTCTGCCAAAGATCTACAAATGACCACGGTTCAACGGTCTTTCTGAAGCATGGAGGAAACTTGGTATGTAATTTGTAGTCACCCATCTACGGACCTAACGTGGCAACCGCGGCTTTTAATCGTAAAGATTGACCTAGCAGCTGTTATTATCAAGCCAAGTCTAGACGGGATGTTACAAAATTACACTTTACAAATTATCTTGGGACCCAAGACCTCAAAGTCAGCAGTAGCGCCTGCAACCGTTAGATCAATGAGACAGTCATACATCATATCACCGTCCAAAAAATCTATAATGAAACCCACTTAACCGTATCCTAATTGCCTCCTCAAACAAACACGACATATATCTCACAACGTGACACGAACTAATACAATCTCTACATCTTAATGAGTGTTGCTACAACCTTACCCGTGTCACAGTCACAGGATAACATCAAACGGGTACAGTACGTTCAGATTTACTTTACCACTGATTGAGTTTTACTGTCAAAGTTACAGTGTACTTTATTTTTGTTGGAATAAAGTTGTCTTCGGTTGCAGTTGTCTTTTTAGTTTGTCATCTCTCAGATCAACTTATTAGGCTGGCTTCTGCTGAAACAGACTTTCTGTGGGTGCCTTGATTGTAAAGCCACCAGCCAGGGTATAAAAACTAAACTAAGTGACAGCGTGCTAAAGGCAAGCCTGGGGTTAGGGCGTCTCTGGGAAGGGCAGCAACAGGTTTTATTTTTACCCAATTACTGAAACTCCTGAACTCTGGTGAAAAGCGCCGAGACAATGAAGCTCGACGAAGTCCCAGATAAACTTCTTGTATCCCGCAAAGAATTTGATCAGAAAAGAATTGTGAGGAAAAACATAATTTTCATTTCCCTTCATATCCGCAGGAGACAACAGAACAAGGCCAATAGGCACACAGGGGGGTATACAACTGAGATAAGCCCAGTTGCCTAGTAACGCGCAGCAACGGGACAGGCTGGGCCAGAGTGCTGGTTGCTATTGTCAGGTCAGATGTAATTCAAGTGTGAAAGGACTGTGATCACAGAGTAGCGGAGACCGAGGGCTATATTATAATTTATAATATCTTGTTGTACTGTGATGTTATCGAGTGATCTGTACTGATAGTGAGTGCGGCTTAATTCGGAGATCGAAGATTGTGGTTAAGGGTGTGTTGTGTTTGTAATTCAAACATGAACTGACGCTTTCTTACGAGTTCCTAGTAATCTCCAAAGGTAAGGCCAGTCATATTTTAATGAAATAGGGGGTGAGCCTATTGCCATCATCATAATCATCATCAACAGCCTATTAATGTTCCCACTGCTGGAACACAGGCCTCCTCTCTTTGAGAGGGAACATTTACAAAAAGAATGCAAATTCAAAAGCGCATGACGAGGCAGGCTAACCATATAATTTTAAGAGCACCGAGGACAAATTACGGTAGAAAGACTGTCGTATATGAGGGGGCTGAACTTTATAACTCAATACCTAAAAATATCAAGTAGTCGAAATCCCTTCCAACTTTTAAAAGGCGATTAAAGCACCACCTAGCTAATAGATAAATTGTTGTTTTTGCCGTTCTTAGTGATTAATTTTAGTTGTTATTTTATTACTTAATTTAGTTTGCTACAACAAAGTGCAACCGCCGCTTTTATTGTATCTAAATTATTATGTTTTTCCTCATAGAAGTGAATAATTGTATTCTTTTTGAGCGAAATAAATTTCTTAAACCGTAAATGGGCTATAATCTACCACGCGGGCCCAGTGCGGATTGGTAGATGTCACATGTCTTCGAATTTTTTGGTTCTAGGACATGCCGGTTTCCTAACGATGTTTTCCTTCACCGGTTTGAGAGCAGCGGTGATGAAATAAATTACACAAAGTAATGTGCCTGTCTGGGTTCGAACCCACGACCTACTGTTCGTAAGTCGGGGCCGCCACTACTGGGGCACCGCTGCCAGGCAGGAATTCAGGCTCCGTGGCTGCTACTGAGAAAATTCAGATATACTTAAAACCCCCAATAGCCCGGGTATCGAATACCGGACCCCATGCTCTGTCTGCAGTCGCACTTGCAACCACCACCAGCTGAAATATTTCTAGGATAACTTACCATGACAGGTCTTCAAACTGAAATTTTTGGTACAGTCTGTATGCCCAATGTTCCAGCTTTTTGAGAGCCATGTGCAAGTCTTCTTTTTCATGCCCATGACCTATTACGAGCCTATTGCCATCGACCAGGCACAAATCCAGATTCCGTAGGTTGGCTTACAGTCCAAGTAAAGCTTAAGTTAGCGGCTAAACTTGAAGATTGATCCGAGCGGCTATTATTACTTACCCACGAGCACAATTATTATGATATTAAATTTAATTCAAATTAATTTGTCGACGCCTTAACTGATTATCATGTTTAGCTAACAAAATTATTGTTATACCAACGTTCTTAATTATGAATGATCATAATCATAATAATCTTTAAAAAAACATGCACTACTGTTTGTATTAATAATTCAAAAGAAATACAACCTAACGCACTTGAATTTTAATTCCAAATCTGCGTAGGAGTCTTTTTAAAAGGTTTCGCAAGGTATTTTGCTTTGGAATTAAGAGATTTTGGACCTTATGCGGTGCGAAACAAGGTGTTTGTAGTGTGTATTATGTCGTAATGTGTGCTGTGAAAGGTGCAATGTCGGTATTGTCACTAGAGCGACATTGGTTAAGGTCGGTTTATTGCGGGTTGTAGCGACAGCAGCAAAAATAAGATAATATGCTATAAAACTTTTATCAAAAATGAGATTTGAAGAAACAGTAACTGAAACTATTGCCAGTGATAATATGCGTTTCAGAGAGCAGTTTTAGATTAAGAACAACCAACTCTCTAAAAATTTGCAATAGAACAAACGTAGGTATTCAAATAACTTCGGCTCTACTATCTCCAATACTGGAGGATGTTGTGACGATATAAAACGACGGTGTGCCATCACCAGTAAGCCGTGGAACGGCTGGGAAAGATTTGGGGGGACAGACGGATTACCAAGAAGACGAAGCTCAGATTGACGAAATGCCTTGACGGATTGGAGATGTGGTGTTGGAGACGCCTCCTAAAGATTCCCTGGACAGCGTTTCGCACAAAATTTTATATCCACAAAGAGCTCCAAAAAACCGTACTGTGGAAATGGAAGCACATTGCTAAAAGAGCAATCCTCGGGAAAGTCAACTCAAGGTCCCACAGAACATCTCTCCGTGTATATACCTCGTCTGCGCAACCACGACCACTCTGACAAAAGTGTTTCGACTAAGAAGAGGAGACGATTCAAAAAACCGCATAATATTTCAGCTAGTCCAAAAAGCACTATTACCTACTATTTCTCCTTTCCATTAAAGTTCTCGTCCATATTCCATACAGACTGCGCAATTTGAAGATCAGTTGGCCCCTATAAAATACCTCTATTATTTACCAATGGCCCCCCGTCCGACCCTTGCTCGAGGGAAAAAAAGTACAAATTGACACTAACACAAAAATGACAGCAGCCTACGAGTACGTTCAGTTGCTGTCGCTACCAGTTATCTTTCACCGGTAGTGATCAGAGGTCGTGTCGTGCGCCGGCGCACTTACTATGTCAATGGCGCCCTTATCGCGCCCCAGCAACGTTCCGTATGTTACCAATTGTTTCCAGCTTCCAATATCCTTTTAGATCTTTCTGGAACATACCGGTTGTGTTTAAGTCCCAATTTGTCCACGGCAATCGAACACTGGACCTCATGCTCGTAGTCGATTGCGACGATTAGGCCGACGAGGTTGATTTTCCTATAATAACCCAGTCAATACCACTGCTGATACACAAGCTTCCTCTCTATGTGAGGAAGTGGGCCAATCCGCTGGATGGGTGTGCGGGGACAAGACTTTTAGTTGTGGTGATCCTTGGAAGAGAGAGTCCATCTTTCGGCTGAATGATGATTACAAATATGTTGGGGGTTCTGATTCAGAGAAATCAGGAACGGATCACCGCCGCTTTTATCATTTTGTTTTGTGCTGAGACTAAAAAATACTTGTTCTTCTTTTCTTATTTCAATGTCATCATCGGGGCTTCGCTCTTTAGTCGCAGATAGTAACTCTTAATACCCGAAAGGATTTTAATTTCCAATATTCAAGCTTCACTTGTTTTCATGTCAGCTGAACGAAAACAAATCGAGCAAAGATCTACTGATTACGCCAGATTTATAATTATGTTTGATCTCAGATAGTGACATTATTATGTTCCTTTATTATCTTATTATTACATTACATATTATCTTATTATTATATTACATTATGCGACCGCAATTATCTTGTTTTGTTTTCGCGTGGCGGCCGTGAATTTGTTTATCTTTCGGTCAAGGCGTACCTTTCCTTCCTTCCTGTTGTTGATCTGTACGTAAATATTGATAAGCTTGAGCCGATTTATATTAATGTCTCTTATCTACATTCTCATTACAATTTATGTGCCTTTCAAAAATTTATCGGAAACCTTTCAATCACCTAAAAGGAGATGGCGGGGCGAAGTGGATTTCTTCCTTGAGAATTGGAGAGAAGTTGCACTGACAAAGGGAAGGAATGGAAGAAGGCCTTTGTCCAGCAATGGAACAATATGGACTATAATAATATGATAAAACATCCTAAAGTTTCGTTCGTTTTGTAAAACGGTAGGTGTGTGAGACGAAGATCGATGGGTCCTCCTTTTAACACAGGCTGGTTCCTCATTAAGCACAGACTCATCATGGCTGTACCTAAGTGCCGTCGAAAAATATCTCTCAGGAATGCTGGTTTACTAACGATGTTTTCCTTCACCAAGGTGGCAAACGCACTTAAATCCGAAAAATCGGAGACCGTGCGTATCATGAGTAGGATGGATGGCTGGCTATCACTGCTTAATTAAAAGAAAAAAACCATCAAACATTAATAGTACGTTACGACATGACGCCACCTATAGACACGAACAATTTACACCCACAATTAAAGCCTTAAAGCCATCAATACTATAAATAACACCCGCTATCCATAATAGCGATAATTCTAGACTTGCTTCCTCTTGCGCGACTTTCGCAATGGCGGCGTTATCTGTACTTCCTGCTGCGTACGCGCAGGGTCGCTTATTAATAGCTACAGATGTTGCTGTTTGTTTTATTAAGTGTTTCCAAGTACTAACAAGGGTATTACGGAAGGTGTAGGTTAGAGAAGACGAGAAAAGTTCTAGACAGACCAGAATTAGGCTTTTTGAGAATTGTCCATTTTGAGAATTTGCCATTCTGAGAATTTGGCTTTTTGAGAATTGTCCATTTTGAGAATTTGTCATTTTGCGACTCTGTTGCCATTTTGAGAATTTGGCATTTTGCGCCTAAACCCCTATGAACACATGTTGAGTTTATGTTTATGTATATTTTAGAGCCTGGAAGGAGCTGCAGGAGCTGCCCTTGTCCCATTCTATTTGGGATTGGCAGAACACGTTTTCTTCTTTCATCCCCCCTTGTCAGACGTCATGGGGTTGTTTACTCCTTTCTTTTTTCTTTCCTCATATAATCTATCTATCTTTTCTTTTGTCTTCTCCATCCCACATGGGCACTTAGGTTTGTCGTCTTCTAAGGAGATGAATTGGCAATAAGCTCCTTGGTAACATTGAACCAAATTATTTTAAAGATGCTGTTGTAAAATGATTTGGTTTCACAATTATTTCATGTAAGTAGGTACTCGTTGGGTAGGTACTACAAGAAAAATACTTCAAACAAGGTAATTATTTAAAGTTAACAAGCATCTAGGAATCAAAGAAGAAGGTAGCATTTAGTAGTAACTGCGAGTAGATTACCCAGCGTTTTCTATGACAAGACTTACATTCCAATTCGCACATTTGCATGCTGTTTATGTAAACCAATCAGATAGTTGTGGAGTCGTTACCCTAGCTTTCTATTGTGTTTCCAAGTATAGGTAAACCAGAAAATGTACGCGCTTCGGTAATCTTCTGGTTTTCGGATAAGAACGTCGCGGCACTAAACCGTATACTTTTTTTAGAATATTTGTCTATGTATTTGAGGGAGAGAGACAGAGAGAATTCGTATTCAACGGGTTCTAGAGCTACATTTCGTAAGTTATGTTACAGTCCCATGTATGCTACTGCCATCAATATATCACTTAGCCCGATTACCGCCCAGCAGTCTCTTGTGATCACTAAACCATAGATGCAGTAATGCATTATCATCATATTATCACCCGATTTTTGTCTACTACTTCGAAATACGCATCTCCAAGCATTTGTTAATTTGTCAAACTTTGCATATCAAATATGTTTTAAAAGATCCTCTCAACGATACTACTAAGCACTCCTAGCTCTTCATTCACAACTTAGTGTTACTTTATAAGAATATTGATGTATATAATTATAATTGGCCTGTCGTATGCAACTGCAGTCATCCCTACAGACCTTGCTAGTAATGTTATGTTAGCTTCCGCGTCGCATTTCCTGCCTCTAACACGCTTCTTGTTTCCCTAGGTTCAAGTTATAAGGTCTTAAGTCCTAATAAGGGCTGTTCTAGGATTAGAACCCTTGAGTGAAGAGGTGGAGTCATCAAGTTCCTTTAAAACCTTTGTTGTATGTTTGAGGTCAGTCTAAAAATATCTTCTGTTATGTATGGATGTCCTAATAAATCGTTGTAATGACGATGGCACTACATGCGTTCGTCAATGTTGATGAGGAAATCATTGATGCCTATCGTATTGATTTTATTTTTTCCTCTGAGAAATAATGCTCTAATTCAAAGGTTGACTTCATCCTGTGAAGTACTAATTTAGTTTACTTCTGGGAATTGTAAGATCTAGATCAGCATTTCCCACATCACCACTGGTGCTGGTTTTGTGAAGATGAAGATGAGATATAATGGAGATAGTACGTATAAGGTGGGCTCGAATCTGGCCTGACACTGACTATGGGTCTATGGCCCACCTTCCTTCTTTTACTGCATGTTCTGATGCCTGCGCATTTGATGACCTGCATTAGCGAGTTCGCATGGCAAAAATTTAGGGCTAAAATGAAGAAGAATATACTTAAATATAGGTACTATCTCACCATGAACACTGCAGATGCACGGTATTATGAAAGGTGAAATAATGCTTTCCTAATTTTTTTTTTATCCCGGATAGCACGGATGGGGGGCAATTACCGTAATCCACGTGCGAAACAGCGGGTATAAACTAGGAGACAATTTTTTTGTCAAATTTTTCTCATTGGCCAAACTAAGCTAGTACAGTCGAACAAGCTAATAAGTATACAGGGTAGAGATCTTTATTTATAATTATATAACACTGAAAATATTGATTGCAATTTTGTTTTATCAAGTGTTTCGCATTATGCGACTGATGTCAAACTGTATCCTAAACCGCTGTATGCTAAAATTATCTGTATAGACTGTATAATCTTAAAATTAAATACAAGTTAGCCGGCTGTATACTTATTAGCTTGTTCGACTGTACAAATACAACTGAAATCGGCCATGACCATGCAACCAGAAGTAAATCACAATACGGAACGGCGAGTAAGTAAACACACGATATATTAATAGTACTGCAGCGGGTCACACGCGGACTATTATAGCGCGGTTATTAATAGTATGTAGTACGGTCTGCGTACGCACAACGTGGAGCTTTTGTTGTAACGGACGAGTATTTTTGGAATATAGGTGACGGTGTGTGGAAAAACAGGAATCGCTGATGTGGGCAACAAAACTGCTGGGTTGAAGTGGGATTGGGCGGGCCATGTCTGCAGAATGCACCAGGACCGATGTCGTCCGTAGAACGCTGGCGTGACGACTTAGAGGCTTTTGCGCGAGATTGGCCGGAGAAAACCGCACAGAGAGAAGAGTGGAAGACTATGGGGGAGGCCTTTGCCCAGCAGTGGGACCATATGGGCTAATAAAAAAAATAAAAAAAAGGTGACGGTGATGACGGACGGACTGCCTTGTTGGTCTAGTGGACGCAAGCGCGCGCGACGGCTCTAATTGTGGTCCTGGGGATACCCAGATAGGGCACAGTGTTTAGAGTGAATGTTACATAAACATACATAAGCTCACACCCGTTTTTCATGGGGGTAGGCAAAAACCACAGAACGCCACCTGCTCTCCCTTTTCTTTGAAGTCAAGTGGAAAATGCTGAATTTGCAGAATCTAATGCAAGCAGCACAATGATATTCTAGTATTAGAATATCATTGAAGCAGCATAAAACAGTTACGAAGCGTTTTTCTTGGAGATACCCAAAACAAGTGAGTTGCCGCGACAAAATTTTACAGCTGGCCGCTGTAAAATTTTTTCCGCGCGCTCATGCTAGGACCGAAGTTCTGTTAGGAACTTTTCGCCGGAACTCCGGAAGGAATCAGTTTCTTATCAATAAATGGCTCAAAATTGTTACGCTTGGACAACTCTCAATCAAAATAAGATGCTGACCTTTCCGATTAAGTTTCCGATGATCCCTTACTTCATAAAAAAAACAAGATATTTTCCCCGATTCCCACACAAATAAATCAGAGGTCACAGTATAGTATTTACAGTGAACTGCGATATGAGTTACACATGACACAAAGCGGTTCACTTTTAGCTGGAGGTCGCACAAACCGCACTGTATGTGTGTCAATCGATTTCGAGAAAAAAAAAATATAGTAACTGGTTTTTCCGCAAACAAGATAGGTTGAATTTTTAATGTGTTTATTTTAATTAATTAATTTTTATTTATTTAATTCACGCAGTGGATGCCAGAAGACGGGCGTCGTCGCCGAGGGAGGCCTAGAAAACGCTGGCGTGACGACCTAGAAGCGTTTTTGCCCAATTGGAAAGAGAAAAACGCATAGAGGGATGAGTGGAAGGCTATGGGGGAGGCTTTTGCCCAGCAGTGGGACAATTTAGGCAAAAAAAAAATTGTTGGTAATCTAGGTGATTATATAGTTGCATTTAAAATTGGCAGACTACACTATAACCTTTCTTGAATAAAAAATCGAACATCACATCTTTACATCAATTTCATTTTCACATCCCAGAAGGGGTAGTCAGGGGTAAAAGTATATATCGCCAGCTACTCAAGCCCCTGGTAATAGAGGTGACTTTATTACTATAAACCATTTCCTCTGGCTTGCTGGAGCCACGATCTCCGCCAGGTTTCTGGTAGCAGCTAGATAAGAGTTTCTGAGAATCGACTTATGTAACATGCGATAGAAGAAGCCTGTCTCAAAATCAATAATCAAAATCTTCAATTTATATTTAAAAGCCTATCCAGCAGTAGGATATACTGCTGATGAGCAGCCGCTGCTACTGAAAATATTCTAATGGCTATTTAAAACTATATTAGTTAAAATTATTTAGATTAGCATTTCCTTGACAACAGAAGATGAAGATGACTTTGTTAAAGATTTGTGAAAAATTCCACCTACTTTATATTACACCAAGGCCTAATCAATTTAACTATAATTATAATTACGTATTACTAACATCTGATTCACGAGAAGATACCGCTATAAATATTTTAGTTTCCTATTAATTATATAATGGGGACCACAAAAAATATGTACGAGCAAAAAATATAAACAAAATATATTAGTGGTAGACCTTGTGAACACATGATGTTTACTGAAGAAGCTTACGTTTTGAATTGTTTTATGAGTTCATAGTTTACACGTGTATGTATGATACTTATAAGTACCATATTATATACACGTGTAAGCTGCAGGTTAAGCCGCGCTAGTCTGGGTTGCTCCGTGGATGGGTCGGCCTCGGAAAACAAATTAAGTATGCGGTCCCGGGCACACCCGGCTATCAAACTCAAACTCAAACTCAAATATTTTATTACAATTAAGCCATTACAGGCACTTTTGAATGTCAGAAGGACGGAAGAAGAACGAAACTACGAGTGCAATACGTCATTCCGAAAGCCACCACGCCGATCCACACGCCACCGAATGCCCGCAACAACGAACACTGCGAGCACGAAAGCACGCAGCGACGCAAACCGCAACAACGAATGCTCGAGATATCATTTGTAGATCTTTGACTGTCGTTACAGATAGCCAGTGGCCTGAAAGTCTAACAACCAAAGTGACTCGTATTACTCTGTACTAGAACTGGGTTGTGGAGCCCAGATGGGCAGCACCACCATGTAAAATACTGGTCCTGCATCAGCTGCATCCGGTTAGATTGGAAGTCAATCCTAACGTAGCTGGGACAAGGCTAGATAGATGACGTGTGTCATCATCATCATCAGCCTATAATGACTGCAGGGACTCAGGCCTCCTCTCTAGGAGAGGGATGGGCTATAATCCACCACGCGGGCCCAGTGCGGATTGGCAGATGCCACATGTCTTCGAATTTTTTGGTTCTAAGACATGTCGGTTTCCTCACGATGTTTTCCTTCACCGTTTTGAGAGCAGCGGTGATGAAATAAATTACACAAAGTAATGCGCCTGTCTGGGTTCGAACCCACGACCTACGTAAGTCGGGGCCGACAGCACTGGGTCACCGCTGCTCTATATATATGACGTGTGTGCAGCAAACTATTTATTGGAATCCTGTTGGCATTTAATTTCTCAAAGGTTCGATGTAATCATTATCTGTGTAGCCTTTCTTTAACATCTCTTTGTCTAAACTAGACATCGAAACCAGGACCTTACACTCAGCAGCCGCACTTGCAACCACTTATAGACCAACATGTCAAGAAAACTAGTATAACTTACAACATGACCGCTACATTTAACATTTGAGTTAAAAACTTATCTCAAGTCAATCAAGCGAATTACTGAAATAGCCATAAATGCTAAAATGTCACTTGTCAATGTATTTATTGTTGAAATCCTTCAGGGGCCGGGTGACTTTTAGTAGCGATTTAATATTAAAACTCTAGTATTATATACTAATTATTATAACGAGGTAATGTTTGTATACAATCCCACCAGGCTATTTCCAACCCACTGCAACTCCTGTAAGCCAAAATCTTCAGTGGTGGCCACCAGAAAATCGCCGAGACATTAAGTAGGTAAAGCTCGACGAAGTCCCAGAGAAACGATTTAACTGTCTTGGATCCCGCAATAAAATTAATCAGAAAAGAATAGCGGAGGAGTAGGAAAAACTTAATTTCTCTCCATATAAACAGGAGAGAGAACAATGTATGTAGGTAGGGGTTAACCTTCGTAACTACAAATCTAATTCCATTGGACGCTACTTTATCTGCGAGTGTCTTTATTTAAAAGTTCCCATGGGTTAGTTTCCGACCATAAAGTGAACGAAGCTGCAGGCATAAGCTAGTATATTATACACAAGTCTATGGCACATACATATACACTTGATAACCTACGGCGACTGCGGCGAGCGAAAACTTTAAGCCTTTCATTAACTTGTTGGTTTTAAGGCATGAGAGGTAGCGAGAGCGACTGGAGTGTGAAATATTAATTAGAAATGCTTAAATACAGTTAAAGCTGCCTGATATTTTTACATATTAGAAGAAAAAAGGATGACTTCAAAACACGATGGAAAGATTGTATGAGTTTTGGTTAGCAAGGGAGTAAACTGAAATTACGGTTTATAAAGAGAGATGTGTATAAGAAGACATGATATTCCGACCACAAATCACTTGGGACAATGCATCTTCAACTGTTCATTCATCTAAAACTGCAATTGTTAATTATCTTTTCTATTTTTTGGTTCATTGTTATTTTTTATCCATTTTTTTATCCTGTGTGAGACCAATCAATACTTTTTCTTTCTTTCATTTTTTGTGCTTGCTTTGATAAGCCGTTGATGAACATAACATAGGACTCCCAAAAAATTAAATAGATTGTTGATCGTAGTAGTGTAATGCACCCATTGGTTGGTGTCGGTAAAGGTGTATGTCATTTAGATGACATTATTTTTAGATAATTTTTCTGATAGCCTCTCATAATGTTTCTTCTCCTAATTGAAAATCAACAAGAATGCTAGCAGCATTCTTGTACTTTTTATAAATACGAAATAAAATATCGAATTTTCTGACATCCACAGAATCATTCATCATTTTTTTCCCTAGATTTTATCGATACATGTTTTGATGACCTTAATATTTTTTGTCCGTGTCTTTAAATAGTATAAAGTACTTTAGGTTTAACGTTATTATAATATATTAACTCATACTAACAAATTTTACTATTGTGTTTTTTCACTATAATGTTAAATATTATTAAGAAATCTATTGTCCAAATCTCAATTGTTAGAAATATGCCGCCTGTGATACAGGTTTAACCTAGTACAGGCATCGAATTCTGTTATACCTACATTATTTTTAAGATTTAAATTGTATTTACTGTGCCAACTCTAATTTCTGAATAAATATATTATTATTATTATTATTATTATTTAATCCACCAATTTAGTCCCGCTACCGCTCCTCACCCGTACCACGGCGAAATCCTTTACATTACCGACATAAGTACACACACGCGATCTTGACCCTATTATATTTTGGCATTGAAAGTATCGTGAGTGACACATCAGGTCGCCCTCCCCGTGCCCCGAGCCCCGCTCGACCCTCCCTTGCTGCCAGTGATCCCTGCACCTGCTGGATGACTTAGAGCGGAGATGCTAAACCTTTTGAAATGCATAAAATAATTTAGATCCTATTGACATCAACCGGGCACGAATCTATCTCCGTGGCTGCACTGACAAATGTTTCATGGAGAAACCCAATTACACTTGGCCCGACCCGGGGATTGAACTCAGGACCTAACGAGTAACAGTCGTGCTTGCGAACGAGACAGACCTTTTGAAAGAAAATACTTCTATACAATTTTCCCGAGGCATCTCAGAAAAGTTTGAGAAGCTCGAGGCTAAATAATAACAGGATCACAGGTTGACCTTGCCTAGGTCGGTTTGTCGATGGGTCACCCAAAACATACCGGGTTTCCGCCGTGCCTCGGAAAGAACGTTAAGCCGTTAGTCCCGGGCGACTGTCAGTAGATCTTTGACAGCCGTTACAGGTAGTGGCCCTAAAGTCTGGCAACCAGTCTTACCAATGGGTGTCGTATTACCCAATACTAACTGGGTTATACTGGCACAGTTTAAAAAGACATTCTGACTTCTGAAACAACGAAACAAAGACCGATCAATGTCGACTGGTCGAGATGTCGATCGACTACTACCTCATAGTTTTGTCATCTCTGACAAATATTGTGCTCTAGGCTTTATAGAGGATGATGGATGGCAGACGTAGGAGCCAATTATTTGGTATTGTATTTGGTTGTTTCTTGTAATAGGCTGCTTGATTTATGGTTGTGGTTGTAGACTAATTGGCTTGGGTTAGGCTCTCTGTCAGGCCTTTGGTTCAAAACATTTCCACTATTAAAAAAATGCTGTGTTATTGCTAGATATTCAAGATTTAATGGAGATTAATAGGATGTTGCAGTTTGAGATGTAATGCTACAGGCGGAGGATCTACCTTCATCCAGCAGTGGACTCGGATTGATTAATTTTAACACTGGCAGCATTGATGTATTATAAACTGGCAGTCTCTCTTTCGAACTACCCGCAGCCACAAATTTAGTATCAAAGCCTACGCAAAAGAATAAACTATGTATCCTGAGTTGTAGCCAAATCAAGGGATCCAAACCTTTAGTTGAGGATTTTTTTTCTGAATTATTTCACTACTGCCATTATATAATGCCCAACTGTACCCTAAGCCGACTCCTACGCGGTATCGAACAAAAACTAAAAGACTATACCATAGACGACTATTGCTTACTTTTCATAGGAGAAGACCATATTGATATATATGACAACAAGTATATAGACATAATAAATATGTTAAGTGAATCCCTCCAAAAAGTATCACACACCAATGTAGTGATCTGTCTTCCTACGTATAAAACAGGATCACTAATATACAACTACAAAGTGGAGATGTTTAACAACCTGCTTCATTTAGATAACCAAAATCATAAGTACGCGTATATCTTTGACAGCAATCGTGACCTAACACCTGACATGTTCTCCTACACTACGGGCAGAATCAATAAGTACGGCATGAAGAACATATATCAAAACATTATGAGTAACATTTTGATTGATCTGAATCTTTATGGTCAAACGAATAGCCAGGTAAATGGCAACATTACACAAGAAAGAGTCTTCAACGGTACAAATGCAAATCTTAAGGATACTTCGAACTTTTTTCGTGTACAATAATATATACATTCTGCATCAAAATATTGCTGGACTCCTAAACAAGGCGGATATCCTTAATGTTTATTTGGAAGAACTAGAGAGTAATAGAAAAAGGATCGATGTTGTGTGCATAACTGAACATTTTATGACGCCTGAACAGGAAGAACTATTGAACTTACCAAATTACAGCCTAGCAACGAGTTTCTCTAGAGGATGTAAAAGAGGTGGCGCATGCATTTTAACTAGGACTAACCATAAATATAAGGTGCTAAATATAAGTAAACACTCTCTAACTAATATAATTGAATGCTGCGCGTTAGAATTGACGGAACACAACATTATTATTGTATGCATTTATAGGGTGCCTCAATCTAATTTAGATATTTTTTACGACAAATTGAACAACATTTTACATTTGGTATGTTTAAAACTAAGTAAAAAAGTTATTTTATGTGGAGATTTTAATATTAACATTTTGAAAAGAAATATGCAAACTTTGAATTTTGAGTATACACTGTTAAGCTATAACTTAAAATTACAATTCTCTCAACCCACTAGGCTAAGCAGTGGGACATGTTTGGACAATATTGCACATAATGCAAAGGGCTGTAAAGGGGAAATTATAGAACTCGGTTTGTCGGATCATACGGCGCAGATTTTGAAATGTCCAGTTAAGAAAACATTTGCTTTAAAGTGCTGGCGAGTTAAAAGACGAAATTATTGCCAAGAAAATGTTGAAAGGTTTAAAAACAGCATAAAATGTCTCACTTTTTCAGACATTTATACCACCAGTGATGTTAACGAGGCCTACAACCATTTTCTAGACCTATTTAAATGTTTCTACAATCTCTGTTTTCCTTATGAAATGAGAACAATATCCATTAGCAAAAAGGCAAAATGGATCTCTAACGGGATAAGAAAATGCAGTAAAAGGAAACGGGAATTGCTATGGCAACACAGAAAAAACCCCACCTCAAAGACTAAAAAGAAATTCAAAATATATTCAGCTAGATTTAAAAAAATTATATCATTGACACAAAAATCACAAAATAACTATTTCATTAAGACCTCGCAAAATAAATCAAAAGCAGCATGGACCGTTATTAACAACTCAAAAACCTTTTTCCCTAAAGAGCCAATAACAGAAATACGAACAGGCTCAAAACAAATAACAAACCCGTCGGAAATAGCCGAGACCTTTAACAATTTTTATGTTGACCAAGTTCCCGAACCTAAAAATAATACAATACCACAAATTCCAATACACTTCAACACCTCTAGTTCTTTATTTATGGAACCAACTGTACCGCAAGACATAATTTACCATATAAACTCACTCAATAATACAAATAGCGTAGGTGATGACGGAATTTGCACAAAAGTTATAAAAGAAGCCGCTCAATATATAGCTCCACATCTCAGTCACATCATTAACATGAGTATCTCTAATGGAGTTTTTCCCGAAGCTCTAAAAACTTCCATAATTGTCCCATTGTACAAAAAACAGGATAGGCAATGTATGGCTAACTACAGACCTATTGCCTTGATACCTGTCTTCTCAAAAATATTCGAGAAAGTAATTTATAAATCATTATATACATACCTTGAGAAGTCAAACATATTAGTTAAAGAGCAAAAGGGATTTCGTAAACAGAAGACAATTAATATGGCCATACATGATCTTCTTCTCCCTGTTTTATCAAACGTGGACAAAAGAAATCCTGTATGCGCTATCTTTATGGATTTGACCAAGGCCTTCGACTATGTAGATTACGGAATACTATTAAGCAAACTCGAAAAATATGGTATTAGAGGGAATGTACTTAAACTGTTCGAATCTTATCTGGTGAATCGAAAACAGTTTGTGGAAATCACACAAATATGTACCAATAACGGTTACGAGAATAAATATCGATCCAAACGTAGAAAAATAAAATATGGCGTACCTCAAGGCAGTGTGCTTGGACCACCCCTCTTTTTAATTTACATTAATGACCTTCCCGGACACATAAACCATCCTATGGTATTATTTGCTGACGACAGCACAGTAGTAGTTGAATGTGACAATAATATGACTTATGAGAATGAAATAAATATGACATTAAATACAATAATATCTTGGTTCAACAATAATAATCTTATAATCAATTTAGACAAAACTAAAATCATGCATTTTTACCAGAGAATTCCAGGTAAGATCCTTGAAATTCAGTATTTAGGGAGTCCAATAGAGTCAACTACTGTCGCTAAATTCCTCGGCATCGTAATTGATAGTAATCTGACCTGGAGATCCCAGACTGACGAAATTTGTAAAAAAATGAATAGATTTGCATATGTTCTATATAAACTATCGAAGACTGTCAGCCTAGAATCTGTACTAACGGCCTATCATGGTTATGTTGCATCAACTCTTAGGTATGGCATAATGTATTGGGGCAACTCCGTCGATAGAGATTTTGTATTTAGAGCTCAAAAAAAGTGTATTAGATCCATGTGTGGCCTAAATAGCACCGATAGTTGTCAACCGTTCTTTAAAAGCCTGAACATTCTTACCCTACCATCACTATACATCTACGAAACAAATATATTTGTGAAAACACACATCTCAAAGTACAAGATAGCTTTTAAAAGTCACTATCGCAAACTACGTGACAAAAATGAGTTAGAGCTTGAAATCACACATGGTAGAACAGCTTTAATGAATAAAAGCACTTTCTGTATGGCCACAAAAATATTTAACAAACTGCCTGAGGCATTAAAATCGTTAAACCTGGACAAATTCAAAAGAGTGCTTATGAAAATATTAATTGATAAGTGCTACTATTCGCTAAAGGACTATTTGGACGACAGTTCTATAATGCCTCCTATAGATAATAAGTATTAGGTCCTCTATTTTGACATTACTGTATTTATTTCATTACAATCCATGACATTATTTGATACATTTTATTGACATTTAACATTTTGTGCTACTTATCTAAGACTTAATTGTTGACATTGAAGGAATAGCTTATTGATTTGACATTTCTGTATTAATTCTAAATTTTTTGATTGACATTATTTTGTATTTTTTTTTAAATTTAATTATTATTTATTTATTTCTTCTAACATAATTATTATCTTTGTTATTTCTTAAATTTCATAATTGACAATTTGAAAATATTTTTTTAGCATTCTATTTTTTTTTATAATTTAAATTGATAACAGTATTTGTTGCACGTAGATAATATTAATACTTAAATCTAAAATATATATTTGTACGCCAAATGGCAAAACATAGAGCGCTTATGAAAATGTAACACCTGTTTGTACTACCTATGTTAACAAATAAAGAATCTGAATCTGAATCTGAATCTGAATCAGACTTTACTGTCCTTGTTTCTTATCTCCTGCTCGTTCTTGCAATTTCACCTGGGTGATATCACCCAGGTAATTTTTCATGTAGTTAAGGTATGGGTATGTTTTTGTTCCCAAGGATGGTATCATTTGATTTGCTTATGAATGAGTAAACATTTTTGTTTGTAGATGGTTTTCATTTTCTATCGATAAAGTTAAAAGTCCGAGAACAATCCCTAATGGGACCCGGTAATGGATCGACCCACCGGGACCACGGGTAACGAGTCGGTAAAGAGGCACCTAATATATTATTAAACTATCGTATACGTAGGCTATGATTTAGTCGATAGTGTTATAACTGGAGGGGATCCTATAGTAGTCTATTATTTCTATTAAATTCTATTATCATTGGTTTTCAATTGGCTTATTAAGAGCATAGACGGGCTAGGGTAGTCGACAAAAAAAAACTAATTAGTCCGTCAGATAGATTTCCAAAAAATATTGAACACGTATTTTTTCTTTTTTCACGTAAACAAAAAATGAAGAACTGCAGCTCAGAACGATTTTACCTATAAAAAACCTTGACCGATCGACGTTTCGTATTCTCCTGTTTTCTCCTCGAAACCTAAGCCAATTAAATTATATTTGGTATCAAAATTTAAAGGAAGAATAGATCTATGCCCCTATTACTTGTTTTTATTTTAAAAACTTTTCAATTTTCTTTGGTAGTCATCTGATTACGTAGGTAAAAACGGGGTATTTTTTTAGGTTTTTGGTAAGTCATATTTATTTTTGAAATAAATTTTTTGAAAAAAAAAAATGACAGGGGCATGCCTTCAATAGACCTGGATTTTTATAAATAAAAACGATTACTCTAGAGGCATTATCCAGGAAGAGAATAGGGGAATACATTTGTATGGAAAAATGCAGCCCGTCTATGCTCTTAAGGATGTTAACGGTTTAACCGCCGAAATACCCGTTTTCAGTTTTATACTAACAAAGTTAATTACTTAATAATGTCAATCTTATTAGCGTTATTTTTGGCAGCAGTACTTCCCCGGACGCGACCGCATCCTTTCACCAAAGTCCTCCGAAAAACCAGATTTGAAGTCCAAAAGTAAACATTGGTTCAGTCACGTACGTCCCTGACTCAATGACCCTTAGTAAAACTAAATATACAGGCACAGGGGAACTTGGAAATACCCGACAGTAACTTAGAAAATGATGCACTTTAACGCAGCTTGTTTTAGACTGGGCAAACATCGGTTGTTAGGTCAGAGAGAACTGTTTAACGGGTAATGCGTCATTAGTGGCAGGTGAGTTGAGTAAATAGTCCTCCTAACCTTTTTCACTGAGCGATTGACTACTGCGCTGAGTATTATAGTACGGAACAAATATTAATTTACAGGTACAGCCTAAAGACAGTTTGTTTACTGACTATACAGGCTAAATTCCTGGGGTTACTATTTTGAAAAAGAAATTAGGAGCCGTACCTACCTACATGTATCTCCAGCCTCTCATCATTATCATCTTTCAGCCCTTATCCCATGTCATTTTCTTCCAGTCTGCCCTGTCAGTCGTTACGTTATCATTAATTATTCATTTTTCCTTTATATCAGTCCGCACGCACTCCATCTATCTTTATCTTTTCTGCATGTATCTATCTAGTCTATGCTAGCATTAAATCAAGTAAACTCCCAAGGACACCTTTTGCCCTAAATCTTTATTTCTGACTAAGAGGAGATCTTTTTAACACCCATGTAACATTATTGGCGTGTGCTATTATGTATTCGTTTCCCGTCATAATATCCGACTAACTTTCCTCATATTTTTCCGCATTATACCATTTTGATTCCAGTCACGTTTCGCTCAAATTCTAGATGTATCGTCGACCTACCTGTGTGTGTGAACGACCTTATTAGTAGAAGTTTTTAATCGTACACTAATAATTAACAAGGACCTCTTAATTATTGATGCAAAGGTGCTAGACGTTGATATTTAAACTCATCTGGGTAGTTTGCTGCGCCATTCTTTTTCCCAGGTAAAACCATAAGAAAAGGCGGGCGTTTTTTTTGTTTAGCTTATTCTGTCCCAGACCTAGCTGGGATCTTTTCCATTCCTTTCCAACTTTCCCAGTTTTTTACCTTTTCTGAAGAAGAAGTATGCATAAACTATATTCTTGAAACCCTTATCCATTTACAATGGCCACGTGTTGAGATATTGAGAAGCGTAGGCGACGTTAAACGCTCAAAACAAACCATTTTTCTCGAACTAATTCTCCACAAACACTCATTAAACAATTACCTGTAATGTAATTCCTTACATTACCCATATGATCTCACTCCTCAATGTCGCCGTAACGTATGCTGGCATTGCCCGATACACCATGTCGCGCAAAAACATGAAAGTACTGTCACCGGCACCAATATGTTCACACTAAGTACCTGACTTACCTAAATTCTGAACGAATTTACTCGTGGATATAATAATATACGATTGCAACATAAATAAAATAATATGCAAAAGTAAGATTTAGCCGGTCAAGTGCGAATTGTACTCCCACAGAAATGGTTTTGTAACACGGCAAAATCATACAATATTTAATTATTAAATCTATCTTTAATAAAAATAAAAAAGAGAAGTCCTGACTCATCAACGCCCAGCCCAAACCCGACCTAGAAAGCTGAAATTTTGCACAAAGGTTCCCTATATAACGTAGACAAGGAATAAGGAAGGATTTTTCGAAATTCAATTGGAAAATCGTCATTTACACGCGGGCCGCTGGAAAAAGCTAGTTAGTTATAATATCCTTTTTTACATCGCGTTAAATATTTTATTTTAATATTATGTTTATTTTACAGTTGAAAAGGAATATCCCTGTGACAGACGGACGGACCAAGCGATAGGTAGTGCCTGGAGCCTTAGCAAACTTAGTAGTGGATTTCTAAACCATACTATTTTCGTAACAACATGAATTTCCAAAAATACAGTAGCAGAAAAACAAAATCAAAAGTTGTAAGTCGTATACAAATTGGCTGATGACTGTACTGTCGTTGCGACCTTATTTCCTTCCGCCGCGGCCTGTGACCATCACAAATGGCAATGTCTTATATTACCAACGTGCCTTTTCAATTATCAAACCCAAACCCACCAAATTTCAACTTTAATCACTCGTTTTAAGGTTTGTAATACAGTTACTACGAGTTCGAGAATAGTAAAATATATATTTGTCGATATATCGTTTACTATAGCGATAGTTTAAAGTGTTTACAGGATGTTTGTAAGTTTAATTAATTCGGTAACTAATATAAAATGTTTTTATTACGAAAATAATGAGCAATAAGGAATTGATATATTTATTAATATGTATAGTCGTATGAACAGTTGGTCACTTGGTCATAATATGTATATTTTGTTTGACTTTTGGCCTTCAAGTTATATTAATTTATTGATCTAGTTTCGAATACCATGGGCAGTTTAATAATTGTTTTTTTATTGAATATCCTATTTGGAGTTTCGTAACAGTATATATAAGAGTTGACCCAATGAAAAGGTTAGATTAGTCACTCTAATTAAGTAAGTGTGGTAACTTAGTAATTTTGGAATAACCGTTTTATTTTTGCATAAACCATAATAATCTGTAAGGTCGGTAATTTGCGGTTGACGCATAAAGTGAACATATCTTTTGATGTGGTCAAATCGTGGATAGTTAACAAAACCAGGCAAATGAGAGTCAGACTCGCATACAAAGGTTTCCGTTCCGTAGCAAAACAGTATTTTCTTGAATGGGAATGCATGGAACGGGCTCTTTTATTTTTAGTTTACTTTCTTATTTGTTGTTATAGCGGCTATTATAATACCCACCCTTTGATGATTTCAAGTGTCTACTTATTTCAGAAGCCCTATGACATACAGTCGGACGAACAACGCAGTCTTAGTAAGTAATGGGATTCCGTAATTGACACCATTTGTTTACAGAACCCTAAAAAGCCCCAAATAGCTTTATTCGCACGCCAATGATCATCTGCCTAGCCTTTTCCCAACTATGTTGGGGTCGGCTTCCAGTCTAACCAGATGTAGCTGAATACCAGTATTTTACATGGACCAACTGCTTCTGACTTCCACAACCCAGTTAGTACTGGGTAATACACCTTACACCCTTAGTTTATTAACCGACTTCAAAAAAAGGAGGAGGTTATCAATTCGACTGTATTTTTTTTTTTTATGTTTGTTAGCTCATAACTTGCGACTGGGTGAACAGATTTTCATGATTCTTTTTTCATTTGAAAGCTGGTGCTTCCCGTGTGGTCCCATTGTCACCATTTCAATATCTGATGATGGGATCTTGTAGAAATCGGGGGAACTCTTCAATAAATAACAGCAGATTAACCGCGATTGTTGCTATAGCATATCTAAGCATTGTTTACGCCATCACACAACATAATATCACGCCTGTACTCACTACAAAGGTTATAAAAACTATTTGGTGAAGATCTGATGAAGAACTTCGGAGATAGGCAACGGAACTCCTCAATTAATGATAGCAAATGGACTGGGATTGCTGAAATTTCATGACTGTCTATTGTTTACACCAGTTCATAACATAACATCACGCCAGTACGTTGTGAAGGGGTAAGCACATGTGAACCACTAAAAAGTGAAAAATAAATGATTTTATTTTTTGTAAAAAAGTTTTTTATGTAGGGAAATCATCAAAGGACTCCCCCCGCTCTGGACAGAGTGGTAGAGAGTGTCAGACTTCTACTAACTAAAACCCACCCATGTTCCTACTTAGCCCTTGTGCCGAGGCCGCGGTATCTCTTTCGAACCAAGCCCCGACGGGGTCCTTTACACCCGTGTATACATAAATAAACTCTCGCCTCTTCCCCACGGAGGTAGGCAGAATTTACAGAACGCGTTACATTTAAGTACTTATATTGCAGTTCACATTTGGACACGGCAATGGCTTCTCCCAAATATAGCTTTAAGTAGGTGTTTGCTCAATGAACCAATTAGTGTTCATTCAAATAAATTCTGTAGACTGTATTTATGTCATCACTACATAATTATTAAAAAACAAAGTCCTCCGCCGCGTCTGTCTGTCTGTCTGTTCGCAGTAAACTCAAAAACTTCTGCACCGATTTTCATGCTGTTTTCTCCAATGGATAAAGGAGTTCCCTAAGAAGGTTTAAGTAATATAATTTATGCCTGGAATAGGTTCCCATGGGTTGCGGGAACAGGATCCAAATTTCATGATTACTATTGGTCGTCATAACCAATATACACGCGGGCGAAGCCATGGGCATCAGCTATTTATTTTTATAAGATGTATAGGTACAAATAATATCAATATTATAAAGAGGTAAAGTGTACCGATGATGATGATGATCATTTCAGCCGAAAGACGTCCACTGCTGGTCATAGGCCTCTCCCAACTGTCGCCACATTGATTGGCCCCGTGCGTCTCGTATCCAGTGGATCCCCGCAACCTTCACTAGGTCATCGGTCCACCTAGCGCTCGCACTTCAGAACTTTTCTGCCATGTTTTATATTTGTTTATCCGTGACTATGGAACATCGCCTAAATATCGGGCCCTCAAAACAAACAGTACCTAAACATTGTAAATATCCCATTTTTAGTTTTAATGAGTTTGTGACAAAATGACAAATGACAAATCTGCCTAACCTAACCTAACCTAACCTTTTCAAAACTATGTTGAGGTCGGCTTCCAGTCCATCCGGGTGCAGCTGAACAACCGTATAATATACATGGAGCGACTGCCTACTTATCTGACCTCCCCAACTCAGTTCAACTGGGTAATACGATACTCCTTGGTAAGACTGGTTGTCAGCCTGTATGGCCGGTCTCGCTCACGACTGCCAAAGAGCTATCTATGACAGCCGGGACCAACAGCTTAACATGCTTTCCGAGGCACGAAGGAAACTTGGTATGTAATAGGTGTCACCCATCCGCGGACCAACCTAGCCAGGCACGGCATAGGTAACTAAAGATCGACTCGAGCGGCTGTTATTATTAAGCCAAGTGCTAAATAGTGTTTGTGATCATGTGATAACAATAAAATAAAATAAATACTTAATTATACAATGATTTTGACACACTGAATGCAATAATTCATTTAAATGATATCTATTAAATGGTGCTGTATGTAATTTGATTATACTCATATAAACTTACGAATATAATTACATAAGTACATATCTTCAAAATGGCTGTCTTTGATTGATGGAATGATAAAATGATTGCAATTAGTAACTGTTTGATTGACAATGATTTATCAATCGGTTTTGTTAATCAATGACCTTTTAATTTAATGTAAATGGTTTAATTAGTGAACACCTTAGGTCAATTACTTAACATAATAAAACATCAACCCTATAATACCCGCAGGGTTAAGCAGAGGTGTACTTAATAGTCGGCGGCGGCGACCTCTCGCGTCCGGCCCTGGTGCAAGCCATGGTCCGGGGCGAAGAGGAATGGGACGCCGTCGCCTCCTTCTGCGAAGCAGTGATGCTAGCGAAGGAGGTGGCGGAACGAGAGAGGGAGAGAACCTCTCAACGTCCCAACCGCCGCGGAAGGCGCTCCGGGCGCCGGGGGGCACGCGATGACCTCCGGCCACCTAGACGCGGGCCTGTGGACGGTGAGTAACGGGCTAGCTCGCCGTCCGGCCGTCGTCATGACGGCAACATACCGTGTCGGCGGCGCGTTGTGTGCGTGTTCCACGCGCGCCTCAAAGAGATGTCAGCAATATGGAAGGGGACCCCGACGCCCGTCGGGGCTGGGGATATCGAAAGGTTACCGCGGCTCCGACACAAGGGCGAAGAAGAAGGAACATGGGTTTGGTTTTTAGTCAGTAGAAGTCTGACACTCCCCTTCGCTCTGCCCAAGAGGGGGGGGGGGGGGGGGGGGGTTATTCGATGATTTTCCACCAACCAAAAAAAAAAAAAAGGTGTAAGTACTTAATAGTACCTATACTCTCTCGTTTCGCGAGTTATGTTTAAGTCCCATGTAATTGGGGGCGAGCCTATTACCTTCAACCGGGCACAAATCCAGACTCCGTGTAATTTTCAGACGCTGAATTCACAAACAGTGTCCAATCTTTTCTTAGCTTCTAGTTATCTTTTCTATCTTCGAGTTATCGTTTCAAATGTTGTTATTTCTTTATACGAGTATCGAACTGACCACTGTGCGGAGGAATGAGGAAAATATCGTGAGAAACGTTTTGGATATGAATGTGGATGGGTTAAGAATAGAGGAAGATCAAAGAAACGATGGATGGATATGGCAAAAAGGAGGTGTCTCATGAGATGAAGAGAAACAGAGAAGTATGGAAGAAGAAGATATGCTGCGCCAAACCCAAATGAATTGAGATAAGGGCAAGATAATGATGATGCCCGTCGGGGCTGTGGTTCGTCGAAAGGTTACCGCGGCTCCGACACAAGGGCGAAGAAGGAACATGGGTTTGGTTTTTAGTCAGTAGAAGTCTGACACTCCCCTTCGCTCTGCCCAAGAGCGGGGGGGGGGGGGGGGGTTATTCGATCACCAAAAAAAAAAGGGGCAAGCTAATGTTAATGATTAATATCGAACTGCACACGTGTATGACAAGCAGTATAATCACCAATCTACCCACGAGTTAGCACTCCAAATAAATCGCTAATACAAAACAAAACCGTCCTGTATACACACTACATGATCACGTCGCGTCGTTCCCCCAGGCCTGTAGTCTGTAGGTCTAGGTCAGACCCATACAACTCCTCATACATTATGCACGGCCGGTCGGTGTTTACGGAAAATGTTCCGGTTATTCCGCGGAAGTTTTTTGCGAAGAACTGTCAAATTGTTGCTATGGATGTGAAGGACGAAATGAGGATAGTTGTGGTGGAAAGGTTTTTGTGACTTGGTTTTTTAATTGTTTTGAATTTTTAATTTTAGTGTGAAGGTTTTTGAACTGTTATGGTTGTGGTTTCGTGGGGTTAGTGCCTACTAACCTGGTGTCAGTATATTGATGCTGCTCATGGGCATCTGGCTTAAAACATGCTGGCGAAAAATATCTCTCAGATATGCTATAGTTTACTCACGACGTTATCCTTCACCGAAGGAAGTGATAATTATATAATCTTAAATATGACTTTCTTTTATAAGGATGAAAAGTCATCAATTAATTCTTCCCGCTCTGGACGGAGCAGAAGGGAGAGTCCGACTCTTACTGACTAAAACCCATCCGTGTTCCTCCTAAAGCCTTTTACCTTCCAGGGCCGCGGTGGCACTTTCGAACAAATTCCGCAACCCTGGGAGACACAACGACATGGCAGTTCGACGTGGACTCCATTGGCTGTGTCTTCTTATCTAGTAGGTTTATTAAATACTAGTTTCTGACGCCAGGATCAAACGTGGCACTGGCAACCACCAGAAAAGCGCCGAGACATGAAGCTCTACGAAGTCCCAAAGAAACATTTTAGTTAAGACGATGACAATAGCTATTGACTTCTGATGTTTCAGTATTTTTGGACACGCCCACAATTTTTCCGATACCCTAGCGCCATACTACCAAGTAAGAAACAAATAGTCCAGGATCCGCGGTCCATTTTTGCACTTGATTACTATCAAGTTAATTTTGATGAGACGGCGAGACGCCCAACAATTTCCTGCACGAAACTCTCGAATTCTCGATTGTGGTAACTTGGTAAGTAATAGGGGTAGCAGGGATAAAATATGTTGGTTTGATGATTCTCAAAAGTGTTAAGTACAAACACTTTTGAGAATCATCAGCTGGGTTTTTTTTGTTAAATCTGATGATAATTATCTAAACAAATTATAGAGAAAAGCCGGGAATTTAACAGCCCTGTATTGATATGTTTCATAGATTATACCAAAGCATTTGATTGCGTGGAGTGGGGCAAGCTGTGGGGGGTTCTTAAAGACATGGGAACGCCTCAACATCTTATTGACATAGTCCGATGCCTCTACCTACACATCAACGTCAAAATAGACACCGACTGTTCAAATGCGTTAGGCAGGGATGCATCCTCTCACCTCTGCTCTTCAATATGTATGAAGAGTAATATCATTCAAGACTCTTTAGGGCTGGGACAAGGGGTTTACTGTTGGTGGAAAGTGGATTTCCAATCTGAGGTACACTGATGACACCGTTCTCCTTGCTACAACATTTGGCAACATGAAAGAGATACGGCACAGATTGGAAGTGGAAAGTGGCAAAGTAGGGTTTGCAATAAATAGGCAAAAAACCAAGCTTATGGTGGTAGATCGTGCGGGAAAGCTATCGGGCGCCTATAACATCTAAGGCATCTATACTGTGGACAGCTTCGATTAACTGGGCTCCAATATAAGTAATGAAGGTAGCTGCGTCACAGAAATAAAACGGCGGATAGCCATGGCTAAAGATGCTATATTACGCCCCCGGAACATCTGGGAAAAACGTGGTATAAGTTTTAAAACGAAGGCCCGTTTGGTCAGAGCACTAGTTTTCCTGATTTTCCTCCATAGAGTTAATAATAATAATATTTATTTATTTTCAGGCTACTTTGGCCCATAGATAAATACCTTACAGACTAACATACATACGATATAATTGACAGCTTGTGTTAGTAAACAAAACCTTAAAACTATATTAGTATCACTACACTTGCACTACGTCTCTGTGCGATCATGTGGCACTTGCCCGCGGAAGCGTCGAAACACCACCCCCTGCGGCCAAAAGTCCTCTTCCAAGACGAGGTGCAGGTAGCATGTCGGTACTCGCACCACAAACGCCTTAAAGTTGACGTTGCGGCGCGACTCGAGCAGCTGCACTCTCGCCACGTACTTGATCTTCTGGCGCACGTACTCCACGATGTCCTCCGTCGTAGTGGTGTAATGTAGACGGGAGAGGTACAAAGGAGTGTTCGGCTTTGCGGCACGAATATGCACATTGGGCTCCGATGGAGCCGTGCCGCAGCGGTTCTTGTTGGTTCGCTGACGGCGCTTCCTCCTCAACACCGTCACGAAACCATCATCAGCCTGGATCGGTTCCTTTTCAGGCACAGGCTTCTCGGAAGGAGCATTTTTCCCCACAAGTTAAGACATGGACAATCCAAACAAGAGTAAGACAGAGGATAGACGCATTCGAAATGTGGTGTTTTAGGCGGATTCTCCGAATTCCATGGACGGCCAAACGCACAAATGTGTCTATCCTTTACCAACTCGATATCAAGACTCGATTGTCAACAGTTTGCCTACAGCGTATTTTGTCTTATTTCGGCCACATAATCCAAAGAGGAGATAGCAGCCTTGAAAAGCTGGTCATTGTTGGCAATACCGAAGGCAAGCGACCGCGAGGCCGGTCGCCATTTTACAAATTTGGAAGTGTCTGTCTTCCAAACGATTGGCTTTGAGAAAAAATTGTTTGTGGAACCTCAATGTCATTTTTAAAGACCTGTCTAATGTCTATAGACACCCCACACGTAGGTATAGGTTTGATGAAAAAAAATATATAGTTTCAGTTCCATGTATGTATCCTTTTTTTTATTTTTGTATAAAAATCGTAAAGCGGTTCACAGAATACTTGTAGAGTTTCAACTGTGTAGTCTCAATAGTTTCCGAATGAAGTGGCTGTGACATACGGGTGGACAGACGGACACACAGACATGACGAATCTATAAGGGTTCCGTTTTTTGCCATTCGGCTACGGACCCCTAAAAAACAGATGGTTTGTAGTAATTTTTGATGAGCTCGTTATCAATACATGTTGGATTTAGATAATGATCATCAGATAAAAATAAAATAGTTAGTAATAGATTTTTGAAAATCATCAAATAAATAATTATAATAATATATAATCAATATATATTTTATCCCTGCTGCCCCTATTACCTACCACAATCGAGAGTTTTCGTATAGGGTAATGTTGGCGTCTCATCAAAATGCAGCTGCTCACGGAAAATTAGCTTGATAGTAATCAAGTGAAAAAATGTACCGTGGATCCTGGACTAACATTGTGACGCGGTCAATAATAATTTATAGATGAACGGATAGCTGTCAGTGGGGCGCAAAGTGACATACGTCCGTCTAGCACCGCGCCTAAGCGCTCACTGTCGGATTGCTTAGGTAAGAAAGAGAGCGCAATGACGCAACGCTCGAACTTCTTACAAACCATATAATGATTAATTACATCAAAATAATTTATTAAATAATCAAAAATTAAAAACAACCAAATTTTGTATTTAAATATGGTACGTTATTGTTATAAATTTTACCAACGTACGTTGATCAGTAATACAGATATTTTTGTTGGAAGATCATTTTAAGAGGTTAGTTTACTATTTTTTTGTATCGAGAAAACTTTTCAAAAACGTGTTTTGAAAACAACGAAATTATCAGAAATATGTTCAAGATTAACATATATTTTTTCCGCCGTGTCAAACTGTATAGATTTGACTAAAAAATTGTTCAATACAAGCCTATTTGGCTCTTGTCAGCGCCTTAATTTCCTTGATCCTGCAACGAAATCAAAAAGAATAGGGGTGGAGTTAGAGAAAACATAGTTTCCACTTCTTCAAAGATGCCACAGACACAAAAATTACGCATTCAATCCTTTTCTTTCAGTAATCGTCCATATTTCGGTACCAAAAGCTGCTGATCGATCGTCGTCAGTAGGTATAGTCACCATCACTCACCAGTCAGTTGTTGGAACGATACGCGATCATCCGATTACTGGTAACCTGAGACGGGATTACGAATTTGAACTCCTACGTACCGTTACTGTGCTGACAATGGCTGGTTATTTGGTCTTACGTAATGTTACCCTGATGATGTGGCAGGTTAGGTAATCTAATGAGTCCGCAGTTTTTTGTTCCGGGGTAGGAAATCCTCATGTGTCTGCCGGCCTGGGGCGAGCGGAGGGGTTTGTCAGACTCAACTGACCTAAAACCACCCCGGTGTTCCCGTTCCCTTCCCACATTTTCACCGGTGGCCAAAGGAACCTGGTATTGTGGTCCTGTTTGATTCTGTTTTATTGTGCGCAGTGGGCCAGTGGCTGAGTGATTTGCTGATGCGCTGCGTGCAGGCGTGCTGCAGGTTCCAGTACGGAACATATATCTGTATGTCAGTTTTTTAGGGTATGACTGTTTGTGTACGAGACAGGTAGGATTATTCGACATAGGCTCAAAATTGAAAAGGAGATTAGCAGACCTTTGCCCTATAGTGGGACGACCTAGGCCGAAAATAAAACTAAACATAACATTACGAATGTATTCCTGGAAGTATTACACAGGGGTGTACAGGTTCGCCAGTTATGTTCAAGCCCCATGTAATAGGGGTCCAGCTTATTGCCACCAAACCCGGGCACAAATCCAGACTACATGACTGCTACTGCAAATCGCGATTGAAAAAGCTAATAACACTTTGAACCTAGAAATCGAACCGAGACCTCAGCATTCGCACTTGCGTCCAATAAACCAGCAAGGCACTAGGCAGTCAGACAATTTTTGCCTGGAGGCACACGTAATATTACCAAGGTACTGCAAAATACCTGTATACCACACTGACTTGCATAAAAACGTATAATAAAAATGTCTGGGCCACACAGTGGGTTGTTGTACATTCGTCACAAAGTAAATTCGTCACATTTTGTAATCTCCATACATTGAAAGTATGTTCGTCACATGCATAAAAAATATGTGTAAATTCGTCACAAGTCTGCATAGGTACATATTTTTTGCATGAAGTACTGGTAGAAAACAAAGTTATTGATTTTTAGCGCTCGAAATGAAAATGATTTCTAAATTTTTGTTTTCTCCTGCGCTCCTGCACATGCTATCACGCTACATGAGTACGGTACATAACACAAAATCTAAGACTGATCTTTATAAAAAAAAATTGTCTAGGTACCTAAGTGGTAGGTAGTAAAGTCCCACAAACTACCAGGAGAACAGAAGTAGGAAGGAGGTATTGAAAACTGGAATGTTTTTTTTTTAAATAACTTTATTTAGTAAAGTCCCGTGAATTACCAGGAGAACAGAAGTAGGCCGGAGGTACTAGAATCTTTAAATCAAATCTTTAATATGCCTTTCACCCATTTCTAATATCGAAATCACGAGCATTCGAGCGTATGAGGCAGTGAAAATGTTTTTCGAAACAGCGTCGTTCGCAACTACTTCATTCGAGTCCATGAGCTTTCGAACCTGTGAGGCAGTGTAAAATTAATTCGCAACAGCGTGCGTCGCAACAGCGGCGTTCGAAACAACATAGGGGACCCCTTTCGAACAACCAGCAACCCCGAAGGGATATACATGTACTTGGTTTCATCTACGTACTTATAACAGACGTTGAACGAAAATTGAGTATGAAAATTTTACTTCCTGTAAGTCCTTTTTCCGGAAACCAATAAAAAAACAAGTCACTTTCAACAGTTCCGGGAATTGATTAAAAATAAAGTGGTTCGTTCAGATTCAGTAGCAAAAATACCTACCTATACTCTTAATTTTTTTTCGTCCTGTAATTTCTTTTTCCGGAATACCAATAAAAAAACAAGCTAAATAAGTCGCTTTCAACAGTTCTGTGAATTGGCCATATTGTACCACTAGCTTTTGCCAGCGGCTTCGCCCGCGTGAAAATGACGATTTTCCATACAAACTTTCATCCCCTATTTAAATCCCTTAGGGGTTGAATTTCGAAAAATCCTCCCTTATTCCTTGTCTACATTATAAAGGGAACCTCTGTGTAAAATTTCAGCTTTCTAGGTCCAAGGGTTTGGGCTGGGCGTTGATGAGTCAGTCAGTCAGTCAGTCAGGACTTCTCTCTTTATTTATATAGATATTTCGTGCAAATAAAGAATCTTGAATCTGGATTCAAAATAAAGCGGAAAAAGTTTCAGTAGCAAAAAATACACACGTAGGTACTCTTTATTTGCATGGTCTCAGCTTTCCAATACAGCTGATAACTTGTGATTATGCAAAATAAAGAAATAACGTTTTATTCTTTATTGTTTGATTTTTCTGCTGCCTGTACGGAAATAAACAATATGGCGGATTTTCTTTCATGAAAATAGAGTTGTGACGAGTTTACACATACTTTTTATCGTGGCGAATTTACTTTGTGACGAATGTACAACAACCCCACACAGTCATAGGTCACGAATTGGCTTGTAAGCTCATGTAATATCGAATGTCAAGGTAACAGCTGTTTTGAGATAGCACGTTATCAACCATAGATCATAGATCATTGTAGACCTAGGTATCTGTCTTGTAGTGGTATGATTAATGGTTGTCTTTGATTGTGCTGTAATCATGTTTATATTGATATTGACTAGTCGTGGCTGGAAGCCAGCTCGGTAATTGCTAAACTAGACTTTTTGAAAGATATAATGTAGTTTTTAAAAAAATTGCGGAAAACCTTAAGGTCTCCAATTCAGGTAATGTAAATTGTTAAATCAAAATCAGTCACCTCTCATATTGGTGAATTTGTGAACACCATTGATCTATCGATCATATTTTATGAGTCGAGCTACACGATCCTTGCCAAATGCTTGCACACGCTGGAAAGATCCACCAAAATTATTGTAGTTCTTTCTTGAAAAGACCACCTGAGACAATACTTGTCGGGACTTTAAAAGAGACAGTGACCTCTCAGTTTGTTTCGGCTGATTCTTTAGAGTAGTCAGTAATTTTAAAACGTACATGATTTGTCTACATTTATCAGTTATTGCTCAATTTTGAAAACGTTGTCAAGTAATTATAGAACAAAGTAATTACCTAAGCTGCAAGGAAGTGCTAATTACAGATGAAGATACTTCCTCATATTACTGGATACTTATATCTTCCACTTACCTTTTGTTCGTTGACAAAGCTTTGAATTCCATCGACTAGATCTAATGATAATAATATTAATAATGTAGCAATCAATGTATTATAATTTTATAATAGTCAGGTAATATTAATTTGATTTTATCTATAAGTACCCATTACAGCATCAAACTTGAGTAGATTTCGGTAGTTTCGTATGTTTTTGAAATACATTATCATTACATAATTTCAAGTGAAATGTTTCTATTTTACATAACATCATGCCTGTAATGTAATCCCCGAAGGGTTAGGCAGAGGGATACCCACTAGTACACTCACTTTTTGCCAGTTATGTTAAAGTCCCATGTAATGGGCGATTGCCATCAACCGGAAACAAATCCAGACTCCGTGGCTGTTACTGAGAAACTCTTTAAGGAAAAACCCAATAGTACTCTGCTCAACCTGGGAAACGAACCCAGGACTCATGCTCAGCAGTTAGTCGCGCTTGCGACCACTAGACCAACGAGGCGGTGAAGAACAAACAGTCATTAAATTAATGCATCGTCGCATCATCTGCATAATTATATTTTTTCTCACGACTCATTAACATAAATGATAAAATAGTCGATAACTGACCTTTACAATGAAATAAAAATTGCTATAGTTTTATAAAGATCTTTTGGCGTTTGAATGAATATTGATAATGTAAAACTAAATCATTTTAAAAGAGTATAAACCATGAAGTTTCTTGACGATTCTTCTCCATTAAGTATAAGAAACGACCAACCCGAAACGTGTACCTTTTGTCGACATTTTCTAAGTGCCAATTTAAAAAATGATTCTGTTTTTTATAATTATTTTGAATGTTATTTGAGCGCCAAAAGACAGTTATTTTGGCGCGTGGTCAAAATTGGAACTAACGTAGCCATCTTGGTTTTCAATTTCCACAGATTGATATTCGAAAAGCGCCCTTCTTACAAGCGTAGAAAGAACGATGCAGTATTTGTGTACAAAAAACAAAAGCTTTTTGTTGCCTAGCAACCTAGTATACATTGTCATGTCATGCCAGTGTGTGAAGGTTAATTTGAGCTGCCACGTCACCAGCCTCGGTAGCGCAGTAGGCAGCGCGTAAGTCTCATAATCTTAAGGTCGTGAGTTCGATCCTCACCCGGGGCATATCTTTTTGCGATTCTTATCTTTTGTTTTTTTACCTATGGAAGGTTAAGAGCGTATGCTACCTCAAATTAGCAACCCTATTTGTGGTGGTTCAAACTTCGCTTGAAATACTGTTAGAATAAAGTTCTAATCAGCTTGCACTACAAAGCGGTTGTTACGTCTTTCGCTGCGGCTGAATAGTGCGAAATTAGTGGTATTTTGCGATTTACAAAAAAACTATTGATTGGACTAAAAAAGTAAAACACTATGACTTTAGTATGTTGCTTGTAGAATTATTTGGCTAAAAAATCAGAACGATTACATGTATATTAGTATGGTTTTTACTCGTTAAAAGAAGTTTTTAGAGGTATCTTCGCGATTTTTTTCTATCGAGCAAAGTTAGTTGTATTATGTTTTCACAACACTATGGCACTAGCATATATCCTGAAGAATATCATATGTTTTTCTGATGTTGATTACTGCAGTGAATCATATACTTTTACGCATTATAAAACTCGCGTTTGAGGTACCATAAGCTCTTACCTCATGCGTTATGTATTTTTCAATACACTTCCTCGAAAACTAGCTCTTATTGCACTACGATTAGGTTCGACATGCATCATATTTCGCACGCGTGCGGTAATAAGAATACAGCGTGCTGTAATATTATTACCGCACGCTGTAATCATAGAGCAGCGGTAATTCGATTAAAACTTATGAAATTAAAAAAAAAACACCACTGACTATTATAGAGCAGGCGTGTTTTTTTTTTAATCTCGCCATTTTGATCTGCGTCTTTACAGCGTAAATATTTTTTGAATATTTAAATTGTGTTTGTAAAAAGAATACTACTAATAAACGTAAATATTTTAAACAATTATTTACTTTTATGAACAAGTAAGCATTTTTTTGTGTTCTTAATTAAAAAATATTTAAATTTTATATTTTTCCTGTGAGGCTGTTTGGCGGCTTTATACCTTTGCTTCTTTTTCACCCTGGCGAAATCAAACCGCGGAAAAAAAGTAAATTAAATCATAGTCTCATCAAATTTGTTGACAAAAACACATAACGTTTTTAGTTAATTTCTTCGAAAGTGTATTGAAAAACGTCGTTTGATACACGTGGGAATTTGTTATTGCATTTCTCGACCCCATGAACACCCTCGCCATACGGCTCGGGTGTTCAATCTGCCTCGAATGCAATAACAAACTTTCCGCACTTGTATCAAAATGTACTATTATAACTTAATTTATTATTGTTTACGATTTATTGGTTCAATGTTCAATTCAGTGGAAAAAAAATCTGAATTTAAATAATTACTTAGTAGAAACGCCGGAAAATTCATTGGTAAGCAAGTAGGCCTGACTGTGTTATGGATTTATTACTAACTAGCTGATGCTAGAGAAGGCACAACACCGGGAGAGCTGGAAAGAAATGGGGGAGGCCTTTGCCCAGCAGTGGGACACAATAGGCTGATTAAAAAAAAAAAAAAAAAAAAGCTGATGCCCGCGGCTTCGCCAGTGGAAATCGGTTGAATTATTATACTAAAAACCTTCCTCAAAAACTACTTTATCCATTGGTGAAAACAGCATGAAAATCGGTGAAGTAGTTTTTGAGTTTTTGAAGCGTACACAAACCAACATAACATTTTTATATATATATATATATATATATATAAGAAGATAGATTAGGCGTATTACTTTGTGTAAGTAATTTATTTCACCACCACTGCTCCCAAAAACGGTGAAGAAAAACATCGTGAGGAAATCGGGATGTCCTGAACCAAAAATTCGAAGACTTGTGACATCTACCAATCCGCACTGGGCGCGCGTGGTAGATTATAGCCCATTCCCTCTCAAAGAGAGGAGGCCTGAGTCCCTGCAGTGGGAACATTAATAGGCTGATGATTATGAAACATAGCTGTTGAGAACAGGATAGATTTAAACCACAAGTTCAGCCTTTTCTTTATTGTCACAGCTCACATAGCACATATTTTTCAAAATTGACAAGTAAAAAAGAAATATAAATTAAAGAGTTTGGTTGCTGGTCGCCAACAATAGCATAAAAGAACAATGCAACCTTTTCAACACTAGTGCATAAAATCTATTATTACAAATAATCTATTTATACTACATAATCACTCTACACGACAGATGAGTGCAGTTCATTGACAGAACCTTGGACACTTCCTGTTGATGATGATGATGATTATAGCGCATTTTCCTTCATTGTCAGCTGATGCGGAAACGTTTTATGTATGTGTGATAATTGCCAACTAGGAGGACTGGTGATTTGTTTACCTTATATAGTGATTAAGGGAGTATGTGTGTTGTTAGTGTGTAGCTATAGGAAAACGTTGCAACTATGTACGATCGAAGACAGTTCCGCCTGATCATTTAAAAAAATAGGTAAAAAAACTTTTTAAGTTAAACGGTTTTATGTTAAACATACATTGCAATGTTTAAGATAAATGTACTAAAAACCAAAAAATAATAAAATAGATACAGTCGTGGAAAAAACCGTGGGGCACGTCAATTGTAATTTCCGCAGCACGACAGTTCCGAATTGACGTGCCCCACGGTTTTTTCCCACGACTGTATCTATTTTATTATTTTTTGGTTTTTAGTACATTTATCTTAAACATTGCAATGTATGTTTAACATAAAACCGTTTAACTTAAAAAGTTTTTTTACCTATTTTTATTTTCTAGTTTTTAGCCGCCATCTTGGATTTCAATTTTATATAGTATATTGTATTCTGCTTGTTGAGCCCTTTCATTTGATACCCATATTGATGGGATTAATAAAACATAAATTATCCGCCATTTTGTAGCGGCGGCCATCTTGAATTTATAATGATAATGAATAAACATAATTGTATTGTCACCAAAATCCAAAGTGTATACAAAATTTCAGATTAATCGGTTGACAGGAAGAGGGTGAAATTTGAATTACTAAATTTGATCCAAGAATAAAACAAACGGGGTGAGCTAAATAAAACCGTTTAAAAAAATTCGCCTAAATCGTGCCGAGGCGCTGCCACGGGCTAGCGAGCGATTCTATTTCTTGAGTGCAAGCAAAAATGAGCTTAGTGGTGATCAGGCGTATAAGACCGCCATAGTACGTACACCGGATATTATCGAAAAGACCCGGTGTTTGGAGAGGTCCTTTTAGTGGGAGGAATGTTTTTCCTGCTCCTCCGCTATTCTTTTCTGATTGATTTCATTGCGGGATCCAAGACAGTTAAATCATTTCTCTGGGACTTCGTCGAGCTTCATTGTCTCGGCGCTTTTCTTGTGGTCGCCACTGTTGATTCTGGCTAACAGGAGTTACAGTGGTTTGGGAATAGTGTGGCGGGTTTGTCCCAATTTTTAAAAATGATGATGCTAAAAGCCATTATATCACTGGAACCCAATAATTTTATTGTGAAAATGATGAGAACGTAACGTACTGAAATAGAATTAATATTCAACTATTTAATTAAATAAACTAACAAAATATTCCCTGCATCTCCTTGGAACATTCCTACGTCTCCTTTATCTTGTTGACTCATTAATAGTCGCTAGTTCAGTTGACTTCATTCGTAGCTTGGCGTTCTGCCAGGGTCCCTCTTTGTTTCAAAGGATTATAATATTATTATGCTCGTTCCGTAGCAACTACTAGACTTGTATTTTCATTCATGGCTATGCTGTACTTCCGACTTTGACATCGGTACCTAAAGTGTGTAAAAGTACCCTTAAACTTTTGACCGCCACTTTTCAGCGCCAAGGCATAAAAATCTACAAAATCATTATTTTATATTATTTGATACTATTTTGTATTAAACACCAGAAAAAAAGTAAAAAAAAAATCGATTTTTCTCATCTATAGACGTCGGTGGCGTATTGGACAAGTTTTCATTTGACGTCTATACTTGACTGTGGCGGTCAAAAGGTTAACGAAGTCGAAAGGCACTTGTTCTAAATCTAAGATATTGTTCCAACATTTCACAAGATTTTTTTACAGTGTAGAAAAACATATTGAGGAAATCGGCAAGTCCTAGAACCAAAAATCCGAAGACACGTACCTAACATTTACCAACGCGCACTGGGCCTGCGTGGTGGATCAGCCCTTTCCTTTTCATAGCGAGGAGGCCTGTGTCCCAGCTGTGGGAACATTATAAGCATAATATGCATGTCAAATATTCGCTAATAACCCCCCTTTATGGCTTCGCCGCAGTCGGATAAGTAATATAACTAGCAGTATGTTAGAAAGGAAATTAATTATAATGATGAGCACTTTTACATTTTTGTCACGCAACGCGTGATGATAAACAGTAAACAATGTTTGCATGGCAACATCGTGGCAACGTCTGTTTGTGTTATTTCCTAAATAATGGCATTCTTATCATGGTTTTGGTTATTGACCATAATCACCAAAATTTTGTAAAGGCATTGATTCTAGAGGAAGTTATTAGAGCTCTTGATAAGGCTGTTACTATATGACGAAGCAACACTTCGACTGTCATAAGCGATAATTTTCCATAAATAATCACCATACTAGCTTGACTGATTACTAATTGCAATGGTTGTATTACAGGATAGAAGGGATATATAAGGTTCCATTAAAATAGGTGAACTAATTTTAACACTGCATTCAGTATGGTCTAACCAAACATATCTACCTAAATAAAAAATCATTATATAGACTGTTTTTTTTACTTAAAATAATAAATTGCCGGCACTCTAGAACTAACTCATCCTCTAGGTACTTATAATAAAATTATGCGTATTTCTTATTTTTTTTACCATCGTCCTTATTGTGGTGGTCTGAATGATTTCTGAAATTTTGTCCACCTATTTTAATGGGACTTTTTTTTTTTTTTTTAGTGGGTGGAAAATCATCGAATAACCCCCCCCCCGCTCTTGGGCAGAGCGAAGGGGATTTTAATGGGACCTTACATAACAAAAAAAACTTAGATACTTATATGTGTGTTGTTTTTGGGGGGGGGGGGGGGGGGGGTAGGTGCATAGGCCTCGGTGGTGCACACTCTTGCTAGGAGTGCGAACCTATAAAAAGCTGAGAAAGAGCCGTAGCGTACGCCTTGGTGTGCAAAGCAAGGCTATTAGATGCGCACCTGCAAGTTCATCTTACACGTCCACGCCACCGCTAAGCTGCCGACGCAGCGAGGCGGTGGACCCACACTTTGGGTCGTCCCATTCCTCGGGCAATGTCCTGGCCAAATACGAGCTTTGCACTTAAAATCTACCTCGTGGCCTTGATAGCTAAGTAAGACGAGCGACAGGCGAGCAATCGGCGCCTTAAAACCGATCACCTAGCTAAGGGAAACAACCCCGACAGAAAAACCAGCGTGTGGCCCGTAAGGGTCGCCCCAGAACCGTAAGCCTTTCTTAGGAACGGGGGTTCAAACTTCGCCATTTGAACCGCGAGGAAGGTCAACCTCTTTAAAAAAACCCTTCAATCCTACGGTGCGGTCCGTGCTGAGAGGATGAATGACTGACAGGAAAGCCAGTTCCAAGCGACCAAACTCGACGTATTAGGCGACCCGTCGTTTTAAATAGCCTTCTACTGGGAATGGGCGTCACCTCAGTAGTGACCGTTAATATCGACCCTACTCGTGGGAACAAAAATGAATGATCTAAATAATATAAAGCAAACAAACACTACAAACAACTCGAGCACAAAAGTGCTCACTCAACAAATATTCCATAAAGGAATGTTTGAAAATAGACCTCGGGCTAACTCACTAAATGATATCTCAGTCCCTTCAACTCAAGAGATAATAAATAAAATAAATAATAGTGAGTCACAAGATAAACAAGACAGGGACAAAGAAAACTGGGAAGAAGTAACGGGAAAGAAAAGATTACGGGCAAGCCCAGATAGCAATAACGGACCCACAAAACAAACCAAACTGAACTCATATTGGTTATCTCAAACTCAACCAATACCCACCAGTAACAGTTTCTCACAACTCGCAGACGACGATGCTAAAGACCCAGAGACAGAGCCAAAAGAGAAGCCTATCAAGCCTCCACCAATATTTGTAGATAAAGTTCAAAATATACAACCACTTATTAGCCTATTAAATAATCAAGTGCAAAATAACTATGAACTGAAAATCCTAAACAACGAACAAGTTAAAATACAACCAAAAACACCAGATGCATATAGAGAAATTGTTAAACAGCTTGAAATAAAATGTACAGAGTTTTACACATACAAGCCCAAACAAGAAAGAAGTTTCAAAGTGGTCCTTAAAAATATCCACCCATCAACTGACTTAAACGATATAAAATTAGAACTCTCAGACCTAGGCCATGACTGTGTCAACATTTGGAATATCAAACAACGAAAAACTAAAAAGCCACTGCCAATATTTATTGTCGAACTAAAACCGCACGAAAACAACAAAAATGTGTACCACGTAAAGTACCTCTTAAATTGCAAAATAACCTTTGAACCCCCTCGACCAAAGCGGGAGATACCCCAATGTGCTAAATGCCAACAATACGGCCACACTAAGGCTTATTGCCGTCGAAACCCAAAGTGCATTAAGTGTGCTGGAGACCACCTATCCGTAGACTGCCCTAGAAAAACAAGATCCAACGAAGTAAAATGCGTTCTATGTGAAGGAAACCACCCTGCTAATTACAAGGGATGCCAAGTATATAGAGAACTACAAAAAATCAAACTACCAGGAAAACCAGAAATAAATAAGAATCAACGCAATTATGATAGACCAAATCAGACACAAAAAACTGAAAATATAAGTGGACCCTCGCAAAACCAAAGCCAAAAGACATATAGAGACGCACTAACCAAGGAAGCAAACAAAGCAGACAACCAGAACTACAACACACTAGCTGATAATAGCGATAGTAACAGTAATGGGGACTTATTAATAATGTTAAAACAAATGATACAACAACTTACAAATATGACAAACCTACTTATAACACTCACGACTAAACTGACAAATTCGACTCCATAAAAATGGTTATTTGGAACGCCAATGGCCTGTCACAACACACCCTCGAGGTGAAAACTTTTCTTGAACTAAACAAGATTGACGTACTCCTGATAATTATCAGAAACTCACTTCACCAAGAAAAGTCATTTCAAAATTGATTCCTATAAATTATACCATACGACGCATCCTGATGGTACTGCCCACGGAGGTAGCGCCATATTAATAAAAAACAATATTAGACACCATGAAACTGCAAATTATTGTACAAATGAAATACAAGCGACTAACATAGTAATTGAGGACTGGGCTGGACCCTTCACAATTTCGGCTGTGTATAGCCCTCCTAAACATAATTTAAAACAAGACGACTACGAGAAATTCTTCAATACCTTGGGGGGTCGATTCGTTGCTGGTGGTGACTATAACGCCAAACATACATATTGGGGCTCACGAACAGTCTCACCGAAAGGCCGACAGCTGCTGAGAGCACTAGATCAGTTGAAACTTAGCTGTATTTCATCTGGTGAACCTACTTATTGGCCCACCGATATAAGAAAGACACCAGGGCCCCGAGTCTGCTATTCAATAGTGTCAGAATGGTCGATCAGTGATCTCATAATGGTTGATTTACAACAAGCCAAAAAGTACCTTAAGTCGACAGGCATAAGGTACTTTTTGGCTTGTCGTAAATCAACAATTATGAGATCACTGATCGACCATTCTGACACTATTGAATAGCAGACTCGGGGCCCTGACCTAATAGACTTCGCAATAGTGAGGGGAATTGCTGGCACATACTTCGAGTGTAAATCAATGCCTGAACTTTCGTCCGATCATTCTCCAGTCGAAATACTGTTGAAGGCAAAAATAACCCTAACTGCCGACGTATGCCGACTACATATCAGAAAAACAGACTGGGATAGATTCAGAGAGTCAATCGCCGCTTCAATAAATATACATTTACCACTCAAAACAAACGAGGACATAGAAGAAGCCGTTGAGCATTTAAATAGTTGTATACAAAAATCAGCTTGGCATGCTACACCTGAAACTCTCAAAACTGTCCCCAAGTCGCAAAGCTATCCGCCTAATATTAGAGAATTGGTAGCAAAAAAACGAAAGGCACGGAAGTTGTGGCAGAAAACTCGTCACCCAACGGATAAAACGGCCTTAAATTCACTAATATCTCAACTGCGCCAATTACTGAGTGCAAATCGAGACCAAAATGTGCAGGCATACCTTAGAGAGCTAGATGCCAGTGCCTCAACCGACTACTCACTATGGAAAGCGACAAGCAAACTCAAGCGCCCTATGCTAACACGGCCTCCCATACGCAAAGCAGACAACAGCTGGGCTATAAAAGATTCAGATAAGGCACAGGCATTTGCTGACCATCTGAGAAATGTGTTTGTGCCAAACCCTGATCAGGGGTCTACTCAGTCTGAATTGGTGTCGAGAATACTTAATGAAACACATCAATTAGACCTCCCAATAAGTGGCTTCTCTATATGTGAAGTTAAGCAAGCAATTAGGAAACTCGGACAAAACAAAGCGCCAGGATACGATTTGATAACCGCTATAACAATGAGTGAGCTGCCAGAAGAGGGTGTGCGCTTCTTAACATACATCTACAATGCCATATTGAGAACATCAACGGTCCCCAGACAATGGAAAGTGGCTCAAATCATTATGGTCCCTAAACCGGGTAAAAGCCCGGAAGACGTAAAATCCTACAGGCCCATCAGCCTATTGCCAGTACCATCAAAAGTAATGGAGATTCTATTCTTGAGCAGATTATCGCCAATCATAAAAGAAAGAAGCTTAATCCCAGACCACCAGTTCGGCTTCAGGCAACAACATGGTACTATTGAACAAGTACATAGGCTTGTGAACAACATTAACACTGCCTTTGAAAGGAGACAATACTGCACAGCTGCATTCTTAGACATCTCACAGGCCTTTGATCGCGTATGGCATGATGGGTTACTGTTTAAGATAAAAAAATCGGTGCCGATCGAATACTACAACTTTATTAGGTCATATTTAGAAAACAGACATTTCCTTGTAAAACATGGTGAAGAAGTCACAACACTGTGTCCAATCCATGCAGGCGTGCCGCAGGGCAGTGTAATGGGTCCTCCCCTGTATCTACTGTATACTGCAGATCTGCCGATTTCCGAGGCCACTGTAACAGGAACTTTCGCTGATGACACAGCAGTTCTGGCATCTGACGAACTCCCTGAAAAAGCCACCCGAAAACTCCAAAATAGCCTTAACAATATCGCAAAATGGCTTAAAGATTGGCGTATCAAGGCGAATGAATCCAAATCGGTCCAAGTGACATTCACGACTCGACGTGACATTTGCCCTCCAGTCACATTAAACGGAGTTCAAGTCCCCCAAAACGATGAGGCAAAGTATTTGGGAATGTACCTAGACAAGAGACTCACATGGAGAAAGCACATCTTCACCAAAAGACTAGCATTGGGACAACAGGTCAGAAAAATGTACTGGATGTTGAACAAGAAGTCTCAGTTATCAATGACAAACAAGCTACTCATTTATAAAACCATAATTAAACCCATATGGTGCTACGGTCTGCAACTATGGGGTACAGCGGCAAACTCGAACATAGAAATCCTGCAAAGATTTCAATCCAAAATGCTACGCATGATAGCTAACGCACCTTGGTACATAACCAATGACAGACTACACCACGACCTTAACATTAAAACAGTCAAAGAAGAAATAAAAGAAAGGATGACTAAATACAAGACCAGAATCACACACCACCCTAATGTACTTGCAAGGGATTTATTGAAGGGAGTGCAAACGCCACGAAGGTGTGTTATGTCGGACTCGCACATCCACGGTTCCGTTCCATCTTAGTCACCCCCTTTTTTTTTTTGTTTGGTGGTAAATCACCAAATAACCCCTCCCGCTCTTGGACAGAGCGAAAGGGAGTGTCAGACTTCTACTGACTAAAAACCACCCGTGTTCCTTCTTAACCCTTTATGTCGAGGCCGTGGTTTCTCTTGTGATCAACCCGCAGCCCCGACGGGCATCGTACACAATATTAACATAAATAATTTAAAATTAAGGTGGGTCCCTTAATGTTAATATTGTTGATATAGCGGCAAGAGAATGCAAAGAACAAAAAAAGATCCATCTGTCTACCTATTACGGATCATGAGATACAAGCCCGCTGACAGACACACGGACGCGGACGGACAAGAGTCCCGTTGGTTAGTTGTTACCCTTAGGGAACCCTTAAACGATGTTTGGATCTGCCACCACTGTATCTACATCGCTATAGATATAGCTGGTCATCTCATGAGAAACATACTAACATCCCAGTTAGAAACACTTTCCATGTCTAAACTTTCAACCGCACACATTGTGCACGGTAACGTAGTGTCGAGGTCGCGCTCGCGTCTCACTGCCGCGACCAAGATCTTGGCTCTTGACCTCCGCGCCGCGCTCAGAGCATACTAAACACATTGTGTGTGAGATTCGCGTATTTTTGGAGCTTCTTCTGTTGTTATGTTTGTAGGAATTTTAAATGTGGGAGTTTTTTGGTCAAATGTTGAGATTGGTTTATTAAGATAAACAAGAGTACTTATAGTATAAAATGTAACGAGCGGACATATAAAATAACGGTTTTCTGTAGGACTGGTAAAATATGGCTGAACCTCTTATTTTTTACCACCGTGTATTGTACCCATATTTGCAAAATAAAATTCGTTAACTTTACAAAAACATTGTGCTGATACCTGAGAAATTCCACATGGAAAACCACAATAAACCATGCCCGACTTGTGAATTCAGGACCTCATTCTCAACAGGCGTGCTGGCTGCTTGTGACCACTATACCAACGTTGGCAGGCTACTAAATTAATGTTCCTTCAAACTGGAATACAACAATTGACAATGCTGGCGGCAGAAACAGATTCGGAGTTAAAACTTTCCCTAGCGAGCCCTTTCTCAAGGATCATGGTTAAACGACTGCAGATGCTCATTGGCACGAGCGGAATGAGCCGAATTTGAGTAGAACTTTGAATTTGATGTATTGACAAAAATTGAAAAGTGTATACTTAGATAGTTTGATCATGTGCAGAGGATGAGTGAAAGATGACTAACAAAGATATTTACAAGACAGATGTGAGTGGCAACGCCTAGAAGGGACACCCCAGCAAGGGATACACGGTTATCTACATAAATAAAGAGAGAAGTCCTGACTGACTTACTGACTGACTCATCAACGCCCAGCCCAAACCCTTGGACCAAGAAAGCTGAAATTTTGCACAGAGGTTCCCTTTATAATGTAGACAAGGAATAAGGAAGGATTTTTCGAAATTCAACCCCTAAAGTACTTAAATAGGGGATGAAAGTTTGTATGGAAAATCGTCATTATCACGCGGGCGAAGCCGCTGGCAAAAGCTGGTGTTATTATAGGTGAGGTTCTTCAGAAAGAACAGGTGCGAAGTACTTGCAACCAGCGTGCGTGGACGAGGCAAAAGGAGTATTTAAGAATCGTAGCAGGTGGCGTTCCTTGGTTTCGGCCTACCCCCATGAGAAAGGGGTGAGTTCATGTATGTGTGTAACTTCGAATGAAATTATGAAAGATACGTGTAGCATCCCTAGATTCTACCATTATCTAAAGCAGTTAACAACAGGATCTAAAAATACATCGTGACGTTTCAACCTTATAATGTTATTAATAGATTACAATCAGTCCAAAAAATCACAAGTAAACAGTCCTTGAGACGTAATAACTCTTAATTTTACGATATAACCTCCCGGATGGACACATAATCGTTCGTACCAAACATATTACGGAAGAAACAATAAATCAATATAAGGCGTTAGGTGTGGTTAGGAGGAAGCCGTATTATGTAACCCAGTTCTTTTGGACCGGTAATTATGTCAGGGCGAAGACGATTGCGAAACCAAGGTTTTGGTTGTAAGGGAAAAAGTGGCTTTCGTTTTGGGCCGATTAGAAAAATGGTTAATATTTTTTATGCCGCCTATTTGCCTTGTTTTTTTTTTGGGTGGAAAATCATCAAATGACCCCCCCCCCCCCCCATTCCCCGCTCTTGGGCAGAGCGAAGGGGAGTGTCAGACTTCTACTGACTAAAAACCGAACCCATGTTCCTTCTTTGCCCTTGCGCCGAGGCCACGTCATCTAGTACAAAAATCCGCAGCCCCGACGGGCCCGCCTATGGGCCTCTTATTTGGCTTTACATGCCGTCACAAATATTTCTTAGGCATGCTGGTTTCCTCTTGGTGTTTTTCTTCACTGAAAGAAGTGATAATTATACAATATGCAAATCAATTCGAGAAATCAGAGGTGCCTCTTTTGAGTTCGAACTTTTGAACTCGAGACCTGTGACTTGACTTAATAGTCCGACGGTCAGCACTAGACTAGCACTGTTATACTAAAACAAAACAGTGAATGAACTCAGCTCATTGGAGTCCACATCTGGACAATGCCTGTCCCAAGCTGAGTCACAGCACTCCTTAAGCTGCTTCTACGAAAAAACTTTGAATTACCATCGTGGTGAAAGGATTAGTCATATTATTTTAAATTTTCTATTTTTAGTATGAGGCTGTTGTACAGCTTCATGTTATTTGTATAGGTTAATTGTAATACATTCTAAAAATACTTTTCAAACTATGATTTTATTTCTTCATAAGTGTATTATAAATTAGACTATGATTGTTATTTAAAAATGTTTGCAATTCTCACTGCGGTTGGCCCTCGCCTCCGGATCGGGTGTAAGTATCCTCTTCGGCTGGATGTCTTTACCCACTTGTTTCCAAAATAATGTACTATTGTAATAGCGATTTCTTCATTCGATCTTATAATAGTAGTACAAATTCTATGATTAATAAAATATTTATTAGCCAATAGTTGTACCCACAGTTCAATGGATCTAAGTGTCGGTTACTGAACGATTAAGTGACGTATGAAACCGTGGTAATGTTAAACTCAGTGCGATGTTCTCAATCGTTTAGTCGCTCTAAAGGTAACAGACACGAGGCGTTTGACTAAATAGACCGTGATCGAGCTGGGGTTAAGCTGCGATTGGAGAGGTCAATGTATGGATTAATGACAGTTTGCATTAAGTTAATGGGAACTATGATTAGTTCAGTAATAAGTACTGTGTTTAGGTGTAGGTTAATGAAAAAGGACTTTTGTGAAAGGACAACACCACAATCGTCAGATTGGCCATGCAAGGATCAACTGCCTATCTGACCTCCACAACTCAGTATGATACCCCTTGATAAGACTGGCTGTCAGATTTTCGGGCTTTTAACGATGATCAAAGATACTAGTATTCAGAATTTCAGACTGCATCCATTGCGACTACATGTCGACTCTAACATACTTGGGAAAAGGCTAGGTAGATGATGATTTTGCATGGTAGAAAAAACATAAGTCCAGACTACCCAATCCTTTTTTTAATCGACTTCAAAAAAAGGAGGAGGTTATCAATTCGACTGTTTTTTTTTTTTTTTTATGTTTGTTAGCTCATAACTTGCGACTGGGTGAACTGAATTTTCATGATTCTTTTTTTATTTGAAAGCTGGTGCTTCCCATGTGGTCCCATTGTCACCATTTCAATATCTGATGATGGGATCTTGTAGAAATCGGGGGAACTCTTCAATAAATAACAGCAGATTAACCGCGATTGTTGCTATAGCATATCTAAGCATTGTTTACGCCATCACACAACATTATATCACGCCTGTACTCACTACAAAGGTTATTTATAACCTTTGTAGTGAGTACAGGCGTGATATAATGTAGTAACTATTTGGTGAAGATCATGAAGAACTTCGGAGATAGGCAACGGAACTCCTCAATAAATGATAGCAAATGGACTGGGATTGCTGAAGTCTCATGTCTGTCTATTGTTTACACCAGTTCATAACATAACATCACACTAGTACGTTGTGAAGGGGTAAGCACATGTGAACCACTAAAAAGTGAAAAATAAATAATAATATAAGTGACTTTTGTTTGTTTGATTTCATGTTTTTGCCACCGACTTCAGAAGCTGATTTTTCTTCGTAAGTTTATTTTTCACTTTTTTGTGTTTTATTTTTGTCGAAGTCGGTTTTAATTTTTGTAAAAAAGTTTTTATTTATAATTAGCCTGTACTATCCTACTTCCTTTCCCTCATGTCTTAAAAGAGCTCTTTTGCTGTGCCTCTTCGAAACAACCTTCGCGGTACGCGTTCATGTCGTCTCGCCACTCTTTTCGGGCCGGGTCATCGTGCACCCAATCCTAATACAGCCTAGCAGAGTAGAAGCCTTCTTGCCAACATCCACTGTGCCAGTTTTGAAACGCAGCGTGGTATTTCGGTATTTCGAATCCTGTCTTATCTTTTGACACTTCTTAGAACCCCTTACACCAGGCTCCAACATAACAATTGACTCATTATCTGCGGTCTGCCTGTTTATTTATTTATTTATTTAGGGATAAAAAACAGCAGTACAAAACATGTAATACACTTAATATAAACTTAAAATAATGGCACTTATTGCACTACCAACACTGTTATCCACTGATCACTAACTTATGATTAATTATATGCTACGTGAGTTAAAATACATTAAGCTATACAAATAAAAAGATCTTTCCTTTACAAAACAACAAAAAAAAGAAAGACATTATTAAACAAGAAAACAAAATTATGACGCCAGTATAGAATCGACTACAAGTATCCTAAATTTGTTGGCGGAGAGGTTAAATATATCAATGCTCTCAAATCTGTCGTTGTAAGAATCCACAAGTTGACGCAGAGGAGCGCGAGATCCAGCATTAGAGTGACTTACTTGGCTGGTATTAGTTGTCAGTAAACGGTAAGGGCGCGCTTACCGATTACATAATCTGGCTGTGCCACCAACGGGTCGTAATCCTCCTGTAACTTAATTAGCAAATGTCACAATGTGGAGTGACTGCGGTAATCCTGTTATATTGTCGTGGACCAATGGAGTGATGCCATGTCGGTGACGTGGTGTGACGTGGAGGTGACGGGTAGTTCAGCAGACGTGAGGTTTTGGGGGGGGGGGGGGAGTATTTGGTGTACATTGAAGTATACACGGCTTAATAGATTTGAGTTAATACTTGCAGAATGGATGGCTGATAGTGCCAAAAAGTTCTACAGTGGCGACTGTGAACCGGAAGACGTTGCCCTTCGCCTCCCACTTGGTGGACGGATGACCTGGTGAAGGTTGGACACTTGGGGGAGGCTTATGTCCAGTTATGATGAATATTCGCAGTTGGAAAGACATTGTTACAGAAATGTTGAAAGGGAATCGGCTAGTTTGGTATGAATATTTGTAATGATGAGGGAAAAGAGAACTTTGCCAGCCGTTACAGTACTAACTGAGTTTTGAACTTCAGATAGGCAGTCGCTGATGTGGCATCTGTACAAAAGCTACGTGTAGGCAGGCACGGATAAAGCCTACATAACTAATAATACATTCAAAAGTGAAATAAAAAGCCATTTCTTTCACTTCCCGTGCGGAACACAAAAGCGTTATAATAATAGATAATCGTGCTACAACGCAAATAAAACAATAAGTTTATGACGTAACTTGTACGCAACGTTCGTCGTAAGTTACTGTAAGTCGTGAAAGAGTGATCCCAAACGGTTGAGTAGTTTTTGAGATCGTGTGATTAATAAAACTATACACTCGCATTCTGTGACTCAACTCAACGCTTTATTACTCGACTGTGAAAAAAGGAGGGTAATGTGTTTTGTTAGCTAGTAAAAGTTCTAACCTGATGACAAAGTTTTTCTCTGCCTCTGACTTGACTACAAAGAAAAAACTAAACAAAATATTATAAAAAAAAAAAAAAAAAAAAAAAAAAATTAAAATATTATTATAAACTTCGAAGACATGTGACATCTACCAATCCGCACTGGGCCCGCGTGGTGGATTATAGCCCATCCCTCTCCTAGAGAGGAGGCCTGAGTCCCTGCAGTGGGAACATTATAGGCTGATGATGATGATGATGATGAAATATGTATAGTTAGTCAGTGGCCCGAAAGACTGACCACCAGTCTTAGCAAGAGATAGTATGACTCAGTACTAACTGGGTTGTGGAGGTCAGATAGGCAGTCGCTCCATGTAAAATACTGTTATTCAGCTGCATTCGATTAGACTGGAAGCCGACCACAACATATAAGTTGGGTTAAAAAGGTTAGGCAGATAACGATCTTGATTTCAGAACCTAGGCAAGAATAGAATAGCTGATGTTTAATTAATTCTTAATTACCTACTTTATTGTTACATGTCTCTTACTAAACTGCTTTAGAAAAATCACCTGTAAAATACATATTTGGTATTTTACAGGTGTTTTTTTCTTCTTGCAACCTATTATTTAGTTAGTTTCACACACAGTTGAACTATATAAGGCAGAAGTTAGTTAGAACCAGAACCTAGGACCGAACAATCGGCAACATACCTAGTAACCACTAAAACACAGTAGGCGCAGTGAAAGCTGTCAATTCTAATATAAAACACCATAACATACATGTCAATGCACACTTAATTGATCTCTGATTGCAATACAAGGTTACCTCTTGTGTTACATTGTAAACATTTGATTACATTCTAATAATGCTACTGTTTGGTGTTCGTAGTTTTATAGGCGTGAAATTACTATGTGGGAAACTTAAATAACGGTGTGAAATATTGGAGGAGCTCGTGGCTTAATAATTAACTGCCACTCGGGTCGATCTTTAGGTTAAGCCACCCTTGCTTAGGTTGGTATGTGGATGGGTGACCAGTGACCACCCGTTACATACCGAGTTTCATCTTCGCCTCGGAAAGCACGTAAAGCTGTTGGTCCCGCCTGCCATGTCTGATCTTTGGCAGTCGTTACAGGTCAGGTCCTGAAAGTGTCAAAGGGTATCGTATTACTAAACTTCGTTGTCGAGGTCAGATAGGCAGTCGCTCCGTGTAAAATACTGGTATTCAGCTACATTCGGTTAGACTGGAAGCCGACCCCAACATAGTTGGGAAAAGGAGCAGATGATCATGAAAGAAATATTAGGTATAGGTACATCACGCCTGTTAGGCTAGCTTAGGTGGAAGATTACCTAACAGTACACCCAATTTTGCCTGTTATGTTTCAGTTCCATGTAATAGGGGGCGAGCCTATTGCCATCAGACGGGCTCATCAGTAGCGAGCAACTATCGCTTAATTTCGTGTTAGTTCAATATGGGATCAGATCAGACTGACTAAAAAAAAAAAATAGGTAAAAAAACTTTTTAAGTTAAACGGTTTTATGTTAAACATACATTGCAATGTTTAAGATAAATGTACTAAAAACCAAAAAATAATAAAATAGAAAACCGTGGGGCACGTCAATTGTCTAGGTACAAATTATCGACTTAATTATTATTAATATGATTTTAATCAACGATTGTAGACAATTGACGTGCCCCACGGTTTTCTATTTTATTATTTTTTGGTTTTTAGTACATTTATCTTAAACATTGCAATGTATGTTTAACATAAAACCGTTTAACTTAAAAAGTTTTTTTACCTATTTTTTTATTTTCTAGTTTTTAGTTTTTATTTCGCATTCTGTTTAAAGGGGCCGCCATCTTGGATTTTAATTTTATATAGTATATTGTATTATACTGGTTGAGCACTTTCATTTGATACCCATATTGATGGGATCGATAAAACCTACGTTATCCGCCATTTTGTAGCGGCCGCCATCTTGTATTTCAATTTTTTATAGTATATTGTATTCTGCTTGTTGAGCCCTTTCATTTGATACCCATATTGATGGGATTGATAAAACCTACGTTATCCGCCATTTTGTAGCGGCCGCCATCTTGGATTTCAATTTTTTATAGTATATTGTATTCTGCTTGTTGAGCCCTTTCATTTGATACCCATATTGATGGGATTGATAAAACCTACGTTATCCGCCATTTTGTAGCGGCCGCCATCTTGTATTTCAATTTTTTATAGTATATTGTATTCTGCTTGTTGAGCCCTTTCATTTGATACCCATATTGATGGGATTGATAAAACCTACGTTATCCGCCATTTTGTAGCGGCCGCCATCTTGGATTTCAATTTTTTATAGTATATTGTATTCTGCTTGTTGAGCCCTTTCATTTGATACCCATATTGATGGGATTAATAAAACATAAATAAATTATCCGCCATTTTGTAGCGGCCGCCATCTTGGATTTCAATTTTTTATAGTATATTGTATTCTGCTTGTTGAGCCCTTTCATTTGATACCCATATTGATGGGATTAATAAAACATAAATTATCCGCCATTTTGTAGCGGCGGCCATCTTGAATATAAATATACCATAGCCATGGCCATATTGAATGATAATGAATAAACATAATTGTATTGTCACCAAAATCCAAAGTGTATACAAAATTTCAGATTAATCGGTTGACTGGAAGTGGGTGAAATTTGAATTACTAAATTTGATCCAAGAAAAAAACAAACGGGGTGAGCTAAATAAAACCGTTTAAAAATATGATTCTGTTTAGTCCGTTAGTTATATTATCGAAAAATATTGGATACGTGTTTTTTGTTTTATCAAATCACTAAAAATTTACGAAGATAAAGCGCGTCAATGAGCATGGAGTGGGGCTTGAAACGTCACTTGAAGGTACAAAATGTACTAGCATAATGGACGTCACACAAGTTTTCGAAGCACTGTATCGTCTTAATTTTTTGTTTACATGAAAAAAGAAAAAATATGTGGTCAATATTTTTTGGAAATCTATCTGACGGACTAATTAGTTTTTTTATGTCCGATCCCCTATTATCACAGTATTTGTAGAAACTGAATGTTTATCAAAATGTACTGTGCATGCATGCAAATGTCTGTTTATGGTTTACAACTAGAGTTACACCGATATCTACCCAGGTATCGACTAATAAGAGTGCAACCCTTGTTTTCAATTAGTGTGATATCGAAGCTGTTTGCAAGCGCCACGATCACGGGATGTCTTGGAGAATGCGGGTAGATGGTAAATAAATTATTAGGTCCAGAGTCCAGACGACACATCTGTCTATCCTCTCTCTTCGTTCTTTTCTACGATTTTGTTATAATTTAATTCTTATTCATTAGATAAGTATCTAGGTCAATGTGACAAAATAAAGAATAGTATTGAATTCAATGTTTAATTACGAGAAACCGAACAAGTACTACAGATCATTTCCATTGAACATATAAATTTAAAGTAATTCTACGATTCTTGAAATACAACCTACGATTGCATCATTCGATAAATTGACAGTGTCCTGAAAGTCTGACAACCAGTCTTACCCAGCGGTAACACAGTACTAACCGGGTTGTAGAGGTCAGATAGGCAGTCTCGGTCTGACTGGAAGCCGCCCCCAACATAATTGGGAAAAGGGAGGTTTTTTTTTTTTTTAACTTTTCCCACATTACGAATTTCTCCTGTACCGTGGGTGCGTTGCGTTCACAGACATTTAAACTCACATACTTACACTTACCCGAAACAACTACAGTGAAGCCTGGTTAAGTGATACCTCCAAGGGACCTGAAAATTTGTCTCACTTATAGACGTATTCCACTTATCAAGTGTTTCAGATATTCAAATCTGTCTCGTGGGACCTCAGCATGAGTTCCAGTTATAGAGGCTTCTCACTTATCCAGGTTTCAGTTAACCAAGTTTCACTGTATTTGTAAGCCATACAAGTACTTATTTGTTCCGCGCGGAGATCGATCCTGCGACACGTAGCGCAGTCAACTGCTTGAGCCACTGCGCCAACCGTGCCGTCAATAAATTAATTATGACGTAATATAACATCACGCCCGAAGGTTTGGGCAGAGGTGTAGCCATTAGCACACCCACATTTCGCCAGATGTTTAGGTCCCATGTAACAGGGGACGAGCCTGTAACCATCATCCGGGCACAAAAATCCAGGTCCCATGTAACAGGGAACGAGCCTGTAACCATCATCCGGGCACAAAAATCCAGGTCCCATGTAACAGGGGACGACCCCCTGTAACCATCATCCGGGCACAAAAATCCAGGTCCCATGTAACAGGGGACGAGCCTGTAACCATCATCCGGGCACAAAAGTCCAGGTTCCATGTAACAGGGGACGAGCCTGTAACCATCATCTGGGCACAAAAGTCCAGGTCCCATGTAACAGGGGACGAGCCTGTAACCATCATTCGGGCACAAAAATCCAGACTCCGTAGCTGCTAACTAAGAAATTTCCCAGGGCAAAACCCAATATCACAGTGCCCGACCCGGGAACCGAATCTAAGACCTCATGATATAAGATTCGACGTATTGTCAAAGTGACGTAACTATAAAAAACTCAAACTAAAAATGTAGCTAGTAATTAACCAACGAGGCTTGAAAATAAAGTGTCTAATAGCTGCATGTTCAGCTTATTTATTTGACAGTACAGTAAAAACGCTGAAATTGAGTCTCTAAAAACTGCAGTCTTAGCAACAATGTTTATTATTCAGTTTCTGTCTGAAATCGTAGTGCATAGAACTATTTTATCTACCTTTATTTCACATTTAATTATAGCACTGCCTACCCACTATTTGGTTTTAGCTGGCGTTAGTCGAGTGGTCGCTAGCATTAATGTCAAGTATGAAGTCCTGGGTTCAATTGCCAGTTCAGGCAACTATGGTTGGGTATTTCTTTGAGTAATTTCTCAGTAATACCAGGATTCTGAATTGATGGATGACACAACTAGTGAAATGTGGGTCATTGTGGATGTACGAACTACGAACTATAAGCACACTTCTGCCTAACCCTATGGGGTCTAGATACGGGCGTAATGTTATTTTATCAACGGTTAGTCCCATAGTCATCAATTACCTCAAACGAAGGCCATCAACCTGAATTAAATTAAATGATAAACAAAGTAATTAAAAAAAACATTGCGAATGATGTGCTAAAAACAAAACGAGAACGCTTTATCGTATCGCTGAGTTATTCAACAAAAAATGTAGTTGTAAGTATGCAGAGACCTTGTTACCTTGTACACAACGCATCATTTACGATCACAAAACAACGATACTACTCCACGATTTCCACAAAGCAGGCAAATTATAATCATCGAATCTACAGCTCGAGTAAACGTATCAGCGTTAATTGGGAACAATTATCTACTGAATTAGAATGCCAATTTTTATGCTGTAACGCAATGACGTGCGTGGCTTGCGTGTGGCACTCCTCAACAGTGATAAACTAGCGTGCACTACATTAACGCATACAGAACCTAACCTCTTTCCATAATATCCCACATTAAAACAAACGTATGTGCAGTATATAGCGTCGCGGCGTCTAGCAATGTCATCTTGTATCGTTTCCGAATGCTTCGCCTCTTACCGGTACATCCCCCCGATATTATAAAAGAGTGCGGTCTGCGCCGCGCGCCCGCAGTCCACTCCGCGCCTCCGAGCGAGCACGTCGCCTGTTATGCAATAGTGTGTCTAGTGTGCCAGTTACCGACATGGAGGGAGCGACCCCTCCCAGCCACGGAGTGCCTGAGGACGAGGGCATCGCCCACGACCGCCGCCCGTCCACCGACGACCATGCCGACCTCTCCGACAGCGCCTCCGACACCGGTTCCGGCGGAGGCAAGGACTCCGGCTGCGAAGTCGCGGCTGAAGCACAAGAGCCTCCCTACTCACCCCCTGACGACGAACTAGCGCACAGGATCGTGTCACAAGTTGAGTTCTACTTCTCAGACGCCAACATCACAAAGGACGCGTTCCTGCTCAAACACGTTCGAAGGAATAAGGAGGGGTACGTGTCACTGAAGCTGATCTCCAGCTTCAAGCGCGTCAAGCACTTGACGAAGGACTGGCGAGTGGTTGCCGAAGCACTTAAGCGGTCCACAAAGTTAGAAATTAATGATTTAGGAACTAAATTGCGAAGAATGGAACCTCTACCCGCGTACGATGAAACGACACCGTCCAGGACTGTGGTGGCAGTGAAGATGCCCATCGAACGACCGTCAGTAGAGAACGTGTCGCGGCTGTTCGCGGGATGCGGCGAGATCGCGCTCGTGAGGGTGCTCCGGCCCGGCAACCCCGTACCCGCCGACGTTCGCCAGTTCCTCAACAAGAATCCTAGTTTGGTTAATTGTGTGTGTGCGTTAGTTGAATTCACTGAGTCTGAGTCGGCGAGAGAAGCGCTGCGGTTACAGACCCCTGACGAGGAAGGGATGAGAGTGTATGAGTTGAACGGAGTTCCTAGGGAGCCTAAGAGGAAGGCGCCCATCCGTCGAGCCCCGCCGAGACGTCACGAGTGCGAGTACTCGTCGTGCTGCAGCGGGTCAGAGCCTGAATACGACTACAGATATGGAACGCCGTTCTACAGGAGGAACTCAAGCGGGTTCTTCGCACCGCGGTCTCCTGAGATACAGACGTGGGTGCCGCGGCGGCCGTCCACGTGCTCGCATAGTTCTGACTCGGGCGTGTCGTTCTACTGCAGCAGCAGCCGGCGCACGTCACAGGCTAGCACGGGCAGCGCTGGGAGTGCGGACGGCTGGCTGTCGCGTCGCCTGTCCGGCTGCTCGGTGTCCGGCCCCGAGTGCGGCGGCGGCCGGCGATTGTCGTGCGCGCCGCGCTTCGAGCCGCGCGCGCCGGCCGTGCCCGACGGCACGCGCGGCTTCCACGCCGCTACCCGCCAGCGCCGCATCTCGGACCTCGCGCTCTACTCGCGCTAGAAAGCGCCCGCCAACCGTGACACCTTTCTAATCACGTTGGATAACCGCCTTTCACGTTCTGGCCGCTGGTTTTTTAATCTATTTCGCACGAGGAAGCGACGTGTGTGTTCCGCGAACGTTTCCCTTCCAGAACAAACTGAGTTACCTTCTTGAACAATGTGATCATGCTCATTTAGTTTTTAAGCCACGGAACGCTGTGTCTAGTTTCGTAAATCACTTGAACATGTAATTTATTAGTACATTGTATTTATGAATCGCGTAATTTATTGCGAGCGAATGCGCGCGCGTCGCGGTCGAGTTTTCATTTCGAGTTATGTCAGAGTTGTGGGCACAAAATGATCACGCAAAATCGACATTCAGGCGATTGTAGACTCTGAGAACGATGTGTGTTCGGACCAGACAGATGTCGGTTAGGGCGACGTTGCACTGGTAGCGAAGCGAGTAATGTTAGCTTGTCTGACCGCTTTTCGGAACAATCTCCGCGGGCGCAGTCACCGAGCTATCACCAGGTGTGTGGAGCACAATCTCCGCTTCGCCCGCGGTGCAGCGTCGCCCTAACTCGGAGTAACAGAGCGCGTACACTTGTAGAATGTATTACATAACGCAATTGCACACATTCTAACTGAGAACGATTTCCTGTAAAAGTAACAGCCTCTCTTACTCCGCCTGGCCGGACCGCGACGCGCTATGGCTAACACTTTTTTTTCATATTTTTTTTACAAATAAGTCATTTTAACATAAGTCAGTCGCCATTTTCATGTAAACTGTCGTTTTTAGTTAAGTTTTGTCGATGTAAGTACATTGTGATGATTATGTAGATACCGGGTTGCGCAACCCAACACTTTCTTGTACGTTTTTTTTTATTTATTTTTTTATTGATCAGAGGAACGTTACATACTTGTAACGGCACAACTATTTCGCTTCTTATTTTAAGTGATGTTGTGACTTTTGTAACGCCCACGTGCTGAATCTGAACAAAATAGTTTCTAATTGCTTACTTTATACGTATTAATAGATTTGGTGCGTCGACAAATTACTGTAAAAGTCACACAACCTCTGTATTTGTAATGAAACGTTGAGATGATTTATTTTAAAGATATAATTATAAGATTTTTGGAGAAACTTGCTTGTTTTAATTGACCTTCGTTGTGGAAAGTTGGCTCATGATCTGTTCGCCTTGACTGATTGATTCTCACGCTGACAGCTAGTGTTGTAACAGGTGAAGTTGACGAGAATATCAGAATCTGAATCAAAATCGATCGACTCAATGTTAAAAACGTTTAAAGTTATGCAAATTAAAGCGATAGCTGAGATAATAACCGCTATTAACGTCGGTTATTTTGATATTTGTGTAAAAGATTTGTCGGAGTTATTACGAGAAGTGTTGATTGATATATTTTATAATAGTTTCGCCTTCCTGTTGATGTTTATTGAATTAGGATTCTGATTGAATGTTTGTGAGACAATTATGCTTATTTACGAGTCTGTAACGACTCCGTAAACACTTCCTTTTGATTCAAGGGCCGTCAGGGTTTCGCATCTGAACTTCCTTGAGAATAAATTATACAGTTACAAAAATAACTCGACGTTTAAGTTGTAGTTCACATAGGTAATCAAGAAGCTTCATTAGAGTGAATTCAATTAAAGAACTTTGTGTTTATTTCTTTACAAGGTTATACCCGTGGCTACACCCGCGTGGAGTTTAGTAATTGTCACATAGAATAGTACAACCCGGATAAAAAGTATTCTAAAGGCTAATCCAGGTTATACACTACCTGTGTGGATTTGGTCCACATCCGGTCCGTAGGTTTTACGTGAAAAAGAAACAAATATTCAGACATCCATAGAATTATCCTCACAAACTTGTGCATAAATTATCGTCGTTGTAGATCGAGAAATCATTAAGTACAAAAAGCTAGTTTCGAGATAACAGCATTTTAAAGTTTTTTTGTTCTTTTAAGCTCTTTATCACATTAACGCTTAAAGTTACAAAAATGCTTTCTATGAACAAAATATTGATATTTTTACCCTGCACTGTAATATTCAGTAAATTATGTAAATATTTTTACCGTTACTGAGAAATATTATAAAAAGTAAGATAGTTAATTCTAGCATACTAAGAAAATGTAATTTGGGTTAGTTAATTACCTTTTTGTGTTACTTAATTAATTCTTGGTACAGCTTTTATTCAGATACTAAGCAATTAGTGACTATTGCTCAAAGGTGGGTTAGAAAGAAAAAACATAATTTTAAAGTAAAAATCAGGTATTTAATACAAAAAAAAACACAGCATACAAAATAAACTATTTTTAATAGTTTATAAGTAATTGAAACAGGTCTAAATCGTAAGCTGTTTAAAATAATATGGTATAATTTTCTTATCTTTAACTTCCCGTCGTTTCTGTCGAATTACACGACCGTATCAGTCAACCCATGCATGACCACGGTATTCATTAAATCTTATAAACAGTACCTACGCGATTTAGACCAGTTTCAATAAAATTATAATTAACTATGAGTATCACACACGAAAACACACTATGCAACCTTATGCGCCAAGCACTAAGAATAGTTGAGGACTGGTGCAAGGAATACAAACTAGCAGTGAACCCTACCAAAACGGAATTCGTCCTCTTCACAAAGAAAAGGAAGTTGGCAACGTTACAATTGCCAAGCTTCTTTGGGACAACCCTAAGCCTATCGACTGAAACCAAACCAAAACCAAACCTGGGCATCTTTTTGGACAAACAGCTGAACTGGGCAAAACACTGATTACACCATCACAAAAGCCAGTATAGCTCTATGGCAATGTAAGAGACTCCTGGGAAGAAATTTGGGCTTAAGCCCCAAAATAACCTACTGGCTATACACCACAGTTATCCGACCAATCATCACATACGGCTCTTTAGTTTGGTGGCCTAGGACCAACCTAAGTACAACAAAGATTGGCCTGCGTAGCAATCACCGGCAGCATGAGAACTTCCCCCACTGCTGCCTTACAGGTGATGCTGGGGCTACCTCCCCTGCACCTCGTCATAAGAGAGGAGGCGGCCTTAGCGACTTTCAGACTCGAAGTATCCGGTATCCTAAGAAATGATTCGAGAATCAAACACACACGCATCAGAGAAGATGCAATCAAAGAACAGCCAATGATGACATCACCCATCGACAGAACCCTGAAGACCCATTGCTTCCAAAAACATTACAACATAGAGCTCATAAAGGAGTGGTGTGACTACTCAGGTACAAATGAGCTAAGGATTTACAACGATGGATCAAAAACCGACTATGGGACAGGCGTCGGGGTGTTCTCCGACGACCTAAACATCAAGATATCCAAACCACTTGGAAAACTTAACTCTGTTTACCAAGCAGAGTGTGTAGGTATCATCCAAGCGGCACACGCAGTAATCAGATCACGTCGAGACTGATACTGGAATGCCACAAAGCCCTGGAACGAATAACGGTAATAAATCACAACAAGATAACGTGAACGCTGCAATAGATTAGAGGTCACAGTGGATCGCTTGGAAACGATGCGGCCGACAAACTTGCCAGAAGAGGATCCAGCACAAAACCTTACGGACCCGAACCCATTGTGCCCATCCCTTTCAAGCAGCTAAGAAGCTGGCTAAAAGATCATACTCGAATACAAGCGGAGAAATGGTGGAGCTCGACACCAGGATGTAGGCAATCCAAGGAAGCTATGCCATCCCTGGATATAAAAACTGACCAGGCGCCTTCTGCGCCTGGACAGAGATAGCCTGCGCCTGGTGGCGGGGACCATCACCGGACATTGTTCACTGACTAAACACTTCTACACCCTAGGAATCACTGACAGTCCCCTGTGCAGGGCATGCATGGAGGCGGAGGAAACTGTGGCGCATGTGCTCCTTGAGTGCACAGGCGTTACCAAGATTCGTGAGGAGACCCTGGGAACACCACGATCCCTTGCGGATGCCCTGAGGAGACCGGGAAGTCTGATCTGCTTCTGGAGGGAACAGGGAATGTAATGGAACAGAAATATTTAGAGTCTGTGGACACACAATGATGGAGGTTGACTCAATGCATTCTGCTATAGAATCTGAAAGAAAGAGAACTTCTATCTTCTCTATGAACGACTGAAAGAATGTGATAAAGAGGACCCGATCTATGTAGTAGACATAGAAAGAACGCGTGGTGCGTTCTTTCTTATGAAGTTTATGAGTTAAAATATAACGACATCATCGACACCAAAGAGTTAGCTGCAAGATTGATTTCGAACAAAACCATGGCTCAAGATGGCAAGAAGGTCCAGTGGCATAAAGTTTAATGTCTGAGATACGAAAAAACTAATCCTGGCGTAATAAAATTCAGATACGGCTATGATGGTGAGTACTCAATACTGGGATACGACAAAAAAGACAAGACGTAAGAAAGATCCTGGTGCTCCAGGTACATCTGGTGAGGTGATTGCGCCTCGTCAATCTTACCAATTACACAATAAAAAAAAAAAACTGATAAAAGACCAGTGTAGTTACTTAAATTTTGTATTTTAAAACTACTTAAGGCACAATACAAGTGGTTTTGCTTTAATTAATGTACTTTAGTTAGATTTTTAGAACGTGTTGACCGATAAACACGCGGTTACCTTAATTTATAAATTACTTAAGATCTGTTGGTGACTATTACCGGACAACAGAATTGCATTTTATTCAAAGCTTTTTGTCTGCAAGAAATAACTAAGAGCCATTTAGTGGGTTGCCTCGAATTATATTGTATGCAAAAAGTAACTAAGTGTTGTTGGTGACTTCTATCGGATATTTAATTTAATTTCATGTAAAGCTTTCGTCTGGAAGAATTAACTAAGAGACATTATCAGTGGTTAACGTCGAATATATTGTATGCGAAAAGTAACTAAGTAACATTAATGACCAGTGCAGCCTGATTAATTGAGAAAACGTATCAATAAAAATTGCCATAAATTACTCAAGTACCATTAGTTAATTTTCGATAATGATTTTTTTTCCATAACTAGTAGTTATGTACTTTTGACATTCTCGTATTATCTAAAATATTAAAAAAAACAGCTTTTTTGCCTTTTCATAAGGTAGATAATGGGTTTATAAGCACTTTGGCATCATTCAGGCCCGTAATCCACCAAAGCGGAGAGGAGAGGAGACGAGAGGAGATGTGTTTGAATAAACCAATCCGATTTCGTTATTTCCACATCTCTTCTCCGCTTAGCTTTGGTGGAAATGGGTCAAGCGGAGAGGAGAGGAGATGTCTCATTTTTCTATAGAATTGTGCAGCGAGCGAGCAAGCGGCGCGGCAGAGCGGAGAAGTGTCTAGTCGGGCGGCCGGGCTTCACCCCGCTGCCTTCTCCGCGCGCCTCGCACGTTTTGTTTTGTTTTCGATCTCTCACAGCTCACATCTCTGCTACACACAGCTCACATCTCCTCTCCGCAACGCATCTCTTCTCCGCTTTGGTGGAAATAACCTGCCAGCTTCGCGGCACATCTCCTCTCGTCTCCTCTCCTCTCCGCTTTGGTGGATTACGGGCCTAACTCATTTCGGCTAAAAATGTCACTTAGTGACTTCTCGCACTACAACGACGTTATAACATTAAAATTTGTAGAATTAGCTGTTACTTCAGAAATATTTTGGCCACATAAGTAGGTCGGGAGAGATTATTGCATAGCGGTTACATTCATTACACTTATCCATCACACAACAATGGTCCCACAGGTGGGAGTTGAGACATAAACCTCTTTGCGACGCGGGAGTGTTTAAACCACCTCGTGGTCCCAATACGAGGTGAGTGATTCTTTGTTTTTTAGGGTTCCGTACCTCAAAAGGAAAAAACGGAACCCTTATAGGATCACTTTGTTGTCCGTCTGTCTGTCTGTCTGTCTGTCTGTCTGTCAAGACCTTTTTTCTCAGGAACGCGTGGAGGTATCAAGCTGAAATTCATATCAAATACTCAAGTCTATGGTCTCTTGGAGCTGTGAAAAAATCAAACTTCTAAGTCAACGCGATCAAAAGATACTCCCGTTTATGCCGCAAATTTTCGACACTCGCAAGGGAATCAAAACCTACAGGGTACTTCCCGTGAACTCAGAATCTTGAAATTTGGTACGAAGCAACGTCTTATAGCATAGATATAGGAATAATTACGAAAACCATAAATTTTTAGTTACATCACATAATATATTTTTTTTACGGAACCCTCGGTGCGCGAGTCCGACTAACATGTGCATATCACGCGGCCCTCCCCAAATAACTACTTAGTTAGATATAAAGTTATGTTTTTTTTAATTTCACGTAAAACATAGTTCGAGCACTATATACAGATGTACATAATATATTCCTATTGTTTTAAACAACTAAGTTATGTTCATAAACGTTTCTCAAATCTCATCACCATTCGTGTCCCAATTTCCAAATGTTAGCAGTTCATGCTCTAAAAGTTATAAAAATACCCTGAAGATCGTATTTTTAAGAAGTAATTTAGATAGTACACAACATGCTTTACTAATTAGCAAAAATATACACATTAAAGAACACTTTTAGGTAATTTGTAACGACTTTGAAAATTGTCCCAACACTTTATACTCACTACCATTTGTTCACACTGTCGCAGGGTTTCTTTTTTCTGCGTAGTGTATTGCTATCTGTAAGAGTAACTCGGCGGTCGCGCTTAGTTCTGCGTCTCGACTCGTGCGGGTCACACGTCAAAAAGTGTTTTGGCGTCAACTCTAGCCTACCTTAATCGCCCAGAAATCGTGTTTGGCAAACAAAAATCTCCTTACCGTTCGAGTTTCCCCTGGCTTGTCTAACATTTTTATTTATAATTTTTATGTATTGTAATAGTCGCCATAGGAGACTCTTTGGTTTGATTATGTTCCCAATTTTTTAAGTTCAATAAAGAACGTATAATGTGAAAAAGTGTACAAATACCTAATTACCATTTATATAATTACCATTTTTCCCGTTCGTATTTTGGCGAACGGTAATGAGCAATTTGAAATGGTAATTAGTACCAGTTTAAGCGGACCTCTTATTATATTGAAACTCCTTACTCCGCTAGGCCAGCCCAAGATCGAATTGTTACTACCAACGCCTGGTCGATTGTTGATCGTTCGGTGTGAACTGGCACTTCCGCAACAAAATAAACCTACATACCTACCTAGAAAAAAAAGAAAAAAAAGTACATAATTATAAAAACAGATGAAAAAAAAATAGAAATTTAAAAAAATATTATTATTTAAAATTTAAATTTTATAAAATTATTTTAAATTAAGTTTATATAAATTTAATTTAATTTATAAAAATAGAAATTAAAAAAAATATTATTTTTTAAATTTTATAAATTTCTTTCATCGAAACAGCAAATCTTTAGTATTTTTCTGTTTATCATTTGCCGATTAATGATTTTGCAGATCTTCTTAAGACCAAATTATTTTATGATTTAGTACAGACGCCAGCACATCGAGCTACCCGAAACTGTCAAATTTTCTCAATCAACTTTGAACCTAATGCTTTAGCGATAAAGTTGAAAATCTATTTTAAATTTGACAGATTGCTGTAGCTTGATGTGCTGGCGTATGTACATGAGCAGTTTCTGGTCATGAAAATGAGACTTATAAATATTTTTTAAGTTTTTATATAAGATCTCATCGAGTTGAAGAAATATCTTAGATGGAACTTATAAGGTTTAAGCTCTATTTACACTGAGTTTGATTTTATTTGAATTACTAGACAGATAATGTTATTGATTTTTTGGAAAACCGGTTGATTTTTGAGTTATTTTTTTTATTCAATCGCTTCGCTAAATAGCTAAGTTTGATGTCATATAATGTCACCTAAATCATTAATAAATATGTGATTCAAGTATATTGTTCATTTTATTTCTAATTACCAATCACGAAGCATAATTACCATTTTTTAAATGCTAATTACCGTACGTTTCATATCTCATCACCGTTCGACGAAAATTTTCAGCTGTAAATTCAGACCTATAGAGCAGTTCAAATACTGTGCGTTTGATTTATTTGGTTAAGCTACACTATAAACTTTAGGTTAAATCCATAAAAGTTCAAATTGGAAGCATTATTTGACCTTAATTTACGAAGCCTGAATATGCTTATCTTCAAATATTCACCCGGTCCCAATACGAGGTGAGTGATTCTTTGTTTTTTAGGGTTCCGTACCTCAAAAGGAAAAAACGGAACCCTTATAGGATCACTTTGTTGTCCGTCTGTCTGTCTGTCTGTCTGTCTGTCTGTCAAGACCTTTTTTCTCAGGAACGCGTGGAGGTATCAAGCTGAAATTCATATCAAATACTCAAGTCTATGGTCTCTTGGAGCTGTGAAAAAATCAAACTTCTAAGTCAACGCGATCAAAAGATACTCCCGTTTATGCCGCAAATTTTCGACACTCGCAAGGGAATCAAAACCTACAGGGTACTTCCCGTGAACTCAGAATCTTGAAATTTGGTACGAAGCAACGTCTTATAGCATAGATATAGGAATAATTACGAAAACCATAAATTTTTAGTTACATCACATAATATATTTTTTTTACGGAACCCTCGGTGCGCGAGTCCGACTCGCACTTGGCCGGTTTTTTTTTTTGTTCTAGTGCATTTCGAGTTTCCTCTCGAAATTCAAGGTTACTGTCAACATCAGTCATACATGTCAGTCAGTCAGTCTTTCTTTTTATATAATACATGAATGCAGTGACCGAGTCATGATGACCTTTCCTACGGATATAGCATAATCAGAATAACGCTGTTACGGGCGAGCCTATTGCCATCAAACGGGTACAAATCAAGATTCCGTTGCTGCTACTGGGAAATTCCTGATAGACAAAGCCAATACCATTTTTCCCGACCGGGGAATCGAACCCAAGACCGCATTCTCAGCAGCCACGCTTGCGACCACTACACCAACAAGGCAGTCAGTTTTGAGAGCAGCGGTGATGTAATAATTACAAAGAGTAAAGTTACCGTGTCTGGTTCAAACCGCCGAACCAATGACACACAAGTCAGGGTCGTTGTACTACGGATGTAGTAGCGGACAATCCGGCAGTTGGCACACATTTACTGCTGATGCGGGGAAACCGTATGACTGAGACTTTTACACATACATACATGTTTACAAGAGCAGTGGTGGCCCAGTGGTGGCGGCCCCGACTTACGAACAGTAAGTCGTGGGTTCAATTCAAACCCAGGCAGGCTCATTACTTTGTGTAATTTATTTCATCACCACTGCTCTCAAAACGGTGAAGGAAAACATCGTGAGGAAACCGGCATGACTTAGAACCAAAAAATTCGAAGACATGTGACATCTACCAACCCGCACTGGGCCCGCGTGTTGGATTAAAGCCCATCCTTCTCCTAGAGAGAAGGCCTGAGTCCCTGCAGTGGGAACATTATAGGCTGATGATGATGATGATATACATAAACTAACGCTCTTTTCCCATGGGGGTAGGCAGAAACCACAGAACGCTACCTGCTACGTTCCTTACATACTCCTTTTGCCTCGACCACATTCTTACATCTGGTCATACACGCACGCCGGTTACGAGTACTACGCACCTGTCCTTTCTGAAGAACGGCACTAATAAGATCTGTGCCTTACTGAATAATATTTTGGAATAAACAGATGTTGGGAAGGGCTAGTTGCTATGGCAACAAGAAGCTGCATCTGTGTGTTTTTATCACATAAGGGCTATAACATCAGGGCTGTATTCCAAAAAGATCAACACAGTTACAATAGAAACAACAACATAACATAATAGTCCCCTGACCGTTTTTCAGGTACGGCGGCCAATCTCAGCGGAGATCAGACATCGGCGTGTAAGATATTATGCGGGCGCCACACTATGCTCCTTGCGCTGCTCATCGCTTTGCTCCTCGCGCTGCCGCTATTTGCCGCGATGTTGCCCGCTCTGCCCACACACTGCTCTACTCGCGCAAATAATCGCGCAACTAATCGCGACGCTCCTCACTTGGCATTTGCCTCACAGAACATATAATATCGTCGTATTGCCGGCCCTTTGACTCGCGCACAAAAGCCGACAAAATAGGGAGCGATGGGCAGGACGAGGAGCATGACGTGCAGCATGACGAGTAACGTTGCCACACTATGTCTCTGCCTCCTTTCCTCGCTACTTCCCATGCCACTCGTCGAGTGTGTGGCGCCCGCATTATAGTATGCGCAGGCACAGGTGCACTCTCTTACTTTACTCCTGTTCTTTCTTGTTGCTTTAGTCCGATGGGTGGGACCGTAATCGTAAAGACGATCGGAGAGAGATCAGGCGCAGGACTAACGTTTCAATTTCCGAGGCACGGGGGTATCATACTGCCAACTTCCAAATTTCGGGAGTCTGCTAAGAAATTCTTGAAGAAAAAGAACCATAAAATTTTTGCGACCACTAAACCAACGAGGCATCAACATCATCTTCCTGCACTTGTACCATGTTACTTGGGGTCGGCACAACACATGTCTTTATTCCATTTTCCCCTGTCAAATATCGTGTATCTTTCATGTCATTCCTGATGCAACCCATCCATTTCTGTAGTCTTCCTCTCCCTCCCCTGCATCAACATTTGACGGCACAGTTGGTGCAGTGGCTGAGCGATTGGACTGCGGCGCTGATGCGTGTCGCGGCTTCGATCCCCGCACGGAACAAATATTTGTATGGCCTACAGATATTTGTTTCGGGTCTGGGTATTCGCGTATGCAAGTGTAAATGTTTGTGAACGCACCCACGATACAGGAGAAATTCCTAGTGTGGGGCAATGTTTCTAAAACACTAAAAATATTCACTCTTTTGTCACAATGTGTTTCATTCCTCATCACTAAACCAATTTAGCATCATTGTAAAATAATCTGTTCAGCCATAATTGCAGCCACATACATGCTAGTTAAGATAACCGACATGCAGAGAGTCTGCGCTTGCTTCCAATCGGTGCAGAGCGCGTAACGATTCAGTTGTTACGTAAGCCAATCACGTTCACGTCGCTTGTGAACTACATACTGACACTATGGGAGCATTTACTTTTTCTTCTAGACTTTGAACTACTTAATCTAAATTAAAAGTCGTTTACATTCAAATTAGGCTCATAATACGCACAGAGAGTGGCACAGAGAGCTATGGAGCGTTTCATGCTAGACTTACATTTTGTAGATTGAGTTCTTAACGTCGAAATGAGAAGACAAAGGTAACCGATATCGAAAATCGCGATTGAACTCAAACGGCAGGACACCTAGGACGCCACTGTGCCTTGCGCAGTGATGATAGGTGTACTCTAGCTGTCACCTAATGGCGTCCAAGAATGGGGAAAAGAGATGTGGGTCGTCCGGTGGTGAGATGGGCGAGTGATATAGATGCAAATGGGGAAATACCTGAATGAAGCTGGCACAGGAACGTAGGGATTGGCACCAGAAAAGAGGCCTGTATTCAGCAGTGGGTGAATTAGGGATTTCGATGGAGGGATGATGATGACCCTGATAATCAACACTTTTTGAACATCTAAGTTTTCAAGAGACAGTCCCCCAAAACGCCCACCCTTTGACAGTTTCTAGTGTTTTTGCTGGGAAGAAGAAATGGTGGAACCAACTCCATAATAACACATCTGTCGGTTAGGAATTACCATCAACCAAACATAATACCGAAATTCGAGCTTCGACTAAGATAATTCAAATGAAAACAAAATTAACAGTTATTTTGGAACAATAAAATTTAACGGCAATCAAGTAACCTCATGGACCTCAATTTTGTTGGCATGCAAAAAAAAAACCAAGACTTATTGTTAAAATGCTAATACGCCATTGACACTCCTAGGCAACATTGGAACACATTTTGATGTTTTGTTTAATCATTACATTTTTGGAAATCATCGTTCTCCCCAATATAACGCTGATTATTACCGAGCTGGTAATGTTGAACTAGCACACTTGTTGTGAACACTAATAGGGTTGAAAATGAAATAAAACCAAATTGTGTCCTGATCTAAGCTGGTATATATATTTTCTAAAGCCACTCGAACCCAACCAAATCGATGTAACACAACGATAGCCTGCTTTTATTTTAAGCATCGCCATCTATCGAGCTCAAAAACAAACTTTTGTACTTTGACAAGAATTGTCAACTTAATACTACGGTTTTTGCATGAACAAACGCAAATTAGGGTAAAAATAAAATATTATTGAAGATGACACATTTTCTGCACTCACACCTAAATTGTCTTTCTCAAATTTTGTTCGTTCCATTTTGCATCCAATAAACAAAATCAGCGCCATGATTGACGTAGTTCAACACCCAGTTAATAACAAAATGATGTAACTTTCGTAATACACATTTTTCAGTGCCATAACAACTTCGTGCTAGAACACTAGCACAACAAACTAGATTGGTTGGGGCACAAAAAGTTAGTAATTGAGGTATTAAATCGACGATTAGATTAACAATGGTAACTGGTAAATAATGATCGGTAATCAATTGAACTATTCAGCGAGGTGTAACTTGAAATACTTGTGCTTATGATTGGTTACTTACTGGATCGGTTGGCTCAAGTACGATTCCGTACTTGAGCCAACCGATCCTACACAGTTCACCTGTTCAGGTGAAGATTCATAGATGATTTTGCCCTAGAGTGTTATACGGTGTTGCCCCACAAACGACGGGACACTTGATATCGTGTCCTGTCTGTCCTTCCTTCTGCATCACATAAGCTGAAACACTGAAACGGTCAAACTCGTCGAAAAATTTTGGGCTGACTCAATATAACTGGGCTTATCCCAATAAAATTGTATACGTTCCTGTGTGCCAATTGGCCTTGTTCTGTTCAGTCTGCTACTGGTATGGAGGGAAGTGGAAATGATGTTTTTCCTACTCTTCTGCTATTCTTTTCTGATTAATTTCGTTGCGGGATCCAAGACAGTTAAATCGTTTCTCTGGGACTTCGTCGGGCTTCATTATCTCGGCTCATACTCATACATGCACCCTTGACGACCTGAACAGCGCCTCTGCCGCTGCAATAAACGTGGCTACCTACTGGGCCCAAACCTGTTAGGATGGAAGTAGAATCGATACGAGAAGAAGAAGAAGATTATCTCGGCGCTTTTCTTGTAGTCGCCATTGTTGATTCTGGCTCACAGGAGTTACAATGGTTTGGGAATAGTGTGGCGGGCTTGTCCCATTAAAAGAAAAAAAAATCAATATAAATTATCATCAACACGCTACCAGACGATGACGAAGGTTGATTCAGATATATTTGTAGTTTGATTGGTTTGATTGCTATTTATCTTGTTCGTTTTTTGCGCTCATCAGCGGTTTTTACACAGTTCAAGAAAGAGGGTAGACCGCTTTGTCTGCTCATAAACACCTACCTACAATAACTGCACGTTTATCGGTGATCATGATGCTTGCAACTATCGCCGAAATATCGGGAACTTATTTATAACAAATCGTAAACATAGTAAATATTCCGTTTTCAGTGTTAGTAAAGGTTGTTGTTTTCGGAGATTTGATTTGCTTGGAGGCTTGATGCGATTCTTACACCTCTTTTTAGGGTTCCGTAGTCAACTAGGAACCCTTATAGTTTCGCCATGTCTGTCTGTCCGTCTGGCCGTCTGTCCGTCTGTCCGTCTGTCCGTCCTCGCTTAATCTCTGTGACCGTTAGCACTAGAAAGCTGAAATTTGGTACCAATATGTGTATCAATCACGCCAACAAAGTGGTAAAATAAAAATTGAAAAAAAAATGTTTTATTAGGGTAGCCCCCCTATATATGTAAAGTGGGAAGTGATTTTTTTTCTAATTTCAACCCTAACGTGTGATATATTGTTGCAAAGGTATTTAAAAATGAATAGGGGTTTACTAAAATAATTTTTTGATAATGTCAATAATTTCGGAAATAATCGCTCCAAAAGTAAAAAACAATGTGTCCCCCCCCCTCTAACTTTTGAACCATAAGTTTAGAAAATATGAAAAAAATCTGAAAAGTAGAACTTTATAAGGACTTTCTAGGAAAATCATTTTGAACTTGAATGGAAACAACAGATGGAAACAGCAGTTAACCAATATAATTTGGTCCCTGAATCGTATGAGCGCCTATACAATCCAGAGGTCAAGTTTCATTGGCCGTAGAAGAAATTGTATAAATTATAGCATACCGTTTTGGTACGGAACCCTTCATGTGCGAGTCCGACTCGCACTTGGCCAGTTTTTTATGAAACACTTATCCCTCACTTATTGTTATTGTTTCAGCACTGCACTGCCATCATCATAATCCATAGCTTGACTTCACCCTTTGCTGGGTATAGGCCTCTCTTCTCTTTTGGAAAGCTCTAATGTGCCAGCCTCATCCAGGAAACACCCGTGATGGCAACAATGTCGCCAGCCCATCTCGCCGCTGAGCGAACAACACTTCTCTTTCCATTCCTTGGACGCCACTAGGACACAGCTATATACTCCACCTGTTCAACACTCAATACTTATTGCACTATCTACTTTACTACTTACTTTATCACCTAGGTGCTAGGTGTCCCTGCCCCAACGCACTAAATCTGGCTTCAAATCTAAATCCTTCTAAGTTACTGCATCTTGAAATATTCTAATTTAGTTAGACACGAGACAAGAAACCCAGTGTTACCATAAAGGCGCGGCCCCACTGCTGTGCACGGAGAGGCTACGCACGTGTAGTAAGCTTCGCTTTGTAAGAAAATGTATGTGGTTGTGTCCACTGCAACCCACGGAGAGGCTACGCATGAATTGACGTCATTGATACATGCGTGGCTTGCTCGAATAGGCGGTTACATAGCTCAACACGGTCGACGTGGGTCTACGTTTCCACTGAAGTACACGAATATGACCCACGACTATGTACAGTTCGCTTATCGGTGTACAATCGCTTATTGTGTTATATCGTAGCCTCTCCGTGCGCTGTGCCACGCTAGTCATAGTCGTGGGTCATATTCGTGTACTCCAGTGGAAACGTAGACCCACGTGGCCAAACAAATTAATACACGCAGCTAAAATGCGCCGCGTGCCCGTGCACAGCATGCGCCGCGGTGGGACCGCGCCTTTATTACCTTTAAAATTCTCACGATCTGAAATAAATTATAACCACAAAAACGGGACTGTTTTTGTTTATTATCATTTGTTTTTATAACTTTAATAAAACCACATTTTGAGAAGATTAAGTACTTAATATAAAACCGGACATCGATGAGGCTTCCTCAATTAACCTGTTTACAGTTTAAAAATATTATGAGATTAAAATAACTATTTGTACTTATAATTACACTTCCTAGTTAGAGGACTGATCTAGTTTTTTGTAATCAGTTAAAATAGCCGTTATTTTATAACCGATAATAGTTGTTATGTAATCGTTACGGACCGATGCGTTATTGAAACTATGTGGAGTAAATTAGGGTTCTGTTTACGAAAAAAATTAAAACTATGTTCTATAGTTAAAATTGATTACTTAAAATACAGGGCTTATTTCACTATTCCCTCTGAGAGAATCCCTCACAAGGGGGAAAACTGGACCGAATGTAAAAAAAACCAGAAAGTCCCCTTCTCATTTTGAGTTATTCCTCTATTCCCCCCTGAGAGAATCTACCTCGGGGAGGGGGAAACTGAACTCTTATGTCAAACCAATCTGAAATTATTCTTGCTGGGTATACTACTAAAGCTTAAGGGCTTAGGTACATCTCGTAAATTAATATTGGATGCTTGCAAAACGAAATGAATAGGTACCTGTTCCTAAATATCAAACTATCATAGCATCAGTATTTATTACGAAACTACCTTCCAGTTCACTGAATTAATTTAATCCAATGAAATTTTGCATTGCATATGAGGAAATCCAATACTGTTCCTGAAATATTTTTTGTACCGGTCTTCTTAGAATCATATACTAAATTCACCCTATGCATCGGTCTGCGTAGGGCTACCCCTTACACCCTGTATCTTGGTGATATTTTTCTAGGCTTGCATCACCAGCCACCAGATATAATAACGTCATCAACAACCTATTATTGTTCCCACTGCTGGGACACAGGCGTCCTCTCTTTGATGGGCATGGGTGGGTTATAATCTACCACGCAGGCCCAGTGCGGATTGGTACATGTCACATGTCTTCGATATTTTTGGTTCTAAGACATGCCAGTTTCCTCACGATGTTTTCCTTCACCGTTTTGAGAGCAGCGGTGATGAAATTAATTACACAAAGTAATGCGCCTGCCTGGGTTCGAACCCACGACCTACTGTTCGTAAGTCGGGGCCGACACCACTGGGCCACCACTGGTCTTATGAACGTGGACGAGGCAAAATTATTATGTAAGGAGCGTAGCAGGTGGCATTCTGTGATTTCTGTGTACCCCATGGGAAAAAGGCGTGTTTTAATGTATGTACTAGCTGATGCCTGCGGCTTCCCGCGTCAAATAATTTAGGAAAACCTTCCTCAAGAATCACTCTATCCATTGGTGAAAACTGCATGAAAATCGGTGCAGTAGTTTTTGAGTTTTTCGCGAACATACGGACAGACAGACGCGGTGGAGGACTTTGTTTTAAAATGTGTATGATATGAAATCAATATTTAAATAGTTACGGAACCCTCCTAACATCCTGCAGTACGCAGCATCCACATCACCCTCCTACTCACACACATTGACACAGATTAAAAAACAATTCGTACACACAGCCTAGTTCCACGCCTGCGTAGGAGTCTCTGAATGAGGCATACAGTTGCAACTATCAATCTTATTACAGAAGTGGCATAAGCAGCGCCGTAAGCGGCATTGGCATTAATCTTCATGCAGTAATAATTATGTTTGTTTTTTTTTTGTAGCTCATTAATGGTACGCATGTGTGGGTGATTTAGGTAGGCTTAACGGATTGTTTTAAAAGAGGGATATTAACTTTGGGAGTTTGGGCTCGATATACATACATAAACTCACGCCCTTTTCCCATGGGGGTAGGCAGAAACCACAGAACGCCACCTGCTACGATTCTTACATAACCCTTTTGCCTCGGTGGTCTAGTGGTCGCACGACTGCAGCTGTGCATGAGGTCCTGGCTTTGATTCCCAGGTCGGGTAAAGTGTTATTGGGTTTTTCCATAAGACATTTTTCAGTAGAATCTAGGTAAATCCTTGATATTATAATAATAATATAATATAATAATATAATATTCCACAACTATCACACAACGCCATCTAGTCCCAAGCTAAGCAGAGCTTGTGTTATGGGTACTAGACAACTGATAAACATACTTATATATTTCTAAATACATACATTTATTATAGATAAATTACACCCAGACACAGAACAAATGATTTTTTTATATCCTATAATATCAATGTTTTACATAGGGAAACGTGGGCGTGCCTCGGCCTAACCTTTTAGGGGTTACAGGCGTAATCTTATGTTATATCGGAAGGGAAACGTCAGCGCAGCATGTATTCTTCTTCCATAGGTACTTCTCTATTTCTCGTCATCTCATCAGACACTTCCTCTCTTACAATGTCATCGCATTGATGAAATAAATATCACTAAGTAAAGTGCCTCCGTGGGACCGAACCCACGACCAATACTCGTGAGTCAGTACCACTACCGCCTTCAAGGGACCCTGCGCTAAAGGGTGTAGGTACCCGGAAATCAAAACAAAAAAGAATGATCAAAAACAATGTTATCAAAAATTATACATTAGCTTTTAACAATAATTATAATTTTAAATAATTAAACAAACAGATCACGGATGGAAACACATCACCAAGGTTAGATACGAACTGTAAACAAAAATACCTATCGTAGTTAGGTGCGATTAACTGTAGTTTAGGGTTGTCCATGAGATTTGTTTGATGGCAGCACGTTTAACATTTTCAAAAAACTCCACATTTGACGGCTTTTGCGAATCACAAGAACCTTTTATAAATAAACCTTCAAAATCGGAATTAAAGGGCTAAGAAGGAAGCCCGTCGGGGCCGCGGATTTTTGTACTATATATCGCGTGCCCTCGGCGCAAGGGCAAAGAAGGAACATGGGTTCGGTTTTTAGTCAGTAGAAGTCTGACACTCCCCTTCGCTCTGCCCAAGAGCGGGGGGGGGGGTCATTCGATGATTTTCCACCCACCAAAAAAAAAAAAAAAGGGGCTAAGAAGGAACTTGAATGGGTTTTATTTAGTACTTTTAGTAATTAAAAGTCTGACACTCCCTCCGCTCGGTCCAGAACGGGGAGTCATTTGATGATTTCCCATATGAAAAAAAAAGAAAAAAAAAGGTTAGCCATATGTTATTGGGTTATATATCAGGAATTTATCAGTAGCAGCCACGAAGTCAGGATTTATGCCCGGTTGATCATTAGAATCTTTCGGTATTAATTACATTGGGCCTTAAACGTGACTGGCGAAAATATGAGGGTACAGCTATTAGGTACACCTCTACCTATCTCTTCGGGAATTAGGTAGGTACATATTATAGGGCCTATAGCACTTTGCTCAACCTGGTAGTCGAACCCAGGACCTCACGATCTATAGACCAAGTCAAGCATAAGTTAAGAAAAATATCTATACCGAACCCGCTATCAACATAAACACACATAACCGTTCACAGATGACTTAACTCGTCGTAACTGGTAGTAAACCGTAATCAATTAGTACAATTTTGATGAGTCAGCTTCCTCATGCGAACAATGCTAAACATGTTGGTAAACAAAGTGGAACCGGTCTCCAATCTGAGGACTTTACCAATTCACGGCTCAGCACGGAATTTGGATGTTTGGGTGATTAATTTAAAGGGTTCTGTGGTGGTAAATATGTTGCTTTTGTAAAGGTAAGCGATTGTTTAATAGTGGTCAGGAAACCGTTCAAATTGTTATAGGCTTTCACAGACAACTGCTTTGAGAGAAAGCTTTCTAAAGTTCACATAACTATCTAGTATTTTATAGTAAGATGCTTTTATGTATACAGGCAGAAATCTTTATAATTCTAGTACACTGAAATAATTTTGTTTTTTGAAGCGTTTCACAGATGTCAAACGCTGTATAGTTTGACATCAGTCTCTAATAAATGTTCACCTAATTCATCTCCTTTCGTCCTCGAAATGTACTACCACAGGCACATTCAGGCATTTGAACAAGGCAAATGAAGAGCAGTCCAGGTATTCTTCTTCATCATGTGGTTAGTGACTAACCTGGTGTCGAGGTTTCACGCCACCCATGGGCCTCTGACTTGGCTTTAAGTACCTACATGCCGTCGAGAAATGCTTGCCGGTTTCCTCACGATATTCTTCAGAGGGGTACCATCTATCTGGCAGAAACTTGATGCTCCGAAATTTATTTGGCTTAACACACTTGGCATATTCTTCTTTGAACGAATGTGTTTAATGCAAAACAATTATTTTATAGAATTATCGTTTCGCAGAATGTTTCAATGGCCGAATTTTGAATGGCATACTTTTAAGATGGCAGAATTTTATTTGGTAGATTTTTAGGCATAATGTCAATTCTATTACTTACAATATTTTTGAACTAATTTAAAATTAAATGATTTTCGGCGAAATGAAGTTTCTGCCATCCACTGCTATGCAAAACAAAATTCGGAAATAAAAAAATCTACTATAAAAGGTAGACCCTCTCCAGAGGTGTGTGTTTTGGGTTCGAACTCGAGACCGACTAGTCCAACGATCACACCACTAGGCTATCACTGATTTTGGTTTTTAGTCCAGGTAGCAACAACAACCAGACTGGACTCTAGTTTCCCCCACGGATTTCAGGAGACCCGCAGATAGAGGCCCGACTTACCGGGGAACGCGAAAGGCACACTAATTCCCACTTGCCATGATCCCCGATGCAAGTTTGGGAAAGAAACACCGAGGTGGTTTAAGTCAGATACAGTCTGAAAACTTCTGCATTCGGTCCAGGGCGGAGGACATGAAAAAACGTAGCAACAACGAAACAAACAACAGTCCAAAAAGCTAAGCACTTGCTCAGAATCACCATTTTTTTGCGGCAGCCCTAAAGTGTACAATGGACAGCATTATATAACATGCGCTGAGCGAGTTTTACGAGACATTACGTAACGAGTGCATTAACATTAAAATTATTGTTAATACACCGTATTGTAGTTCTTTAATGGGCTGTGTGTAGATAGAATTGACTTTTATTCGCACTATAGCTGGTTGGTCAATATTGAATTAAGTTTAGTTGATGATGAAAGTTATTGTTAAACGTTGCGTTGATGGTGAATGTGTTACTAAACTCGATCAAGGGTTATTTTTAACCGACTTCTAAAAAAGAAGGAGGTTATCAATTCGGATGTTTATATGTTTTTTTAAGGTTTGTTCGGGCATAACTCCGTCGCTTGTAAATTGATTTAAAATATTTTTTTGTTTGAAAGGGTATACTTTCCAAGTGGTCTCATGATCATTAAGTCAGGATCTGATAATGGGATCCTGGAGAAATAGAGATAACTCTTCAAATTTTATAGGCACACTTGAAGTGATTTGAGTAGTTTTTGGAAGAGTACTTTTTGAAAGTGGTTCCATTTCAATTTGGTGAAGATCTGATGAAGAACTTCGGAGATAGGCAACGGAACTCCTCAATAAATGATAGCAAATGGATGGGATTGCTGAAATCTCATGTCTGTCTATCGTTTACACCAGTTCATAACATAACATCACACCGGTACGTTGTGAATTGTAAAGCACATGTGAACCACAAAAATTGAAAAATAAAAACGTTTTTACAAAAAATAAAACCAACTTCAACAATAAATAAAACACAATAAACTAAAGAAGAAAAATCAGCTTCTGAAGTCGGTGGCAAAAACATGAAGTCAAAATATAAACAAGTCACCGACTTCAGAAGCTGATTTTTCTTTTTAAGTTTATTTTTCACTTTTTCGTGGTTTATTTTTTGTTGAAGTCGGTTTTAATTTTTGGTAAAAAAGTTTTTTTTTATAAAATGATGATGCCATCAAAAGTATGGTGATGCCAATGGTGCCGGTGGTCTAAAAGGGGAGGTGGCGAAACCGTGACGCGGGAACAGAACTCCTGGAAAGGCCTTTGTATTTTAAATAAAAAATAAATATAATTAATTTAATTCAGATAACTCGATCTGTATAGAAGAAAATTAACTTTGAAATCAGAATAAAGAACTAAAAATAAATTACCATTAAAATGAAAATATGAATGAACACGAATCAAAATAAGATTAAATTACCTCATATTCATATTTTAATAAAAAATATTAGCTTACAATAGCACTAAACTACTACTCCATAATTACTACCTATTGTTTTTCTTTCAGAAATTTCTCAGTAGTAGCCACGGAGTCTGCATTCATCAGTTGATAGCAATAGTCTCACCCCTATTACATGGCATTTAAACATAACTGGCGAATTGTGGTTTTACTATTAGGTACACCTCTGTCCAACCCTTTCGGGGATTACAGGCGTGATGTTATGTAACTATCGATGGTGGCACCGAGGTCACCCCAGAAGGAGATGGTGAAACCGTGACGCAGGTTAAGAAATAATAACTCCTGCCGGCTTAGCATGACCACCGAAGAAACGGGTTTTGTCGACAGAAGAATCGAAAAAATTACAGATTGTGTTAAGGTTTCATGTCAAATTGTATGGAAAAATCTTTGTCTATTCTTAGTAGAATAGAGATAGAATCGCCATGCTACGGGGGCTGGCAGGGTTGTGGGAAGCCTTTAAAAAAAAATTGCAGTGAGACAAATTATAAGGTTTAAAAAAAAATTGTACACCAAGTCGCCAAGTCCAGTATAGTCATATTTCTGCTTGTCACTTAACGTCCATTCTTGTTAAGGAATCATCGACACGGCGAAGAAGAATAGCGTGTCCAACCAATTTTGTTTAGATCCTGAAAAATCAAGATAATTATTGCATTTAATTCCCACAGAGGCCTGTGAAGAATGAACAGATGGCCGATTGATACACATTGCATCATTGCCTTGCAAATTATTCAAATAGCAGTCATTAGACCTCAACAAAAAATGCAAGTAAATGCAGATATCACAGCATTTATGTATTCAGGGGTGTAAGGGGTTCCCAATAACAGCCTAGGAACTCAAGCCAACCTCACCTGCTCGTGGTACACCCTGCTTTCGACAAACGAGGCTCTGGCGACCCGCCAACACGCACTGGACCAGCGCGGCGGGATATGGTTCAAACCCCCCATTAATGGAAAGCACAACGACAATATGTCCCCAAGTGCCCGGCGACTCCAGCTGTTCTGCTGGCACTGACGGGCGCCGGCTCAGCACTGGAGTCAGGGGCGAGGTGAATCTCCGGGCGAGATCGATCAACCGTCAAACGACTTCGGCTAACATAATAAAGGACTCCGATAAACTCAACATTCTCACCTACAACGTCCGTACACTAATGAGAGAAGAGCGTCTAATAGAACTAGAGAATGCTTTGAAAGACTTAAAGTGGGACGTTATAGGACTTGCAGAAGTGAGGCGACTGGGTGAAGCAACTGAAGAAACAAACGATGCTGTGTTCTTCCACTTTGGAGAAACCCAAGGACTTCACGGTGTTGGATTTCTGGTTGCTAAAAAGTGGAAGGACAACATCATTGAATTTCGTGGATATTCCGAACGCATAGCTGTTCTTAAATTCCGTATTACATCCCAGAAAACCTTAACATTAGTACAGACATATGCTCCGACATCAACAAGTTCCGACGAAGATGTTGAAGATTTTTATGATATTCTCAACAGAGCATGTGATGAAAACCGTGGAACATGGACCTTGGTGTTGGGAGATTTTAACGCCAAAGTTGGACCGAGGCAGGAATTGGACTACGAAGGCATTTTGGGATTGCATGGCTTGGGGGAGCGCAATGAGCGAGGAACACGACTGCTACAATTCGCCTTTGCACAAAATATGCATATTGCTAACAGTTTCTTTCCTAAACAACCACAGCGTAGATGGACATGGATTTCACCAAATACTCAAATAAAAAATGAAATCGATTATATTTTAACTTCAGACACACATATAATAAAAGATGTAGGTGTTATAAACAACATTAAATTCAATTCCGACCATAGACCACTTCGTGCAAAAATTAGATTCAGCTTCAAAATTCATCGCGCCAAATCATTTCGGGCACCAATCAAGAAACTCACAAGGGAAACCCTTTTTAACAATTTTGAAAAGTTTAACACGGAACTATCTAATCACTTCAAAGTTCTAGACCTCGATTTATCTGATGTTGAAGAACAATACAAGAAAATAGTAGAAGGCATCCGCAAATGTTCTAATCGGATAGAAACTAAAAAGAAGAAAGAATCACATCTATCTAGTTCAACTAAAGAACTAATAGAAGAAAGATGCAAGCATACCATCGGCTCCGAACAACGCAGAGTATTGGACAAACAGGTCAAACGGAGGATTAGACAAGATATTCGAAATTTGAACACCCATAAGGTGGAAATAGCACTACAGAAAAACCAGTCTCTAAGAGTAGCTAAACAAGGCATATGCAAAACTAGAAAATGGATAAATAGTCTACAGGACACAAATGGTATCAAACACCACAACAGGGACAAAATTTTAGAAATTTGTACTGCGTACTATAAAAACCTTTATTCAGACCCAACAAATATTAACACCGAAATAGAATATGAATGCCCCGACCCAGAAAAGATTCCTTTCATAACGGGTTATGAAGTGAAAAAAGTTTTAACCAGCATGCACTACGAAAAGAGTCCAGGTGAAGATGGTGTTACAACAGAAGCGCTTAAGCTTGGTTATCCCACACTTCTCCCTCATATCACCAACTTGTTTAATTCCATTCTTCAGACTGGAAAGATGCCTGCAAAGATGTGCCACTCAAACATCATCCTACTTCATAAGAAGGGGGATAAAAGCGATGTCAGCAACTACAGGCCAATAAGCTTAGTGTCACATCTTTATAAGGCATTCATCAAAGTCATTCATAACCGCATCGTTGCAAAATTAGATTCCCACCAACCACCCGAACAAGCCGGTTTCCGCCCAGGTTTCTCCACTACAGATCACCTTCACGCTTTGAACCAAATCATGGAGAAGCACATAGAATTTAGAAAACCTTTATATTTGGCCTTCGTAGACTATACGAAGGCATTTGACAGTGTAAAACATGCAGCCATATTTTCTTCTCTACATAACCAACAGTTAGACCCAACCTACATAAATATCCTCAAAGTAATTTACAACAATAGCACAGCAAAAATTAAACTAAACTTTCCTGGTCAAAATTTCAAAATAAATAAAGGCGTGAAGCAGGGTGACCCGCTCTCCCCCATACTGTTTACAAGCACTCTTGAAGAAGTATTCAAGAACCTATCAGATATATGGTCCAGTAATGGCATAACAGTCGGTTGCAAAAAACTCACCAACCTTCGTTTCGCTGATGATATTATCTTATTTGCGCCGACTGCTGCCGAGTTGCAACAGATGCTCCAAGACCTGAGCACAGCAAGCCTTGAGGTTGGACTAATGATGAATCGGTCCAAAACTAAAGTGATGACCAACAACACAAAAAGTAGGATTGAGTTAGATGGGCAAGAAATCCACTACGTCGATGAGTACATTTATTTGGGCCAGCTAGTTTCCTTCGAAAACAGGCAAGACAAAGAAATCGACCGCCGAGTCGAAAACGCCTGGAAGAGCTACTGGTCCATGAAGTCGCTAATGAAGGGTGACCTACCTCTATCCCTGAAGCGTAAACTCGTCGACATGTGCATTCTGCCCATCCTGACCTACGGTGCTCAAACTTGGTCCCTGACCGAGTCACAAAAGTTTAAACTCAAGGTTTGCCAAAGAGCGATGGAACGTAGTATATTGGGTATTAAGGTCAGCGACAAAATTCGAAATACCACAATACGCTCAAAAACAGGAATCGCTGATGTGGGCAACAAAACTGCTGGGTTGAAGTGGGATTGGGCGGGCCATGTCTGCAGAATGCACCAGGACCGATGGGCTAAAGTCATCATGCAGTGGGTGCCAGAAGACGGGCGTCGTCGCCGAGGGAGGCCTAGAAAACGCTGGCGTGACGACTTAGAGGCTTTTGCGCGAGATTGGCCGGAGAAAACCGCACAGAGGGAAGAGTGGAAGACTATGGGGGAGGCCTTTGCTCAGCAGTGGGACAATATGGGCTAATAAAAAAAAAAAAAAAAAATGTATTCAGGATAATTTGTGAGACCATTCAATCGGCATGATACAAAACTATCAATCAGACGAATCGTTGTGAGCGAATGAAAGGAATATTAATTAATTTAAGTTAGTTACGAAGCAGGTGACAAGACTGAATATTTATGTAGTTGGAGACATGCAGATAAAAAGCGATATAATAGAGGAGAAGCCAATCGCTTTGACGTTCATAACTTACATAGGTACCGAGTTCCAAGTGGGGGACAGATAGCGCAGTCCACATCGTAAAATACTGGTGTTAAGCTGTATCCCGTTTTTTTTATATGTTGTTTCGTAGGTCGATTTCTATGAGACTGGTTTCTGCTTAACTGAACTATACTGTGGATTCCTTGTGTGAGGTCTAAAGCCAGGGGCATAAAACTTAAAAACAATTAAAGTATATAACTCCTGCGGGGTACGAGCCTCGGCTTTGGGCGTCACTGGGGAGGACAGCAAAGGGTCAGGCTGGATCTGACTGGCATCCGGTTAGACTGGAAACCGATTCCAATATAGTTGGAAAATATCTAGGAAAGTGATGATTTAAGTGATCACTTTGTCGTTTGTACCGTACGACGTTTCGATGAATGTCAACATTGCATGCGGTTTTTGAGGGAGTCCCGAATTCACTGACAAAGTTTGCGTTGTGAATTTGTGATCCACTCACTCATTTATGTTGAAACTCAGTTCTTAGATAAATCTTACTTTCACGTAATAATTAACACACACAATTTTACACGTAATACAAAAGAAAACATACACATAGACATTATAACATACGTAATTAAGTCGTAAAAATGTTTACTTTAATCGTATACTATCATTACTGCTAGCTCGTAAAACACAATCGAGGGTAACAGGTGACTATTATGGTGTGTGACCATCTGCATGACTATTATACGCGTGAAGTATTAGACAGTGCATACATTAGAGGTCAAACAGATTTATTTGCCGTAGAAATAAACTTTTGTGGCGAGGATGGGAAAGGTGTATGGGTATCTTTATACCCGACTGCGGCGAAGTCCAAAGGAAGGTTATTATTGAGACTGTCTCGTTGGTCTAGCAGTCACAAGCCACTCCACCTCGTATATGTTATTTATTCATTTGTCAATTCATACAAGGAGTAACTTTGTCGATTTATAAAGAAAACCCTCTCGAAAAATCTGATTCAAGAGCGAGCGTAGCGAGCTTGAACGTTTTCGTACCCACGTTGATCTTGATGGGTTTCTTCTGTCTTATTTTTTTTTTTTTAATAGGGCTAATTCTGCTAATAGTGCCAATTATAATAGTGCCAATACAATACAGTGGTAGCAGTTATAGGCTAATCTTAGTCTGCCTAAATATTGTATTGACTTGAGTCTGTACACAGTCTTATAATCATTACCTTCGATGGATATGCACCGTCGACCTTTTTACTTCAGATGTCGATACAATAGCAGCTAATATGGTGAGGATCTCGAGTGTCGCATACATAGTGTTGGTCTTGCGTTATAATGCATTCAATTACTATTAAATTATTAATAGACAATTGAGATGGTGTTGTTTTATCAGTTTTTAAACTGACATAGTCACTGACACTACTATTAATATCATAAACGGGATATTTACCATGTTTGATTTTTGTTTCGAGTTCCCGATATTTCGGCGCTGTTACAAGCACCATGATCACGGATAAACTAAAGTCATTGCGGGTAGATGTTTATGAGCAGACAAAACGGTCTACCCTCTTTCTCGTTCGTTTTCACGATTCTGTTCCCGACACACAAAACTCACTGTGTCCACTCGCGAACTTTTTTCGGCACGTTTTCGGTTTTGCACAGTTGAAACACTGGATTCCAGGCTCTCGACAGTTGAAATGAACGAGAAAGAGGGTAGACCGTTTTGTCTGCTCATAAACATCCACCCGCAATGACTTCAGTTTATCCGTGATCATGGTGCTTGTAACAGCGCTGAAATATCGGGAACTCGAAACAAAAATCAAACATGGTAAATATCCCGTTTATGATATTAATAGTGGTGTTGTTTTAGTTCATACATGGCTGGATGTTGCTGTAGTCTCTTTATTTAAGTTTTCTAAAAATAAACTAAGCACGATACATATTTTAAGGTAGCTATCTGAAAATTGATTCCTAACTGTTGGAATCTCAACGTACCTATGGACACCCAAAGAATTTAACTTGACTATGTGCATCGGAAAGCACGTGAAGCTGTTGGATCCGGCTGTCATTAATTTGTAGATCTTCAACAGTCGTTACAGGTAGTCAATTACCCGAAAGTCTGACATCCAATCTTCGTATTATGCTCCAGTACTAACTGCATTCTAAAGGTCAGATAGGCCGTCGCTTCTTGTAAAATACTGGTATTGGGTGTGCTGCACCCGATTGGACCGGAAGCCGTAGGCTAGGAAAATGATGATTCGTCTCCATAAATAAAAACTGATGCCACATAGTTCAGGTAATTATAATAACTTATTATTTCCTTCCCTCCTCTTATTAGTAATAAAACTTGTCAAGCCTTCAACGGCTATAAAAACCTATAGATTTGACACCTCAATAAATTACTCGGCACACTTCGATTAAACTCTTTCACTTACCGATTTCCTCAGTTATAACCTCGGTTAAACCTTGACCTGTTCACCCTGACCCCGCATAACTGGCAGTTTATTATAAACTCTTATAGTATTGCTAATGAAGAATCCAAGATGGCGAACATCTTTTGTCAGCTAAATAATAATCGAATAATGTTTTTATTGTAGTCTCTGCGGTTATTTTTCGATATTTTCGAGGTTAGGATGTCGGTAATTAAAAGTGTTTTGATATTACTTAATAGGAAGTTTCCATTAGGTAATTATTAGGAGATATATTATGTTAGTTTTTTTTTTTTGGAAGTAATTAATTAATGTAAAGTAGTTGAGGATTTGTAAGGATGTACAGTCAGTAGAACCAATATGTATTCACGTAGCAACATCATCATCATCATCAGCCTATAATGTTCCCACTGCAGGGACTCAGGCCTCCTCTCTAGGAGAGGGATGGGCTATAATCCACCACGCTGGCCCAGTGCGGATTGGTAGATGTGTCACATATCTTCGAATTTTTTGGTTCTAAGACATGCCGGTTTCCTCACGATGTTTTCCTTCACCGTTTTAAGAACAGTGGTGATGAAATAAATTACACATACCTAGTAATGTGCCTGACGGGGTTCGAACCCACGACTCACTGTTCGCAAGTCTGGGCCGCCACCACTGGGCCACCACTGCTCTCCGTAGCAACACTAAGAAGCAATTTTTGCCTACCTAGGTACTGTGTTGATTTCATTTTCATGTTACGTACTTATCGAAACTATTAACTAATATTTTGGAACCCATATTATCATAAAGTAGGTTCCTTTTATTATCTCAAAGTTGTAATTTCCCAAGAGATTCGCGTTTGAACTTTACCAAGTGTTTACATATTATTGCTCGGACTGTACCTAAGTGAAAACTCATCAGAAGATTAGTGCACAGATTTAAATTGCAGATATAGATATTAATACTATCAGAAGGAGAAAGATTGTAGACCGCAAATAGTAACGTAATGTCTGATAATATCAATTTTTGGTAAAGGTCGTAAGGAAAGTTTTGAATGAATTTGGATGGGTATAAGAGTAGACGAAGACCAGCGAAACGATGAAAGGGTGATAAAATATGGCAAGTACGGAGGTGTATGATGAGATGTCGAGTAACAGAGAAGTATGGAAGAAGAAGACATTGCTACGCTGACCACAAGTGAATTGGGATGGGGGCTGGAGGTTCGGTCTCCCCTGAATGAGTATCGTACGGGAATGTCTTGGGATAAAAGTGACATATGTCAGTCACGTCTTGTAACGTAACGTAACAAGTAACGGACAAAGTTCTTCGTCTATAACACTCTAGTAACTTCTGTATCATTATCTAACTATCAGAGGCTTCCATTCTAACCGGATGCAGTTTTGAAGTATTTTACATGGAACGACTGCCTATCTGACCTCAACAACCCAGTTAGTACTGGATACTATCGTGCCAATGACTTCCAGTAGCCACTGTCACAGATCTATAAAGTCCTGAGGCCTGAAGCCCTTTTGGTATTTTCAGGTTGTTTCTTTTGTAAAAAAAATAACGTGTTTTTGTGAATTATGCCAAATAAACACAATTTTCTTTCTTTCAAAATGTCAGCCCGTACCAACGGTTTAGCGTGCTTTCCGAGGCACAGCGGAAACTCGGAACAGTAACCCAATAATAGCTAAATAAAAACAAAAAACAAACGTCAAACAGGATACAGAGAACTATTGACAATTTTATTTGAAGTTCAATTGCAAGTAAGAGAAAGCCACTTAAGTTCAGATTCAAACACGTAATGCTATAATCTAGGTCATTATATTATATATCTAGAATTGTGTGGCGACGTGTTATCTACGGCTTCCATGAGCGGATATTATAATGTTGTTCAATGGTTCACTTCCTAACGTAATTTCTAAGTGTGTTAGATATGGAAAATGGATATATCTATAAACATTAGGAAGGCTTTTTTGGAGTGTTACTCCTGACTAAAAACTACCCATGTTCCTTGCTACCCCTTTGTGTCCAGGGCCGCGTTATCTCTTTCGACAACCCACAGCCCCAACAGGCTTCGGCCCTTGCGGGCCCTTGCAATGTTGCTGACCGGCCTGTCATCGTCATAGGACGGACGGACGGTGAGCAAGGTGGAAGGGACACTAACGAGAAAAAAGTTTCCATCATTCTGGGCACTTTCACCCATAACTCCATAGCATCGTGGAGTACGTGCGCCAGAAGATCAAGTACGTGGCGAGAGTGCAGCTGCTTGAGTCGCCCCGCAACGTCAACTTTAAGGCGTTTCCGACATGCTATCTGCACCTCGTCTTGGAAGAGGACTTTTGGCCGCTGCAGGGGGTGGTGTTTCGACGTTTCCGCGGGCATGTGCCACATGATCGCACAGTGACGTAGTGCAAGTGTAGTGATACTAATATAGTTTTAAGGTTTTATTTACTAACACAAGCTGTTTATTTATATCGTATGTATGTTAATCTGTAAGGTATTTATCTATGGGCCAAAGTAGTCTGAAAATAAATAATAATAATTATTATTATTATAGCTTAACATCACGTGTAATAAAACACCCACATTTCGCCAAAAACAATTTTGGGTTCATCGTTTATTGAACATAAATGTTTTGAGGTAGATATTTTAGTGTGGAAAGTGTTTTGTCTGAGAAAGTAATACCATATCTTCATCAGCCGCCGAGCTGCATTGCTGAAGTCCGGTTTGGTTAGCAGGGATGCCGCCGTAACTGCAGATACAGATACGTGTGACTTTCTGCAATGTTTATCTTCGTTTATTTATTGGTAACTAACTGATTGCCGTGACTTCCCCCCCTTCTCTTGTTGAATCGGACTTTGTTAACAATTTTAAAGGTTTTAATTTTTTTGCACAAAAACCCTTATATTTTTATGAATAAAAGTAAGTATAGGTAGTCTAAGTTACTCCTTATAACATCAGCTATCTGCCAGTAAAAGTCTCGTCAAAATGGTCCAGCCATTACCATTACAAACAGACAGACACACAAAAAACCAAAGCTACTGCAAAATAAAGAATGAAACAAACAAAATGTGTCATAGATCTAAAAGGTCTTTTCCGCAAAAACGCTAAGGGATTACCTCAGTAAGACACTTCCTCAAGCGATTGCCCTAACATATATGTACCATCTTACTATGCATCTGAGGACAACATTGTACTGTCAACTACGGAGCCCCAAGGTTGGCAGACGTGTTGGCAATGGGGAAACATCGAAGGTTGGCAGCAGGATAACAGGAGGAAGTGGCATTAGTATGGCATGTGTGATAGTTGTGTATGACGTTTGGCAGATGTACGAGTGTATTGGCATGTTTACGTGGTTATTGACGAGAATAAAATGCCGAGTAATAATGAAGAGAATATATAATAAATAACAGCCCATGTTAGGTACAAACTCTGACACCAGGTAGGTAAGGCGCTAACAAAACGATTTAAATAATGAATTTTCAATCAATTTTGGAATAGCTGTTAAGTAAAGGATACCTACTATAATTTCAACTGCAGTTGAAATTAGAAACGAAATAGTAATGCAATTCTTGGAAAGTTCACATCTATTACCTACAAGTTTTCTTTCCCTGAACGTATCAGTGCATTCAGTACCAATTTACTCAATTTAGAAACATCGAACTGCACTCTCGATGCGGTGATTATATGCTTTTAGACAAACAAGCACCTAGGTACTTTTATTTATTTTAAATATCGATTGGATGAAAGTAGAGGAAGACCAAAGAAACGATGGATGGACTGTGTTAATAATGATATGGCAAGAAATGATGTGTCTCATGAGATGATGAAAAACAGAGAAGTATGGAAGAAGAATTGGAATAGGGGCATGTAAGAGAATAATGATGATGATCGATTGATTCAAGCAGTAATTTGTATTAAGTCCAAAAATCTCGGAAAAGTAAAGTCTATTTTTTTAGTGTGAAGATACTGAAAATACACTTAACTTTTCCTTGCCACTTTCACACCTTCTGCAGATCTTGTGGTCTTAAATTAAAAAATAGGACCTAATTGACAACCTACTCCTGTTTTTGAAGAATCCTGAGAGCAACATTGCTAAAGGTAATAATTATCAACGCACTTAAAAAACTCACTGATGCTATTATATAAATAAATAGCCATTACATCTACATAATATTGATCAAATAGCGTTTATTGCCCGTGGTCCACCTGCCTAGTCCACCTGGGTGTACCACGAGAAATTATTTTTGCCCGTGGTCCACCTGGGTGTTCCACGGGAAATTATTCTTGCCCGTGGTTCACCTGGGTGTTCCACAGGAAATTATTTTTGCCCGTGGTTCACCTGGGTGATAATACCCATAAATTAGGTGAAGGTACTTTAATCCTAGTATACACACAACAGTACTAAGCTAGCATAGGTTACAGGTAGATAAGCTGTTGTTCTTTTTTTTTTTTTCTGATGGAGGCTACTGAAAGTGTCAAACTCATCGCAAATGGGCCGACTCAATTTAAATTGTCATCGAAACGCTAAGAAGATTTAAATAAAAAAATAGCCATTACATCTACATAATATCGATCAAATAACTGTTGTTTTTAACCGACTTCAAAAAAAAGGAGGAGGTTATCAATTCGACTATATATTTTTTTTTTTTTTTTTTTTATTTTTTTTTTATTTTTTTTTTTTTATGTTTGTTACCTCATAACTCCGTCGCTTGCTAACCGATTTGAAAATTTCTTTTTTTGTTGGAAAGGATATACTTCCCAAGTGGTCCCATGATCACCAAGTCAGGATCTGATGATGGGATCCTGGAGAAATAGAGAGAACTCTTCAAATTTTATAGGCACACTTGCAGTGATTTCAGTAGTTTTTGGAAGAGTACTTTCTCGGAGTGGTTCCATTTCAATTTAGTGAAGATCTGATGAAGAACTTCGGAGATAGGCAACGGAACTCCTCAACAAACGATAGCAAATGGACTGGGATTGCTGAAATCTCATGTCTGTCTATTGCTTACACCAGTTCATAACATAACATCACGCCGGTACGTTGTGAAGGGGTAAGCACATGTGAACCACTAAAAAGTGAAAAATAAAAACTTTTTAACAAAAAATAAAACCGACTTCAAAAAAAAAACACTAAAAAGTCAAAAATAAACTTTAGAAGAAAAAAACAACACAAAAAAGTGAAAAATAAACTCAAGAAGAAAAATCAGCTTCGGAAGTCGGTGGCAAAAAAAGCCAAATCAAACAAACAAATGTCACCGACTTCCGAAGCTGATTTTTCTTCTTAAGTTTATTTTTTTAGTGCTAATTACACATTACGGTGTTACGTGTCGGGTTATTGAACTGTTTAAGCGGAGCCACTGCTCAGCTGCCACCGGCGCGGGTTTTTTCTGACACAAAATTCGGTCACAGTATATAAATCGATCTTTTACTTGTTAAGGCGAAGTGTTCATGTTTGGGAGTTTTAAAATGCTTCTAATTTGTAACCACCAAAACCATTCTCTCTAGGGATGAAAAGTATTACTTTCAACCCGCTCCTCAGGCAATGGAACCCGCTCCTCAGGCAAAAAAAAATCATAATGAAAGTGCAAACAAACTTTCCATGAAAAAGTTTTTTTATGGAAATTTTGTTTGCTAACATGAGCTTTAATCATTACAGTGAGTGTAACTTTTAAACATATATTCTATCAATACAAGATATCTAAGAAACCCATGATTATAAGCCCAATTACACCTAGACAGCAATTACCTACAGCGCTTTCAATATTTACGTATACAAAAATAAAACAAAATGTCTGCCGTCGCGTCGCCTTAACGAACGTCATGCAAGTAACGATTGCTACAATTTTACATAACTTGCGTCTTGCACTTTCACTCGTGAACAAAGGGACAGATAGCTTATTAGTAATAGGAGCGGTCGCGAGATGGTGTTGTAGATATAAGTTGGGTAATTAACTCTATGGCTATTAATTGTTTTTAGTTGTTTGTTACTGCTGGACAGTAGGTACTGCTTGTCCAAGAGCTACACGCTTAAGAGGGACAACGGACTGCGATTCTCCAATAAGCGTAGGTAGGTATTCCCTTGTTTCCTTCCAGAACAATGCCTCGTCCTTGTCATTTCCTTTTTTTCAGCACTAAAAAAGGAAGAAAATTTTAACCTCCAAAAAATACAAAATACTTACCTATGCCTCTTTTTTACGGCCCTGATTAGAGGACTACCAGACGAATTCGAAAATAATTTAACATTAAAGAAATTCATAGGGTTTGGTCCCTATGAATTTCTTTAGTGTTAAATAATTTTCGAATTCTTCGTCGTCGAAGCACTCCTAAATTTTTTATGCCAAATAAGGTTGATTCGGCTCAGTTTTCAAAGTAGAAAAAAGGGGGTTTGAGAAACGCCGATCTCAAAAATGTATAACATACAGATCTGAGCTGCAGCTGACCCTATCGCACTTTACGGTGGCATGCCTGACGCAGCGCGACGGTATTGTTTTTTTTTAATTAGGTACCTAGCTCACAGGCCATGTTCCCTCTTAAAAGCGGCACTTGTGTTACATTCACTGACTGCAGAAAAAACAAAATGAACTATAATACCTAAGTTGTTTACTGAGTGCGACGATAAAACCGCGACGGAACTGGCTGAGTAACACGCGAAGGAAATGAGTGTCGGATGCAGTCATGTAGATTGTAGCATCGCCTGTAGTCGAGAATGGACCAGTAGTCTTTGGAACAAGAACTTGTCTGATGGAAAGCAATGAATCAGATCATCTACTGTGGAAAAAGCAATCTTACAAAATCTTTTGTACCTACTGGTATCCAGATGCATCAGGTTAGACTGGAAGCCGACCGAACATGTTTGGGAAAAGGCTAGGTAGGTAGATGATGATTTCTAGGAGGAAGGACGGAGCGGAGGCTAAGTATTAAAGTCCCGTTTGTTACCCGTCTGTTTGCTAGTTCCGTCAGTAGCTTAGTGGCACAACACTATGTCGGTATGGCACGCGGCTTATAAGTTGAACATGCGCAGTAATAGTCGTTTTTTAGATGTCTCATACAAATCAAGCAGGGAACCTGCTCAGAACAACGCCATTTTGTTTCAAGTTATTTGCCTAGAATAGAATAGAATAGAATATATTTAATTGCATAAAAACATGGTATAAAAGATGGTACAAAAAATTAGATACAGAGCATACATGTTTTTGCTTAACATTATAAGCGTGCAAATTTTCGTGCATTCATTAAATTTAATTAAATAAAACATTACATTCACAGTCACTTAAATTTCTTGTCAAAAAATTCTTTAATACTATAAAAACTATTAGTGGACAGCCAATCATACAATTTTCTTTTAAATAATCTTGTATTTAGAATTTTTAGGTCGTTCGGTATCTTATTAAATATTTCTACACACATATACAAACAGCTTTTATTATATTTAGCTAGCCTTGGCATGACATCCAGTACGAGCCTGTGAGGGTCGCGCCGGTTTCGAGGATGTACATCGTCTGCTTTTGTGAATAATTCCTTATGCCTCCACACAAACATACATATCTCATATATATAAAGAGACGGTAACGGTAACAGACCAAGTTTTTTAAATACAGGCCGACAAGTATCATCGGATTGAAGCCCGTAGATTGCTCGAATGCATTTTTTTTGTGCAACAAATGCTCTATTTTGATCGGTGCTATTGCCCCACATAATCAATCCATATCGTAACACCGATTCGACATAAGCATGGTATGAAGTTATTGCCGTATGGACGTTTGTTATATTCCTAATTTTTTTTAGCGCGTATACGAACCGATTTATTCGTTTTGAGACATTATCGACATGGGATTTCCAGTTCATGTCTTGATCCAAAGTAACACCTAGAAACTTAGTTTGCGTTACTTCACTAATCTTATTTACATTCATTTTGTTATTATATTTAGAATTATTTGAACGGTGAAATTGAATAAACACAGATTTTGCAAGATTTAATGATAAATTATTTTTATTTAGCCATTCAATTAGTATGTCAATTGTGTTATTAATGTCAGTTTCATGATCGTCAATTGTATTATTCTTTTTATCAGATGTCACAATAATGGAAATGTCATCAGCAAATAATATACATCTATGATTAGTAATATTAGTAATAAAATTAATATAAAGAATGAATAAAATTGGGCCTAAAACACTTCCTTGTGGGACGCCATATTTGTTACATTTGAGTTCCGAAGAGTGAGGTGTCAAGTCGTTATCTCCATTCACTTTTGTAATTATAACACGCTGTTGTCTGTTACTCAGGTATGTCGATATCCATTGAAGTGCAATGCCTCTAATGCCAATTGCCTCCAATTTCTGTAGTAACAGATCGTGAGATACTCGATCAAAGGCTTTGGATAAGTCAAAAAACAAACCTGTAGTTAGGTGGTTTTGGTTAATACTAGTCAATATGGTTTTTACAAGAGTGAAGATAGCTAGTGTAGTGGATTTGTTTTTTTGGAAGCCAAATTGATCTTTTTTAATAATGTTAAATTTATCACAGTAGTCAATCAATCTCTTACACATACACTTCTCGAAAATTTTAGATATAATAGGTATTAAAGTTATTGGTCGATAATTATTAATGTCAGATTTATCACCTTTTTTAAAAAGTGGCTTAACTATTGAGACTTTCAATGATTCCGGAAACAGCCAAGTATAAATGATAGATTTATTAAATATGTCATTATATTAACAAGTTCATCAGTGCATGCTTTTATAATCTTCGTATTAATTTCGTCATAACCTACCGAGCTTGTGTTTCTTAAAGATGTCATCACCGCTCTGACTTCTTTTTCAGACACAGGTTTTAGAAACATCGAATGAACTTGTGAACTTTCGTCACAGTTCGGCTTTGTACTTGTGCTAGAGGAATGTGCCGTATCAATATAGTGGTTATTAAACGCAGTTGCTATTTCTACGGGGTCTGTGAGTACTTTATTGTCAATTAGGATATTTTCTATGTCGTTCTTATAGTTATTGCCCATAATTTCATCTTTAATTACATTCCATACCGCTTTGCATTTGTTTTCACTTTTGTTAATAAACTTGATATTTGCGTTCTTCTTTGAACTATAAATGCATTTCTGTAAAAGTTTTGAGTATTGATTATAATAATTTTTATTTTCTATATTTTTATTTTTATAATATTGATAACGTAAGAACCGTTTTGTTTTACAACTTTTTTTAAGTCCTTTACTTATCCAGTTCTGTTTTTTCTTATTTTTGGTGTTTATCTTAACTTTTATTTTTGGGAAGCATAAATTAAAGAACAGGCACAGTGTGTCATGGAAAGTACCAAATGCTTTGTTTATGTCCTTCTCTGCGTAAGTTTCGGACCAAGACAAATTTTTTAAGCATTCTTTAAACTTCTTAATGTTATTTGAGCTGAAAACTCTTTTGTAGGCATAGTACGTTGCTTGATTTTATGTATTATGTCTCACTGGGAAGCTCAACATTTGTGCTGTATCGTGGTCGGATAAATGGAGTGGCATAACTTTACCAATAGCATCAGGAATATTACTGAGAATGTGGTCGATACAAGATGACTTACGAGTTGGTTCATTAATGTGCAGTTTAAGATTATAATTGTATGCTAGATCCAGTAACTAGGACTCTACCTACAGTGTGCTGAGCTTGCAGATTGACCTCGAAACATAATCATTTCATAAATAAATAAATAATTAAGTGGTGGACTGGACTCATTGTTATTGATTTTAGTGACTCATTATGATAACTAAAACCTCATCTTTTTATTCATTTGGAGACAAGAAATATGTTAATCTTGGAAATTGACTTCTCAACAGATATTTAAATAAAGATGAGTTCTAAAAACAGATTCTTGATCTCTCAATTGAATAGGTAATGGGGGTCAAAATGCTATTTTTATTTTGAAATAATTGTATGTTGTTAGCGAAAAATTATTATGAATCGTACATTATGGTACAAGTGTGTAACGTTGGTGATTACCGCTGAGGCGCCATTGAGATCCGAGCCGTCAGGTGAGACGAGGACGGTAATCATCAATACACACGTGTATCATACGACGTTTTTCAACACACTTGTGAAGAAAATAATACTAAAGAGTCATCTTCAACAGTTAAAACGAGTTCTGTTTTTTTCACAATAGCGGGAAAAAATAATCGGTTTTCCTATGCGCGCGCATCTACAGTTCGACCAACTTATCTGTGCATGCGGGAAAACACGGAACTAAAATAAATGTACTAAGTTTGACGTAGTGATGCATTTTTTCTTTACCATTGGCGCCACCATGAAATTCACACTTAAAATGGTCATACTGTAACAATGGCAATCGGCCATAGACTAAATGAATGAGCGCGATAGAGTTTTAGCCACGTATAAAATGAGGAAAAAGTTTTCTTTAATACAGAGAAAATAAAAGTTATATTATTTGAGTGAAAGTTTCATATAATAAAAACTTACAAGTTGAAATTATCTATTTAAATGCATGAAATGAGCAAGCACTAAGTACATTAATTTATTTTTACTGTTGAACACGATCTTTTTTGTATCGAAACTTTTTTATGAACGTAGCAACTCAACCAATAAAATAAAAAAAAAACCCTATACCTCACTTAACTAGTGAATAAATAATAGCAATGAAAAAGTCACAGTTTGATTATAGGTGTCATTATGTGCCTAATTGCGGTGCAATTATAGCCACTTTATGAGCAAGATCGACGACACGGTTGGCGCAGTGGCTAAGCGATTGGACTGCTGCGCTACGTGTCGCGGGTTCGATTCCCGCACGGAACAAATATTTGTATGACTTGCAGATAGTTGTATCGGGTCTGGGTATTTGTGTATGTGAGTTTATATGTTTGTGAACGCACCCACGATACAGGAGAAATTCCTAGTGTGGGGCAACGTTTTTAAAAAAAAGTGTGTTGAAAAGTACTTAGTGCGCCTGCTTGGGTTCTAACCCACGAGTTACTGTTCGTAGGTCGGGGGCGACACCACTGGGCCACAGCTTCCATATGAAAAAGATTAAGAAATGTTTTCAATCAACTTAGAATTACGCCGAAAGAAAATAAACATAAAACAAAGAAAATGAACCTTGCCAGATTTCAGCAGTCTATGGCAAAAGTTTACGTAAACTAATAATAATAGAAACAGTACGAGCTAAACTATCGTAAGACAGTTTCTATAATTGAAGCCAGTTACTGAAACCACAACACTTTTGACTTTAGTGTAAAACATGGGAAATTGCGTTTGTCTGTCTATCTGTAACCAAGATTTTGTAACAATATCTAGATTGATTTAAAAGAGTGTCCATGGAATTTCTTGTCTTTTCTTCTCCATAGATTTCTAGGCTAGGGTTTTCCGGAAAGTACTGTAATTGGCCATTGGCAACTGCAATGCTGAGCCCCCGAGGAGTCTTCCGCTTTGGTTTGAATCCCAGAACAAAAGATTTTTGCTTTTTTCCGTTGTTGGGAATTCCACTGCGTTTTTTAGGTAAAGCGCTGACTCAATTGGGGTGAAGGTTTAATATACATAAAGCGATAATTATAACAAGTTCATGTTAAAAACACTGGCCAAGTGCAAGTCGGGCTTGTATTGCACATGAAGAATTCCGTACCATAGGTACTTCTTTAAGTTTTCCTGTAATCTATACGTGTTGAACTAATTTCTGTATTTTATTTCGGAATGTTAGGTCCAGTAGTTTCGGAGAAAAGGGGGGGGGGGGGGGAATGTCGGACAGACAGACAGACACACGAGTGATCCTATTTAAGGGTTCCGTTTTTACCTTTTGAGGTAGGTATCGGAATCCTAAAAAACCAGTCAAGTGTGAGTTGGACTCGCAGTCGAAGGATTCCCAAAGTAAATCACACAATATGTGTTGTGTAAGTGTCTGCCATTATTATTAACACTTATTTACCAAGTTCACTATTTAAGTATTTCGAATTCACAACATTTCGGCGCTGATGCAACGAAAAAAAAAAGAGGGTAGACCGTTTTGTTTGTTCATAAACATCCTGGGGTGAGGCGGGCGAAGTTGGACGCAATGGACTAGTTGCGTGATAATGGCGATTGTAGAACAATAAAATAACTAGCTTCTAATTTACTGGTGTAACCGGAAGAATGGCGCTTTCCTATGCAATGTCTAATATGTGTGACTCAGAATGCTTTCAATATAATGGTTGAATCGGCTCAGAGTTTTGATTTCTGATTTTTGATGTCAAATAATTAATTTACCTACATACGCCTGAAACTACGGTTTCGTAGACGGCCGAAGCCATCTGTTTTTAGGTAGATACATATCAAAGTTAATTATGTTTTTGTGATAAATAAAGGTAAGTACCACGGAACAGAAAGAAAGTACCTTCCAACGATACTTTTTCACCTGAGCAGTGAGCGAATCTATCAACTTTGAATACTTAAAAAAAAAAAAAATACCTTTGTTTACCGGTATTAGACAGCCGCAGTTGCTGCAAATAAAGTAAACATCACAACTCAGCTGGTCTATTATATTTTTCTCGATTTAAAAATCATGACATCTATCATCGAATAGCGGTACTAATAGTAGTCCGTTAGTATTGCTATTTGCTGAAAGATGTCGCTCGCACCGAACTCTCCTATGTCGAGTAGTGTTTGACAGTTTTAGTTCATGCCAACAGATGGCAGGGCCATAGCTACTATAGCTAGGTCAGCTATTTCCTGCAATTAGTGATTTAATTCATCTTATTGTTTTGGTGTTCTTATTGTGATAAATAACTTCATTAAACGTAAAAGTTGAAATGTAAATAAAATGATAAATATTATTTGATTTGCATGCAGACGTAGACAATATTTTTTATTTTATTCAGTTTTCGCTTCTGTCGAATGGCACTGGCAACATTGTCAATAGTCTTTAGTTTATGGCAAATCGCCGCTTGTGACAGTTCGCGAGTGAAAAATTGAAAATTATGAAGTAAAATATTTTCATAAATTATTGTGTATAAATGACAGCAGGAAAAGAAACAATGGGGTAAGTTTTATTCTATATATTTTCCAGCATTTATTTTAATAGAGTTCTTCAGCAACCATGGCTCCGAATTTGAGAAAACTTGGTTTCACGGACACCTTATTATTTTTAGGGAGGGGATGCATTTTGCCAATGCGAAGGGATATTTTAGTTTTCCTTCGAAGGACTCCCGCTTAACCTTTCGAATTATTTTTGGCGAAAAAACAAATAATTAATGCATCGTATGTATTCCAAAGCGAGGAAAACGATCGCGTGTAAAATGATTTATCGCCTGTGTCGTACTCCATTTACGCTTTAACGGGCAATTGCACATCGATTGCATACGATAGAGTGCTTTTACCTCGACGTTAAGGTCGTACGGTCTTAGCCTATTTATATATTGAACATATTTCATAGTTGAATGATCTCTATGTGCATGCTTGCCTGGTACATGCGCTTGTGGATCCATCGGCGCTCGTTCTCAATAATTCCTTTACGTGAATTTCGATAACAATATGAAACTACTCTATTGATATAGTTTAAGGAAAACAAAACAAAAAATGCATTACATGTTAGGTACTGTCCTATCACCTACCTAATTAAAGAATATTTTCAATCCTGAACCATGCCTCATGGAAAAAAATGAAGAATATTTGGTTATTCTAAAAATCAATGATTACCACAGAACCCGATCACATCTTTTATCTATCACAAAAGATAAAATATTGATACAGATATTGATAAATTCTCTCCGATCCTCGCAAAAATACTTGTATTATATTTATTTTAGATAAAGAAAACAAGAACTATAAAAAACCCTGCATTTGTTAGCTAAACATAGTTTTAGCAGTTACAAATAACAAATATTTTCTTGTCTTCAATTTGTACAATACAATGTATTGTACGCTGTGAGAACTTCACACACATACGAAGAATGCAATTCTCTTTTATTTCACGTTTATGTACGGTTTAACACTTGTCACTCACTTTCAAGTGTTAACAACAATTTTACGATGTGACATGTCTACGTAATCTTGTTAGAGATAACATCAAATTTAATTTGACTGACATCTATTGGGCAATAAGTCTTTCATTCGCAATGTTACACATTTTCGATTAAGTAAATATCGGACTTCTGGGTTTCTAGTCATAGCAAGCAGTATTGTAGTACCCAGTAAGTAGGTAGGTAGGTTGTGGAGGACAGATAGATTGTTGCTCCATGTAAAATTCAGTTATTCAACAGTATCTGGTTAGAAGAAAGCGGATCCTGACATAGTTGAGAAAAGGCTAGGCAGATGGTTGTGTCATTGTGGTTTCTGAAAATGAATCTTTACGATAAGTATGAAATAATCAATCAATCAGTCAATAGTATTTATTTGTAAACATTGGTTACAACAGTGTGCAGGATGTTCCAATATGCAACAAAATTACAAATTCAAATACCTAGTTATTTGTATTGTTTTTGTCACTTTGCTTATCCTAGGGCTATAATGGAAATACTACCGTTACATATTTTTAGTTGTTGGTTCTTTTCTGGTTTCAAATTTTAAGGTAATCAGGCTGTAATGTTTCCACTGCCTAGGACTCAGAGTATCCTCACTGTGAGAGGGAGTAAGTTCATAATTCAATTTATAGGCATCGGGGCTGCGGATTATGGAAAGGCATAACGCGGCCTTGGCACAAGGGCGAAGAAGGAACATGGATGATTTTCCACCCACCAAAAAAAAAGTGTTTGTTGTTAGATGTGTAGGGTAACACGGTTTTCTTCACCATTTTGGAAGCGATGACATCTTCATCATTATGATGCACAGCCCAACTTCACCTGCTGCTGAGTATAGGCCTCTCTTTGCTTGTGCCAAGCTCCACACTATGCCAGACTACCAGTCTCATCCAGGATATTCCTACAATGGATGACAACACAACCACATCATTAATTCTCAGTAATCATATCCTGACATCCAGACACCAACAATCACAATTATTTACCAAAGGATTAGTCAGTTTAATGAAAATAAGTACCAGAGTTCAAGCATGAACATTAAAAGATGGCTATTTAAAATAAAGGTGGCCCAACAAGAATATTAACTAACCAGTTTCTCTGGAGTTTATATGAACAAGCAGTTTATTTGTATCTAGATAAGGTTGCTAGTTTATCCTTATTTACGTGAGGATTCATGACGCTCATTTATTGTTATTTTCTTTACTTACAAGGCTATCTATAATACCAACAATCTATCACATGCCACATAAACTTCGTGCCAGTATTGGGAATGAAAGATGCTGATTTTGCTTTCTAATAAGCTTTGAAGTATGGAAAATATTACTTAGATTTCTTATTTAAAATCATAAGTTCTTTATTAGAAGCCATAAAGGCTTGGTTTGCAGCCTACATAAAAGTACCTACATCATAATTTATAATCCTGCTGCCTATATCCATTGGTGCAGCATGTCTACTACATAGTGTAAAACAAAGTCGCTTCCCGCTGTCTGTCCATATGTATGCTTAGATCTTTAAAACTACGCAACGGATTTAAATGCGGGTATATTTAATTGATAGAGTGATTCAAGAGGAAGGTTTTTATTAGCACATTCCACCCGTGCGAAGCGGGGGCGGGTCGCTAGTTTTACATAATGCTTTATAAATAGGTATCTCAATAGTCACTGCCTATAAAGCAGTGATAACCTTTCATAGTCCCCATATAATTTATTTCATCCCTTCCAAAGATTCTGTATACCTACCCGTAAATGTAGTAAAAATCCAGCCTAAGCTGAGAAGAAAAAACACATTCCGAAAATAATAATAATATTCCACAACTATCACACAACGCCATCTAGTCCCAAGCTAAGCAGAGCTTGTGTTATGGGTACTAGACATAGATAACAGAAACAACAGGAGATATGCCCTTTAGCCGAAAATGTATAGGAACCTGTGTCGTCAGTTCACACACGCAGAGCAGTAAAAACAATAGATATACGCTGTCGCGCACACACCCGCATTTCTTGAAACATCACGTACTACACAATCAATTATAAACCTTATCCCTTCAGACACAGCGTGTATTTACCATGCACCGTACAATTTACATAGTACATTTTGTTTTACGTAGACACTAGTGATTGACTAAATCAAAAAGTTATCGATTCTTCTATTTATTCTTCTACTAAAGCTTTTATGGGGTACTGAAAATAAAATAAATAAAAAACGATAAAATACACTTATATTTTTCATACAATACTTTTTTACATTTTATCGGTTATTTAATGCCCGTATGCTGAAGTTCCTAGTTACCTATATTCCCATTAGCTACTGATTTAATAAAAGATAACTCGAGTAATCAATGAATAAGTATTACCTATTTAGTCAGTCAATAGTAAGCAATAAAAAGTATCTACATTCTATTTTCCGTATTGTTTACAATAATAAGAAAGCGTAATAATACAAGCGTTGTTATTTGTATCTATATTAACTTTTGTTGTTTGTAAATTTATATTTTACTAGCTGATACCCGCGGTTTTTTTCCGCGTGGATGTCGATTATCGCGACTAAAAGTAATATCTTAATCTCCCACTTTCAAGCCCTTTTTATTTTGGTGGTTGGGAAATCAACAAATGACTCCTCCCGCTCTGGGCAGAACGTTAGGGAGTGTAAGACTTCTACTGACTAAAAACCACCCATGTTCCTTGTTAGCCCTTTGTGTTGAAGCCGCGGTATCTCTTTCAACCCCTTACAACCCTTTTTTCGCAATAAAAAGTAGGCTATATCCTTTCTCAGGCTATATATTATTATATGTGTACCAAATTTCATTTAAATCGGTTCAGTAGTTTTGGCGTGAAAGCTCGACAGTCAGACAGACTGACAGAGTTACTTTCACATAATATATAATATTAGTAAGGATAATAGTAGGGATTAGTCAATACATAATTATTTTAAGTAGTAGTAAAGAATATTGGTTTTTCTTATCTACATTTACGACAACTCTCAGTAATGCTATAAATTACGCAGCTCCTTACAGTATACTGTATAGTAACAAATTGTGTCTAAAATAATTAATTGTATCATGCATAGTCGTACTAAGCAGGATCATCGTATAAAATATCGACAACCACAAACATCACATCTCTAGCTCTCAAAAACTGACAGCACCCGCTTTTCGAAAATATTGTGTGAGTGAGAGCATCAGTAAAACACCTATCCATTGCGCTATTAGATCAGCCAACTCACTGGTCGATTTGTACTAAGCAAGCAATGGTTTTTGTTCTTATTGAAAACAATTAATTTGGTTTTTCATCATGTTTCTCGTATCACGAAGTAATGTTTTAATGAATTTAATATGAAAAACATTAATGTTATAGTATTTATGTGTGAAATGAGATACCATCTTTCGTGTAATTCACAAAATCACAATACAGCTACCTATTATTTTCACAAACATTCACTGAACAACGCGGCATTTTGTAAAAAATCACGAGCAGTGAAGACGTCGCAAGTTGACATTCGACTCATTATTGAAAGTGGCATCAGGCCGCGTCGCAGCCAAATGAGTTCGCATGTACCACGCCTCCTTGCCATATCTCCTGTTGTTTCTGTTATCTATGGTACTAGACAACTGATAAACATACTTATATATTTCTAAATACATACATATTATAGATAAATTACACCCAGACACAGAACAAATGATCGTGCTCATCACACAAACATTTGTCCTGGGTGGGAATCGAACCCACGACCTCCGGCGTAGCAGTTACTGACTGGCCTGTTGGTCTAGTGGTTAGTGACCCTAACTGCTATACCGGAGGTCGTGGGTTCGATTCCCACCCAGGACAAATGTTTGTGTGATGAGCACGATCATTTGTTCTGTGTCTGGGTGTAATTTATCTATAATATGTATGTATTTAGAAATATATAAGTATGTTTATCAGTTGTCTAGTACCCATAACACAAGCTCTGCTTAGCTTGGGACTAGATGGCGTTGTGTGATAGTTGTGGAATATTATTATTATTATTATTATTAGTTAGGGTCACTAACCACTAGACCAACAGGCCAGTCACAGTCACAGTATTGTGTGGATAACATATATTATTTCGATTTTGACCCTCTGAATTTTACCAGACTTGTTTGATATGATTCAACATTTGTATTGTCTAGTTACGTTTCTTCTTAGTACCCAAAAACAGACGGGGCACTCATAATTCTAAAGAAAACAATGTGCCTCTACGCCAGAATGGCAAACAGTACCTTATTTACAGTTTACTACATAGTTACAAAGCTTATTATCAATGTAAACAAATACTTTGTTATCAAACACCTGATATCTTGTGTTTATTGAACTGACCTTTGTAACTAATACCTACTTAAGGCGACATTAGCTGCCCGCGACCTTGAGCGCGCGTTTAACTCATCGCCTACACAAATAAGGTTGAAAATGGCGATGCGTTTGATGCTCGTGACTGCCAAAATGAACGATAGTTCGCAGATTTAATTTATTAAAAAAAAAAATACGCTGTAATGTTAAAATATTTTTACATATGTCTTTAGTTGGTTAAATTTACTTTCTGATAGTAAAAAAAAAAATTACAGTTGTCACTCAAAATATTGAGCATTTCGAGACGAAAAAGTTTTTTCGTGTGATTTTTTTGTGATTTTGTGATTTTTTTTTCGAGGTTCTTGATTACTTTTAGAAAATATTTTTGCATAAGTCTTTTACCTATACATTTGACTATACACTGTATTTTTTTTTGGAATTGTAATAAGTAGCAATACGGCTAACTCTGCGACGAAAAACAGGTCGTTTTTACGGTGCCCCTTTAACTGCGCCTTAACAGTATCACAAGTAAGTACTATATTACACAGAAGGCTCACTTTATCTGAGCAATATTATTCGCATTGTAGGTACTACGTCAATAATTTTACATAACAAATCACCAAGTTTCCACCGTGCCTCGGAAAGCACGTAAAGCCGTTGATAACGGCATACTGTGGCTGTCATTTACTGTACACTTTTGACAGTCGATACACCTGTATTATCGACCACCTAGTCAATGGCCTGAAAGTTTGACGACCAGTCTTACCAAGGCGTATGATACTCGTATTACCCAGTACTAACTTGGTTATGGAGGTCTGATAGGCAATTGCTCTATGTAAAATACTGGTATACAGCTGAATCCGGTAAGCCTAGGCAGATGATGACGACATCATCACACCAGTAATCCATCTGAAGGGTTAGGTGTACTCTAACTCTGTTGGTCATTGTCTAATGGACAAATCTCGAACTCCGGGATTTCCCACGCCCCCATACGGTTGTTCAACCGCAGAATGCATTGGGCACAATTCACTTCGCGGTCAGAAACAGTTTAGTGCAGACGATGTCGTATTTTTTTTACCCCAAGGTTGAATGCTATTCAATGCACGTTAAAAAACGTCAAGGTCTACGTCTGCTTGAAGTCAAGTGTTCGACATTTTCAACATAAGAGACGTTTATTGAAACGTCACTATCGAAAAAACGACCTACACCTCTAGAATAACAGTGCTAGTCTAGAGGTGTGATCGTCAGACTGCCAAGTCATAGGTCGCGCGTTCGTACCCTAGAGACGTTCCTCAGATTTTTCGAATTCATGTGCGTATTGTATAATAATCACTTGCTTGCAAGGAAAACAGCGTGTGGAAACCAGCATCATCGTTCTCTTGCCCTTATCCCAATTCATTTAGGGTCAGCGCAGCATGTCTTCTTCCCTACTTCTGTTAGTCGTCATCTCATCAGACACCTCCTTTCTTGCCATCCCAGCATCCCTAAGAGAGATTTTTCTCGACGGCATGTAAAGCCAAGTCAGAGGGCCATGGGCGGCTTACAAACTCTGACATCAGGAGGTCTAAAATGGCCACTTTCGCAGATCATATTACGAATTGCTTTAAAAGTGTAAAATAAACCTTTTATATAATAGTAAGTGCGTCTGTGACCATTTTACGAATTTTAACGCAACTCGTATTATTTTCCTATTATGATCTATTTTCTTAAATTGTCACAGACGCAATAAAAGGTCCATTTTACGCTTTTAACGCTATTCATATTATGATCTGCGAAAGTGGCCATTTTAGACCTCCAGGTTATGCAATAACCACACGCTATATAAAAACATCCGCACATTGATTCAGTGGAACTTCTGTAGCTGCCCTCTATCTCGTATGTTAATTATTACTGAGTTCATGTACTTACGAATTGATATTTATCTTTTTAATTGTTCTCTTATCTGCGTGCATGACTCATGTGGGAATGTGTTCCACATTTTTTGTGATCATAGGTATAATTTGCGTAATCTGGTCCTTCCTGTGTACCAAGGCTCCAAGGTACCTGTGTTTATTTTCATCTAGCTTTTGTCATCTACTTCGGCTGCATAGAGGTTAGAGGTTATCCTACTAGGGGAAGTACTATCGGGAATAAAAGTAACCCTTATCCTTACTCAGGTCATGGTCTACCTGTGTTTCAGTGTGTTGTGATCGACAGACTGACACACAACATTATCATTTATGATGACAGTATAGCCTTTGGTATTTGGCTGGACTATAGGTAGCTTATGTTTGACTTTGCAAAAGTGCCTGTCACGGGTCTATAAGAAATAAATGCTTTGAGTTTGAGTAGAATGCATTATAAATATCTACCGAGTTTTACCGTGGACACAAAAGACCATGCTGCCCGCAATTTTCCACATAATTTTGCTAGACAGAATTTGTTACAAGTACTAAAGTCTGTCATCACATAAAAGTCGACGATGTCGGTGACAAGGCTTTACAACTCACATGGATCACACTATTCACACTACATACTTGGCAAACAATATATTTGGCAAAATTCAAAAACAATTAGAGTTTCTACTTTTAGAAAGTCCCAATTTCGTAATAGTATAGTTTCGAATACACTGTTTGTGGTAGATAACGTAAAATGTTAATCAATATACTATGAGGAAATCACTTAACAGTGACACATATTAGTGCTCTTAGCATGCATCTGACTAGACATTGAGATCGATTTTTTTTACAAAATTGAACAAATGGCGGCCCAGGTGTGGAGCTAAATAATGGAAAGCAGATAGGCAGTCGCTCCAAGTAAAAAAATAAAAAATCATATAATTTCAACACAGCATTCAGCTGCATTCAGCTACATTGGAACAGACCCCAATGTCAAGAGGATCAAGGGGTCTTAATCATGCAGAATGATAGAAAAACGGCTGTCACAACAGTGAAGGGGATAAAATGACAAAGACGATAATTTGTTAAGCCACGTCAAACCCAAAAGTGGGGGCAAACATCTAAGCTCTTAGCCATTGTATTATTCTATACATAATTGGCTTTAGTCTTGTGTGCCTAATCAAGTAATAATAATAATAATATTCCACAACTATCACACAACGCCATCTAGTCCCAAGCTAAGCAAAGCTTGTGTTATGGGTACTAGACAACTGATAAACATACTTATATATTTCTAAATACATACATATTAGGTATAGATAAATTACACCCAGACACAGAACAAAATAAATGATCGTGCTCATCACACAAACATTTGTCCTGGGTGGGAATCGAACCCACGACCTCCGGCATAGCAGTTAGGGTCACTAACCACTAGACCAACAGGCCAGTCAAAGTAAGTAAGTAAGTATTCGTAAGAGTGTCTCAGTTTGCAGAGTTTTGGATCATAAAAGGTTATACTTAAAGTTTATAAACACAGGAAGGGAACATCCATAGGTAAAGAAATAATACAATATCAAGCCTGTAATTCCCGAAGGGTTAGGCAGCGTGTATCCGTTTGTACACCCACATTTCGCAAGTTATGTTTAAGTCCCACGAAATAGGGGGCAAGCCTATTGCCGGTAACCGGGCACAAATCCAGACTCCGTGGCTGCTACAGAGAAATTCCTGATAGAAAAAACCCAATATCACTTTACCCAACTTGGAATTCGAACTCCTGAACCTTATGCACATCAGTCGAAATGATTTCTAGATTGAAAATAAACTACAGCAATTGAATAGATAATTTCACTGGGTGACATAAAATACGCCTGCAAACAAACGCATAGCAACGTAACACCCTCCATCGCGTTGCTATTTACACACCTAACTCTGGGAATTACCGATAAATTTCCCACCCTACGTATTGATTTCCCTTCGGAGAATCCATAAGCCTCGGACCTGACCTGGTCACAGCGTCGTAATAATTAACTTGAAAGGCTCTTCCGAGAATGATAGTATTCGTTAGATAGAATACAGAGTTTGTTTGGACACTGTTTCAGTAAAAGACAAGTTAATTGAATTGATTTTGATGAAGCTTCCTGTTTGAACAAGTCTTTGGAATTCGTGATCGATTTCTATGTTTGGTCAGAGGGCATTTTGACAAAAATAACTGCGAAGCACAAGTCAGAGTCGCGCATGACAGCTTCCGTACTATCGTAGTAAGGATAAGGTAAGAGAAACCTCGCTAATAAACAGACGGACGGATGGAGTTTGTAGTTAGTCATAGGGTCCCGTTTGTTACTCATTGGGTACGGAACCCTAAAAATAAATCACTTAGTTGCTATCATCATCATCTGCCTAGGCTTTTCCGACTATGTTGGAGTAGACTGCCGGTCTAACTAATGCAACTGAATATCACATGGAGCAACTGCCTATCTGACCTCCCCAATTCAGATACTGGACAGTAGGATCCTTTGGTGAGATTATTTGTCACATGTCACAGAGTACCTACCCGACCAAAAAGTAATTTTCTCTTTGTACGCCTTTATTCAGAAAGAAAAAGTTAAAATCAACGAAACCTTTTTATTTCGTACGGGGCCTTTTCAAGTGCATAACAAACAATGATCCGCGTGAGTATGAAAAACACCGAGAAAAATAAATTGAACCTTTTCGCAAGAAATTGTTCTCAAATAAACGCTTCTATCTGAAGATATCTGGCAACTTTGAGTGGCACTCGCCGAAAAATTCTAAAGAATTCTTTACGAAGGAGAATATAGATGAATGGTCCTCTAAAGTTAAAGTGAAGGCGCTTACAGACAGACTGAAAGTTTGATAATATTACAGATTATATTCTAAAGCTGGTCTAGACCAAAAGTTGAACGAACATAAATGTCGATGTAGGTTTAGGGTCATCATTCTTAGTTTAGCGGTCCCCTTGGGAACGGTAGCGAACTGCCGAGTGGAGGAACAATCTGAACGAATATCTACTTCTATACTTATTATATTAAAAAGAGATAACTTTTGTTTAAGAGGTAGGAAGTAATCTTTCTAAACTCCTGATCTATCATCCTCCTACTTTTATTTTTTTAGAGGGTGGGAATTCATCAAATGACGACTCCTTCCGCTCTGGGCGGAGTGGTAGGTGGTGTCAGACGTCTACTGACTAAAAACCACCCATGATCCTTTTTAGTTCTTTGTGTCCGAGGCCTCGGTATCTCTTTCGAATCAGCCCCGACCTTTCTCCTACCCTTATCCCAATATATTCGGGGTCGACGCAGCATCTTCCATAGTTCTCTGTTACTTGTCATCTCAAACTCCTGATTTGGTCTTCTATACTATACCCCTCCACATTCATAATCAAAACTTTCTTCAGGACATATTGCGCATTCCTCCGCATTACATGCCCATACCACGACAACCGATTACCACCACACAACTTTTTAGTCAACGGGCGCGGCGCTACTTTCAAATTTTTTCTCTGTTATAAAGCTACATTATTCGATGGACTTTAAATTATATTTTTATCATGCACATAGCTATCACAATTTTTGCGCACGAAGTCGCAGGCAAATTGCTAGTGTTTTATATTTATTGATCCCATGACCTTTGTACGTATTTAACATTGCTGGAAAGGTTACAGGAGCTCAGAATTGGATTTCAGAAAGTTTGTTTTCTTTGAATTTTGTGCGTTGTTCAAGTTTGTCAATGTTCATGGTTCGGTCTTAAGACATGTCACTTTGGAATTGGATAAAGGGATTTTTTTTGCGAAGGATAAGTCACCCCTACTGCCATTTTGACATTATTAAGTAATATGCCGCCCATTGTGTCACCCCTTGTAAAATGTTTTACTATTGTTTTTTTGTAATTTGGTGTACATAATAAAGAGTATTCTATCTATCTATCTATCTATGTTGAGATTTTCAACTTATCAAATTAATCATCTTCCATCTGCCTAGTCTTTGACCAACTATGTTGGGGACGGCTTCCAGTCTAGCTGGATGCAGTTGAATATCTGTATTTTAGATAGAGCAACTGCCTTTCTGACTTCCACAACCCAGTTTGTAGTATCGAGTAATACGATATCCTTCAGTAAGGCTGTTGTTTTGAAAATATTAAATGGGCCTACTCCTGACTTCAATCTGAATTTGGGTTCACTGACTATCTGTTACGACTGTCAAAAATCTACAAATGACAGCCTGCCGTCTAAGCTGTTGGTCTCGCCAACAGCTTAGAGTGTTTTACGAAGCACGGAGGAAACTCGGTATGTAATGGCTGTTCACCCATCCACTGAACAACCTAGGAAAGCACGGTTTAACCTGAAGAACTGTTTCGATTCAGGTTAAATAGTACCTACTTATTTAGCCACATGATTACCTAAATATGATTTGAGGTGTTTCTCTGAAGGTAACCGTAATGTCAACTAATATTTATGATAGACCACAGCGACACTATTGATTTCTATGTAAATCTATGAAATCGGTGACAGGCCGCAATATCGCCATTTACCGACGCGTTTTTATGGATTTAACCTACGACTTATTGTCGGGCCTACATTGTTATCCCATAACTAAATATGTACGGGATATTGTCAAACCAAACAAAACATGAGATATGCGAGCGAAAATTAATCTGATTTAACACACCTAGAAATACAGTTCAATTCTGCGACCAATCCAACCCTACCTTGATTCTTCAAACCTTATTCAGTCTCCAGAGAGAAAGACTGCCCCAATAGCACTTACGGTACTAAATTGGAAGATATACGGCTTTCTTTATAGCTTCACAAAAGATATGTCACCCGAAACTTTCGCGATTACCTCGCAACTTGTGTGATTAGGCGTACATAAAGATGTCAAACTGTCTAACACTGAACATTCCTGCGGGCTATCTTATCAATCCGTCATTTTCGTCATATCTCTGTTCGTGTATTATCGATTTATCAGCATATACAACGCTGCCAGAGAATTATACACCATATTTCTGGGACGACACAATGAAATATTGTTTGAACTACTAGCTCTTGAAGCAATTTTGAGCATACCCAAGGTGTGATCGCATGATTAGTGGTCGTAGTGTCATTTTGTAATTTCGTTAAAGTGGTTATGATTACTATGGATTTTGAAATTGAATATTTTGATGTGGATGAGTAAGTTTTACAGTTTATTTACCCTTTTATGTCTTTAGAAGTAATACAATCTTGGTTTATTGTGTTATTTGCAATTCAATTCTATTCAGTGAAGTTAATAGCCAGTGATGTGTAGAATTTCGATCAAAATCATAATCATGCCGGCCTCGTTGGTCTAGTAGTCGCAAGCTCGACTGCTGAGCATAAGGTCCTTGGTTAAATTCCAGGATCTGGCAGTGTTTTTGGGTTTTTCGATCAGGGATTTCTCAGTAGCAGTCATGGAGTTTGAATTTGTGGCCGGTTGATGGCAGTAGGCTCTCCCACTATTACATGGGACTTTAAAGATAAATGCGGTGAAATGCGGGTGTACTTTTTACGTCTCACCTCTGCCAAACCCTTCGAGGATTACATAGCAGGCGTGATTTAATTTTTTATTATCATCATAATTATTGTCTTTATACTACACTTGCTTGGTAAGTGTACCAATACTACCCCACTATACGGGTTGAAAGCTGTTCATTAAACCTTCTCAAAAATCTAGGCATTTATATTGTATGGAATTTCATTACTGCCCTGAAAATCAGGGTAATAATGGATTCATTACTAACGCGTTTTGTTTTTTTTTTTTTAAAGACTTGATGACGTTTTTTTTTTTTTTTTTTTGTTTTTGGCGTTGGCACTATTCGTGCATATTGCCACTGACAATAGTTTATTATTTATTTGGTTTATAACAAAACGTAAGAATCAAGTACTCGCGAAATAATAAAATATTACAACGGAAAATTTGGAAAAGGAAAGGAGATTAGTTGTTTTGATATTAAATAAAAATAATAAATGATAACAATGGACTATCTAATATTACAACAAAAGACAGTAACCATTTAACGCCACCGGTGGCCCACCAAAAGGCCGACTCGGTGCGAAAACTAAGAACTAAATTAAATACTTATATACAGTTTATAAATGTTTAAATAGTTATATCATTATTTACAAGGAAAAGAGCTATGGTTTTATAAATATCTACATTAAAATTAAATAAAATACATGAGATAGAAGTAGGAAACGGGACTCGGAGGGAAACAAGACTTTGGAAAAGTGTAGAGTGGTCATAAAGGGGGCAGGAAAAAATAAGATGGTTCAGATCTCCCACTTCAGCGCCACAGTCACACGCAGGGTTCTGCACAATGCCAAGCCTGGCAAGATGAGCAGGAGTGCAAACGTGACCCAATCGCATACGTATGAATATTGTTGTAATCTTTTTGCTTAGCTTGTACTTGCTAAACCAAGGTTTAACAAAAATGGATGGCTGAATAGTACGATAAAATTTCCCTTTCACTGATTGCCCGGACCAAAGCTGACCCCAGGATTCCTGTAGATGAACCTTGGACAGAGCTGCCAGATCTTGGGAGTTATTTTTGTACGGAAATACGTCTCCACACGATACGGCATCATTAGCTAACTGGTCAGCTCTCTCGTTACCCAGAATGCCACAATGCGAGGGTATCCACGCAAAGTGCACTGAAAACCCCTTCATAGAACACCTGTAAAGGAGTTCACGTGTTTCAAATATTATATTAGGATTATGAGAATAGAAAGGGAATCTGGCCAAAGATTGTAAGGCACTCTTTGCATCAGTCAAAATGAGTGAATTTTGTAAGCCCATCATAAGTATATATTCGACCGCTTTGAATAGACCGTAACACTCCCCTGTAAACACCGATGATTCGGGCGGGAGTTTTATTTTTTGCACGATATTATATTGGGAGTGGTATACACCTACTCCCACACATGAGTCTCTTCCATGCTTCGAAGCATCCGTAAACAAGAGCTGACAGCCCTTCCAGTCTCTGTCCATAATAAAGTTGAAGTTATGGTTATGACATACGTCATCTCGGTAAATGTTAAGGTTGTAATGTATTGTTGGAGACATAAATAATGAGTTGTAATTACAATGAAATACAGGAAGAAACTCAGATTGGTGACAGGGAGCTTCAATTAAATTGAATTTTCTAAAGCTTTTGATTAAACACGGAGTGGCTTTGTGCCTCCAGTAAACGGACGAAATTACTTCTTCAGAGAGAATGGCAAGTTTATTTCGCAAAGGATGATATGTAAATTGCAAACACCGAGCCATAAATCTATCAGCTAAAAACTGACGTCGTAAGTGAAGTGGAGGGTCTCCACATTCCACCTGAAGACAATTAATAGGACTGCTTTTCATTGCACCTGAAATCACTCTAAGTGCCTTGGACTGAACACTGTCCAGTTTCTTAAAACCCGCAACATTAGCAGGTTCCAGCAAAAAAGTTCCATAGTCTAATACGCTTCTAATCAAGGTGTTGTACACTAGTTTTAATGAAAAGGGATGTGCTCCCCACCAAACACCAGCAAGACATCTAATTATGTTGATATTTCGTTCACATTTAGCAGCTATATAATCACAGTGTGGTAAACCAGTAAGATGTGTATCCAAAATAAGGCCTAAAAATTTAACCTGGTCTTTAACAGGCATAGGGATATTATTATACCTTACTGTAACAATAGGAGGCTTACGCATTCTAGTAAACAAGACAATGTTGCTTTTATCAATTGACAGGTGCAGACCATTGTTTTCTAACCAAGTCTTTAGTAAACATAAGGAAGAGGTTAAGGAAGTACAAATATTTGCAACAGAATTACCAGATAAATAAAGAAGTAAATCATCTGCATATTGAAGGACTTGTACTGACTGATTTAGAGAGGATTCCAAATCATAGGTGTAAATATTGTAGAGAATGGGACTAAGTACAGAACCTTGAGGAAGCCCTTTCCATACTAAACGGGTAAACGTATATCCGTCAACATGAAGATTTAAAGATCTCTCTGAAAGCATGTTAATTATGAACTTAGTCAGAAATGTTGGAACTTGTAATGCATTCAGCTTTTGTTCTAGGATTGATACCAGGACATTATCGTAAGCTGAGCTAATATCCAGGAAAGCAGCAATTACAGAGTTATTAGAAGAGAAGGCTAACCGAATATCAGTTGTGAACACTCCAAGGCTGTCCATCGTACTTTTACCCTTCCTAAAACCGAACTGTGATGTAGCTAGCAAGTTTTTGCTTTCCAAATACCACTCCAAACGATTCTTAATGAGATGTTCAACTATTTTAGCAAGAACTGTAGAAAGTGCAATTGGTCGATAAGAAGTAACACTAGAAGAAGGTTTGCGTGGTTTCAGAATGGGAATAATTGTTTGAGACTTCCAACTTGATGGAATGTTGCCAGATATCAAAGCTGTATTGATGAGATTTAAATATATTAAAAGTACAGAGTCAGACAGATTAGTTATAAATGAATATGGTATACCATCTTCACCAGGAGCTGAATCCTTAACATGTGAAAGGACTCCCTTCAACTCACTTAGTGTAAACAGAGAATTCAACTCAGAATTAGGAATAGGAACATAGGGAAAGTGCATTAAAGATCTCTGTTCTGGGACTGAAGGAGGAGCTAGATGATCCATAAACTTATTGGCTAATTCCAATGGCAGTTTTGAGGCTGTTGTGTCACTGAATGCTGACCTGAATCGCCTAATATTTTGCCATACTAGAGATGCGTTAACTTCTGGCGAGATAGATGCACAGAATCTTTGCCAACCTTCAAATTTCTTTTTCCTAAGGAGCTTTCGAGTTGTACGAGCAGTTTCTAGGTATATTTCAAAATTTTGATGAGTCATAGTATGGCCATATTTTTTTTCGGCTTGTTTTCTTTTTTTAATGGCCTGAGTGCACTCAGCATCCCACCAAGGTGGTGAAGGAATTTTGCCTGTAGCACCATTCTTAATAGGGAAAGTATTATCTGCCACCTCTATTAAAATTCTTGTTATTTGGTTAGATAATAACTGAGGATCATGATGTAAAGAATTAGTTAAATCAAGAAATCTTTCGTCTACACAATTTTTGTATTTATCCCAATCTGCACTTTCAAGCCTATACTTCAATCGTGGTGTTGGATTGCAAGCAGCTGGTTTTTGAGGTGGAAAAGAAATTATTAATGGGTAATGATCACTACCATAAGAAGAGGGTAAAGGAGACCAGGATAATTTTGATGCCAACTCAGGTGAACAGATTGAGAGATCAGGGGCACTTATTCCCTCATCTGGATTTGTTAGGCGTGTTGGGAGACATGTATTTAATATACACAAATTATTGGAGTCTAGAATTTCTAATAATTTTTCCCCATAGTAATTGGAGCTAGAGCTACCCCAGGACTGATGTTGAGTATTAAAGTCGCCCATTACTAAAAAAGGTTTAGGTAAAACTGAAAGAATATTACTTATTTCAGAAAGAATATTTACAGTGGGACGAGAATAATATATACATACTAAACAAATTTTATTTACAATTGCAGCGACAGCAGATATCTCGTCACTGAAACTTGGAAGAGGAAAAGATTGAAAGGACAAGTTATTTTTAATAAGTATGGCGACACCGCCATACCCATCGCTTCTATCTGATCTTAGACACGCATAGCCAGGAATTCTAAAAGAGAACCCTGGTTTAAGCCATGTCTCACAGAGAGCGACTGCAAAGGGATCGTATTTGTTGAGTATGTAGGACAGATCAGATTTTTTATTCACAATGCTGCGACTGTTCCACTGGACAATCTTGGATAGATTTGGATCCATTATGATTAAGGTTAAATAAGTTAGACAGCGTATCAATTACAGTAGCGACGTTGGACGGTTCAATATTATTATTTTTAGATAAAGTATTAATTAACATGATTATTAAATTTAGAATTTGGCTTTCGTTATTATTTGTTTTATTTTGGAATGCAACACCATTCCCTGACACAGAATTTTCGTTGCCAATTATTGATTGATGGGCTACCCGGTCATACCCCTTAGCTGTTATTGGGGGATCCCGAGGTTTTAGGAATACCGTTTTTCTTTGTGAAGCGACAATTGGTGAGTTACGTGATTTGGGCAATGGTTGTGAGGAGAACGAATTAGTGGTATGTGATGGGGCAGATGTTACCACATCTGCATACAATTTTGATATTGGTGGATGTAGTTGTGATGCTTCAGCATACGACACGCAGCTGTGGGCCATATAATGCTTAATTGATTTTTGCCTTTCAAATTCTGGGCATTTTTTGTTGATAGCATAATGAATGCCACTGCAATGACAACATTTACCATTACTCTCTTCAATACTGCAAGTGTCAGCAGAATGCTTCTCCCCACACTTGAAGCACTGAGGGTTCGACCTACATTGTACCTTTGTGTGGCCAAAACGACAACAATTAAAGCATTGTATTGTTGGGAATGTATACAACTCTACTGGCATCGAGTTGTAACAACAAAACACACGTTTTGGTAATACTTGTCCATCAAAGGTCAGCACGACTGTTTGCGATGGTTTCCACACAGGGGTCGGTTCGTGCACTTTATAATTTAGGCGCCTTGCTTTTAATACTTTCCCACATCCAGCAGGGACCGATATATTTTCTATGATTTCCTCTGGAGACCATTCGGTAGGTACGCCTTTAACTATACCAATTCGACACACATTGACCGATGGCACGAATGCCTTCAATTTTTCTATGGCCAAATTTGGGTCATTTATAAAATTGTTTGCATCTAGGTAACGAGAGAAGCTAAGTGTAATTCTGTTTCGACCTATTCGTTTTAAAGATCCATTAATTATGTTGTTGAATTTACGTTTTTTGAGAAATTGACCTAAAGTTATAGGGTGTAAAGTTGTAGCCGAATTTTGAGTATCAAAAATTTTCTGTACGTGTACAACATATGGCGACAGGTCTGTGGCTTCGTACAAAGTCCTAGCAACCTGTGGCGCCTTCTGGGGAAGATCTGTCTTACGGTTTTCAGTTTCGGGACCATCCACAGAACGTGGAGCTGCCTCTTGGTCAACTAAAATTGACTCATTAGCACAATTACATGCCTGTTTATTTAAATCTGTTGAACTTGAATGTGAGGGTAATTAATTAATAATTAATTCCCCCCCGGATCAGGCGGTTCATTGTCCATTGTGGACATTGAACGAAAAAAATAAAATACAAAAAACTTACCCTAAATATGAAGAACTACAACCTATAATACTATACAAACAATGAAATTAACTAATCTAATGAATATCTACATATATTTACACAACTTATCTCCAATCTCAACAGTTTTTGTATTTTTAGAGAAAACGAAAGAAAAATCACGACCGCCAAATTCGATGATTCCCGCGCTTTTTCTTGATGACGTTGGTAATCAAACGATTTAGTTTTTTAATTTTACCATAAAAAGTACTGGCCACTAGAACTTTTAAAGCAGGTAGCATACATTCTACATTCCGGTAGGGCCGGAAAACTTCAAACCTATATGCGATAGAGCGAGAGATTTATAACACTCTCTCGCTTTAACACGCGAATAAGTTGGAACCTGCGAAACGGGGCGTTTTTTACCTTCTCTAAAGCCGCGTCCCCACACAAAGCCGCACGGCTCGGCTTCGCGTGCCGTGCGGCTCTAGTGGGGACGCGGCTTAAGGCGACATTAGCTGCCCGCGACCTTGAGCGCGCGTTTAACTCATCGCCTAAACAAATAAGGTTGAAAATGGCGATGCGTTTGATGCTCGTGACTGCCAAAATGAACGATAGTTCGCAGATTTAATTTATTTAAAAAAAAAATACGCTGTAATGTTAAAATATTTTTACATATGTCTTTAGTTGGTTAAATTTCCTTTCTGATAGTAAAAAAATAAATAACAGTTGTCACTCAAAATATTGAGCATTTCGAGACGAAAAAGTTTTTTCGTGTGATTTTTTTGTGATTTTGTGTTTTTTTTTTTCGAGGTTCCTGATTACTTTTAGAAAATATTTTTGCATAAGTCTTTTACCTATACATTTGACTATACACTGTATTTTTTTTGGAATTGTAATAAGTAGCAATACGGCTAACTCTGCGACGAAAAACAGGTCGTTTTTACGGTTCCCCCGTTGACTGCGCCTTAACGTCTTTTGGCGTGAAAATTGTTTGACGTGCTAAAATTTAAAGAAAAAAAAAGAACTTATTGTTGGTTGACGTATTTTGTAGAAACAATTTTCTTGGTAAATTTTAAAGTTTGGCGGTGTAAATCACAAGTTAAAATGAGTGACAATGATAGCAATTTATTAACAACAACTCCACCTGACATAATAGCAGATGCTAAAGACATTGTTAGTAATCTCTTGCCTGGAAAATCCAAGATGAAATATATGAAGGAATATGAAATATTTATGCAGTGGAAAAGTGAAAAACAAGCTAAGTGTAGTATAAAGCAGTATATTTCACTCGAGGGTAAGTACAGATTACTAAACTCGTGTGGTTCACGGCCCTCCGCTTCGCGTCGGCCCTCAAATGCACCCTCGATTAGTAATCTGTGCCTTACTCCCCTTGGTGAATAAATAGCTATTAAAGGTGGATACTTTTTAGCTTCCATAATTACATTCCTTTATAGACATCAATAAAATCAGACACGCTACAAAAAATTCGTTCACGTTATTAAAGGTTTTCGCCAGCTACATTCATATGCAAAACATTTTGAGTAGCGTACTCGTTTTTGTGAACAACTCGACCTCAGCCACCTGCACGATTGTAATGTGACATTGACCTTAATTTTGGGGACCGAACATGTTCTGGTGAATACCAAATTAACTCGAGTCTTGGTTCTTTTGCCTTTATTTTATGAAGCTGTTGAAATAATGAACTTTATTCATAAATGCTAATTGAATTTTTGAGATACATTTTTTGTTGTTTATTGTGATACTTTCTCGAGGCTTCATAATATCTATCTGCCGGTTGGGTCGATCTTTAGGTTAAGCTGTGCTTGCATAGGTTGGTCCGTGAATGGTTGACAACCCATTACATACTGCGAAATTAGTGGTATTTTGCGATTTACAAAAAAAAAAACTATTGATTGGACTAAAAAAGTAAAACACTTACGGCCTTATTAATAAAAAAAAGTTAAGCCTGCTTAAACTTAAGCTTGGTTTATCTCGCATGCCGTCTCACTTCAAAAATATTCAAATGAAAGGGACGGCATGCGAGATAAACCAAGCGTAAGTTTAAGCAGGCTTAACTTTTTTTTATTAATAAGGGGGTATGACTATAGTATGTTGCTTGTAGAATTATTTGGCAAAAAAATCAGAACGATGACATGTATTTTAGTATGGTTTTTACTCGTTAAAAGAAATTTTTAGAGGTATCTTCGCGATTTTTATCTATCGAGCAAAGTTAGTTGTAGTATGTTTTCACAACACTAGGGCACTAGCATATATCCTGAAGAATATCATATATTTTTCTGATGTTGATTACTGCAGTGAATCATATACTTTTACGCATTATAAAACTCGCGTTTGAGGTAGGTACCATATGCTCTTAAAGGTAGTCAGTGGCCTGAAAGTCTGACAACCTAAGTTAAGTAAGTTTTACACCTAGTTAAGTAAAACTTATTCGATTTACCCAATACTAACTGGGTTGCGAAGGTCAAATAGGCTGTCCCTCCATGTGAAATACCAGTATTCAGTTGGATCCTGTTAGACTGGATGCCTACCCCAACATAGTTGGGAAAAGGCTACTCAGATAATGATCCTTATATAGGTACCTACTCTATCTATACTAAGTATACTAGCGGACCTGGCAGACGTCCTGCCCGGACAGCAGCGTCTACCGGGTCCAATTGTAAATCTAAACTATTCTCGAATCCACTTGACATACAAAAAGTTTAATAATTTCATCATACACTGCAATACAAAGGTCTCCCACAATTCCATCCATGAACTGATTTTGAGAGACGTAATCGTTGCATAACCAGATTACCTACCTTCCCAAATGTTTGTTGTTGTGATTCCCTGCGCTAAATTGGAAATCAACATCGCATTTCCAACCTTGGCCCAATTAAGTTCGGTTCAGATTTCAGTGTAACTGAATGCAGCTTTGTGTTTACTTCGGAGTGACTGCTTCCGACTTCTGTGACCTAATTATTAAGGAGGCCTGTTATCTAAATCTATACGTAAATATACATCTATCATCTCATTTATCTAAATAAATTGATAATAGAATAATAATAATAATATTATCTAATAAAATCTTATAATCTCGGTAGGTAGGCAGATAAATCTAGTATGTACATAGAACTCTAAATTTTGCCAATAAATCCTATGTACAAGGCAGTAAAAGTAAGAAGTATATTAGAGTAAGTTTAAAAGTGGCGCCTGTTACATAAAAATGTTTAAGAAGTCGTCTATCTTTGTAGGGATGAAACGCATGTGACTAAATAAGTGATGGATAGGAGGGGAAGACGAAGGCCAAATAAAAGATGGATGAATGTACAATTCATCTATGAGGAATTGTATCAAAGAGAAAGAAATATATGATACCGTGACTTCTAACAGGGATGAATGGAAGAAAAAATCTTGATGCGCCGAACCTAAGAATGGGACAAGGGCAGTTATGTTGTTACACCTCTATACAAGTTAAAATGCCGAGAATTTGGAGTTACCTAACGCCAGTTATCGACTGTCATAGATGTTTGCTCCTGTCACAGCTGGAACTGACAGTTTAATGCCCTTTCAATAAGTCCGAACAGTCTCGAGTTCGTAGCAGACAGCCATTCAACGCTGCCTGGTTCGACACCGTTCGGGGAATTGGTCGATTCAATTCGTATAGGCCATTTCGCAACATGCCCCTTTAAATGAAACCGATGAATTTTGAAAGCCAGAAGCTCGTGGCTAAAATGATAATGGCTGCACGAGCTGATTTTCAAGGTTAAGCAGCGCTAGCCAAAGTTGATCCGGAGATGGGTCCCCAACAGTTACATAATGAGTTTCCTCGGAGAGCACGTTAAGCCGCTCTGTTCCGGGCTGCCATTTGTAGATCTTTGACAGTCGTTACGGGTAGTCAGTGGCCCAAAAGGGACCAAGGGGTATCCTATCCCCGTCGGGGCTGTGGATTATCGAAAGGTTAACGCGGCTCCAACACAAGGGCGAAAAAGGAACATGGGTTTGGTTTTTAGTCAGTAGAAGTCTGACGCTCCCCTTCGCTCTGCCCAAGAGCGGGGGGGAGGTTATTCGATGATTTTCCACCCACCAAAAAAAAAAAGGGTATCCTATTTACCAGTACTAACTGGGTTGTGGAGATCGCGTAGGCAGTTGCTGAAATCTGGTCAGACTGGAAGCTGATCCCAATATAGTCGGGAAAAAGCTTTGCAGACGATTAAATCGTGTAAGTAGGCCATCTTGCCAGATGCCCATTATAACTTAAAATACTGGAAGCCATTTATTTGCGCAAGGGCTATTCAGATTGTTGATATAAACCCAACTGCGACTTGTACAAAGCTTTAGGGTTCCTCAACTGATGTTTACATTATAAACACATAATATTTATTATATTCTCCAAGTTCTGAATACTTGAAATCTTTGTTTGCTCGGCTCTGGGAGCGGTTATTTATAATTTTAAACAAACTTTGGTGCTGAGAGATGGTTCATTTCAGCAGTAGGTGGGCCTGACCCATATTATTTTTGCCAAAGACCGTTTCCACGCTTTAGAGAGATAATTATGAACGTGATATAATAACAACTAGGCTTATTAGAAGTTTCAGTAAGATGTTATTTGATACAGTGGATGCTGGAAGCTCTATTAATCGCCTTAAGTCGTTTATTCGATAATTTGGAGGATCTTAATACTAATTATGCATTTTTTTTCCTAAACAGAGCGCTACCAATATAATAAACTAGCTTTTGCTCGTGGCTTCGCCCCCGTTATGTACCTGAAATTAATCCATAAGGACGTTTTACATGTAGGTAGCCCATAAGGGCCCTCAACCACGGCGACTTTTTGTGGCGATGCTGTCGCGTGTTCGCATCGATATGGTCGCGATGCGGTCGCGATGCGGTCGCTAGCGGTTTGCCCTCGCCTACAAAAGTAACGCACGACAGCATCGGTACAAAGTCGCCGTGGGCGAGGGGCCTAACACTCACAATTCCGAAAATTACCGTACCCTACATACAAAACGATACCTCTTTATAATATTGCGTCTATAGATAAATTATTTATTCAGGACCAAAAATTTTACGCGCTTTACGCGTTTGTGTGTGTAACTGTGTAACAGTTTGTCGGCGGGATTAAAGCTCGATATAAAAATATGAAACGAATAATAAATACGGTATGGATATGGAATATCGTAATATAGCAATACCGTGTTAATAGGAGCGTTTACTAGTAGCCCTAGCTGGATATACTGCCAGCGTAAGCAAAAGGCGTGTCTGAGGAAAATTTTACCTTACGAAGTACACCGTTTTTGCTCAATAAGGATTTTTACATTGTTATTATATTGGGGTATTTTTCTTTCCTTTGTTGCACTATTCTTGCTTACGGCGGCAGTATAGACGTAAGTTATCAAAATAAGGCCCGGTTTCCACCAAAACGGAGAGGAGAAATCAGCCAATGACATTAGTTAAAATTTACTTCTGGTCTTTCGACCTTCCTTTGATTGGTCGAATTTGGCACATCTTCTCTCAGCTCTGCTCGTCTCCGCTTTGGTGGAAACCGGGCCTAAGGCTGCGTCTTGTACCATAGCGGGAGTAAGGGAAAAGCGACTCAGATGAAATAAATTATGAACTCGGAGCCTCATTGCAGTGATAGATAGATAGATGCATCGGGCTAGTGTCCGCAACTCCACGCCAGGAGCGTGTGTTTTGCGCACGGGTGGGAATCTCATTCGATTCACCGAAGCTCCCCGAGAAAAGCCAGCAACCCCTTGATGTTTCCGGCAATCTCGCGGAGAGTACCTGGGTTACCGAAGTACTTGGCCCTGTATGGGGCAACCCCCGGACAGTGTAGGAGCACGTGGGCCGCTGTTTCTTCTTCCTCCATGCAGGCTCGACACAGAGGACTATCCGTGACACCTATAACAAAGAGGTGCTTATTAAATGTACCGTGTCCAGTGATGGCGGCCGTCATTGTGCGTAGCTGCAGCTTAGTCAGCCGGAGCGCTCATTGCAGTGATACCACCTGAACCTTGAGGGACCTGTCACTTCTGAAGTGGCAGAGTTCTGGTCGAAGCTTATTTAACACGGTCTACAGAACCATCGAAACGACGAAAAAGAACTCTACAATACGCATAATACTTATATAAAGTCTATCACACTAATATTGTAAAGGCGAAAGTTTGTGAGTGTGTTACTTCTTGACGTCTAAACAGCCGCGGCAGGAGCGTTTTAATAAAATTTGGTATACCCCATACCAAATTTTTTTTTTAGCTGATACCCTGGATTAACACGTAGGATAGTTTTTTATCCCGATTTTATCTTCCCGTGGGATAATTTTCGAGTTGTAGCGGGTGAAGCCGCTGGCAACAACTAGTTTTAGTTCTTCAGATTGGTTAGAATATTAAACATTCTGAGAGCAGGTGTTGATCTGTAGTTTTTGCCTACTTCAATGAGGAAAAGCTCTTTAGCTTACGTGGCATTCTACACCACAATACGCAGAACGTAAAGTCTCATTTACCATCTTCTAAACCCATGTTGTTTTTGTCGACAGTGAGCAGCCGATATTCACGTGCAAGGCCCACGTGTTCCACATAGACCCGAAGACCAAGCGGTCATGGATGTCCGCAAGTTCGGCCGCCGTCTCCGTCTCCTTTTTCTACGACTCCTCGAGGAACCTCTACCGCATCATCAGCGTGGAAGGGACTAAGGTATGTGGGAGAGGATTCTTAATTTCTATTAAAACAAACATTACATCGAAGACATGTGACATCTGCCAACCCGGACTGGGCTCGCGTTGTGGTTTATAGCTCATCCCTCTACTAGAGAGGATGCCCGAGTCCTTGCAGTGGGAACGTCATAGGCTGATGATGATGAAACATTCAATGGTCAACGTTTTGATAGCCTACTTAGTCGTACTTTCATCAGCTATCAATGACAGAAATGTAGGATAAAGACACGTAGTTTTGCCAGATTAAGGCTGAGTTGCACCAAAAAAGTAGTTAAAGTTAAATTTTCTGTCAAATTACACGTCAAACAAACATCGAAACTTCATTTTATTATCGGTTAGGCCAACAATGATTTGCGCCATTTGACAAATAGTTAAATTACGTCATAACTTTAACAGTAACTGCAACCGCTCACTTTCCGCTGGTTAGTGTTATAGTTTGTGTTAAATTGTCTGTCAATTTTATTGTCAAACGCGTTGAATATAACCTTTAGACATCATGCCCCTGCTCCAAGAAATACTCGCAGAAACCAGTTCTGATGACGAAAGCGATAAAAAGAAAAGTGTGATTACCTAGAGCCGATCGTTTTTCCACATGGAACGACGAATGTTTCTTGGCAAGATTTCGAGTCTCTAAAAACGTAGCATTGCTTAAGGCGTAATAAGGATATTCATCGTAGGTAATTGTTCAACCAAAAAATAATACGTGCTATAGGTAGACAAAGCAATAAATATAATAGGTACTTACTTTGTTTGAATGTTTGCAAAAAAAAATTTGTATACCTATATAATTTTTCTATTAGTACCCCATACAGTACTGTCAAATTTGACAAAAACTTTAACTTTAACGACTTTTTTGGTGCAACTCAGCCTTAAAGTGAGTTTTAATGCTAACGTTCTGAAACAATATGAGAGTTACCCCTGTAAAGTTTGGCTTTCCTAAGATAGGGGTGCCGTTAGAGCCAGAAGAGCGTAATTTGAGCTGCACAAGTTGTTTTTGGAACCCCCTTACTTGAAGAACGAAAGTTCTCCTTTCTGGGTTCATGAATTAATGCGAATTTCTATAAGTACTATCTTCGATCTAGCTAACGTTAATTTTAATTAAAATTGGAACCAAATTCCATACAACAACTTTACCACATTTTGTCAGTAATGAAAACTCGCACTCCCGATCAATAAAGTCTGACACAAATGATCTAAACGATTCAAGCATTATTGACAATCACAGGGGTCGAAACTAGTCAGTAAAATCAGTAAAAGTCAGTTTTTTTTAGCATGGTCAGTAAAAGTCAGTTTTTTGAGAAAATGGTCAGTTTTATCAGTTTTTTGAGATCATCAACACATATATTGCTCCATATATTTTTGATTTTGCTTAAGAAATATATATCTTATAGTATACCTACTAGCAGCCAAACCCGGCGTTGCTCGGGTTTCACCTTTCAAGTCCATTCATTTCATCAGTTGCAACACTTTTTCACATTTTCGCCACCCACAACCGCGACCAAACTTCCTTACTTTCACCAGGAGACCAAAGGGGAGATGATTGGAGTTGGTGGTCATAGAGAAAACCCTGTCTTCCCGTCCTAACATTAGCATTTTAATTATACATTTAGATTGTGTCAACAGGTGTCAACAAAAAACAAATTTCTAGTCATTTCTAATTTTCTTAGCCGGGCCCAGTGATAGTTTGAGGGCAACTAACAGCTGATGCTCTATTATGATGTCTTGTGGCAACTTAATATTGTAGCATCATTATTTCGAGGAAAAAAGTCCAATCCTACTTTTTTTCTCGAAATAAATACATATTTTATTATTGTATGTTTAACTTTGCATATTTGTTACAGCTTCAGCTTTTTAACCTGCATTGTATGTGATTTAATTTGACTGCTGTGTGATTTGTTTGTGGCTACTAACCAACTAACTATTATGGGGAAATGTAAATTTAATGAGGACTGGCTTAATAAAAAAGATAAAAATGGACACTTTATATCTGAATGGGGAAAAAAGAATGGTGAAAATGAGGTTTATCTACCCAAATATCATAAACCCTCTCTAATGCGTTCAAAAACCATAGGCAATGACCAGCATTACCAACCAGCAGAAATTAACAGAACTGTAATGAGCTCATAACCTACTGAAAACAGTAGGTTATGAGTTTTAAATTTGGAACAGGTGTCAAATTCAAGTGAGTGTGCTATTCTATAGTGCGCGCGGAACTAGTTGGCCGCGCCTTAGGTGGCGACAGGGGTGAGGGGGCGGGTTGCCTACAGCTCGCAATGCACAGGAGACTATAATTAGACAGTGATGATGACCAATCTCGAGATATCCTGAACAATAATTTGTTCAATTTATTGAAAAGAATACAAATAAAAAACAAAAACATGCCTAAGGCGCGGCCAACTAGTTCCGCGCGCACGTATCTACATTAAAACAGATACCTATCGATACGAAACCCCAATTCAGTATGATTTTAATTATAAATCGCATCGAGTGACACAAGAATAGTGACTTTGTTCGTTTGCCTATGATTTAAAAAAAATGACAGATATCCGAAACGCAGCCATTTCGAGCTGTCATTTGTTCGTTAGCTTTTTATTTCCAGTTACGAGTAGACAAATTTTCTGATAAGTTCTTTATTTCTGTCGAAAATGAGTGATAGTGACTCGGAAATTAACATGAACACTCCGCCAGATATCGTAAATGCAGCGACGAATGCAAATAATAAGCTGTTTATTTTTTATTGCATTACACTGGTAACAATGCTGGTCATTTCCCTATGGTTCCTGAACCCATCATAGAGCCCTTATGATATTCGGGTAGATAAATTAGTGTATGCAACTATACATAATTAGGCATTACAACACTCGTGTGATGCTATTAAGAAACTCGCCTTCGGCTCGTTTCTTAAACCCACACTTGTGTTGTAATGCCCTTCATTATGCACAGTCGCATAAACTACTATTTTTGATGTGTGTGCATGAAATATTTGTAAACTTTTTAATAATAAAAAGGTGGTGATGGTGGTGATGGAGGAGGTTATTTTAAGTTAGTTCAGATGGTCAGTAAAAGTCAGTTTTTTTAGATTTCTGGTCAGTAAAATCAGTATTTTTGAACACTGAACCTGTTTCGACCCCTGCAATCATGAAAATCTTTCTACGATCCTCAATTCCACGAACTCCAAAATTAATGTCTCGGACATCTTGAGAGCAAATGTAGCAAAACGATGAGCTTTGGCCCATTGAGATAGTAATTGGCCTTCAGTATGCCGAGACACGGCACGGCAGAGTAAATATTCCTCGTTTCGTGAGCTACCCGCATTCCCGGGATGTACGGATTTAAGCGAGATCCCGAACAACTGTTTACAACTACGCTTTGTCGTATTTACGGGATTTAATGAAGGTTCCACAGTAGTTTTTGGCATGTTCCGTCTAAATAGTATGAAATGAAATTGCCTGGTTGCGTCTGTATTTGGAGGCTTTGTTTATCTAGTTGATGGATTTTGATCAGGTTTAAACATTGTTTTAAGCTTTCATGGTTTATAACTAGACTAAATACTGTCACATTCGAACGAAGCGCTTTGCTGGGTCCTTTATTATGCGCACAGCCAAGGAGTGGAATTCCCTGCCTGCGTCGGTTTTTCCGAGTTCATATAACCCTAATCTGTTTAAAGTCGCGAGTAAACAGGCTTTTACTGGGTAAGCTCGTTCCATCGTCGACATCATCTCTGCCCTTTTTTTTTTTTTTTTTTTTGGTGGGTGGAAAATCATCGAATAACCCCCCCCCGCTCTTGGGCAGAGCGAAGGGGAGTGTCAGACTTCTACTGACTAAAAACCAACCCATGTTCCTTCTTCCTCGCCCTTGTGTCGGAGCCGCGGTAACTTTCCGATATCCGCAGCCCCGACGGGATCATCTCTGCCCTTAGGGCAAGATTGAAGTCAAGAGCAAGCCCATTTATAATAAAAAATAAAAAAAAAAAACTAACGGGACATCTTCTGTGTTTATGTTTATCTGTTCGCACGTGTTATTAGGTTTTTCAAGAGTTAACGAAGTTTTCAGTAGCACCCCTACCTGTCACGTTATGTGCTTAGTTGATGGCAATAGATTCACCCCTATTTCATCAGTCATATTTAAGCCTGTAGGTACACCTGTTTAATCTCTCCGGATGATAAGGATGATGCTACATTATGTTCTCAGAGAAATGACAACTACGAAAGATGTTTATTCAATCTCGTACAAATATCGATCTGGGGCAGATCAAAAGTTGAATGCGATATTGCGATGCAACTTCAGCGAATTGTGGGACACGTCTTGCATTTCAATGAAGTTATCAACTAACTTATTACTAAGTTAATATAGATAACGATTTGACATATAACTAGGTCTTGTCTTTTAACCTCATTGTCTGTGCGCTCTGATAGATTATCACACAGTAAAATATATTGTCTAATAGAGATAGATTCAAAGAAATCGGATGAAGATTCAAAGAATCTGGTTAGTTTTATTTATTTAGTTCTACAGCTGTTTACACTACTTACATTTACAACAAAGCGAACCTAACTTTATACCGTGCAAGATATACCACAACACCATATAACATATTATCAAGCCTTTTGTCCTCGAACGGTTAGGCAGAGCTGTAGCTGATATTACACCCACATTTCACCTGTTATTTTTAATTCACATGTAGTAAGGTGGCAAGCTTGTTGCCATAACCGAGCACAAACTTAATAAGTAATAGGATGTTCCCACTGCTGAGACACAGGCATCCACTCTTTGAGACGCAATGGACTGTTATTATATCCTGTTAATCCACCAATCCGCAATGGGCCCGCGTGGTAGATTATAGCCCATCCCTCTCCTAGAGAGGAGGCCTGAGTCCCTGCAGTGGGAACATTATAGGCTGATAATGATGATGATGGACTGTTATTCACCCGCACTGGGACCAGTGCGGGTTGAAACTTAATACCAAGAAAAGAAAAATATGCTGAACTTAAAAGCATCATTAAGACTTCACAAGTTCGATAAACAGTTCAGATTTTTTCTGCTAAGTGAAATCAAAGTGTAAATCGAATCGTTTTATCTGGGAAGTTCCGCCAATACGAACACACAAAAATGAGCATTCAGAAATACTTCTTAAGGAAATCGATTGATCATGTAGAAAAGACGAAAGCATACAAATATTTGCAACGCCGCGTTTCGTATGACAAACATCCAAACATCCCGAATTGCCGATAGCAGCTGACAAATCAAACGAATAGTATTGCGGGCTATATTGAAATGTAACGGATCGGTTTACTGCGGTTTCTATATCGATTTATATATGACCGAGCAATTAAAATAGCTTTGCTCTCGATTTCCGCGAATCTGTCTACTAATTGCGAAGCATTGGTTTTGATGCCTTTATATAGCTAGGATTTGAAAGGCGTGGTCCTATTTCACAGCGGTTTCCAACTAACATTTTTGTTTTGAGTATAAGTTGCGCGTGTGCAAAATTGCGCCCATACGCGCAAAAAGGAGCTTATTCACTCCGAAAATACAGTAATCTGAAGCTGCCCCTAGGGTGTGGTACAAATCATTAAACTGAATTTTCTCCATGGGACCAAAAATGTAATCACGAAAAAAATAATCAGCCAAATGGCCAAATGTATGGAATTTTGACTCGCACTTGTTCTTTTTCGTACTAGCTTATGCCCGCGGCACCACCCTCGTTATGTTCGGTAAATGCTCCACGGGATTGTACTACCGAGATTTAAAGTATCTTATGTGATAATTTAGGTAATAAACTACCTATGTGCCAAATTTCATCCAAATCTGGTCAGACGTTTTTGCGTGAAATAGTAACAAACATCCTCACAAAGTTTCGCATTTATAATATCTAGCAGGATTTGTAAACTTCTGTATTTGCAAAAAAATACCAGTTTCCCTGAAATATGACCCCGCATTTCTGTGACACACCATAATATGAGGCAGTTCCTCTTAATTTCTGCCTGCACTATCGTATAGCTCAAAGGACAGTTCGCTTTACGGACGGCAAAATTAAATAGTGTTCTCGGAAACATCGGCTTTCTGCCAGTTGACATCAACAAAGGTTTAATTGGGGCAGGTTTCGCTTCACAGTTCAGATATAGGTACAGCGTTTGTTTGTCAAATAGAATTGGCGTTGCAAGGAACATCATTATAGAGGTCTTTGTATGCCGTGTTTGGTTAACTTTTGGTTTTGTCTTTGATATTCACGGATGAATATGAGAAGTGGATAGATAATAACAGCCGCTTGGATCGATCTTGTTGGTCTGTGGATGGCAGACCAACCATTACATAGCGAGTTTCATCCGTGTCTCGGAAAATACGTTACAGTTTAACGTACTTTGCTTTGGGCAGTCATTTGTAGATGTTTGACAGTCGTAGCACTCGTAGCAGGTATTCAATGGGCTGTAAGTCTGACAACCAATATTACCTAAGGATATCATATAACCCAGTGCTAATTGGGTTGTAGAGATCAGATTGGTAGTCGCTCCATGAAAAATACTGTATCTCAGCTGCTTCGCCTGGCCCACCGCCGCAAAGTTGCATGTCTGTCGGTCTTCTACAGACTCTACTTCGGAGAGTGTGCGCAAGAGCTCCACGAGCTTATTCCACCATCTCCCTTCTTCCATCGAGAGACTAGACGTACTGCGGGTTATCACCCATACTTTATCGATTTTCCACACATTCGTACGAAGCGTTCTTTCATTATTCGTACAGCCAAGGAGTGGAACACCCTGCCTGCGTCGGTTTTCCCGAGTTCATATAACCCCAATCTATTTAAGTCGCGAGTAAATAGGCTTCTTCTGGGTAAACTCGTTCCATCGTCAAGATTGAAGTCAAGAGTAAGCCCATATAAAAAATAAATAAATAAAAATACCAGTTAGACTGGAAGCCGACCCCAACATAGGTACTTGGGAAAAAGCTATAGGCAGATGATGTTAGTATCTGATTATGCTGTAATTTTGCATACACCTTTGGTTTTGGTGACGATACATTTTTATGATAGAAATGACTTGGTCCTGAAGCCAAGATTGCCACTTAACAAGAGAACTCCTAAACGGTTAATATAGACACAAAGACACAAGACTTTTTTTACGCCTTCAAATTTTAACAGATAAACCCAATTTTCATTGTAATAAAAAAATATATATATGCTCTAAAGAATCTCCTTTTTCAAGGTTGTCAAAGCATTACAAACAAACCTACTTAGCAAATACGAATTAGAATAATACCCCTATTACAACCATTACCTTCAAACTTTACATGTTAGCAATTCAGGAGCACGCGACAGTATCTATAAGACTATGCTAAGTATGTAAGTATACGTAAGTTTAAAACGTACAAGTTTGCTAATCGAAGTTCTCCTTACTTTAATAAATTCCACGTTTCGTTTCAAAAACACTTTTGAAGCTCGCACATACCTTTGTTGGATTTACGAGAGGAATATCGTATGTGTGTGTGTGTGTGTGTGTGAATGTTATGTATTCGATATAAGTTTTGCGTGCAGTTTCTTCAGTTTGATTTGGAATGCATCTTATCTTGCAGTAGGTGTTGGCTTAGACTAGAAAGCATTCATAAATAAATTTAATTATGCAGTAACTTCCTATATTTTCCCTCAAAAACCAATCCTACCTGGCTTTTAACAAACCCTGGACTTAACTTCCAGTCTTCTTCAATACTTCTGTTTCTCTTCATCTCATGAGACACCTCCTTTCTTACCATATCATTCTTAATACAGTCAATCCATCGTTTCTTTGGTCTTCTTTATACCACATTTATATCCAAGACCTAGTAAGTTATTTACTTAATACTAAATACTGCAATTTTGACAATCTCTTTTCAGTTTTAATCACTCGGATTGTCTCGCACCGATAGCATCAAGTTTAAACTTTACAGCTATGAGCACGATGCTCTACATTAACGGGGACAATCAGTCGTAGCAGTATTGATTGACATTATTGCGGGAATCGTCACGCTTGTTAGGCGGATACATGATCCCGGTGTGTTGCAATTGCAATGTTATGATGAACATGGGAGGACATTGCTACAAATTGCTACCTATCATCCTGACACGTATGCTTACATACCTTTTGGAGCTCGTGGCTTCATAACAGCAGCCTCTCTGATCAATCTTCAACGCGCTTAGGGTATGAAGAATGACCAATTACTATGAGAACCACTTGTGTTCTTGCCGTCCAATAAAACTGATTCTTTGGCTGAATATGCTGATGTTTTTTCAAAAAGAGCTTTATGTTAAGAACATCAAGCTACCCGAATCTGTCGAATTTTCCCTATCATGTTTGAACCTAATGCTTTTAGCGATAAAGTTGAATGCCTATACGTGCAATAAAAGTGAAAAAGTCGCCATTCAAATGGTTTCTCTTCGAATGACGCTGTCACCACTTCGAACTAATGCGACAAACGTGAACAGTTTAGATGGGTTCACCCTGTATTTGGTTTCTCCCTTATTATTTGTTTTTTACAAGAGACCTTGAAGGTTACGTAGAATCAAGAAACTAATTGAAAGAAACAAAATGTGTTCATTGATCTCACAGAGGACAAAAAAAGCCCGTCGGGGCTGCGGGTTGTTCGAAAGAGATACCGCCTCGACACAAAGAGCTAAGAAGGAACATGGGTGGTTTTTAGTCCGTAGAAGTCTGACACTCCCTACCGCTCTGCCCAGCGGAACAGGAGTCATTTGTTGATTTTCACCCTCCAAAAAAAAAGAGGACAAAACAAAATGAAGCAAAAATATAAGAAGTTAACTTGAGAACAGCTTCAAATAACACAGACAATAAAGTATAATTGGTTCAGTGCGACACCAAATGGCCCCCTATCTCAGCTTTGTGCTGTAACATTTTACATTTTAATACAAATATCACAGCAAAACTAATAGTCCGTTTCCTTGCAGGCGGTGATAAACAGCACGATAACGGCAAACATGACATTTACGAAGACGTCGCAGAAATTCGGCCAGTGGAGCGACGTCAGAGCTAACACCGTGTACGGACTTGGGTTCGCCTCGGAGCCAGAACTTGGCAAGGTTAGTACTTACACATTTAAACATGACATTTACGAAGACGTCGCAGAAATTCGGCCAGTGGAGCGACGTCAGAGCTAACACCGTGTACGGACTTGGGTTCGCTTCAGAGCCAGAACTTGGCAAGGTAAGACCAAGTAGTATTTTTTTTTTAAAAGCATATCGTTTCATATTGTGTACATCCGCTCCTGTAAAACCAATTAACCTGAAAGAGCTTTGTGCTCTTGTGAAGATCGAAAAATTCGACTCGATCCATCATTCATCATCATCATTTCAGCCAAAAGACGTCCACTGCTGGACATAGGCCTCCCCATTCCAAATAAATTGCCAGTGTGAGTCTTTCTGCTGGATATGCGCCAATCATGCCCATCCTGCACCTTTCAAGATTTTATAAAAGCAAATCTTAAGAGCTAAGCAAGTATTTCTTTCGGTAACGTCCATGAGTTCCTGCGATTAAAAAACAACAGGACAAGCAGGGCACGATATTAAGTGCCCCATCGTTTGTGGAACAGCACCACTTTTTACATTACTCATATTCATTACTGAATTTGAGCAGATTTTCCTTGTTGCGACCAATCTGAATCCGCAGTCTAGACTTCCAGGAGCTGCTGTGGTTTGGATAAATTGTGACAGGCTTTGCCGAAAAACTGGATATATCATCATTATCATTCATGTTCCTGCCCTTATTCTGTTCTATTTGGGGTCGGCGCAACACATTTTCTTCTTCCATTCTTCCCTGTTAGATGTCACTGTGGCATTTACGGTACTCCCTTACTTCTCCTAAAATTGTTTGTCCGAAAATCATTATCCATAACACGTTTGCCATAAACTTCATTAACCATAATGTTCAAATTGCCGAAATTTTGTTTAACATAATAATCTTTTCTTCCAACTATGCTTTAATTTCATCATAATCACACTAAAAACTCAGTACAAAGCGAGTCTTTAATGCTCTAGAGCAATAAAAATGTATGAAATTTCATTATTGCACAGTTTATTTTTTTTAATCGCACCGGTGCCAATCTCAATGGATTAGCTCTATTCAGCCAGCCGATATTAACACTTTTTTTTTTACGTACGTACTATTCGTTTCTATCCTACTACTTGTTCCAAATTTAAAAAAATTATTGCTGCTAACTACTATTAAATGAAAGAAATGAAAAAAAGTGATTTGGCGGGAACTTTTGGGGAACTTTGTTAATTTTGCTTGACAATATTTTTGGAAACGATAAAGTGTGATACTATCTGATTTTGAGTGCTTCGGCTTCGAATTAAAATGGAATCATTTAGCGACACATTAACTCCGGAAAACATTCTAAATGAAGCCGACAGTGTTATAGAAAATCTTTTAACTATTTGATATGAGTTTCTTTTATCTACTATTCCTTTATGTAATAGTTGAAAGAAAAGCAGATTATGCACCTCGCCTTAAGTAATTTATATTGCCCTCGTGCCTGTTAGATTAGAGCCCTCGCTAACGCTCAGGCTCTAAATCAGGCACTCGGTGCAATAATAAATTACTTTGTGCTCGATGCAATAATCTACTATTAGTTCTAAAAGTATTCTGTCATAATATCGATTACTATAATAATTGAATCTCCTAACTTTACATGACCTAAATTAATATGTCCTAAATATTGCTTTAAATAATGTGTATTATTCCGAATGTTCGTTTATAATAAATTTTATAGACCTAAACATTTTTTTTAGGACACGTACGTCTGCCCTACCCCAAGAGTGTAATTTAATCCGCGTAGGCGCGAACGGGCAAGGCGGGGGCTCCGTCGAATTGCTGACGGAAACGATAACCTTAGACGGTCAACGTCAGGGGCACCTCAAGGTTCGGTTAGTTAGGTCCCTTAAAAGCCTGCAGACAGGAATAGGAGCCCCGCGCAGCTTGGTACGATATACGACATATCGTGTACCATACGACACCGATCGTCATATCGTGTAACAGCTGTCTGATGTAAACAAACAAAAAAAAAACGAAAAACCGTGCAAAAAGTGTTTGGAAATGCCGTAAAAAGTGTAATTCGCATGAACATTATGTTAAACTATATGTGTGCAACAATAATTAAGTGTTTTAGTGAATACATTAAATAATCTAGACTAAATTAAGTATAAAAAAGTGTCTGAACTACCGCCAGAAGCAATCGAACGGTGCGTCGCGATAAACCGCGTAAGCGCCCCGTATTGCACGGCGCTTACGACGTTCTTCTCGCGACCTCGCTGTGACAAGCCGTTGCGTCGACGATAATATCTACCGTGGACTTTTGTTGGTGAGCGCTTTTGTTTTGCTTCGAGAACCAAACCATAATTAAGAGGCTACACAATATTTGCAATAAGTATGGAACAAAATGTTAACACTCAAAGAAGAGGTCGCCGCTCAAGTTTGGGTCTGCATGACAGTGACTTCGATCTAAATATATCATATCAAAGTTTACCAAACAACGTAACTAACAGAAATGAAGTGACAGAACTCAACGATAAACTCGATAAGCTAAATGAAGAACTGCAAATAGCAAACTCTGAGATAGAAAGCTTGAATATAGAGAATAGCACCTTAAAAAAACAGTTGTCATTAGCCCAGCATAAAATTAATCTTTACAAATCAGTAGGCGTTTTAGAACTAAATAAGAATGACAAATCGTTTGCTTCGTCTCTCAAATTTTATTCACCACAATATCGAAAACGATATGGTTCGTTTGGTATAAAAAAAGGCTTAACAAGAACATCGTCTAAAGAAAAAGATTTAAACGCAGTGACAGGTACAAAACATAACGAAAGTTACAATTTAAGTTGCTTTTTCGAGCAGCCGCTACCATCAGAATGCGACTTACAAAACATTATAATAAGTCAGCAGCCTTCTCATCGACACATTGCAGAACAAGCTGGTAACATTGAAATGGGGACAATAGTTGATGCAGTGACAGTTGGAACCTTGACTATAGATTTGAGCAATACGTCAGACTATGACAAAGAACACTTAAGTATGACTAATAATTTAAAAACGAGTATAGAAAGAAGTCAATTAAACCCTAGAAAGCATCAGGTGAAGATTTTTGCTGACCAAACAGGACTTGGTATGAGGAGAGTGCTTCAAGAACTTCTAGGAAACTCCATCCAAGTTATTTCAATGATTAAACCAGGAGCCCCTATGGCTGAGGTATTATGTTCATGTATTGATATGTGTAAGGAGCTTACCCACTCAGACTACATAGTAATACTAGGGGGTTCTAACGATTCTAATCCTTTGAATTTTCAGTCAATGTTGTATTACACCCTAGGACAACTAAAACATACGAATGTCTTAGTTGGAAAATTGTATAAAAATAATTATCTCAATGTTAAAATGCTTAATAATTCACTGAAGCTGACATGTAGCAACTTCAAAAACACATCTTTTCTGCCTCTAGATCTAAACTATACTGATACTAAAATAAATTCAAAATACATTGATACACTGCGAGCAAGTAGGCTTATCCTTAAGGAAATACTTCGTATAAAGTACAGAAATGACTATTATGAATATGTTAAAATTAAATCTGATGAATTAAAATGTTATAATAATGCATACTTACAGACAGAGAAAGAAACTTACAAACAAAACTTAACACACAAACCCGCTACTGGTAGCATTGGCACACAGACGGATGAAAAGTATTTTTTTCGATCATAAATTAACTATTAATTCTCGTACCCTGACAAATTCATCTGATCTCGATAAATATGTCTCCCTTAATATTTATCATCAAAACCTATGTGGAGTTATGAACAAGAAACATGAACTAGAAGTTTATGTGGAAACTCTTGATAAGAGGCCAGATTATATGTGTATAAGTGAACACTTCTTGAATGAGAGCGCTGCAAGTGTTTTTAACCTCAATATGTATAAGTTAGTAACCTACAACACTAGAAAAAAGAAATTAAGAGGGGGTAGTTTAATTTTAGGGCATGTGGATAGACAGACCGAAATTTGTGAACCAATAAACAAGTTGTATAAAATAGAATGTTTTGAGATTTGTGGTGCTAAAGATACAATCACTGGTCTTTATATCTGTTGTTGCTATCGAAACCCTGTTGATAAGAATTTTGAACAGTTTTTGGAAAGATTGGAGAAGTTGTTGGACTATTTATTAAATAAGAACTGCATAATATGCGGTGATTTTAATATTGACCTACTAGTGGATAATAAAAAAAGTACGGAATTCCTTAGTTTGTTAAAATGTTATAATTTTAGGTATTTGATCTCCTCAGCAACTTTCATTCGTAACAATAGTACTTCATGTATCGACAACATCATAACCAATCTGCCTGATGCATGTGTATTGAGTGACGATGTGGATCACAATGGTTTAGCCGACGGGCATGCAGGTATTTTTGCTGAGGTTCATTTGCCAAATCGATCCAATCCGAATGAGAATCAGTTTATTGTAACAGATAAAAGAATATTTAACATTAAAAATGGTGCAGCATTCGTACAGGGCATTCTTAAAAAATCTTGGACCGATATGGGTATTAATACTTTTCTTAAAAGTTTTTATAGTGTGTTTCGAAATAGTTACAAAAAGAGAGAATGTAAAACTAACCTTAAGAACAAATCACAATTAAAGTGGGTTACTAAAGGAATACGTACCTCCAGCAAAATGAAACGTTTCTTATGTGCACGTAATGGAAATAATCTTGAACCGAGTGTTTTAAATTACAAAAACATGTACATTAGGTTATACAGAAGGATTGTTACTAAAGCTAAAAAACTTGCTATAATGACACAAATAAATAAATCAAAAAATGTGGGTAAGGAAATTTGGAGAGTTGTAAATAAATGCACTAATAAAGAGAAAGGGATTCGACGGGAACTTAGGTTTAAGGTGGATGGTCGAATTGTACTGGATCCAGAGGAAATAGCTAACTTCCTAGTGAATCAATTTGATTATAAAGTTGCTACTGACAGGAATGAAAAAGACCATGCTGCGGCATTACTTCGTTTATACGCGAGCAAGGTTAGTAGTGACATGCATATTTCTGCTACCACTCCAGACGAGATTTGTACCATAGTTAAAAGAATGGAAAATAAACATTCCTGTGGGTATGATGAAGTTCCGATTCGTGTGTTCAAGGAACACATTGAAATATTAGCCGAGCCTCTATCTAATTTTTTTAATAAATGTATAAAAGATGCAGTATTTCCAGAACAACTAAAAATGGCGAAAGTAATACCTGTGTATAAGAAGGGAAGTAAATCTGATCCTAAAAACTATAGACCTATCTCTCTATTACCGGTTCTATCAAAATTATTTGAAAAGATACTCAAAATTCGACTCTTAGCACACCTACGTGAAAATCGTGTTTTAAATAGAAGGCAATTTGGGTATCAAAAGGGTGTTGGAACTTCGGACGCCATATATACGTTATTAGATGATGTGATAAGTAAAATTAATAATAAAATGAAAGTTGCAGGGATTTTCCTTGATTTAAGTTCCGCTTTTGACACAATTGACCATGAATTGCTTCTGACTAAAATGAGTCATTACGGAATAAGGGGAAATGCTTTAATACTGTTTTCATCCTACTTAAAAAACAGGCAGATGTACGTTGAAATTGACAAAACTGAGAATAATTATAAGAAAAGCTACAAATCCAAAATTGTACGCATATCAACGGGTGTTCCACAGGGATCTATTTTAGGACCTATTTTATTTTTATTATTTATTAATGATTTGATTAATTATCTAAATACAATTTTACCGGACATTGAATTAGTAATTTTCGCAGATGACACAAATGCTATAGTGGCAGCTAATGACATGGCAGAGTTGACAGAAAGGGTGAAGGCTGCGCTACAAGCTTTTCATTGGTGGTTCACAGCAAATAAATTGCTGATTAATAGTAAAAAGACTCAATTAATGTTATTTAAAACTACGGCCCGTAACAAAGATAAATTAAATGTTGAATTAAATAAAGTCGAATTTGAAAACGCTGTCGAAGTAAAATTTTTGGGTATACGCATTGATCAACTGTTAAACTGGAAACCGGAATTAAAAGCTATTGATGCGTCGGTATCATCGGCTTGTTACGCTCTGCGAACCCTGAGAAATGAAATCAGCATAGAACAGCTGAAAGTTGTATATTTTGCGCTGGTGGAGTCAAAAATTAGATATAGCATACTTTTCTGGGGAAATAGCTATGAATATAACAGTAGAAGAGCTTTCATACTACAAAAACGTGCAATTCGTACCATGGTCCGCATCTCTCAAAGGGAAAGTTGCCGGCAACACTTTACAAATTTAGGTATACTTACAGTACCAAGTCTTTATGTACTGGTACTTTTAAGCAATATGGCCAAAAACATGCATGACTATGAGACAGTAGAGGAACGGCCGATAAGGGAAAGCACCCGTAGAATGGACTTGAAGAATAAGAATTGCATCTTAAACAATCTAAGAATTGTGAGACACAGTCCACGATACCAGTCAGTAACATTATTTAATAAATTGCCTTTACACATTAAAAGTACTGTCTACAGTAGCAGTTTCAAAACAAAACTAAAAAATTACCTTTTGGATAAGTGTCTATATGCAGTAGAAGAATTATAATTTTAATAAACACCTACTATTATAAAATTGATGAAATATAAATTTATTATTTTTGATTACCTAATGAATTTTGAATTTGTAATGTTATTTGATATGCTAGTACTACGTAAGTGAGTGTTTGTGTGTAAATTATGTTGTGTAAATTATTATTACTATTGATTTTAATGACTATAAACTATTACAATATTGATGAGTTCCTAAGTTGATACCTATAAAAATAATGTCTTTATGCGATATTCAATTATTTATTATTGTGTTTGATTATTTATTATTTTGTGATGTTTAATGGATTTAATATTATGTTATGATTTAATTATTTTAATTCGATTTTTGACATTGATGAATTTCTGTTATGACAAATATATATTTCTATGAGTAAATAATTTTGACAACAGACTGATCAATTAAAAATGGTAGTTATGATATTGTTTTCGAAATGGATTATTGTAGGGATTGATTATTATCTATTATTTTAAATGACATGTTTTCATAACAGATTCTATGAAATTTGATTTTAATTGCTGACCCTAATGAAGTTTTGGCATGACTAAATATTTTAATGATAGGTTAATTTAATGATTGAATTGTAGTTATAATTTTCTCTTTTAAATTAATAATTATTATTGAACATTGTTTTATGTTACTGTTGGTCTAACTATTCTTCCACATAACTGGTAGTATTAGTATATTTGTTAATGATTAATTTCTTGTTATGTTGATCTTAGTTTTGTTAATAATTTGGCTTGAATAACGATGGAATTTGTTTTTATTGATTTATTTACTGTACTGTCTCTTATGTTCCTTTTTTTTTTTGTAATTACTTTTGTTTTTTGTAACACATTCAGATACAATGTAAATTGTTATTGAATAAATGAAATGAAATGAAATGAAATGAAATGAAATATTGGTTCCATCGACCTGCTGACGGAAACGCTAACCTTAGACGGTCAACGTCAAGGGCACCCCGAGGTTCGGTTAGTTAGGTCCCTTTAAACCCTGCAGACAGGAATAGGAGCCCCGCGCAGCGTGGTTCCCTATATCGACCTGCTGAAGGAAACGCTAACCCTAGACTTCAACGTCAGGGGCACCCCGAGCTTCGGTTAGTTAGGTCCCTTGAAACCCTGCAGACAGAAATAGGTGCCCCGCGAAGCGGGGCTCCGTCAACCTGCTGACGGAAACGCTAACCTTAGACGGTCAACGTCAGGGACACCCCGAGGTTCGGTTAGTTAGGTCCCTTTAAACCCTGCAGACAGAAATAGGTGCCCCGCGAAGCAGGGCTCCGTCAACCTGCTGACGGAAACGCTAACCTTAGACGGTCAACGTCAAGGGCACCCCGAGGTTCGGTTAGTTAGGTCCCTTGAAACCCTGCAGACAGAAATAGGTGCCCCGCGAAGCGGGGCTCCGTCGAGCTGCTGACGAAAACGCTAACCTTAGACGGTCAACGTCAGGGGCACCCCGAAGTTCGGTTAGTTAGGTCCCTTTAAACCCTGCAGACAAAAATATGTGCCTTGCGCAGCGGGGCTCCGTTGACCTGCTGACGGAAACGCTAGCCCTAGACGGTCGACGTCAGGGGCACCCCGAGGTTCGGTTAGTTAGGTCCCTTTAAACCCTGCAGACAGGAATAGGAGCCCCCTGCCGCGTGGTTCCCTATATCGACCTGCTGAAGGAAACGCTAACCCTAGACTTCAACGTCAGGGGCACCCCGAGCTTCGGTTAGTTAGGTCCCTTGAAACCCTGCAGACAGAAATAGGTGCCCCGCGAAGCGGGGCTCCGTCAACCTGCTGACGGAAACGCTAACCTTAGACGGTCAACGTCAGGGACACCCCGAGGTTCGGTTAGTTAGGTCCCTTTAAACCCTGCAGACAGAAATAGGTGCCCCGCTTCGCGGGGCTCCGTCAACCTGCTGACGGAAACGCTAACCTTAGACGGTCAACGTCAAGGGCACCCCGAGGTTCGGTTAGTTAGGTCCCTTGAAACCCTGCAGACAGAAATAGGTGCCCCGCGAAGCGGGGCTCCGTCGAGCTGCTGACGAAAACGCTAACCTTAGACGGTCAACGTCAGGGGCACCCCGAAGTTCGGTTAGTTAGGTCCCTTTAAATCCTGCAGACAAAAATATGTGCCTTGCGCAGCGGGGCTCCGTTGACCTGCTGACGGAAACGCTAGCCCTAGACGGTCGACGTCAGGGGCACCCCGAGGTTCGGTTAGTTAGGTCCCTTTAAACCCTGCAGACAGGAATAGGAGCCCCGCGCAGCGTGGTTCCCTATATCGACCTGCTGAAGGAAACGCTAACCCTAGACTTCAACGTCAGGGGCACCCCGAGCTTCGGTTAGTTAGGTCCCTTGAAACCCTGCAGACAGAAATAGGAGCCCCGCGCAGCGGGGGACCGTCGACCTGCTGACGGGAACGCTAACCCTAGACGTTCGACGTCAGGGGCACCCCGAGGTTCGGTTAGTTAGGTTCCTGTAAACCCTGCAGACAGAAATAGGTGCCCCGCGTAGCGGAGCTCCGTCGACCTGCTGACGGAAACGCTAACCCTAGACGGTCGACATCAGGGGCACCCCGAGGTTCGGTTAGTTAGGTATAAAATATTGCCCGCTCGTACCTACGTAACGGCTGAGAGAAGTTCATAGCAAAAGCTTTGTTATACTTTGTTCTAATAATATTATTATGATAAATAAACATTATGTGATTTTAATTTAGGACTTAAAACTTTTATGGAAAACGATTTTATGTCTTTCGTATATTATTGATTGTAGTATTTATGACAAATGGATTTAGAACATATTATATTTAGGGATTTCAATTTTATGGCATGTCATATTATGTGATATTTAGTTCGGGTAAGTTATCATTCGGACAAATGATGATTAGGACAAAAAACGTTATGGCATTTTAAATTATGGATAAAAAAGTTAGGTGACACAATAGAGAACCGGCATTTACCCTTTTGTCTTTCATAATAATATCATTCCTCACACAATCCATCCATCTCTTCTTTGGCCTTCCTCTCCCTCTCTCAACATTTATATCCATTTTTTTTTCTATCCTACTCTTTCCCACTCCTGGGCAAAGGCCTCCCTCCACTCCTTCCACTTCTCTCGAACCCGTGCGTCCTCCTTCCAGTTCTGGCAGAACCTGTCTAACTCGTCCCGCCATCTCCTTCGTGGCCTACCGCGACCCCGCCTCACTGTGTCAGGGCACCAGTTTCCTGCTATTTTGGCCCACAGTTTGTTTCCTGCATGCGACAGACATGTTTATATCCATTACCGTTTGGATATACATACACATGTTTCTAACATCCCACTTCTCTTCCAGTTCATAGAGAAATTCCAAGAAGTAAAAGAAGCGATCCAAGCCCAACAATGCGGGGCTACGGGTGGCAAGTCAGTGACCAACGGCAACAGTGGGGCCGCTACCCCGGTGGCCAGTGCGACGGCCAGCCCGCTGCTCGCCGGCCGCGCTACCGGGGGAGGCGATGAGCCCCTGCCTGCTGTGTCGCCGGCGCAGGCTTTGGTAAGTTGTGGGAGTTAGTTATGTAGTAGGTAGTCTATGTGTTATTAGTTTAGCTCCCTTGCTATGTAATAGGGAATATGCATAAAATTTGAAATGGCCTAAAATATTTTTTTCTCGAATACTTATTATCGTAATATTATAATGAAAAGGATTTTTTTTAATTTACTTATTATTTAAACCCCTAAAATAATATTCAAAAAGTGCAAAATAAGGGAGCGAAATTCAAACTTCCAAAACGCGCCACCATTGATCGAACGAAATGTGACGTCATCTGACGTCATCGACACGACATTGTATCCCGTTAGGGTATATAATGTTCTGTGAAACACCCACTGGACGTGTCATGTGACGTCACGCAAAGCGCGCGCAAAATGGCGGCGTTTGAACTGCTTAAATTTTTTTAAAGTTTTAAATTTCATTTTTAAAAATATCTAGAGTATTTTGAAGCCCATTAATATTTTTTTCTACGTTATAAAATAGTAAACTATTAATTTAAGACAAAAAAGAAAAACATGAATATTCCCTATTGGGGTGGACTTCAATTGTAAGCAGATGCAGCTGAATACCAGTGTTTTAAGATTGAGTTCGAAATCAAAATCAAAGCATTTATTTCAAGTAGGCCATTACAGGCACTTTTGTATAGTCGAATTAAACTAACTGCGGCACTCAGAGATATCCAACGATTACTCAAGCCGCCACCCAGCAAAGGCTTGACATACTTTTGTATGACAAAACTGCCAAAAACCTTTACCAAGCGACGTCCCAAGCAACCACTGAAGCTCTCCGAGTGAGGCAGTAAACTACTGAAGCTAAATAAACTAAGCTACAGTCCCAGTCACAAGGCATAATAACTCGTGATTGTACTGTAGTTGCCCATTCCAAAGCGTTGGTCTCATGAGAAGAATGGCAAGAAACTTCATGGACACTCTTTTAAAATCGTTTGGGTTTACAATATGTTCAAGGTACAGACATAATCTTGGTATAATACACACATGAAGACTATGCAAATTAGTGTCTGAGATGGTCTTTTGAAGAAAGCACCACACAGTTACTGCCTGTCTGACCTTTCGGTCCACTGACTACCTGTAACGACTGTCAAAGTGCTACAAATGACAGCCGGGACCGATGGATTAACGTGCTTTCAGAGGCATGGAATAAACTTGGTATATAATGGGTGGTCATTTATACACAGACCAACTTAGGCAAGCGCGGTTTTATGTGAAGAACGATCCAAGTGGCCGTCAATATCTAGCCACGAGCTGATCCAGTTTCTAAACCATGTACACAGTTAAACGTTGTACCTAATAGGTAATTTTGGCAAAGGTATAATACTCGCAACTTTTAGCTAGTCCCTAAGCTAGTCCCTAAGCGGCTAGTCAAGTTATCATTATGTCGCAATATCCAACAGAGCGGAAATTACTCAAAAGTTAATGTTTAATTAATCAATGCAAAAAAAAAGCAATGCTGCTACGCGGTTTTTCAATGCATCATTGCAAAACCTTAACTTGCACTTAAGTATGGAACTATGGTATTTAATGTGCTGTACCGAATATCACAAAATTGATAAAGTTTTAAACCACCTCTTTAGTCTAGTTAGTCTAGGCGTTCGATTCCCAGGTTACTTAAAACTCTTATTGGGTTTTTCTATCAGAAATTTCTCACTTGCTACCACGGAGTCTAGATATATGCCCGTTTGACGGCAATAGTTTATCTTTCTATTACATGGAACTTATACATAACTGGCGAAATAATAATAATAAGCTTTATTAGTTCTCACAGTATAAAACCTTAAGATTAAATAGTTACAATAATAACAGTGATCGTAGCTTTATAGTCACAGTACGGATCGCAACTGGCATCTTAGCTAGATTACAAAGTAACCTGTGTTAAAGATACCAGTCCCATTCCCTTATAAATCTTTATGACAATAATAATTTTACGAATTTCAAAGTTTTTCTGAAGAAAGAATCTATTAACAATGTGAGAGAACAAAAAAGAAACAAAAAGAAATTAAAACTAATGGAAAATTTTCTTTGTATGCATGCGCGTGTGAGTGAGAGTAATAGATGTGTAAGTGTGGGTGTAAATGTGTTTAGTTATGTGTATGTGTGTGTATGTGTGTGTGTGTATTGGTGTATGGTAATTATACTGAAATGTGGGTGTTCTATTATAGTCCAAGATCCCAGGGCCGCCAGACGTCACGTATTTTCTGACGAAGGAAATGTGGACGATTGTGTAGAACTACTACGAACTAAGAACGCATAGGCCTACCTGCTAGCGTGCTAAGAAGGCCAATTTTCAAATATCAGGTACTCAAGGTACATAAAAAAATGACTTACTTCACGTATTTTCTCCAAGCTGATTTTTACGTATATTTTAGGCAATATCCTTAAAAATAAATCGCCAATACTCCCAGACACTTTCCATCGGCCGTATTGCTTAACAGACGCTTTAAAGAATACGAAACTCCTTATGATTTAATACTTAAAGCTAATTGATCGGGTTATTGCCATGCTATACTGGGCAGGCGCTCCAACATGCGCCCGGGCGTTGAAATCAACGTTTTCAACAAAATTCTGAAGACACAGGCAATGGGCAGATCCTGTTGAATGCCCACCGAATGAGTCCAGTGGAGGTCTGTATGTGAGCCACACGAGCGATGCCATGCGTTCTCGGGTAAACAGCCACAATACGTTTTAGTCTCCACTTTTTGGGAACTTTAAAGCGTCTGTTAAGCAATACGGCCGCTAGAAAGTGTTGGGAGTATTGGCGACTTATTTTTAAGGATATTACCTACAATATACGTAAAAATCAGCCTTCAGAAAATACGTTAATAAGTTAGTAATGTTTTTATGTATTTACCTTGATAGCCTGATACCTGAAAATTGACCGTCTAAGCAAGCTAGCTGGTAGTCGTGCGTTCTTAGTACATACTAACACTACCCAATCGTTCACATTTCCTTCGTCAGAAAATACGTGACGTCTGGCGGCCCTGGGATCTTACTCTATTAGGGAGGTACAACTCTACCTAACTCTTTGGTGATTACAAGCGTGATGTTATGTTACGTTAAAGTTAAAAAGGCTATTTCTTTATGTACATGTATTTGTTACAGCCCAAACCCGAGCCAGAGGATATGGCGGTACATCAGCGCGCCCATTCAGTGTCGTCTACACTACAGGTATGATAATATTGCTTTATAATAGACTGTACTACCTATATACATAGTACACACAGTTCCGGGTCGGGACCTTCCGGGTTCCGGGCCTTTTGGGCTTAGCACAGCTACTTGTATTGTAAAATTATAGTTGAATATTATGTGTGGATAGGTCCTTAAGTGTAGGTTTTGATAACAGTGTCTATTTTTAAGCCAACGTAAAAGAAAAGCCAATAAATCCACTTTTATAGAATTTAATAAAATTTAATAGAACCTGAAACTGTAAACGTGTTTCTCTGAGGACTTCGTGCCTATCGGGCTACTATCCTATCATCTATATGCTTACACAAAACATTATTTAATTTTGTAAGTAGTAACATACATTATTTTTCATCATTCTGTTCCGTATGACAGCTGGACAAAAACCTCCCTAGAGTCATGTCTTTCTGGGTACTACATTACACATCAAAAAGCAAATATGGAAATTTTCGTATAGATGACCTTAAATGCTGGCTGCTTAGTAAATGAAAATGCAATGAATGTGCATACATTTAACTCCACCGCATAAATCAATATGTTGTCATCAAATGCATAATTAAATTATGTTGAGCCTTCTGTTATAAGTCGAGCTACACAATCACCGACAAATGCTTGCACTGAGTGCACAGTGGGCAGGTCCATTCGAATCTGTGAGATTGTTTCTTCAAAATACCATCTCGGACAGTAATCAGATTAAATCTGCATAGTCCTCATGACTTTGACATTGGGAAATCATCAAATGACTCCTCTCTCTCTAGAGGCAGAGCGGTAGGAAGTGTCAGACTTCTACTGACTAAAAACCACCCATGTTCCTTAGCCCTTTTCGAACAACCCGCAGGCCCGACGGGACCTAATATAACCCACACAAACATCAATATCATTATGAAACGCAATACATTTTTTTGCTACAGTTCAAAATAAACAAAGTGTCGTTACTATTGTTTGCATATATACTGCATCGCTATTGTGAAACACTTCTCTCAATCGACTGAGTCACACCTAAACTCAGGAAGTGACAATTGCTTTAAATTGTCAACGGCGGCGTATCCTTGACTGCTACAAAAACAACGACACTTAGATGCACTTTGTGGTCCTTGACATTCATTGCAAATGTTTTGTCAAATAAATGCTGATGAATAATTATGTTGTTTGAAATTACTCTGTATGTTTTCGCTGGAAACGTATTTCCAATCAATTTACCAGTTTTTCTATAAATCAATTAGGTCAGCCTACCGCAGATTGGGAAAGACCTGGAGACGCACGGTACCAAAAAGTAGGCATGGCAGAAGAAAGGAGATGCACACATGCATATATTGTTGAAGATATTAGACAATTCAAAATTGTATAAATGGAGAAATTTCTAAACAGTTCTGGACCTGAAAACTGGTCGTTTAGATGCTATTCACTTTTTATGAATCTGATCTGATGATGCAGCAATAAGAACTCCTCAACCAAGCAATCATAATTATTCATATCATCTGGTTAGCCTGTTTCCGTATAACAGAGTCGGTTTCCAGTCTAACCTAATGCAGCTACTAAAAATATGTATCTTACCATTTCCTCCTTGTCCCTCCAGGGCGGCTACGCAACAGTAGGTCGCGCCCCCCGCGGCCCCCTCGCGTCAGCCGGCGCGCCCGCCGTCATCGACCCTCCCCCGCCGGACACATCGGAACAACAGCTACGCTACGAGAATGACAGGCTCAAGCTCGCGCTCGCACAGAGGTAAGTTGCGCGAACGTTGCCCAACTGTTGGGATACATTTTCTTGATTGTGCAGAGGAATCTGCCTGATGTTGCGCAATAGTTGAGTTTCACTGTTGAGCGACTGTTTACCAACTGTTGCCGATACATTTTCTTTGACAGTGTTTCTGAAGTAAAGACACATGTAAACCAGTTGCAAAAACAGTTTATCAACACATGTATAACTTACAGACTCTTGTGAATGAACTCGCCCGCGGATATGTTTCTAGATTTTTGTACTACCACTAGATCTTTCTTAGCTGCCAATCAGCGTTGCTGTATTGCGGATTGAAGAGACAATGTCAGTGTGATTAGAGACACATGACGTCACATAAGATATTTCAGCTTTGTCCCCGGGATGTCGACACATTGACGATATCTGATATTATACTCTCCCTCGTGAACTTCGACTATTACTCATTTGAAAAAGTTGCGCAACAGTTGCGCGACACGTAGTGACACTAGGCCCTGTTTAGAATGGAAAGTGGATACGCAACGGTGGGTCGTGCGCCGCGCGGTGCGATGGCTCCAAGCGGCCCTCCTCCGGTCATTGACCCCCCACCGCCGGAGTCCATCGAGCAACAGCTGCGTTACGAGAATGACAGGCTGAAGCTTGCGCTCGCACAGAGGTTAGTGGCGCGTTAGTTGCCCGACTTTTTTGGTTGCGAGTTGCTTTGTCACTTTGTTTTTCGGACGATTCTGTTGCTTACGACCGGTTCATGGAATGAAAATAGTTTTAAAATTAAACGCCGTTTGGGCGGTTTCATTCGATCAATCACAGCTTTTCTCGTTTAATTTGACGCTTTAATATTTTTGTTCTAGAAACTTAGGGTTCACTTTTGTTTGCCCGTCTTTTAAGTCGAAGATTCTGTTGCTGCTTTGAAGATGTCGTTATAGCAGATTTTGTTTGTTTTTTTTTTATTTCGGCGTTTTATTTTCGTTGAGCAGCTTTTTTTATCACTGCTTTTCGCACCGTAATTAAAAGAAGGTAAGTACGTTTTGTATTTAATGCTTACACCCAGCACCCTTATTGGCTTGCAAGGTTTTTTTCACCAAAAATGGTTTAATTTTTCAGAGCACAATTATTATGCCAAAATGTTTAATCATGAACGTGATCGGAAACAAATAACAAACAGTATTTACAACAATAAAAAAAGTTTTATTCAATCGCAAGAGTTTTGTACAACACTTAAAACTACAAAACAGAACAAAACAGTCAAGCCTTAACTATAGTCCTTTCCCAATTATTTTACCTCTACAGAAGCTACTCAACATCGGCCTTATAGTCTCGAGAATAAAGACCACTGTGGTTTTGACAGATTTATCGGTACCGCCAACGTAACAGTAACCTTAATATTCCTAAGACTAAAGATCATTGTGATTTGACAAGGTAAAATAACTGTGAACGGATAGAAATGTAACTCCTTCCTACTTCACTAATAAATAATTATTTTTATTCTATAGCCACTCATTACAACACACTATAATACATTTATATTCTTAATGAGTATGCTATGAATATCACACGTCTTTTTTGCTTATTTTTATTGATATGCGTAAAAGACACGTATCTTTTAGTAAAGTCATGTTCTATTTTCATAAAGTCGCATTCTATTTTGGCAAAGTTGCGTAATATTTTGCTAAAGTCGCGTTCTATTTTGGTAAAGTCACGCATCTTTTTATGAAAGTCACGTGACTATTACCAAAGATACAAAAATCATACATGTCTAATACACATTCAAGTTAACATCAGGCACATTTTTGTCATCCAATTGTTACCAAATTGTCCGTTGTACATTGCCGTGTTCGTTTCATCTTTCGAATTAATCCTCTTACAAATCCAGCAATGTATTTTAGTACCTAAGTCAGTTTTATTTCAGATAATTTCATGAAAACTTAACGGAATAATCTAACTTATAATAAGAGCTATATTAAAGCATTTAAAAACCTTAGTTTCAATATTGCAAAGCTATTTGGATTACAATTCTCTATCAGTCCGTCAATGCATTTAGAACCTTATTTAGGGTGTTCAAGGATCGTATTAGTTTTGAAAAGAAGATGTGACATGTTTTAATGAGCTGAACAGGTAACTCCTTGTAAATTGTGTACGAATGTATGTCTACGAGTAAGTAGGGCAATTATTTTGGTAAATCAAATATGTGTGGTGGAATAATTTGATGTATCCAACTCTATTTGTCTTGGGAATGGTCGGATATAATGAACTAAGGGTCAGGAGGCAATTCACACTAGTGACTTATATCTTTAAGCTAATTAGAGGGAAGATACACAATGCGGAAATTTTGCGAAGGGTGGAGTTAGCCGTGCCAGACGGGTATGCGGGTCGTCGTCGTCAGCCGCGGCTGCTGGTAGAACCGCGCGCGCGAACTAACTTGCTGCGTGAGGCGCCGCTCACGAGCGCGCTCCGCACTCTCAACCTCATTGCTGAGGACTTGGACTTATTCTGTTGCACTTTGGGTGAATTTACAAGAACAGAGCAGCTATGTATAGAATTTGTTATGTTAAAACAGTTAAGTAAATTATTTTAATTTTAAGTCTGCAACAATATCGCATTGGGTCTAGCCTGTAAGGATATTTGTATGTATAGAGAAATAAATAAATAAATAAAAAATAAATTTAAGAATATACAATTGAAAAATCATGGGCTTTTGACGGCAATTTCATACAATCTTTCGACCCGTATTTGACCCGCTCAAAGGTTTTTCAAAATTTCCAAAATCACCTAAGTCCTGAATGTCAAATTTTAGCCCAATTCGTCCATTAATTTGAACTGTGCAAAAATTGCAGGATTCAAAAGTAAAGAAGAAGTAGAAGACATACATTCGCACCCACTAACAGGAAAAATCATTCATCACTTAATGTTCATACCCTCCCGCAATAGGCACGAATCCCTCATCGAAATGTCCAAAGTCGTGTTGGTAATGTACAGGCTCGTGCGCCGGTTTCGCTTCGTACTCGTGCACGGCTTTGTGCGCGTATTCGTGCACGGCTTTGTGCTCGTATTCCGGCTCGTGTTTCGGCGTACCGATCTTGTGGACCACGGCGTTGAAGCCGTTCTTGTCGTCGGCTTCGTATTCTACTACGCGTTTGGTGCCGTCTGTTTCCACGAGGGTGTAGGTACCTGGAATGTTATAAAGAGATATATCATCATCATCATCTGCCTAGCCTTTTCCCAACTATATTGGGGTCGGCTTCCAGTCTAACCGGATGCAGCTGAATACCAGAATTTTACATGGAGCGACTGCCTATCTGACCTCCACAACCCAGTTAATACTATAAAGAGATGTATCACACTAATATTATAAAGGCGAAATTTTATGAGTGTGTATGTTTTTTACATTTTCACGTCTAAACGGCTAGAGCGATTTTAATAAAAATTGGTATGGAGTTAGCTGACACCCTGGATTAACACATAGGATAGTTTTTATCCCGATTTATCTTCCCGTGGTATAATTTTCGAGTTGTAGCGGGCAAAGCCGCTGGCAACAGCTAGTTAACTATAAGCTCCAAAAAATAGGAAGACGAGGTCCTGCAGACCCCAGAGGTTAGATTAGACGATAAAGTTAGGTCTAATAAAATATTCAGCAACTTTAATCCTACTCCACGCTAAGTGGAGGCTATAGGAGGAGATGTTCAAGTGGGGTAATTGGGTAAACCCCGAGAAGGTACATTGATGTCTCATCATCTGCCTAATCTTTCCCAATTATATTGGGGCCGGTTTCCAGTCTGACCCGATGAAGCTGTAAACAGTATTCTACATAAACGGACTGCCGATCTGACGATGTTCTTTGGTATGATTGGTTATCGGACTTTCGAACTTCTGTATACCCACAAAGACTGTCAAAATCTACACCTAATAGCAGACAAGGCTTTACTTGCTTTTGCAGGTTACGCTGGCTTGAAATGTACAAAACCTCCATTTCTTACGAAAGAGTCTGAACCAGTGGTCTACATAGGTCTTGGATCGATACAGCTGGGAATCATGGGGAGAAGCTTTGGCTAACAGTATCGAACCACATGTGTCTTTAAAATATTGTCTAAAGCATCTCCTATACATTATGAAAAATTAAAAAATGTCCAGCGGAACCTTACACAATTTACGAAGTAACGTCAAGCTCACAGCGAGCGAGTGGCATATTTTCCCCGCATCCCTACGAAGGGCTTGCATATTAAATTTCCTGATCTAATAATAAAATACGATTTGTAAATAACTTGCACTACCGTTTCTATTTCCTGCAAAGTTTCCGTTAAAGGGGAGAAAATGTCGACCGATTTTTTGCCTAGTATTCTGTTTGTTGGTAACGTCGCAGATCACTGTAATACTTCGCTGATTTTATATTATAATGAAAAATATAAAAATACCTAATATTTTAAGTGAAAAAAAAAAAAACATTAGTAATTTCTCAGTACCAGCCGCGGAGTCTGAATTTCTTTCTGCCCGGTTGATGGAATTAGGCTCGCCCCCTTTTACATTGGCGAAATGTGTGTGTACATTAGTACACTGCCTAACCCTTCGTGGATTACAGGCATGATGATGGGGAAAACTGGATAAAAACTCGTCATTTTCTAAACTATAAATCAAATTTGATTAATACACAATTATTAGCTAGTACGCTACCCATAACTGGCATCACTAACGACCTCCTAATTCAATAAAGATGAGAAATAAATTATCTGAATCATGACTTAGTATGCTGGTCGGGAGCCTCCTGCTTACGCCACTAATTGAGCATTGTTATACTATGGCGATCAATTACATACATGAACAACTTAATGATGATGTTGTATGGATGTATGTATGCATGTAAGTAGGAGAGTTTTGAATATTAATGTTAATGGATGGAGGGCGAGAGGAAGATCAAAAATGGATGGGTTGTGTGAGAAAAAAATCTAAAACCCGACTACGAATAAAATATTGGTTTTTGCTCGCCAAGACCAAACATGTTAAGATTATCTCAATTTAATATTTTTTGAGATAAGTTTTTGACATTTAAATTCCGTCATAAAAATAATTTATATAGCCTATGTCACCCGGGCTATTCTTAGAAATCTATTGACACCTCATTTATTAAAATCCGTTCAGTATTTTAGGCGCTACCGTGGAACATACATACATACATAGACTGCCAAAATCATTACCCTTCCTTTTGGCTTCGCCGTAGTCGGGTAACAAGGAGTGCATGATCAATCATAATACATAAGTAACATAACATCACGTCTGTAATCTGTAAAGGGTTAGGCTGAGGTATTTACTGAGCCTTTTACCAAATATTTTGGCATGGGATTCCAGTCTAATCGAATGCATAAATAAATACCAATATTTTACATGGAGGGATTGCCTATCTGACCTCTACAATCCAAATTAATATTGAATATTGACACCCCTTTTTAAGACTGGTTGTCAGACTTTCGGGCACTGACTGGTTGTAACGACTGTCAAATATTTTCAAATAATTACCGTCACCAACAGCTTATGTGCTTTTCGAAGTACGGAGAAACTCGGTATGTACTCAAAAAATACTATTAAGTATAACCCTGAAAGCGTTCTGGGTATTAATTAGACTTTTAAGTAGTCTTGCTGCAAACAAATTACTCAAGCTGACATAAAAGAAAGTCTTCAAAGCTTGGACGCTTACCTTTAACTTTGTCGCCATCTCTGGTCTCCCAATGCTCCTTCTGGTCACCAGTGTGAGGGTCTTTCACGGAGTAGTCGAATGAGTATTTAGGATGCGCCTGGAAAGTTAAGAAATAAGCCCATTAAGATGTGAAATTAGGGTGGTCAGATTGAACTTGGATGGGGGTCTACCTTTTTTAGCAGAATTTTTTATACCCGAATTTTGTTTTGCATAACAGTGGATGGCAGAAACTTCATTTCGCAGAAAATCACTTGGCATACACTCATTTACCATAAATTCAAAAAGCATAATTTTGTAAGTCAGAATCATCTTTGAGCATAAACTTCATTTCCAGAACCATCATCTCGCCGAAAATTCATAATAATGACGTCACTCATACATGCAACGCATGTACTCCATGACGCGCACTCGCTTCGCTCGCATATTAAATAACACTAATATCTTCTGTCCCCGAAGTGCCGGGCCTCCGCCGGCCTCCTTCGTCGGCCTACGGCCCGGTGCCCATGCCGCCCTTAAGGTGGTACCCTGAGCAAATAACCTTGAGCATTTGCTCCCTCTTTGCCGCACCCCACCTCTACAATACTTCGTAAACTATTACTTGCGCCACCTGGCGAACTTCATACGAATACAAGTAAAATTCACAGATCTAAGAAGTAATAGATATGGCATTCAAAGAAATATTTTTTTATGAAATGTTATTATGAATTCAGTTACTATACTCACGTCGATAAATAGGTAGGTACTTTCAACTTTTACAGTGATACAAATATTACGATTACGAAAATGAGGTCAAAAGGAAAATCCAAGATGGCGCCGACGGTTTTTGGATATTCCGTCATGGGTGTCGTTTTCATGGTTTTTGGGGTCGGTGATTACGAAAATGAGGTCAAAATGAAAATCCAAGATGGCGCCAACGAAATTTTTTGGTTTTTCCGTCATGGGTGTCGTTTCCATGGTTTTTGGGGTCGCTGATTACGAAAATGAGGTCAAAATAACAATCAAAGATGGCGCCGACGAAAATTTTTGGTTTTTCCGTCATGGGTGTCGTTTTCATAGTTTTTGGGGTCGCTGATTACGAAAATAAGCTCAAAATCAAAATCCAAGATGGCGCCGACGAAAATTTTGGTTTTTCGACTATCTTATATAAATAAAGAGAGAAGTCCTGACTGACTGATTGACTGACTCATCAACGCCCAGCCCAAACCCTTGGACCTAGAAAGCTGAAATTTTGCACAGAGGTTCCCTTTATAATGTAGACAAGGAATAAGGAAGGATTTTTCGAAATTCAACCCCTAAGGGAGTTAAATAGGGGATGAAAGTTTGTATGGAAAATCGTCATTTTCACGCGGGCGAAGCCGCTGGCAAAAGCTAGTATATATATAAAACGACAGCCATAACGGAAAAATCAAAAATTTACCTGGCCGCCATCTTGGATTTTCATTTTGACCTCAAAAACCATGAAAACGACACCCGTGAAAGAAAAACCAAACATTTTCCTGACCGCCACCTAGGGTTTTCATTTTGACCTCTTTTCGTAATCAGCGACCCCAAAAACCATGAAAACGACACCCATGACGGAAAAACCAAAAATCTTCGTCGGCGCCATCTTGGATTTTCATTTTGACCTCATTTTCGTAATCAGCGACCCCAAAAACCATGAAAACGACACCCATGACGATCCAAAAATTTTCGTCGGCGCGCCATCTTGGTTTTTTATTTTGATCTCATTTTCGTAATCACGATCCCAAAAACCATGAAAACGACATCCATGACGGAAAAACCTAAAAAATCTTTACCGCCATCTTGGATTTTCATTTTGACCTAATTTTCGTAATCAGCGACCCCAAAAACCATGAAAACGACACCCATGACGGAAAAACCTAAAATTTTCCTAGCCGCCATCTTGGATTTTCATTTTGACCTCATTTTCGTAATCAGCGTCCCCAAAAACCATGAAAACGACACCCATGACGAAAAACCAAAAATCTTCGTCGGCGCCATCTTGGATTTTCATTTTGACCTCATTTTCGTAATCACCGACCCCAAAAACCATGAAAACGACACCCATGACGGAATATCCAAAAACCGTCGGCGCCATCTTGGATTTTCCTTTTGACCTCATTTTCGTAATCAACGACCATAAAAACCATGAAAACGACACCCATGACGGAAAAACCAAAAATTTTCGTCGGCGCCATCTTGGATTTTCATTTTGACCTCATTTTCGTAATCAGCGACCCCAAAAACCATGAAAACGACACCCATGACGGAAAAACCTAAAATTTTCCTAGCCGCCATCTTGGATTTTAATTTTGAGCTCATTTTCGTAATCGTGCCAATATGATTTTGTATCACAGTAAAAGTTGAAAGTACCTACCTATTTATCGACGTGAGTATAATAACTGAATTCATAATTTCATAATGACCAAAAGTATTTGGACGCACCAATAAATATTTCATAAAAAAATATTTCATTGAATGCCATATCTATTACTTGAAATTACTTCTTAGATCTGTTGATAATGTGACGTAAGCGAGCGAGCGCATGAGCCGACGCGGCGCGGTGACGAGCGACACGGGTTCCCCCTTCGAGGCCTGGCGGCATACTGAATGTCAATAGATACGGTTCCGAATACGCTCAGAATTTTGCATAAAAATCTTTATAAAATCAAATTTTGGGTTTTTGAAAAAAAAAATCGTACCATAATGTTCATTATGAAATTGCTTATCCATTAGTGTAAAAACAAAATAAAAACAATTGTTAGTTTAGGAGAAGTAGCATGTTTTCAATAATTATTTCTCATTTCTGTGGTTTCGTTGTGAGGGGATTAATTAAATATTTTACTTAAAAAAGAAAAAAAAAACAAAACGTACCATTTTGAAGGAAGAGTATGTAGAAATTTAATGTATTTTTTGTTGGTTGATATATCTTTTTTTTTAAGAGTTATAAGCTCCAGAAAACTGCATAAAAACGGCTAGAGCTACGTTTTGCTGGGGGACGCGCCTTAAAGGATACTTTCGCGAGACGGTCGTTCGTTATACCTTATAAAAATCTACCAAATAAAATCCTGCCATCTTAAAAGTATGCCATTGAAAATTCGGCTATTTAAACATTCTGCGAAATGAGTATTCTATTAAATAATTGTTCTGCCATAAACACATTCGTTCAAAGAAGAATATGCCAAGTGTGTTATGCCAAACAAATTTCGGAGCATCAAGTTTCTGCCAGATAGATGGTACCCCTTGGATGGATGTAGGTATAAGTATGGATCGTAGATTCGTAGCGCTTGGGGCTTTATAGTTATTATTACAAGTCTCTCAAAAGGCATGGGTTTATACTGATCACAATCCACTGCTGGACACATTTTGCAAGGTGTGCTAAAGTAACCTGTCCCCGCCTCTTGCATCCAATCTGTCATAATTTACGGAACGTACCATTCGCGAACTTTTTCTTCATGCGGTAATAAGTACTAAACCTGGTGTCATAGTTTTTATGCCGCCCATGGGTTTCTAACTTTGCTTAACATGCTTTCAAGAAATATCTCTCAAGCATGCTGGTTTCCTTACAATGTTTTCCTTCACCTAAGAAACTGATAATTATACAATACGCACATGAATCCAAACAATCAGAGGTGCGTGTCTTGGGTCCTATGTCTAGACAATCCGACGGCCACAGCCCTAGGATCTAATTAATTAATTTCTTGGTTTTGTCTAATTCACGGTGGTGATAGATACTTCCATCATCACCTTCCCTTGCCTGTTCCCATCTAACCGGGGTTAGTATGATGGTACTTACATGGTAATCCAACTCGTACTCCTCTCCGTGGTGCTCGTCCAGGCTCTGGTGCTGGTGCAGCTGCACCGGTGCCTTGTGGTGGTAGTTCTCATAGCCGCTGTATTCGTCACCGTACTGCGCGACCACTGATGCGATCACCAGGAGGAGGGGTAGGGCTCTCTGAAAGGAGGAGAGAATTATGGAGTTAAGATTTGTTGGAGATCTTTGCCATGAGAAAGTGATTTATTTAGTGCTTCAAAGAAAACTTAAAACGGTTTAAATCACTTAATTTTGACTGGCCTGTTGGTCTAGTGGTTAGTGACCCTAACTGCTATGCCGGAGGTCGTGGGTTCGATTCCCACCCAGGACAAATGTTTGTGTGATGAGCACGATCATTTGTTCTGTGTCTGGGTGTAATTTATCTATAATATGTATGTATTTAGAAATATATAAGTATGTTTATCAGTTGTCTAGTACCCATAACACAAGCTCTGCTTAGCTTGGGACTAGATGGCGTTGTGTGATAGTTGTGGAATATTATTATTATTATTATATTATTATTATAATTGCAGCACACATGCAGTGATTGTCACACATACACAAACACACACCTTTTTCCCGTGAGGGTAAGCAGAAACTAAATGCCTTCTTCGGCACTTCGATCCTTACATACGGTTTTCGCCTCGGCCTCATTCAGTCAGACATTATGATCATACACTGCCTCGTTGGTCTAGTGGTCGCAAGCGCCACTGCAGAGCGTGATGTCCTGGGTTCGATTCCCGGGTCGGCCAAAAAAAAGTGCTATTGGGCTTTTCATTAGAAATTTCCCAGTAGTAGCCCGAAGTTTGGAAGTTAGTGGTATAATACACCCGTGCCTCGGTGCGCACGTTAAGCCGCTGGTCCTGCGCCTGATCTCTCTCCGGTCGTGTCGGATTGCCGTCCCATCGGACTATGAGAGAAAAGGGAACAGAGAGTGCACCTGTGCCTGCGCACACACTTGTGCACTATAATATCTCCCGCGCAGATGGCTAATCTCCACTGGGGTTGGCCACCGTGGCCGAATAACGGTCAGGAGGACTATTATGATCATACACGCATCTCGCTTGCAAGTACTACGCACAGATTTCCCAAGTCAGGGTAAATTTTACAAATCACTATAACATACTAACGTTTAGTAAAACACAGTGAAACCCATGTGAATGTGTTGGTCTCACGGCATAGACAGGGTATCAGATGACTAGTGAGGAACACATTGGAAATGAGACGAAAATCTCTAATATTCTAATTTCTACTTATGACTTTGTTCGCCAAAAGGCCGTGCGCCTGAGATGTCGTTTTGAAAACATTTTCAAAATTTCTACAATCGATATTTTAGAAGACCGTTAAAAAACTAGGAAATTCTTATCAGACTCGCGTTCTTGTACCGTAGTTTAAAGTAATCAATGTAGGTAACGAAATTGTTATAATATTGTCAAAAGTTCCACGATCAGCTGCTTCTCAACAAAATCAATCAACACTAAAATCCCAATAACGTAATTCACCAAAAATCCGCCATAATTTTATAAAGCTTTTACAATAACTCAATAATCTCCGGACTTGTTGTCTCAGAGCGAAACGCATTACCCTGATTTTGCGTTAAAATAATCGGGTAAACAGTTTCCAGTACGGCTGTTAACATAATATTATACAGGGTGGAATGACGCATAAACGGTTGGCACGTATTTAGTACATCATTCTGAACCCCTCCACATCTAATAGGGGGCTAGCCTATTGCCATCAACCGGGCAAGAAGCCAGGCTACTTAGCTGCCACTGAGAAATTCCGGTTGGACAAACCCCCACTTGGCATGACCTGGGAATCAAACCCAGGACCTCACACTCGGCTATCGCGCTTGAGACCACTAGACCATCGAGGGAGTCACCCATTATAAAATAAATAAAATAAAATCAATTTAAGTATTTCAGGTTTCCCCATATTAAATTTACACGTTACGAGACACGATATAAATACAAATCCATAGAACAGTTAAAATTTGAAAATAAAATACTAATAAATAGGTACAATGTCCACAAATCAGAAAAACAATGTCAATTTATATACTTGCTCAAAATAATCCAACTGTATTAAACACTACATACACGTAAATAACCCGCTTTGCGTACGTGAGATGATTTCATTAATATGTCGACGCCGCACCGGAGATAGGCTACACCAATAAACTTTGTAGTTTACAACTTCATACTATCTTATATACAAAGCAATGGACTGAAATTAGATGAAACTAGGTCTTCAACTTAAATTAAATTTAACTGCTCATATAATAGAGTCGGTTTTGTTACGAAGAACGGGAAACTATCTGTCGATTACATTTTACGCCGTAAGGGCAATATGGATTTAGATGAATTTTGGCACGAGGATGGACCATTATTAGGGTTAGGTTATAGACATGTTTTTTCTCGGAAGTTTCCTGTGGTTATAGACCGCTGGCGAAGCCGTAAAAATGCTATTCTGCATGATAATGAAGTCTACATTGCTCTACCGATAAACATGCACAACCAATAAAAGTGAATATGATTTTGTCCCATTCGGTGTCGAGACCCTTGGTCCGTGGTGTCCTACCGCTATAAGGCTTTTGACGTGATAACGTCTTATAATTCGATGGCCGGCTGCACGAACGAAAAAAGATGACGTCATGAGTCGTTACCTCGCTCTGAGGCGTTACCTCGCTCTGAGGCGTTCCATAGCAACGGCGTGTTAATTGTTTGTTTATAGCAATGTAAGTGCTGTATTTTCTTATGACGTTGTCACGTTCAAGTATCGCCAGTAAACCGACTTTACAGACAACCGATTTTTTAAGGAAATTACGAAAAGGTTGGTCGACGTCACAGGAGACCGAAGAGCTGGCAGCTACCTCGGACAAAGAATTAGTCTAGCTATTCAAAGGGGGAACGCTGCCAGTATCTTCGGAACCTTGCCTAAAGGGACTCCTTTTAATAATATATTTTAGTTACTTAGATATAGATTGTGTTATGTCAATTTTGTGGTTATCAATAAATTATGGTATTATGTGGTTATTTGAGGTTTGTGGTCATTAATAAAGAAATAAAAGTTTAACCAATAAAATATGACATGTCGAATTGTCGATGATATATTAAACAACATTGATCAGGCTTTCAGAATCCAGCGATCAATGACAGGAAATTGGATATTTGACATACCAAGATATTTATTACGTAAGAGAAATGAATTTTCGGGAAAAAAGGAGGTTAAACAAAATGAAGAATCCTATTAGCTTGTATAAAAAAAATGGTTGCAAAAAAAAAACCGTTTTCCTAACAAAACACTATAAAGTCGAAAACAACTTTACTTTCGAAAGTCGGAAACATTCGAAATGAAACAGCTGATTATTTTTTCGCGACTACGATTTTCGTCCCATAAAAAAGTGGTTCCGATTTTTAATGGTCTGTGGGTAGGTACCCATTAAATACTTATACCCACATATTTCTGATACTCACTGTATTACTAAATAGGGTTAGATATTCTGTTATGATAACCCAACGCACCATATGCCCAAAACGACCTTCACATATCCCAAACATATAAATACATTACATTTTACGATGTTTACGTATTGGTTAATCCATCACTCGCAAACGGTTGGACAGATATTCATGAAAGGGTTGTAGGTTATACGACTTTATCTGTACTTTGCCGTTCGTGTTCCGAAATAAAATATGGATAGGGTTAGCGGAGATTTTCTTGTAGCCGGGGAAGTTTTGAATAAATGTACCTAAGTGGCATAATTTTTGTAACAATGTTTTGTTTTAAAAGAGTGTCCATGAAGTTTCATGTCTATTCTTCTCCGTAAAGATGATCCACGCTTTGAAATTGTCAACTACATAACAGGTCTTTAGCGTGTCGATGACAATTTATACTAAAACAGCCCAAAATTTGGAGACATGTTTGACACTTTCAGTGCGTCCATCAGCTCTTAAAATTGCCAAACATCAATATGCATTGAGGCTGGCACTTTTTCATGTTTTTCAATTCAAAAATGCTTGTAACGGACCATCAAAAGTAAATGCGCAGAGTTTTGAGATGTCCTTATTCTGATAGACAAGGACTACCTACCCGTTTGATTTAACACTAAGAGACGCACAATTTGATGCTTAAATAAAAACATGCTGCTGTATTTTTGACGTAAAGAGGTGAACTTCTAATTCAGTGCAATAGGTAATATCTAAGTATTTACTGAGATGTCTTTTGGTATAGTGAAAACAGGCTAAATAGGCTTAATTAAATTATTTCTATTTTGGACTGATTTCAGACGAATCTCTAAAATATTCAGTTTGACACCTTGCTATTGTATCGAGTCTGGTTCTTCTAACCAACCTAGATGTGTGCTGGGGAGTTTGTTCCGCCACTTCTTCTTTCCAGCTAAACACTAGGAAGTGTCGATGGGTGGGCGTTTTGGGGGACTGTCTTATAAAAATGTAGAGTAAAGTAAATTTTTGACGTTCGAAAAGTGCTGATTATCAGCCTAGTTTGAATAAATGACTTTTGATTTTGATTTTAAGTTTGATTTCAACAATGATCGACATCATTGTTCATTGTTCGCTCCAATTAATATTCCTACTAAAATCTTTTTAGAACCACCATATCTTATCATCTTAGGTATGTCTGTATTAGGTTCATACTATTTATCTTCTATATTCTTTCCATAAAAGCTTACACATCACAAGCCGTGTCCTGATTTTTCTCCAACCATATTAAACTGACAGCGCAGCAGGGTTTCCAAGCAATTATCTCAAGAACATTTTAATCAAAAATAACCTCCCCAGTCTTGAATAGAACTGCTAGGGTAAGTATATAATATTAAAATCCCGTTGGGGCTGCGGGTTGTTCGAAAGAGATACCGCGGCCTCGGCACAAGGGCTAAGAAGGAACATGGGTGGTTTTTAGTCAGTAGACGTCTGAAGCTACCTACCGCTTTGCCCAGAGCGGGAGGAGTCGTTTGCTGATTTACCACCCTCCAAAAAAAAAGGGTGTTTAGCTGAAATTCTGACATCCAGTCTTACCAAAGGGTATCGTATTACCTAGTATTAACTGGGTTGTGGGGGTCAGATAGGCAGTCGCTCCATGTAAAATACTGTTATTCAGCTGCATCCGGTTAGACTGGAAGCCGACCCCAATATAGTTGGGAAAAGGCTAGGCAGATGATGATGAAAAAAAAGGGTGTATTAAAATGTCGACCTACTTCTGCCTATTCGTGTGAAGTGAAACAGAACTATCGGTTATCTAAGTTGAACTTAGTTTAACACTTATTAACCGTTCGTTAGCTTATGTAACTTGCTGTTAATGACATTGTTAGCAGTTTATTGATTTGGCTGTTGAAACGATGACTTGTTCATTGTAATTAAAAAAATGTTAACTAGTATTTTTATGTGATGTTGGTATACAGATGGACCGTGACCTGGATTGGGAATGAGCATAAATATAATCAGCCTATAATGGGTCCACTGCTGGGACGCGAGCCTCCTTTCTATGCGAGGGTATGGGCTATCTACCACGCAGGCGAACTGTGGGTTGGTAGATGTCACATGACGTCTAATTTTGGGTTCTAATACATGCCGGTTTCCTTATGATGTTTTCTTTCACGGCTTGCTGCTCGTAAGTCAAAGCCGCCTCGACTGGGCCCCACTGGGTTGGGAATAGGATACTTTTAATCCCGGGACGACGTTCCCGTGGGATAATTCCCGACCTCCAAGCGAGCGAAGGCTATTAACAAGAATCAAAAAGCAATGTCAATTATAAAGTTAACAAAATTATTCTTTTTACAACCTCTGACCCAATTTAGTCTTATTTTAAAGTGAACGAGAATTTCATCGCAATTTTTCCCGCGAGGTCGAGAATACCGGCTTTATTATAAATATTGTTTTTCCGACAGTATGTATTTCACAAAGGTTCTGTTCGGAAACTCGATACAAAGCCAATAATCCTCTCGGAGACGTCAGATCGGCGTATTGAAGGAGATTATAATATGTACGTTCATAGACATTGAATAGGTATGGAGGTATAGAGAATTAGTTCAGTTAAATTGTATTATTGCTAGGAAAGTTTTGGGGTAGTTCTGATTTTTTCATTCCATATGTGTTTTGGCGTGCTAAATCTGAATCTGAGGTTTGCGGACAAAATTTCGTGACGCAACATTAAAAAAAAACAGAAAAGACAGTTTTATTTTTGCTTTTTTGCTTAAAACTCGAAAACTATTAACTTTTGGTAAATGGTCTGTTTACAGAAATTAAAGTACTTGAAATTCTCTACAAATACCAGTATTTAGTTTTTTTTTTTTCAGACGAATCGTTCGGTTTCTAGTGCGAGTTGAAAATTGTAAATTTTTAGCAGTTTATGCAAAACCCACTTTTTACATTTCAATATTAAATTTTTATGGATGCTGTCATTTGATAAATGTCACCTGGTTTTCCACACAAGTAATTAAAAAGAAAAAAGGCAAAAAATATGCAAATTCAGTAGGTATTATTATTATTATATATTATTATTATTATTAATATTATTCGGTGCCAAATGCCGATTGCCATCCAGTTTATAGTGCGCTAGTGTGCGCTACACGTACACACGTATACTACAACGTCTACAACAGTTTAGCACATTGTTTCCGATTGGAATGTAAAGCGGCTTTAACTGCTTTTTAACTAAGTTATTTTGCTTTTTTGCAATCTAGCTATAATATTTGAGTCAAAACGTGAATTATCCGTGTGACTCGGTCTTTATTTTAATTAACTTAAAAACCTTTCAATACAAATCTAAAAAGTGGGTTTTGCAGTCACACCGGTACAAATTGCCAATTTTCAACTTGCACTTGAGACTGAACGTTTCGTCTGTACAATAACCAAAATAGTGATATTTGTAGAGAACTTTAAGTACTTTAATTTCTGTAAACAGACCATTTACTAAAAGTTAACAGTTTTCGAGTTTTAAGCAAAGAACCGGAAAAAAGCAAAAAAAAAACCGGTTTCTTCTGGTTTTTTTAATGTTGCGTCACGAAATTTGGTCCGCAAACCTCAGATTCAGATTTAGCACCCCAAAACACATATGGAATGAAAAAATCAGAACTACCCCAAAACTTTCCTACTAGGATCACTTTACAGAACAAATTTCCTGAATTAAATACAGAGGAAGGAGGTCTTGCTTGATATTAGAATTGTGCATGGTTCAATAAATGTGCAGTGTAAGGGCGAATTTGTCAGTGGAACTGAATGCGTTCATCTCAACTGCGTTCTAAAGCTGCATGTGAGTGTACCCGTCGGGGCTGCGGATTGTTCGAATGAGATACCGCGGCCTCGACACAAAGGGCTAAGAAGGAACTTGGGTGGTGTTTAGTCAGTAGAAGTCTGACACTCCCTGCCGCTCCAGCCAGAGCGGGAGGAGTCATTAATTGATGATTTCCCACCACCCAAAAAGAAATAAAAGGCTGTGTCTAGTGCTAGTGTCAATATTCCATAACAATAATGACAGCTCTTGAACTTGACGTTCTCGTGGCTTATTAATAACAGCCGCTCGGATCCATCTATAGGTTAAGTCGCGCTTGCCTAGGTTGGTTCATGGATAGGTGACCGCATACCGAGTTTCCTCCGTGCTTTGGAATGCATAAAAAGTATAACTGATAATTCGAAAGATCTACCTCTTTAATTAAAGTAGGTATTACAAGGAATGACTACACAAATTAAACTTTGTCGTTTCATCCGTTAACTTATAAGCTTATTAAACTCTAAATCCATCCGGCATTACATATTCACGTTCGAGAAAGGTTACGGATTAAAATCGTAATACAAATTAAATAACATAATCAAATACGACTTTGTTAGTTGTTACACAATATGACAACGAAAGTGTTCGTCATTTGTACGTTACAGCGTTTTTCGCGAGTCGTCTGTCTACCGTTCCCAAACATTGGGGTCGGTTTCCAGTCTAACTGGAATTAATATCAGTATTTTACAAAGAGTGACTGCATATATATAACCTCTACAAGTTACAACCCAATCACTGAATAACTAAATAACCCGATTCTCTTGGTAAGAGTGGTTGTCAGATTTTCTGGCCACTGATTACCTGTAACGACTAACTACTGACTCATAAATCTAAAAATCACAGCCGGGATCTATCGTGTAACGTACTTTCTTACATACAATGGGTTTCAGTATTTAATGGATCATAATTATCATCAACACATCCACATACATAACACCTCAGCAAGCTAATCCCATTTTTTTTGGCGGCGTCATCGCAGCATATCGTCTTTTCACAGTCCATCCATCCTTTTATTGGCCTTCCTCTACTCTTATACTCCACATTCATACTGAAAACTTTCCTCACGATTTTCCTAGATCTCACGACATTGACCTATGCGGCAGTTATTATTTAGCTAGCGAGTCATTGCCACTAATTATTATCAGGCTAAGTATGGCGCTTTCGCTCACCGCGTGGCTATTGCGGTCAGTTCACATCGGTGGCTTGTGATTCTTTCGCCAAGAATAGGCTGACCCTTACATAGATGTGTAAACTTTACATGTGTGAGGGTGAGATACATATATCTCTTGTTGTCAGGCTGGATTTGATAGAGACGTGATATCATGAGGAAACGGTAAACTTCGAGAATGAAGAGGCCTTTGGCCAATGGTATGATGTTTTGGGGTTTAAATATATACACCCTCAACAATTTCATGGAACTGTATGCCTGAGTATTACAGCGACAAAGGTATTCCGGTCGACTCGGATATTACTTTTGAACTGCCAAAGATTTTGGACTAGCAGTCCAAAGGAATTGATGCGCGTAAAGCATAGAATTACTACAGAGAAAAACGAGCAGCAAAGTGCATCATCAAATTGTAAAGGGCCTTGTTCCTCAACCACTGGAAAAGGGGCGTCTTCCATACAATTTATCCACGAGAGGCGGTTTTCAAATATTAATACAAAAGTCAAAACGGTGAAGGAAAACATCGTGAGGAAACTGGCATGTCTTAGAACCAAAAAATTCGATGACATGTGACATCTACCGATCCACTGGGCCCGCGTGGTGGGTTATAGCCCATCTCTTTCCTAGAGAAGAGGCCTGAGTCCCTGCACTGGGAACGTTATAGGCTGATGATGATGCAATCCAAGTGTCTTTTGGACTTGACATTTGACGCTAGTCATTCAGAATGAAGTAATTCGTCCGTATAATTCCAGACACATATTTTGTATTGTATTTGTCCATCAGTCCCGAGGTTCATCCCAAGCCCACCATTTACCTATTGTCTTTCATGTTTACGGAAACTACACGAACCACTAAATACGGATATCCAATAAATTCATTAGAACTCGGTCACCGTATGACAAGCAAATCTGTTCCTCCTTTGCTGTAACGTGTTGGTGGTCATGCAATGTTTTTGCGCGGCTGTCACAATTACCGATTGCCACGCTATTTGCGGATGTTGCGCTTCCTCTATGAGTGGGTTAAGTGCGTTTTGTGACACGTGGTGCCGTTGTAGGGAGAAATATGGATGGATAACATAATGTCTGTAAATCCCGAAGGGTATAGGCAGAGGTGTTTTCCACACTCATATTTCGCTAGTTATTGTTAGGGAGCAAGCCTATTGTTATTAACCCGGCATGAATCTGAAGACGTGGCTGCTACTGAGACATTCTTATTGGAAAATCCCAATAGCATTTTGCCCTACCTAGGAATCATATGCACAGCACTCACGTTTGCGACCACTAGACCAACGAGACAAAAGGGTAGTTGACAAAAAAAAACTAATTAGTCCGTCAGATAGATTTCCAAAAAATATATTTTTTAACACATACTTATGTTTTCTTTTTTTACGTAAACAAAAAATGAAGACGATACAGTGCTTCGAAAATTCGTGAAACTTCACTGGTTGGTCCATTTTTACCAGACTATGACGTCAAAACCCCTCTCCATGGTCTTTGACAAGCTTTATTTTCGTCAATTTTTACTAATTTGATAAAACAAAAAACATGTATCCAATATTTTTCGATAATCTAACTGACGGACTAAACAGAATAATATTTATTTTAGTCAGTCAACTACCCTATTATGAATCGATCTTTAACGTAATTTGAAAACATGTGATGATATGACGTCCCGAAACCCCACTGAGGCTGTGTGGAGGATTACGCTTTACGCCCTACACACTCTCCTATAGACAGGGGTCCCTATATCTATATATAAATAATGGTTAGAATATACTAGGCTGCTAATGCAATCAACATCAGCTACTGACGAGTATTGGCTTGTTTTGCTCGCGAAAAGATCGCAAAGAAGTCTTGGACTCGTCCAGAAGATTCCGAGCGCAAGTCGTGGGCTCGATTCCCACAGGAAGCATACTTTGTAAAGTTGTTTTCACTTTGGTTAGGATATTGCAGGCTTGAATCTCCTGATTGTCTGACAAAAAGATGATTCCGTGCTTCGGAAGGCACGTATAAGCCGGTGATCCCGGGCAAACCATTTCAGAGGCCTTTGAGGCGGTTTAGAAACTCTGACACTAGGGTGTGTGGCGTCCTTAGACCTTACTGCCCACACGATAAGAAGATTAAACCTTCGATACACATTATGATCTCTTAGCCCGTCGGAAATAGACAATAAATTCGCAAAGCGTGATGTAGTTCTGCATTTTTGGTATGTTGTATGGGTGTGTTAGGGTAGTTTAAATTAAAAAATGCAACTTCGAAAACCTTGTGGAAAATGAGAAAATCGAGAAAATTTTCGAAATTTGTGGTGTTTTTATGGTATTTGCCTTGCATGGCCAAAACTATGCATTTTTTGCGAACGATGTTGTCTACAAGTATAAACTGTATTCAATAACCTACAATTTGAGTCCTATTTTGGCTCTATTGACCCTATAGAAGCTGAGCTAGAACACTTGAAAGATGACCAATTTTTCTCGAAAATAGCTTTTTCTCGATTTTTTTGACATATTTCGTAAGATATTCGCAAAACTGCTTGTTTTACAGAAAAGAATAACCAAAAATATTTTTAAGTACATATTTAGCTACCATCACTGCCTAAAACGAGGTCTGTGAGACCTACAGTTCACTCTTAATCTTAATAAAACGCGAAAACCCAAATAATTTGTAATTGTAATTTGAATGTAAAAAAGGCCATTGACTATGAATTGTTCATAGTCAATCTTCGTTTTTTCCGGGGTTGGGATTCCTGTTCCTTGTGATGATGGGGAAGATCAAAAAGAACGCGTTCATGGTCTTCCTCTTGTTCGTGTTCCTCTTCATTATTCTGAGGAAGAACTTCTTTTTCGTCTTCCTCTGAGTCATCCCCAATGGATGCTATGTTGTTGCACGACTTCCCTCCACAATTATTCAAACAAAGAGCTGAGCATTTCAGCCCAGCTTTTAAGCAGCTGCATGCCCCTCTACATTCCTTTTTGCATTTGCAGGCTATCATTTTTAGAAGCTGGGCTGGAGCTGGCTCTTTGTTTGTTGTGATCGGGATTAGGCCACGGGTGCTAATTTCCCAGCCCCACTTGGTGGGATCCTTTTCTACCCCCAGCCACTTTTGCACTTGGTGGTAGGTGCGAAAGGCATGAAAAGCGGAAGCTTCGGTAGTAGGTGGCAAACGTGCGAGATTCGTTTTTGCATTTGCCGCTGTTTTCACAAACAACGTGAATCTCAGGTCATGCAGTGTCTGAGTACTCGCAACGCCTCCGTATAGAGCTACCAGACACTTTTCACCAGCTTCCGCAATATTTTCCTGCGTTGCATCTGGCTGAAGGAAAATGGTAGCCAAGTCTACAAGGTCCTGCCTTTTCTGAAATAGACCCCACAATTTCTGTTTTCCTTGCCAAAAAAGAGCAGACGTGGTATCACATCCCGTGAAAGCGTGGATAAACAGTTCCATTTTATTGGGCATTTCAACTTCTCCTCGGTTGAACGCGTTAGTGGTATATTGAACGCACCCGGCCTCGTTTCTATTGCGCCCACGTTTCTGAAAGCGCAAGTTCTTGACATCAGTACCCAAACCACAGAGGAGAACAAGCAGGTCTACATCCTCTCCCACTACGATCACTTGGGCGTTGCTCTTGGTCTTTTCTAACGCCATTAAAATGATGTCACGGTCAGCGTCTTCCTTTGCTATCCTCGTTTCAATCCCTTTCTGAGATAATGCAGCCAAAATTGTTGTCTAGCAGCATTCATGTTTCGGATTTTTTCCTCCTGAATTGCGAAGTTACCTGCGTCGCGTAAATGTTTAAACGAATGGACCCTTAACATAGTTCCTATGTCTGAGCTGAGTCCATTAACAAATACGTTTAGGGCGGCTTCTTCCGTATTTGCCTTACGACCCTCTAGGGTTATATCTTGCACCTCGGTTGCTAGCTTTTCTATTATTTTGCTGCGTAGCAAATCTACCCTGAGATAGTAATCGGTTATGCTTTCGTTAGTCTTCTGGAACATGGATTGTAGTTCCAGGGATAAATGCGCTAGAGTCTTTGTTTGCGAGAATTTTTGGATAAGGTATGTTTTTAGATCGGCCCATGACGGGAAGTCCTTGGCATTACCGGGTTGGCTACTTCCAATTCGCTTTTGTGCGTAATTAACTTACAATAAACATAAGCCCGAAGGCATTTTTGGATTGAAATGGCAGTTTTAGCCAGCATATACTGTTACCGCCTTCACCACGTGGAGGTACTCCCAGCTTATGTTATTCATATACTGAATGGTATCATTGAGACAACCAATTATTAATTACGATGTTAAGCACAAATGTTAGCTTGAATGGTGAATTGGTGATCTACACATCAGAGTATGGGTGTTAACAAACGACAGAAACAATAATTCTAATATTTGCCTCTAAAACCCATTTTAACTATTTCATTGTTTTGAGATTGTGAGTGACCTGTTAGTCTTACAGACTTCATTTTGGGCTCTTATAAATGCTTAATAAGTACTTAAAAAAATTTTTGGTTATTCTTTTCTGTAAAACAAGCAGTTTTGCGAATATCTTACGAAATATGTCAAAAAAATCGAGAAAAAGCTATTTTCGAGAAAAATTGGTCATCTTTCAAGTGTTCTAGCTCAGCTTCTATAGGGTCAATAGAGTCAAAATAGGACTCAAATTGTAGGTTATTGAATACAGTTTATACTTGTAGACAACATCGTTCGCAAAAAATGCATAGTTTTGGCCATGCAAGACAAATACCATAAAAACACCACTAATTTCGAAAATTTTCTCGATTTTCTCATTTTCCACAAGGTTTTCGAAGTTGCATTTTTTAATTTAAACTACCCTAACACACCCATACAACATACCAAAAATGCAGAACTACATCACGCTTTGCGAATTTAGAATGATTTTCTGTCTATTTCCGACGGGCTATCTAGTAACAGCAATACAACACGGGGCTGACGTACGTTTAAATATATTGTCACTTGCGAAAGCTTTCTAAACTTCAGGAGATTGCTCAAAATAATGGAAACGAAGATGACATTTAACGCCTACCGGTATTTTCCGTCGCGTGTTAATAAGTTGATATTTCCTTAGTGAATGGTGTCTTAAAAAGGTCACGAAACAATTTAGTCAATTGTTTGAGAAAGGAAACTTGAGACAGTGAAAGCAACACTCGTTTTTATTTAACTTCAAAAATGGGAACCGCAGACAATTTTTTCCTATAAAGTCATTATCCCAATTCATTTGGGGTCGGCGCAGCATGTCTTCCATTCTCTGTTACTCGTCATCTCATGATACATCTCCTTTTTTACCCGACTACGGCAAAGCCAAAGGAGGGTTATGATTTTGACTGGCTATGTATGTATGTTTGTATGTATGTATGTGAGTATCTTCATCTGTTCCTTCATAGCTTCTAATCTACTTATCGGAACTCGACATATGAGGTATCGTTAGAACCGTCTTAATTTTCCGCTGAACATAGGCTACGTGACGTGTCACAAAAAGGGATTTGGCGCCCTCTAGCGGACAAAAAGTAAGGCTTAAAAAATAAAAATGGAGATAAATACGCGGTGTTTGGTATCATTTGAAAGGGCCTCACTTGTACATTTCCAAAATATTGCACAAATTTAAAATCACGCCCTCTAGCGGACAAAAAGTCAAAAGTAAAAAAATAAATATTTATCGCCAAAATTGTTTAAATAAAAAAAAGAAAAACTAAAACCCGACTACGACAAAAAAAAACGACGCTGAAAAAGTATGAAACAAGATTTTCAGGATAAAACAAAAAGAAAAGCCGTAGTCACACGGTATAAAAGTGTTTAGGTTGGTACCTATAACGTGTGACTACGGCTTTTCTTTTTGTTCTATCCTGAAAATCTTGTTTCATACTTTTTCAGCGTCGTTTTTTAGGGTTCCGTACCTCAAAAGGAAAAAAACGGAACCCTTATAGGATCACTTTGTTGTCCGTCTGTCTGTCTGTCAAGACCTTTTTTCTCAGGAACGCGTGGAGGTATCAAGCTGAAATTCATATCAAATACTCAAGTCTATGGTCTCTTGGAGCTGTGAAAAAATCAAACTTCTAAGTCAACGCGATCAAAAGATACTCCCGTTTATGCCGCAAATTTTCGACACTCGCAAGGGAATCAAAACCTACAGGGTACTTCCCGTGAACTCAGAATCTTGAAATTTGGTACGAAGCAACGTCTTATAGCATAGATAAAGGAATAATTACGAAAACCATAAATTTTTAGTTACATCAAGATACTCCCGTTTATGCCGCAAATTTTCGACACTCGCAAGGGAATCAAAACCTACAGGGTACTTCCCGTGAACTCAGAATCTTGAAATTTGGTACGAAGCAACGTCTTATAGCATAGATAAAGGAATAATTACGAAAACCATAAATTTTTAGTTACATCACATAATATATTTTTTTTACGGAACCCTCGGTGCGCGAGTCCGACTCGCACTTGGCCGGTTTTTTTTTTGTCGTAGTCGGGTTTTAGTTTTTCTTTTTTTTATTGCCATATCATTCTTAACACAGTCCATCCATGGTTTCTTTGACCTTATACCCATCCACGTTCATATCCAAAACCTTTCTCATGATATGTTGATTTCAGTAATCAACCAATTATTGTTGGAGATCCGCTTAGTCCTAACAAATCCAACTGATATTACAGAGCACGTGCCATTGCGTGTAGATCACATATCAGCGTGGTACGCACACGCGATAATTTCACTTGTTCTATTGCAATCTGCATCCTTTTACTTTTCACCGAGATTGAACATCTTAGGAGAATGGAGATGTCGTGATATTAGGGTGAAAGAACTTTTGTTTGTATTACTGGACGTTTAAATTTTTTGCCTGATTTCTCCCGTGGGTTCATTTACCTAGGTTCTTTAGTAAATTGATCCCACTCAGATTGGACCCGCAGGATGAATCTACCAACCTTTTACCCAACTTTGTTGGGGTCGCCTTCCAGTCTAACAGGATGCAGCTGAATACCAGTATTGTACGTAAAGCTACTGCCTATCTGACTTCTACAACCCAGTTAGTACTAGGTAATATGGGGCCCCTTGGTAAGACTGTTTGTCTGAATTTGGGGCCCATTGATAACCTGTTACGACTGTCAAAAGGTATACACTGCCGTCATAAGGAAGAAATACGCATCTAACATTTTTTTCGAAATTGACTAGTGGATGCCATTTTTTCACTGATTCCGAATATGTATGTAACTCAATTTCGAAAAAAATGTTAAATGCGCCTTTTTTGCTTATGACGGCAGTACAAATGACAGCAGCTCAACGGCTAACGTGCTTTCCGAGGCACGGAGGAAACTCGGTATGTTAGGATGGTCTCGCAAGGGGCAACGGGTTGTTTGAAAGAGATACCGCGGCGTCGGCACAAACGGCTAAGAAGGAACATGGTTGGTTTTTAGTCAGTAGAAGTCTGACTCCTACCGCTCTGCCCAGAGCGGGAGTAGTCATTTGAAGATATCCCACCCTCCAAAATAAATAAAAATGGTGGTCTCGCTTCCACAGGCAAAGTATACTAACCGACTTTACAAATAAGGAAGCAATCATTATCGTTGAAGCGACACTAAGCTATTACCTACTGAACAATATGCACAAATTACCGTTCATTAAATTAATGCAAAAATGACGGAAAGTGTTCAGGAAGACCGGTCTGTACTCGGTAGTGGAGAATGCAATTTATAGTGACAGTGCTGATACTTGTTCGTAATTCCTAGGTACCAGGGGTTTATAAGTTGATAGGCGGTCGGAAATGGGGGAAGCCCAGTATAGATAGAGTAATTGTTTACTAGATCATCATCTGCCTAGCCTTTTCCCAACTATGTTAGGGTCGGCTTCCAGTCTAACCTGATGCAGCTGAATACCAGTATTTTACATGGAGCGACTGCCCGTCTGACCTCCACAACCCAGTTAATACTAGGTAATACGATACTCTTTGGTAAGACTGGATGTCAGAATTTCAGGTCACTGACTGACTATACCTGTAACGACTGCCAAAGATCTATATACATGGCAGCCGGGACCAGCTTAACGTGCTTTCCGAGGCACGGAGGAAACTCGGTATGTCGGGCGGTCACCCATCCACAGACCGACCTAGGCAAGCACAGCTTTACCTAAAGATCGACCCGAGTGGCAGTTCTTATTAAGCCACGAGCTTCTCAAGAATCCCACGAATTCCAGGCTAAACATATAATATAAAAAAACAGGATACTTAGGGCCGGTTTCACCACTTGCTGATAAGTCCCTGATAGCCTATCCGGAACTTATCTGCCAGATAAACTACAACTTTTGATAGCATTATCTGTCAGATAACTGTCAGATAACTATCTGACACTTTATCCGTAACCGGTGAAACTGGCCCTTATAATTTTACGAAACTACGAAGTCGCGGATAAAATCGTGAAGGAATATAAATAAGTACGTTTGTATTCAAACAAATAGTTATCTAACAAGCTTAGAAATAAAAGAGGAAATTGAAAGTTAATAAAAAAAAATACGTTAAAAGCTAGCTAACAAATGTACAATATTTTCCTAGTGCTTCTTTTCTAGGTTAGGACTTAATCAACGGCTTCCTAGCCACTAGTATAAAAAGAAAATGGCTGAAGTTTAAAGGTATAATTAATCATGGCCAGTCTTATTTTAATATAGTTTGCAGATTTTTTATGGCTTGTGGCTTATGATTTATTGTGTTAGGGAGGGCTTTAGAGGTACTAACTAATGGTCTGAGAAAGAACTAAGACACTTGTATTTGAAACTCAAGTCTAAGATGGTTCTTTAAAAAAAAAACACCACGCTACACGCGCGTCTCCGCTGGGACTGTATCCCAGCTCAAGAGAGAGTGGGACCCAACCAACATGTCTTCTTAAATTTTCTGTTCCAAGACTATGATCGGTTATTTCATGATACTATTTTCACCATTTTGAGAGCGGTAAAGAAATGATACAATAACACTCTTCAACATAATCCACAGTCCAATTTCACGCACACAACTACTGGGTATAAGTAGGGCTCTCTGTGCATGTGCCGAGCTCTAATCTTATCTACCATCGTCAATTTTCGCGTGATAACGTACAATTTTCTCACAAAACGAGGCACATCCTTCACCGGAGCGTTACGAAGTGCCGTAATGTACAGTTATTAGTTCTAAGTTAACTATCATTATTTGTTATAGGTAACTCCATATACGCGGAAACGGGAAAATCATTGCGTCATGTCGTCGGAAGACATTGTTAGCTAATGAGTCCTTGGGGACTACATTAAGTTAAATTGCATATAAATCTAATCTCATTTATTCAAACAAGGCTGATATCAGCACTTGACGTACGTCAAAATTTACTTAACTTATTTACAAGAGACAGTCCCCCAAAACGCTCACCCTTCGACACTTCGTTCCTTCGTTTTAGCTGTAAAGAAGTGGCGGAACAAACTCCCTAGCAACACATAATATGCGGTAGCTGTGCTTTTTGATCGGCTTCTAAGACCCGACTTCCTCAAGAATTGGGCTAACATAAAACATGAACTAACATTACACCTATAATCCCCGAAGGGTTAGTAGGTGTACCTAATAGTACACCTCTGCCGAATTATACTATCAGTTCGTGAAATTGGCGGGTTTAAACAAAAAAAAAAACACTTTTGCTTTGTATGTTAGTAGTTGACATCATAATAGTGCACTTTCAGGCCAATCGGATGCAGCTAAATTCCAGTATTTTACATGGAATGACTAACTAGCCGACCTCCACGTCTAGTTGATTTTGGTTAATACGATACCCCTTAGTTGACTGGTTGTCCGACATAAACTATCCTAAAGGTTTTGTCAATCTTGTTGAAAATTGTAGAAAGATAAACAACTTTGAAAGCTGTGGATTTTAATAGCCTGAGTAAATAATATAATTATTTGTTTTTGCTCCGATTACGAAAGCGGAAAACAAAACTCTTGCTTCATGTCTCATGACTTCGTATTATTAGATTTAGTTTACAACTGTTAGATTTAATGATATGCAATTTTACTGTAGTGTAGCTGTTATAAGTAATTTACTTCGATGTTTTTACATAATATTGTTAGTTAATTTACTTTTGTCGAGTAGGTTGAAGTAAATAATATTCATCATTAAGTTTAATTACAATTTACATAACATAACATTACACCTAGAAATTACTCCCTGAAGGGGTAAGGCAGAGGTGTACCCAATGATACGTTCGTGAGTTAAGTTGAAGTCCTATGTATTATGTATCCAATTAATTTATTATAACTATTTTTGTTCCCGAAAACAGAAATAATCTACCACTTCATATTATGACTAGACATTAGCCTTTCACCTTACTAATTTAACGAAAGCTTCGAAAGTTACTTGCAGTGATACTGCATTTTGTATAGTCTACTTACTAATGAATAAGCAGTAACTATAAGCTCGCACACAAACACACAAGACCTATTCAAATAATCTATATTGGACCGTAAGGATTACCAGGATAAAATACCATAAATCCTAATCCTAGATTCCACAAAAAAAAAAACAAAATCGATCCATAATTTTACCGCCAAGACACACTTTCACACAGCCAAAAAATCCGCCATTTTGCACACACGCACTTTTATCAAACAATTGAAGAAATATATCACCACCAAAATTGAACGTTACTCACGAGTTTGTAATCCATGTTTAAACGTGTTAACTGTGTTTCTCGTTGTGGCGCTTACAACTGTAGCCGACGGACGGTGGTGATGCCAACTTATAGCACGCATGCTTGATAACCATCCCCATATCATCGCCGCTGGAAAAGGAAAGGGGGGATGGCTGGTATGATGTTTTGAGCCTATGAGCGAAGTTACATCAATGTTGTGGATGAAGTAAGAGTCAATTATAGTGTGACGGTTGACAGGGAGATAAAAAAAGCGTCAAATAAATCATAAAAAGTGTAGTTTTTAAATTTCATGAAAGAAAGAATTAATTAATTTTAATGATGTACACTATTGATTCGAGTCTAGAATCTTCTTTCTTTCGGTCTAAAATAATTAGCATAGTAACCTCCTTGAATTTGCCGAAGATGCTAAACGCCAGCCTGTAGAATTAGGCGTTACTTTTCGGAAATACATGACATTTCATTTCATGAAAAAAGAGCCTGGCTTGGATGGAGCCTTTGCCCCTTGTTGCTTATCGAGTCGACACCTGAGGATGCCCCGTGGGGGGCCAAAGCACTTGTCGAGTATAGTTTTGGGTTCATAGCATGCTAATTGTTATTGATTTTCCTGCATGTGTCTTTTTTCGCAAAATTAAAAATATTTTTTTCAAATTCTTTCTAATTTATCTTCTCATTTTGGGCTTCGCCGCAGTCAGGAAAAAAAAAGTGCTGGATCGACAAAACTGTGCCACAAAGTAGCGTCAAATGTGTCGAAATAATTTGTAATGGGTTTCCTTACTTACATGTTTTTTTTTGACTGTATAGTATTCATTTTCACTTTCGCCGTGTTTATAGCTACAGCTACTATCCAAGCAAACGGTAACCTTACCCCTGTTTCCTAATACCGGGGAGTCTCAATTTCAGCTCCAAAAATGTACAGACAGACACCGGAGCCTAATCGAAATCTTCAAGCCCCGGGACTGAGCTAAACGATAAATGATTTATACGTGTCAGCTCTTTTACGAGGCCGTTGTCGTACTAGGTATTACTTTACATTGTCTTTACATAATCCGAAACTTTACGAAATGTCTCGACCTTGAGACCTCGACCTTCGCTGTTTCTTTTGAGCAATTTTAAGATTGGAAATACCGGACTCGTCTGCACATAAAATATGTAACGGTTTTCTCTGAGTCGGGAAATGTTATGGACATTTCTTTCTGTAACAACTGATTCAGATGTTTTTGAATGTTATGTAGCTGTAAGAAATTCCTTCTAATATCATTTCTTAACTGTCTCGTTGGTCGAGTCGCAAGCGAGGTCCTAGGTTCGATTGCGGTCGTGCTGTGCTATTGGGTTTTTCCTTCACGAATTTCCTATTTGAGTCTTGAGTCTGTGCCCGGTTGCTGGCAATATGCTCGCCCTTACTGGCGAAATGTGGGTGTAGTATTAGATACACCTCTGTTTAACCCTTCGGGAATTACAGGCGTGATGTTATGTTATGTTGAAAGTATGTAGCGGTAAGCTATTCCTCGTATAATTTCTTAATACATACCAAAACACACAGAGGCCTTTAAAAAGTGCTAGATGAATAAAAAATATCGAAAGTTACTCTCTTAGACTAGACTCAAACAAACCTGTAATTGGTTTTCTGTGGAAAGTTCTAGATTAAAAGCCCTTGATTGGAGCTGTGAGCGAAAAATGTAATTCGAGTTTGTTAGAGATGCCCAAAGTGCTAGATTGCTTTAAGATTAATTGAGTTAGTGTTTGTAACTAGGCTCACTTTTTAGTTGTGATCTATGAAGACTAAAGAAAAGATGGATGGATTGTAAGTGGAACATCACGCCAGTAATCACAGAAATGTTAGGCTGAGATGTACCTACTTAGTAGGTATACACCCTGCACATTTCGCTAGTTATGGTTAAGTCCCACGTAATAGGGGGCGAGCCTATTGCCATTAATTGGGCAGAAATCCAGAATCCGTGGCTGCTAATGAGAAATTTCTGATCGAAAAAAAAAAAAAATATATAATAAATAAATCTGGGAATCGAACCCAGAACGTCATGCACAGACTCGCGACCATGCAACCACTAGAGTTCACTAGACCAACAAGGCAGTCACAACAGATGGTACTTGATTGTTTTTAATGGGCATGGATAGCTTCACATATCCTTAAGAGGCCTTGTACAGACAAGACTTGCGGAACTTTAGGCAATTTCGGTGCGATGCTATGTTTGTGTGCAGCGATAACACCGACGAACGCACACACGGGCATTTCGAGCGTTGAACTACGGTTGAAAAATTTGATCATTTAGACGATTATTATTTTAGGTGACATAATTTTATAGTAAGTAAGTACACGCGTACGGCTTTGAAAAAAAGTCTGGAATGTGTGTTGTGTATAGGTACAGTATATCAATCAACATAAAAATGGTTCAATTTGGTGTTATATGAATAAAAATCAAAAGTTATATCTATTTTAATCACAGATTTTAATATTTGTTGTAAATTGGTTGTGAAAGCACTTTAACACGTCAAGCACTTTAAGCGTTTAAGCACTTTAACAAAAAAAATAACGGTTACTTTTTAACCGACTTCTAAAAAGGAAGTCGGTTACTTTTTAACCGACTTCTAAAAAGGAAGTAGGTTCTCTATTCGTATGTTTTTTTTATGTGTGTCCGCGCATATCTCCGACAAGTGTGAACCGATTTTCAAAATTATTTTTTTTGTTTGAAAAGGTATATTCCCAAGGTGGTCCCATTGTCAAAGTCAGTTTCTGATGATGGGAACTCTGAGAAATTGAGGGCAACCCTCGAATATCAAAGGCGCACATAACGTTTTCCATACATTTACAGAAGCTGTTCAAGTATTTGCGTCTGATAATCATAATTTGCATCCTGCCCGTCCTAACCTACGGTGCACAAAGTTGGTCACTTACTGAACAACAGAAGTCCAAACTCAAGATTTGCCAGCGAGCAATGGAGCGCAGCATAATTGGTGTTAAGCGAAATGATCGCGTTAGAAACACCACCCTGCGCTCTATAACTAAAATAGCTGATGTTGGAGAGAAAACAGCCAGACTGAAGTGGGAGTGGGCAGGCCACGTAGCACGGATGCACCCGGAGAGATGGGCAAAGATCGTCACTCACTGGACGCCTGAGGAAGGACAGCGCCGTCGAGGTCGACCGCGGCGAAGGTGGCGTGACGATCTGATCATGTTTGCGGGGCTAACATGGCCAGAGATCGCCCATGATAGAGACATATGGAAAGAGAAAGGGGAGGCCTTTGCTCAGCAGTGGGACACAACGTAGGCTAATAAAAAAAAAAAAAAATCATAATTTCATGTGGCTGCGCTGATGACGGAAGGTGCAACTCCTCAACGGTCAGGACTTGAAAGAAAATTCCATCAAAATTATACGTACTTATGGATCGATAGTTGTATTCTTTCAGGCTATTAGGTTGAACTGATGATAGACGGTAAATCTCATTAACCGACTTAAAAAAAGGAGGTTCTCAATTCGTCGGCTAGGAAAATTTTAGGTTTCTCCGTCATGGGTGTCGTTTTCATGGTTTTTGGGGTTGCTGATTACGAAAATGAGGTCAAAATGAAAATCCAAGATGGCGGTCAGGATTTTTTTTGTGTTTTCCGTCATTGATGTCGTTTTCATAGTTTTTGGGGTCGCTGATTACAAAAATGAATTCAAAGTGAAAATCCAAGATGGCGGCCAGGAACATTTTTGGTTTTTCCGACATGGGTGTCGTTTTCATGGTTTTCGGGGTCGCTGATTACGAAAATGAGGTCAAAATGAAAATCCAAGATGGCGGTCAGGAATTTTTTTGGATTTTCCGTCATGGGTGTCGCTGTCGTTTTCATGGTTTTTGGGGTAGCTGATTACGAAAATGAGGTCAAAATGAAAATTCAAGATGGCGGTAAGGATTTTTTTTGTGTTTTCCGTCATTGGTGTCGTTTCCATAGTTTTTAGGGTCGCTGATTACAAAAATGAAGCCAAAATGAAAATCCAAGATGGCGGCCAGGAACATTTTTGGTTTTTTCGACATGGGTGTCGTTTTCATGGTTTTTAGGGTCGCTGATTACAAAAATGAAGCCAAAATGAAAATCCACGATGGCGCTGACGAAATTTTTAGTTTTTCCGTCATGTGTGTCGTTTTCATGGTTTTCGGGGTCACCAACTACGAAAATAAGGTCAAAATGAAAATCCACGATGGCGCTGACGTAAAATAACATGAACAGGAAAAAAAATGGAATTATAGGCATTGTCATTCAAATAGTCCGTTAGCCGTTATCACGTTTCCACCGGGCACCACGTGGAGGTGGACTGATACCCAGCGTTTTTTTTTTGGTTGTTTTTTTTCATTGATTTTTATACACAATGTTCAAATCAGATTTTAAGTATTATACGTGATGAAGGGAAAAAAATATTTGATTTTTTGTTAGCTTTTGTGGTTTTTTTTATTGTTTTTTTTTTCATTGATTTTTATACACAATTACCAAATTATTATACGTGATGAAGGATAAAAAAAAACATTTGATTTTTTGTTGGGTTTTGTGCTTTCGAGGTCAAGAATCTCGATCACGCCTGAAGGAATGCTGGCTTATTTTGTAAAAAAAAGGTCATTGGCAGTATGCAGTATGTAGACTTTGACCCCAGATGGATATGATTATTTCTTTTAAATTTTTATGCATTTTAGTTTTTTACGTTTAATCATTTTGTTTGTTTCGTATTTTTTTAATCATATTTGTTGGAATTCAAAATTATGAGCAATGGCCAGTAAGTAATCTGGGAGTGGTCTCTCCTCAAATGATTCAACTAAATCTTTCAATCTTGCTGATGTTCGCCTATATCTTGGCCGACTAGTTGGGTGTGATCCACGAGACAAAATTTGCTCCAGTTTCAGCTCTGTCAGGCTTTGCTGCCGACAAAGTTCATCCAAAAACTTCCATATAGAAGGGTGTTAGGGACTCTGAGATCTATTTCACTAGACTCAGCCTAAAGACTGGAATGATCGTAGAATGTCCGTAGTGGACTCATTGATATAATAAAACCCTAGATGCACAGTCTCGAACAAAACAAACAGTCGAAGCAGTCGCCGAAACACTCACCAATACACGCACTACTACATGTAGTTATCGTCACTATAAACATTTTTTTTTGGCAAATTCAACCTTACGCAGATTCCTTTTACAATGCAGTTATAAAAAGCAATATAAAAAGTATTTTGTACGACCGTGCAGAGACGCGAGCGACGCGAGACTATTTGAAATGAGTTCATTGTGAACTCATTTTAAGCGGACGGTTTTGAGACGCGGAGTGTGTGTATCTTGGGTTTTATTATATCAATGAGTGGACTGTATGATTTGTATTTACGTAGACAAGGAGACACCACGAGACCAAACTGTGGCCTCACACAAGAATAAAAACACTGTTTTCTAAAGAATAGAAAAATAAAGGATTTATTTAACTTACTTAGTACTTATTTACACTTAGAGATGTTACTAGTAGGAGAGATCACTGTCGACTGTAATCGCAGTACAAAACCTTGCGTCTTATATCCTATTACACCTTGACGCAGCTAGCGGCAAGGTGCATGGCGTTTCCCGCGCAAATATCCAATAGAAACGCCAGGATTAAAGTGACCGTTGGGCCAGATTCCTATTGGATAAAATTAAGGCATTCTTATTGGATTAGAGTACAGCCTTTTAAATTGCCCAATCACAAACATTATTAAATTTTTAATGTGGGACTTTGTCATAGTACGAGTGGAATTTTCCATAACTTGCGTACCTATTCTCGACAGACTTTAAAATACATAGGTTCTTTAAGTAAAACTTATGTAATACATTTATAGAACTTAAAGAATTGAAGTTAGACTGATTTTAGGGTTCTGTTTACATTACTATTAGCTAACTTTTACTGTTTATTCCTAAGTTAAGTTACATTACACTCGTTAAGCTTTAATTATTGAAGTCTCTTATATACTTATTCTAGGCATTCAATATATAGCTAATCTACTTAATCAAGTTTATTATTGATTAAGATTCTATAAGTTTGGCGTCCGTAACAATGGGTGATGAGCCGTTAGAAGTGACGAGAATCCCCTGTGAAAGCCTTCAACGGAGTTGTTCGTTCGGGGAATTTCCTGAAGAACTGCATCAAAAGTATTCCACAGATCAATAGGAAATCTAGGAGCTCACCTGCCCCGTCTTTCCAACCTTCCGATCCAGTTATCTTCAAAATAATCAATGACTTGTCGGAGGAGGCCAGAATGCACAATATAAAACTGAGATTCGAGCAGTTCGTCAAAAGCGTTGATAACTTGTTCTGATTGAAAATACGCTAAAGCACATAATGGGCGAATATGCAATGCGTAATCAGGGGTGTGTAGTGTACTCAGTTTTCAATTTTCGTAATCAGCGTATCCGAAAACCATGAAAACGACACCCATGACGGAAAAACCAAAGATTTTCGTCGGCGCCATCTTGATTTTCATTTTGGCTTCATTTTCGTAATCAGTGACCCCAAAAACCATGAAAACGACACCAATGACGGAAAAGCCAAAAAAAAATCCTAATCGCCATCTTGAATTTTCAATTTGGCTTCATTTTCGTAATCAGCGACCCCGAAAACCATGAAAACGACACCCATGACGGAAAAGCCAAAAATTTTCGTCGGCGCCATCTTGATTTTCATTTTGACCTCATTTTCGTAATCAGCGACCCCAAAAACCATGAAAACGACACCCATGACGGAAAAACCAAAAATTTTCGTCGGCGCCGTCTTGGATTTTCATTTTGGTCTCATTTTTGTAATCAGCGACCTCAAAAACAATGAAAACGACACCCATGACGGAAAAACCAAAAATTTTCCTGGCCGCCATCTTGAATTTTAATTTTGACCTCATTTTCGTAATCAGCGACCCCAAAAACCATGAAAACGACACCCATGACGGAAAAACCTAAAATTTTCCTAGCCGACGAATTGAGAACCTCCTTTTTTTTAAGTCGGTTAATGAGATTTACCGTCTATCATCAGTTCAACCTAATAGCCTGAAAGAATACAACTATCGATCCATAAGTACGTATAATTTTGAAGGAATTTTCTTTCATGTCCTGACCGTTGAGGAGTTGCACCTTCCGTCATCAGCGCAGCCACATGAAATTATGATTATCAGACGCAAATACTTGAACAGCTTCTGAAAATGTATGGAAAAGTGCGCCTATGATATTCGAGGGTTGCCCTCAATTTCTCAGAGTTCCCATCATCAGAAACTGACTTGGTGACAATGGGACCACCTCGGGAGTATACCCTTCCCAAGACAAAAAGAATTTTGAAAATCAGTCCACAATTGACGGAGATATTCGCAGACATACAAACACGAATAGAGAACCTCCTCTTTTTTGGAGGTCGGTTAAAAATATATATCGAAGTACAATCGACAACAACAATCGATCGTGAAATTCGACTTCGATGTGAAGATGAAAAAATTTTTAGAAATCTTTACAAATTAGAAAAAAAAACATGTTTGATCAAAATTAATAAGTGTATCAAATTGTGGTAATCGGCTTACAATCTAGAAAATATGTTTACGAAAAACACGGGAGCGTTTGTGACACAAAGCGATACGTCCGCCCTTTGGCAGTGGCTGATTCGTACTGGCGAGATAGAGTTTGCGCGGTCGATAATATAGTTAACTTTGGATTCAATTTACGAAATGAAATTATAGATTATTGATAAAATAAAAATACGATTCTATTAGAAGGTTACCTTAAAATTAATACGTAGTTTTTGAATTTTCTCTAAAGTGATTCTAAGGTATAGAAAAAAAATCTTATTTGTCGAGACATTTTGTAAAAATTGCGATGTTTTAACATTTTTTTTCTGCTATTTTTTGTATTGAAGTCGAAAATCTGACTTCTTGGTACTCCAGTAGACCATATGGTGATGTTATTTATATTTTTTTAATGTTTAGAATCGTTTGTAGTGTTATGTTCGGCTAAGCCAAACGTAACTCGATCGGTATTTTTGCGGAAAAGGGCTTTTGAATACGGGTGATTGCCATTAATATAAACATTATTTTGAAAATTCTTGTCCACTGTCCACCAGAAAAAGAACTCGTCTCTTATAATAGCCAAAAGGAAGCTTCAAATTCTTCATAGATTTCCCACACCAACCGATCAAAGTTGATCAAAATGAGATGATTTCGTGGAAGGAGCCTTAACAAAACTTGTTTGCTCTAAACATATCGGAAGTTTCTGATATCGCAACAAGAGTTTGATATACTGTAAGCAGGCAGCAGCAACTTATGGAAAGTTTGTAGCATTGAAGTAATATCAAAAACTCCGTGCTACTAAAAACTTTTCTGCTTCTGGAAAAATATCTCAAGCTCCTTTTGGCATTGGTATTGATGTTTTATACGTAAATAGCTGCCAGTCTTACCAAAGGGTATTGTATTACCCAGTATTAACAGGGTTATGGAGGTCAGATAGGCAGTCGGTCCATGTAAAATACAGGTATACCACGCGGCATATAAGTTGAACATGCGCATTAGTCGTTTTTTCCACGTCCCATACAAATCCAGCAGAGAACCTGCGCTGGGGCCGTATTTTTTAATCAATAGAATTCCAAATCGTGTACGAAATCGCAGAATTCGTATGCGAATCCGTACGAAATCGCTATTTTTGAATTCCGTTATTTCTACCAGTAGAAATAACGGAAATGACGTGATGAATTCTGCGATTTCGTACACGATTTGGAATTCTATTGATTCAAAAATACGGCCCCAGAACGACGCCATTTTGTGTCAAGTTTTTTGCCTAGGAGTATACTAAGCTGTATTCGGTTAGACCACAACATTGTTGGGAAAAGGCTAGGCAGATGATGAGCTGCTGCATGCGATTTCATCAGTGCAAAAGTTTCTTGTTTTAATCGTTTTCTAAAAAACAAGAGTTAATTGGTTACAGGTTCGTAACTGTCCATTGTTGACAGAAATCAGAGGAGTGGCTTGAGAGATTTCCTCTCGCACCCAAACTACTTCTTTATAATATTAACTTCATAAAGATAAATAGAATATCCCTTTTCCTTTATTCGTATTCATGCAAAACCGTCCCTGTCACAGAACGGAGGACGTCCCAGATTAAATTAATTTAAACAAGAATTTATGCTAACACATATAATCTTATAACTTGCATATGAATGTAAGCCTGTCCACTGCAATACGTAAATGCAATTCCTTTTATAATATCCGAGCTTATTAATCCAAAAGCTCTTTAACAGCTGTACAAATAAATATAATTGAAGTGTCTGGTTGTAATATCAAAATACCAGCTTTTTACTGAATTCATACGAAAGTAAGAAGGTATTTATTTTATAAGTAAACCATATTTTTTTATGTTTAGTCTGTTTGTTTCCCCCGCTCTTGGGCAGAGCGAAGGGGAGTGTCAGACTTCTACTGACTAAAAACCGAACCCATGTTCCTTCTTTGCCCTTGCACCGAGGCCACGTCATCTAGTACAAAAATCCGCGGCCCCGGCGGGGATCCGCGGCCCCGGCGGGAATATTAAAACCCTTGATATTGTTTACAAAATCCGATTCAAATAGGGAAGTAATATTTTTTTATACTTAATTAATTTCCGCGAACGAAGTCGTATGGCAAAGGTAGTTCAAAATAAATATGGCCGGCTTTTGTCCTGTCATGCTCGGTTTTATTCAGGAGCGCTGGCTTTCTTTTAAACTGAATAAATTGTGAATTCATAAGCACTGTTTATTGCTGGAATCAACTTGGCAGAATTAATTTGTTTGCTTTTTGAAATATCACTGGAAAATTTTAATGTAGCAATCGTGTTATGGCCTGGTTTTTTGTCGGATTATGAAGATTATCTGATACTTCTTAGGTTACGTTTCCACTAAGGTCTGTATCAGTTACGTTAAAGTATAGGGGTATGTTGCTGCGGGTGGTTCGAAAGAGTTACCGCGGCCTCGATACAAACGGCTAAGAAGGAACATGGGTGGTTTTTAGTCCGCCGAGCGAGAGGGGTTATTTGATGATTTCCCAACCCTATCAAAAAATAGGGTACCTATGTAGATGGATTATTTTACAAAGTAAGAAAACGTAAAGATCGTAGTAGTAGCCTCACACAGCTTTAATTTTCGATGGCTGAAATTAGAGTGACCGACCCATAGTCACACGTCTCTACCCAGTTTTCAGTAATGTTTTTTTTGTGTTAGCTTGTTGTATCTCACTGCTGGGGAAAGGCCAAGAGTAAACCTGTTTCATATAAAAAAAACCACTGCTTCCAGTCTAACTGGATGCAGCTGGACACCAGAATTTTAAATGGAGCGACTGCCTATCTCTACGTGATCTCCACAACCTAGTTAGTACTGCATAATACGATAACCTTTGTTAAGACTGGTTGTCTAGACTTTCCGGCCAGTTATAACGACTGTCAAAGACCGGACCAGAGGCTTAACGTCCTTTCTGAGGTACGGAAGAAACTTGGTACGTAATGGGTGGTGACTCATCCACAAACCGACCTAGGCAAGTACGGCTTAACCCGAGAAGCTGTTATTATTTAGCCACGAGCACCTCAAAACGAAACACCAATTAAACCATATGCCTAAACAGAAAACATACGGAAATAAAATAAAATAAGTATTGCCCTATCGATCCTCTTAACCCACATGATTTCAATAACGATCTCATTACTCTCACATCATAGACGTTGACGTACAGACTCGTGTATTTATGTAATAACAACATGACTTGTGTTTCTGAGCGTACGAGTGTACAGCACGAAATACAGCCGATTTCTACGAACAACGCCGTAATTGTCGTGCTCGGGTTACATACATGAATTTGAGTATGGTTATCGGATTAAGCTGTTCGTTCTTGGCTTTTGTCTGTGGATTTGCTCGCGTTCGTTTTCTGAAATTATCTCATGGTTTTATTTTTAAACCAACCCATGAGACTTTTGCCTATGACATTCTGAAATGATGTAGCTTGCCATTTGTGAAAGAAAGTTTGCTTTCTGCGTCCAAACTTTCAAATATACAAACTCAACCTCTTTGTAATATCAGGGTAGATTTGGTTGTTTTGGAGCACCGACAACATTTTAACTTGTATAGGATCAAATCTTTACCGCTTCTACAGGGGCGAACGTTGAGCCATCGTGATCAGAGCTTACTAAGAGATATTATACCTACTTTTTCAATTGCACGTAACGGTAAATACTACCTGATATCCTTCGTATGAATTTCGCATCTATAGTTTATTGTACTCTCCTTGGCATGACGTCACGCTTTGAAGGCTTTTCTTATCGGCCACTTTTCCAACTATCACCATTCTTCTCCTATCGGTACTGCCTTTTACCAATATAAGCTGGCGTGCCATCTCAACATAAATTTTCAACACATCTCTCAGCCATCATCCACTTTTCTAGCCATATCATCAACTACATCACCACCCACAATATAATCGCGTGCCTCACACCACAATGTACATCGGCTGTAATGTGGTAATTATCGGCGACTATCATTGCTAGCCTGTAATTAGTTCGTACGGTAATTAGGTAGTCAGTATCGTATGTGTTGACTTTGACGTCTTCGGACACGATATGTGCGTGGAATTTCCTTGCTGGGATTTCCCTTGTAGGGGAAGTATACCGTCTTTTAGTGGCGTATTTCCAGGGTAGACTCTCTTTCGGGTGTTTTCAAGATTCTTTATTTGCATGAAATATGGTACAATTAAGGTCTTAAATATAAAAAGGGTTTCACATATTTCGCCTACTACATTCAGCATGCAAACTTAAAATTAAATTAAAACACCTAGTACACGGGTAGCACCTAGTACACTTAGGTATTACTTTGTTACATAAAACATTTAAGAATATTAAAATATCATTATTATCAATCATATTCTGGGAATTTAAATGAATAAAAGTCATAAAATTTGAAAAACAAATAACACAACTAATAAAATAAAAAAAATACCTAACAAAAACAAATAACAAAACATCAAAAAACATCAATAAAATAAAATAGGAACTTATGTTAGTTGACGAGTAGAAATGGGCTTATATGTCAAAAACTCATTAATTGTATAAAAAACGTTGTTACGGAGCCATTTCTTTAGTTTTCTTTTGAAATAATTAATTGGTACTTCTCTAATTACTTTAGGTATTTTATTAAATATTTTGACCGACATGCTATAGCAATTGTTTTGGAAGTTGTGTTGGTCTATCAATGATTAAAGTGCAAGATTTGGTTGATACCGTCGTGAAGCTTGGCAGTTACAGTTGACGGTACAGACTCTATTTCGCAGAAGACGTTACCTAGTTTAAAATAAAGTTAGCACAACTCGAAAGTCGGCCATTCCCTATTTCTGACGCTAAGCAGCATTGCTGTGTTCAGAAGACTTCGTTGTACTCAAACTTATATGCAAATAAGATATTGGTAAATCTGTTAAGTTGTGGGCCAGCAGTGTCACTTTTTGACTGATGCGTTGACAATTACTTATTTTGAGAACCACATACTCATCAGCATGTTTGCCAGCTATCATCTACATGAGTAATGAGTAATCTTCAAAGACCACACAGTGATCGTTATAAATTCCCATGCGTCAATGCCTCGTCTCGGTCGACAGCGCACACGAGTAGTGGTGCTACTTATCATTCTCGTATTACGCGGTGTTGATCCATCAGCGTAGGAACACTATACGTCTCTCGATCAGACGCTAATGATGTATTGTGTAGTCTACTGGATACTTTACATGCCTTGCTTGTGCTTTAGCAATTAGGTATATGAGACAGTTCAGCTTCGTCTGTCTATGATGATAATACATATGCATTGCCTTTGGCTAAAGGAAATGTCCATGGACTTTCTTGCCCATTCTTCTTTATAGAAATCTGCGCTTTGGAGTTGGTAACTATAGTACTTTCACAAGTTTTTATACCTTCTGACTGTCATCTTTATTTTTTAAAGTGCCTGCAAAGTTGAATTGAAATAAATAATCTACTCATTAGTCCACGGGTAAATATGGCTTTATTTTTTCAGTTAGCATTGACTGTAGTTGTCGAAAGGCCAATTTGACGTGATTGGGTTGCTCTGTTACATACACTGTTTGCAGAAATATTATTTTCCCAGCGTTTATTTTCTCTACACAAATAATTTCACAAAAACATTGGATTTCCAATGAAAACCCAATTCGTTTTATCATATTTCATTCTCGATACAATGTTCCCGATGTTTTCATCGCATCCATTGACAGTAGGAAATCAATATAGGCCTCGCAAATATTTGTTTCAAAGTTGAATGGAGCGGAGGTACAAAACATGTATGTCGAGACCCCCCTCCACAGTATGAGCCAATCAATTGACAGATTGCAAGCCGATGTGATTGAAAAATTCCAAATTGGAATGCAACTCGTTTCATGCATATTATTTGAGGTTGATTAATTTCCAATAATTTTTCATCGGTTTCGTTTCAAACTTTTTCATTTTGAAGTTGGATTAAGTAAATGACTTTTGTCGGTGACTTTTTAAGTACTTAGGTAAATGACGTTAATTTGTGGTGGTGTTTGCCAGAAAATTGGACAACACGGGCATAAAAAGTCGTACTTACTATTCCCTTTTCATAAATCACTTTTATTTCCGTAAATAGGTTTTACAAAACACTTTAACACGTCACATCGTGTTATGTTTTAAAACAAGATGGGGCCGGTGTTTCGTACCTGACGAGACGAGGCGTCTGCTACATTGTACTCAAACATAAATGTTGCTGGACTGCTGTTCATCACATCTGCTTAACCCTCCAGCAAACGGGCGTGATGCATTTCGTTTGATGTATTTGTTTTTGTATTATCTTGTACACATGATATTCCGCGACAATTTCCACGTTGCCGGTTCTTTTTTTCATTTTTCCGCGAAAAAAAGTTCTCTTACTTTTACCTCATCAGCACCCCTCAGCCTCAAACCATTAAATAGAGATATCCCATCAATCCCGAACTTTGTCAACCCCTGACATTCAACACAAGTCAGGGGCTGTAAACACAACAGCTTCTGAAAACATTAATGTTCAGTAGTATACAGTCAGCATCAGAAGTAGATTCACACTACTCAAAGTTTCAAAGCAGGCTTTTTAATATTAATACATGTTACATATTACTCGTTACTAACAAGTTATTGTAGAGCAAGAAATATTTTAAAGAATAATCTTCTAAAACATTAAAAACAATAGCTGGAGTCCTGTATACATCAAATAATTAAATGTTATGCTATGCTACTTCTGTTATTGACCGTACCAACGAAATGTGAGCGTTTTTCCTCTTTCGTCGTACATGTCATAACTGAATGTTTATCTGTCTGTGTAGCTCGTAAACAATTTGTTATTCGATGTCCTTTTAGCAATATGCTTGTCTTTGCAATTCGGCGTGGAGGATTGGGATTCTTGTAGGAATTGGTTGTGAAAGTGATGTTTTTATGTAGTTAAACGACTTAATATCATAACAATCTCATGATTTTTATTTGATTATTGCCCTTACTGTCAATACTTATTTTAATTTTATTATCATCACATGACTGACTCGTTGATCGAGTGCTCGCAAACGTAACTACTGAGCATAAGGCCTTGGTTCGATTCCCGGGACGGTAGCAGTGTAAATTCAATTCAATTAATTTATTTGTAAAACATGTGTACCTATATAATTTACATGGAATACTTATTAAGTAAGTATAGATGTTCCATCAGGAATTTCTCAATAGCAATAGTTTGGTTTTTGTGTCCAGCAGGGCTATTGCGTATCTTTTAATGACAGTGGATAACTTATAGTGTCTATCAAATAACTGTCAAATGGTTTGTTTAAAAAAAAATGTACCAAACCATAACCAATTTACAGTTAATTTATGGACACTTTACGTAAGCCACTGTCATTAAAAGATACGCAATAGCCCTGCTGTTAAGGCGACATTAGCTGCCCGCGACCTTGAGCGCGCGTTTAACTCATCGCCTAAACAAATAAGGTTGAAAATGGCGATGCGTTTGATGCTCGTGACTGCCAAAATGAACGATAGTTCGCAGATTTAATTTATAAAAAAAAAAAATACGCTGTAATGTTAAAATATTTTTACATATGTCTTTAGTTGGTTCAATTTCCTTTCTGATAGTAAAAAAATAAATAACAGTTGTCACTCAAAATATTGAGCATTTCGAGACGAAAAAGTTTTTTCGTGTGATTTTTTTTGTGATTTTTTTTTTCGAGGTTCTTGATTACTTTTAGAAAATATTTTTGCATAAGTCTTTTACCTATACATTTGACTATACACTGTATTTTTTTTGGAATTGTAATAAGTAGCAATACGGCTAACTCTGCGACGAAAAACAGGTCGTTTTTACGGTTCCCCCGTTAACTGCGTCTTAATAACAACAGCCTTGCCCCCTATTAGATGGGACTTGAACATGACTGACGAAATGTGAGTGCACTAATGGTTACACCCCTGCCGAACCGCGGCGTAATGTTAATGCAGTAGTGGATGACTTATTGGTTGAAAGCAAAGGTAGCATAAAACGCGCATGCTAAACACAGTCTGGACCACCACTCTATGGCAAAGAAAAAAAAACAGCAAACATCATAATATTCCATACAGCAAGCCGCTAATGACTGAATTCACTCAATTCTCTTCGACGACGGAACAGCACCAGATCATATTTCATTCTCGACTAATTCCGTAAAGAGGAACAAGATTGATGATAATAACTTCATTTTATTAGCGTGCCGGAAACGTTGACCGGGCGGTTTCAGTGCGTATACGATATCGAACGACTTGTGTGCGAATATACGGAGGTGCGGTTGGTGCGGGCACTTCTTATCTTCTATCGTATAATATGATGGATGGACTTTGTAAAGGATGATATGACTGGATAGAAAGTGTCTGATGAGATGATGAGTAAGAAGTATTTATTTATTACATGGAAGACTTACAGCTAAAAAAACATACAAAAAAGTAGTTAAAAAACCCGACTGAAAAAACTGAAAAGCAAAAAACATGCACATTTTAAATTAAACAAAACTTGGAAGCAGGCGGGGTCCATTCTATTTTAATTTTTTCTTTTCATAATTTAATATTCATATGAACCCTTTTGTGCTTGTTTATAGGATTTCTCACTTTGAATTTCTTTTAAACATTTATGTGTAATATATTTTTGTAAACTCCTTTTAAAATTCTTTATTTTGATATCCTACTCGATGGTATTAGAAAAAAAAAAAATTGAACTCCGCGATTTGGCCCCCAAAATCCACAATTATTCTTTGTTTTTTTTTTTTTAAATTTTAATGTAGCCTATAACACTCGCGCCATCAAGACGAATCTAACGACGTATATTTCATTCAAATCGGTTCATCCGTTTATGAGTTATGAGGGAACAAAGAAACGGACATACATACTTACATACATGTATACATACACGTCAAACACATAACCCTCCTTTTGGGCTTCGCCGCAGTCGGGTAAAAATAATCAATATCACATAAATTGTGAGGAAACCTTGCTTGCACATACACACCTATATTTTCCTACCTCACTCGACAGGCCACTTCCTAGTTTTACATGCGTACATGATACCACAACGTTCTACACATTTGAGCTAGCTAATTATATTACTATCTATTCCTGCACATCAGCCGATTTGTTAACGGAAACATACTCCACTGACTTGATAATAATTTATTGTCGAATAATTGGATCGAAGCTTTTCCCTGTCTGTTGTGTTATTTCTTTTCCTATGCGCAGTTTTTCATTCTTAGCGGTAGTTTTGCTTATATCAGCCATTTTCCTCAAGAAAGTAAATAGAGTATCTTCCAAAAGTCGACTCGATGTAATGTGTTGCCAATTCTTATGTCAATTTGTGTGATTGGTTGTTTATTTTTGGTAAATGTGGGATTGGAGAGTCAACTGATTGAAATGAATTTGTTCAATCACAAACACCGTTCTCTTGCCTTTATACCAATACTAGCGGACGTCCCGCGGTTTCACCCGCGTAGATCCCGTTCCCGTCGGAATACAGGGATAAAAAGCCTATGACACTCAGCAATAATGTGGCTTTCTATTGGTGAAAGAATTTTTAAAATCGGTTCAGTAGATCCCGAGATTACCCCTTACAATTTAACAAATACACAAACTTTACCTCTTTATAATATTAGTATAGATATTTAGGGTCGGAGCAGCATCTTCTTCTTGCATATTTCTCTAATAGTCGTGGGTCCTAATTTCCGAGTCAGGCAACCGTGCTATTAAGTTTTTCCATTAGAAGTTTTTCAGTAGTAGGCGGTAAGTGGGCGGTGTGATTTCCCCGTGCCTCGGAAAACTTGTAAACTATAATATCTCCTGCGCCGTTACCGGAAAACGGTCAGGCTGACTTTATTTTCACAACAACTGAAGTGTACCAAACCAGCCTTACTAAATGGTATCGTGTTGTCCAGTGACTGGATTGTGGAGATCAAATAAGCAGTTTCTCCATGTAAAATGTATTCAGCTGCATCCGTAAGACTGGAAGCCGTCCCCAAAATAGTTGGGAATCGTCTAGGCCGATTTGATGCAGACTCTTTACAATAAAGCTTGAGATCTTCTTAGCGTCATGTGTCTTCTTACATGCGTCAAGTAGACGAATTTGAAGAGTGAGATATTGGCTTACTACCAGTCTTTGCAAATATGCTTAGGTCTTCAGTTCGGTGTTTATTTTCTTAGCTAGTGCAAAACAGACTTTCAAGGTGGAAGTTAATGACTGTACTTACTCATGGTTACCTATCCGTTAGTTAAGTACGTCCCTAATGGTAGTTTCACTGAAAGTGCGATAATTCTAGACTACTTTAGAGATTCAATCGTTAACAACAGCTTACTAAGTAATTACTATTCATCTATGTACGTAACATAACATCCCACCTGTTATTCCGAAGGGTTTGCCAGAGGTGTGCCTCTAGTGCTCTTACATTTCGTAAGTTATTTTCAAGTCTCAGGTTATAGGGGGCGAGCCTGTTGCCATCATCATCATAATTTCAGCCGAAATTCGTCCACTGCTGGACATAGGCTTCCTCTAAGTGTCGCCACATTGACCGGTCCCGTGCGTCTCGCATCCAGCCAGCGGATCCCCAATCATGCCATCAATCGGGCATGAATTCAGAGTTCGTGGCTGCTACTGACAAACTCCTGGAAATGGAAAAACCCATTAACATTTTTGCCCGACCCGGAAATCGAACCTACGACGTCATAGCAGTCGCGCTTTTGACCACTTGACCAACGAGGCTGTCATCTACTACAATTATTTAACGGTTTTTTTAACCCTGATAATCGAATTAAAGAAAGCAACCAACTTTACCAACAAATACGAATCCTGTTAACACATAAAAGTTGGCCAGCTTCCAATGTTCAACGTAAATGATTAATTTATCATCGCCCAGCCTCTTGCAATTAATTCGATTACTCTGCTGTATCAGCAGATTTCTTCTGCGCCCCAAAACTGCTGATTTTGTTCATACTTCGAGCTTTTATGGCGTAGTGCGGATTTTAGTCGGGGGAATATATACGGTCTAGTTTATTGCAGTGCAGTGCAGTAGCTTTTTAGTTTTGGGCGAAATGTATAAATGACAGGCTTTTCTGTTAGAATTATTTGTTGTAGTAGAATGGAATATAGCTTCCTTGGCTTTTAATACATACTTAATACCTAGTCAAAAATCGGTCCATCTACCTATAAAACATATCTGCTTACCAATTTGGAAATTATAGGCGTTAAATTAATTCAGTCATTGAGTTCGTCTTTAGTCTTTTACTGATTACAAACAACGATTGCACAAAGAATAGTGCCGCTATTAAAAAAGTATTCATGTCGGAATTCGCAAATATTCGGTCAATTTTCGCGTATCAGTGTAGAAATTGTTTTGTAGAACTGTAGAATGTAGAAGTAAACCAGAGATCAACCATAATCAGCCTATAATGTTCCCATTGTTGGGAGACGCCTCCTCTATTATCTGAGGTCTCCACCTCGGTCACAGAGATGATCAAATGTCTTCAAATTTTTGGTGTCCGTCTCACGATGCTTTTTCTCCCTGTCTCGAGAACTGTGAATGTAGAAAAAGGAAGAAATCGTACCGAACGCGACTAATTCCACAGAACGCTAACAAGCCACAATCCTTGTTTACCAGCCAGCTATGACTCTCACTGTCCCACATAGTAATCGATCACAACGTTTTTACATAACGCGCGCGAACCGTACCGATGCAGACCGATGCGCCGGGAAATCGTACGATCTTCACGCTCCGTAATGATATGGGCGGAAAATTAGATCTAGCAAATCGTTGGGCCATTCAATAGATGTAACAGAAGTATTAGACATTGGACGATTACTGAAAAATATGGCTTGTGGCGAGATATCTTAGAAAGACTGCTTAAACGACATGATTTATTTTATCTGTGGGGTAAGGCATCTGGACTTATCCTAGTTGAAAACACCCCATCTAGCAGTGAAATGTTATAGACATTAGTTTATTGATTGTGACTTTTTATCGTATGTAGCTCTTGGTCTATCTATTAATTTAGTTGGCGATTTTTAGTGATCCTTGTTGGAACATCTATTTTTGTTTAGTATATCTCACATCCAAATCCTTTGTCCGAGTCGGCAGGAGCAGTTTTGAATGCTTTTAAAACCCAGGTGACGAGCGGACAGTATTTAACGCTTTAACTGTACGGTACTAAGGCCCAGATTCAGAGACCACACTTTGACTTTACTTTGATGGAAAGCTGTTCTTTACTTAGTAAAGGCGAAGTAGTCGATAATCATGACTTTGGCCTCAAAGTAAACTTTGCATTATTATGCGTTTAACTAATGTAGTCCTTCGTGTTAAACTAATTTCCTACAAAAGAAAAGTGTAGTAAAGTCAAAGTGTGGTCTCTGAATCTGGGCCTGAATCTCACAGGCCAGTAGGTCTGTGAAAAAGAAAAAGCCGTTTTTGGCTGACTACACCTTCGAAATGGGATTGGTTCGTAATCAAATAGATTGCGAAGACAACACCTTTTTCTGGCAGGTCTGTTGATCAATTTGTGTAAGTGCCGGCAGTTATTAGACACGATTGCTCTCGATTTAATTGTTTTGTACACAAGTCCATTATGATAGTGTACTTAACTAGACCTACCATATCGTGACGGACTTTTTCAATATTTCCGTAGGATTACCAGTGTCAGTAGTCCAGCAGTGGACGTCTTTTGGCTGAAATGATAATGATGATGACAAACTGTTTGTTTTGCCTTTACTTGATTTGCCACACAGGGGCATCATAGACCTAATATCTTACCCCCAGGATGTCTGAACTTCTTTCTTCTTCGTCGTTTCCTCAATGCTGAGGATACCAACAACATTTGACACGTCTCCATGATAAGCGGTCTTCTGCAGTGTCGATTGCTGGTCCATACTGTCTCCAACAACGTTCATGATCGCGTCTATTTTCGGGCATACGGCAGGCATGACCAACCAAGTTCCACTTCAACTTAGTGGCTTTTTGTGCAACGTCAGTACTTTGTATTTTGAAACGCAGTGTGGTGTTGTATATATGGTCGGTTAGCTTAACGCCTATAAGGATACTGCACTCGGCAACATCTTCCGGTTTGCAGTAACCACTCCAGAACTTTTCGCCCCCATCAGATGTGCCCTGCTCATTGCCACTTAAGTCTGCTAATTCTTCGAGCTACATCGGTAAACTTGGTTCTCATGTCATTTCTGATTCGATCACGCAAGGAAACTCCGAGCATAGCCCTCTCCACTACCCTTTGGGTGACTTTAAGAGTTTAAGCCTTCTGATGAGCATGAGACCCATTCTGAGCGACCATGTTTCGGTCATAGACGTCACTAGATGTTCAACTAATACGCGATATCTGTCGCAAATTCGAGAACAATCCAAAGCTGTTCTTCTGTCTCTATCCTACTGTGGCAAATTTCCACGCTACGCTTGCACGTTATGCAATAAATAAATAGACTCAATTATATTATAATACAGTTATGTACATCGAGTGCAGGCTGTTCATACCATGATGTAATATTAGCAGGAAGCGTGCTGAGTAGCACTGGAATTTATTATTGATTGTGATAGATTTGCTCTGAATAACTAGCAGTATTTTTATGATGAGAGCTTCATTAAAATATTTACAACTCTGATTAAATTGTTTTAAGCTTTGTGTAATTATTATGATGGAGAATTTCAGTGCAATTGTGAAGGAATTTTTAGTAAAAATATTTACAGAATATTTTCACGCTTGGGTAATTTTAATTTTTCATGAGCGAATGATTTTTGAAGTGGGAATTTATTGAATTACTTATATCGTTTTATTTACAGTACTCTCTTGGAATCAATTTCGATTTCCAAGAGATATTTGTTCGAAATTTGATGTTTTCTGAAGTTCTGGTAATATTATTTATCTAACTTAAGTTTGAGTAGATGCCTAACACAAGTCTATGTAAAGAAACCTTTCGCCTTTTCCCGTAGGGGTAGGAAAAAACTTTAGAATGCCACCTGCCACGATCCTTACATACTCCTCAGTATAAAAACGAAACGCAAAAACCGACATTTATGAAATGACACGCATAAACCGCAAAACTAATGAAACATAACACATGTTATGCATTTTTACCGCGCAAACTAGTGATGTAACCGTAAAGACGCTTAGTCGAGATGGACATGCATAATCGATGCCGCGTCACCGCACCGTTGCGCAACTGAGTGTGCTTTATGATCGAAAGTGGTGCGAGATTCACGATGCGTGTGAAAATATCGATACCATGGTGGCACGTCACTAGTTGATGCTAGAGGTTCGGAGCTGTACATTGCTGGTTTTGTTAGATAGGCTGTATTTTACTGTAAAATAGTGGTATTCAGTTGCATTCGGTAAAACAGGAAGCTGATTCCAACATAGTTAGTTAAAAAGATTTTGTTTGGAGCAAAATGAATGTAACAATATTTACGTTAGACGGAACAACGCAAACAAAATCTTAATCTACTTGTAAGAGTAAAAAGGCAATTTTTTGTAAATGGGTCGTTTTACTTCAATGCAAGTTATGTTTAAGTCCATTTAACAAGGGGCGAGACTGTGTATGTACTGTTAGGTACACCTATTCCTAACCCTTCAGGGATAAGAGGCAGAATGTTATGTTTGTTATTGAAGGTGTCATTTCATGAGATCACGTTTTTCTGATAAACTCTATAGGATTTTCGACCTCTCTGTTTCGGTCGAAAATGTGCACAGCAATGGATGATGAACAGTTTTCAGTTGTCGATGTTTGATATGAAAGGTGCGTGTTGTTAGACAGATTGATAAACCAAGATTCATGCACGATGTATGCATATTATCACTTAATCTACTTATCGTTACCATTGTTTTTTGCATTGACAAATGTCAAGAACTGAATACCTGACTATTTTGCATGGAGCGACTGAAAAATGAATGAAAAATTGTTATATTTCTTACCGGTTAGTGACCTCTTTTAAAGTGTTGTCTCGTACAACAAAGTGTTTTATATTGTGTAAACTTCAGTTTAATTTAGAAGTGCATACTTGGGCTAAGTTCGTCGCGAGCTCTCAAGCAAATAAAGCCTCGGGAACTTTGTAATACAACTTTGGTTAAGTGCCAAAATATACAAGATGAAAAAAGTATGGAGTACGATAGAGGGAATGTTTTGTTTTTATTTTGGAGCTTTTGCAAGCGTTTAATTTGAGTGTTCTTTGCAGATATTGCAATGCACCAAGTTGTCCAGCAGATATGTAGATTTCGTTCCCCCTAAGTTAACACAGATTCCTAGGAGTTGAAAACTTAGGATAGTCTTCTTACCGTTTTCCCCAAAGGGTGTGCAAACTTCAGTTTAATTTAGAAGTGCATACTTGGGGTAAGTTCCATTATCTTCTGGACACTTTCCAGCTATGGTCACCTTTTCGACATGGTTTATAGTGACTGGTGTTACTTAAACATTGTTTTTGTGTAAACTTTTTTACGTGTTTTGTTTGTTTCACGAAATACTTGCTTGTTAATGAAAGCTTGATGAAATCTCTGAAGATCACTACAATGACGATATGTGCCAAGGTGAGAATGTAAGTGATCCAATAGAAGTGTGTCAGGATCGTACCTGAAAAAATGCTTAATTTTATGAATGCTATGTACATAAACACATAGTAAAATTTGGCGGCGCACTTCCAAATCGACTTATATCGTATTGTAGGATGCTTTCGCCAACCGTATGAGGCAATAGTATGTGTCGACAGTTTCATAAGACTGCGTTTTTTGACTAATCTCTATATTTAATGCCCGCCAGTTCTGCCTGATTGGATTGCTAACCAATAATGGATGTATTCATTATAGTTGATCGACCCATATTGTATTGATTGGTCATTAAAATTTCTATATTATGCGTTACCTACTATTTATGTTAACATCAGATTTTTTTTTATGCCATCATCTGTTTTCCTTGTTGATCTATTCCAATGCCAATTATGTTAACAAAGCCGGAGGATACCGGCAAAGCCAATTTGCTTAAGATATTTTTAATTATAAAAGAATTAAAGAATTAAAACGGTCCAGTTGGGTAGATCTAACTTCGAGAAAGAGGTCAATCGTCGAATCCGACTCGGCTGAGCAGCGTTCGGGAAGCTGCGCGGTATCTTCTCGTCCAACTTACCCCAGTGTCTCAAGACGAAAGTCTATGACCAGTGTGTGTTGCCAGTGATTACATACGGGACCGAAACGTGGTCGCTCACAATGGGCCTTATCAGAAAGCTCAAAGTCACCCAAAGGGCAATGGAGAGGGCTATGCTCGGAGTTTCCTTGCGTGATCGAATCAGAAATGAGGACATCCGCATGAGAACCAAGGTTACCGACGTAGCCCGAAGAATCGCCAGACTTAAGTGGCAATGGGCAGGGCACATTGCTCGCAGAACGGATGGCCGATGGGGCCGAAAAGTTCTCGAATGGCGACCGCGAACCGGAAGACGTTGCGTTGGAAGGCCTCCCACTAGGTGGACCGATGACCTGGTCAAGGTTGCAGGAACCCGCTGGATGAGAGACGCACGGGACCGGTCAATGTGGCGACGCCTGGGGGAGGCCTATGTTCAGCAGTGGACGTCTTTTGGCTGAAATGATGATGAATGATAAAAGAATTTCAATTTGGAATATGGTATTGGTTGGATAGGTATGTACCAAGAATAGATAGATCGGTGTTGGAAAACATCATGTGGACACCAAAACAGGATGCCTGAGAGATATTTCTTGAAGCGGGCTGCATAAAAACTTTGACACTAGGTTAAGAAAGGAAAACAGCAACCCCTTTTTATTTTTCATCGGAGGGGAAATCATCAAATGACTTCTACCGACTAAAAAACCACCCAAGTTCCTTCTTAGCCCTTTGTGTCCAGGGCCGCGACACCAGGTTACCTATGCACTACCCACACCAATAAAAAGAAAGATAGCAGGATAGCTTATACAAATGTTGACGATACCTCGACCAAAACTATACATGAATATCTTTGTTTTCATATCCCCGTGCACACTAAGGTAATTTCTTTGAAGAATTTATGGCTGACATTTACTACGAGAATCTGTAATTCAATAGTGGGTAGGGACACACGCCTTAGGGCCGCGTTTTCACAAAAAAGTGTGGATCACGTGAATCGATGTATGATTATTTAGATAAAGATAAAGTATTTTGTTTTCGACAATTCAAAAGTACTTGTTACTGGTCTATTTAAAATTAATTCTTGTGAGATTGCACAACTCACACATTTACAATATTATTGTACATAGCACACGCACACACACACACACACACACACATAACATCACGCCTGTAATCCCCGAAGGGTAAGGCAGAGATTTACCTAAAAGTAGGTACTACCCACATTTCGCCAGTTATTTTTAAGTTCCATGTAATAGGGGCGAGCTTATTACCATCAAACGGGCGCAAATCCACACTCCGTGGCTGATACTGAGAAATTCCTCATGGAAAAACACTAACACTTTATCAAAACCCAAGATCCGGGAATCGAACGCATGACCTCTTGCTTGGCAGTCACGTTTGTGACCACTGGACCAACGAGGCTATTATTATAAAGAAGTAAAATGTAACTGTAGGGAGTAATATTCGGAACTACAGATCCGATTTCGAAATTCTTTCAACTTGTAAAAAGCTAAATTATTCCCGAGGGACATAGTCTATGTTGAAAATGCTCCTGTTGACATTTCTAATCATAACCCGAGCGAAGCCGCGGGAATAAGCCAGTCTCTGATAACTCATACTGGTGAAAACGCAGCCTTAGTGCAAAAAAATACGTGTTGTCCAATACTTTTCCTGAAGACGGGTCGTTAATCTTAGTTGTAGGCGCTCAAATGTTTTTCTCGTTAGTGGGAGTAAGAGATATATTGCTTGTTAGGCTAAATCTCTGTGATCAGACTGTAGCAACACTTCTGATAATGTAATGTTAAGTTGTGTAAAGGATTAACTTACGGTTTAATTTGGCAAATTTTTAATGCCTAGTTTCCAAAGATAAACTTATTTGATATTTCATCATCCTCATAACCTATGTTGGGGCCGGTTTCTAGTCCAACTGGACACCACGGCTCCATGTAAATACTGTTCGTATTATCGTAGAGCGACTGTCTATCGGCCCTCATCATCCCAGTTTAGTACCGTGTCAAAATAGCGTCATGTATTATATGGTTTGTTTTATCAGCCTTTTTGTCCACTGTGTAGCAGATATCCCTCATTTATTTCCTGTTCTCTTTTCGTCTTATTAATAAAAATAGTTAAACCTGGTTTAACTTACGCTTAGTTTATCTCGCATGCCGTCACTTTCTTTTGAATATGTTTGAAGTGAGACGGCATGCGAGATAAACCAAGCGTAAGTTAAACCAGGTTTAACTATTTTTATTAATAAGGCGGTTTGTGTTTTGCCTTCTATAGCTAGCTAACTAGAAAAGGTGAATTAAAAGTTATCATCATTCTTCGGCCCTTGTCTTCTTCTTACAAACTTCTCTATTTATCGTCATACCAGTCAGTCATTACATGCGTCTTCTGGGCACGCTCGTTCCGCCATACCACATCCTTCGCTTTGCATCAGGCGTGATCCAGGTCAAGATCAGGCCTATTACTAAAAAAAAATATACGTAACCAAAAAATGGACAATAATAATGAAACTGTTACAATATCAATAAAGCTAAATGTTAATTGTTCAAATTACCAAACCACACAAAACTGACAGCAATACCATCATTTGGTTTGTGTAAAAATAAAATATTCATGATTCTAATTGAGTTCTATGTCAGCCTGAATATTCATTAATGGATTTCGGATATTATTGGGACGTTTCGGATTGAAATAATTACTTTTGGGCAGTTATATAATGAATTAACGGCTGTAACGCGGTTAATTTGAACATACAAATTAATGTTCTAATGAAGAAGTTTAATGATTCTAGCCTATAATGTTCCTACTGCTGGGACACAGGCCTCCTCTGCAAAGTAGCTTTTTTTTGGAGGGTGGGAAGTGATCAAATGAGGGAGTGTCAGACCTCTACTGACTAAAAACCACCCATGTTCCTTCTTAGCCCTTTGTGTCCTGCAGGGCCGCGGGATCTCTTTCGAACAGTTCCGTAGCCCCTGCGAAGTAGTCAGTAATCTACCTTGCTGTTTTCCTCAAGATCCCTTCACCGTTTTGAGTGCAGTCCTTTATTATTATTTTTATTTTTTATTATGAGCCTATGTTGTCCCACTGCAGGGCAAAGGCCTCCCTTCCCTCTTTCCACTTTTCGCTATCCAGTGCGATGGTAGACCAATCCCTTGAGAAAGAGTCCAGCTCATCCCGCCATCTCCTTCTGGGTCTGCCGCGTTGTCGTTGTCGAGTGCAGTCCTGATTAAATAAATTTAATAGAGTGATGTCTGCTTGAATCCGAAACCACGACCTACAACTCGTCAAGTCGGCGTCGTTTCCAGTCGCACCGCTTCAACTGAGTCTTATGAAAACTGAACATCACGTGTGGAAACTGCTGTAGTTGAGGCCAACTACAGTAGTTTTTACACGTTATGTACGGCACATTACAATATGTAGACTCCTATTGTAATGTTTTAATCTTTTTTACATGTGGGAAGGAAAGATATGAAGCTAGATTTCGTGTACCTATCTATACCATCGCTTTCCCATAATATCATAATCATGCTAGAGCTAATGATACGGGTCCAGGTCGACTTTTTAGTTCAACAAATACTGCCGACTCGAATTCACACGAGCGTGAAGCACACCTGTCTAAGGTGTACGATGATACTCGATCAAATTCAAAAACCTTTTCCTGTTCCATCCATCATTGATTTTTGTTTGCTTTGTTTTTAAAGTTAAACGGCTTTCGTATATTAGTGATGTAAAAGTTTTTTTTATTACAAAACAATAGTTTTCTGCTGAAGATTTTAGTGTCCCTTTTTTCCAACTTGAAGACTAAAAAGTGTTTTAGGTTCTGAAAGTCTATTGATCTTTATTCGTTGGGGTCTTTTAGTCATCATCAGATATCGCCATGGATTTTAAACGTATATTTAACTCATTATGCTAAGCAGTTTACGTTTGTGCTAGGTAACGTGTAAGGACTGATCACATCTACCAATAATTGTGATCACTTCATAATTTTTAATCCATGGTCAGTCCCTTGTAGGCCTAAGCCCTGCAGATCTAGACCCTAATATCAGCGCCTCCTCTTTTGTGCGGATGGTGACCACCGGGTAGTCTTAGTGAGACCTTAGGGTCTCACAATGTAAATATGTACTATTGTATTGAGTCTATATTATTATATACTATTGTATGTGTTGATGGGGAGTTAGTTCCGCCATTTCTTCTTCCCAGCTAAAACACTAGGAAGTGTCGAAGGGTCGGCTTTTGAGGGAATTGTCTCTTGTAAATAAATATTGACGTTCGAAAATTGCTGGTTATCAGCCTAGTTTGAATTAATGAGTTTTGATTTTGGCTAAATCACAAAAACCGATAGTAAAACAACATGAATTAACATCACCTCCCTCCATCCACAGCTCAGCGAACGCCAAGAAGTGGGAGGTCGAGCTGGCGACCCTCAAGAGTAACAACCTGCGGCTGACGGCGGCGCTGCAGGAGAGCACCGCCAACGTGGACGAGTGGAAGCGGCAGCTGCATCAGTACCGCGAGGAGGTGGCCCGCGCCAGGCACTACGCTGGTAAAGGTAGATGTAGACGCGTGTTCTACCAACTGCCCATAAAAAAGGGCCACTGAAATTCCTATGTTTAACCACAGACATGTCAGATCAGTACAGGAGTGATTTTCGACCATTTCCTCTGGCATGTTTATCTATACTCCATTTACTATAAGATTAGAATTTCAAGTTGACCGTTTATCCAGTCCGTTCAACCGATTTTGACTTCTATACCGTAGGCATAAGGATGGCATTAAAAGCAAAAAGAATGTTACAATACCGACTGTTTACTGCAGCTGCATTTTGTCTTGCTGTCAACGTAATAGAGTTCACAATCGGTTGAACGGACTGTAAAAACGGTTAACTTAAAATTCTAATCTTATAGTAAATGGAGTATAGTGTTCGCAAGCGTGACTACTGAGCATGAGGTCCTGGTTTCGATTTCCAGGTCGGCCAAAGTATCACCATCAGGATTTTTTTAGTGGCAGCCCCGCAGTCTTTTTTTACCCGCCACACTATTCCCAAACCACAACTCCTGTAAGCCAGAATCAACAGTGGCGACCAAAAGAAAAGCGCCGAGACAATGAAGCTCTACGAAGTCCCAGAGAAACGATGTAACTGTCTTGGATCCCGCAACGAAATTAATCAGAAAAGAATAGCGGAGGTGTAGGAAAAGACACAATTTCCACTTCCCTCCATTCCATATCAGCTTGAGACAGAACAAGGCCAATAGGCGCACAGGGACGTATACAACTAGAATAAGCCCAGTTGCCTAGTACCACGGATATTATTGTCATTATTATTACTGCATCCGTGATGTTATGTTATGTTTATCTACCCAAATATCATAAAACCTCTATAATGCGTTCAAAAACCATAGGCAATGACCAGCATTACCAACCAGCAGAAATTAACAGAACTGTAATGAGCTCATAACCTACTGAAAACAGTAGGTTATGAGTTTAAATTTGGAACAGGTGTCAAATTCAAGTGAGTGTGCTATTCTAGTATCTGCAATAAAACAGATGCCTATCGATACGAAACCCCAATTCAGTATGATTTTAATTATAAATCGCACGACATTTTGATCTCGAGTGACACAAGAATAGTGACTTTGTTCGTTTGCCTATGATTTAAAAAAAATTACAGATATCCGAAACGCCGCCATTTCGAGCTGTCATTTGTTCGTTAGCTTTTTATTCCCTTTCATTGTGTAGACAAATTTTCTGATAAGTTCTTTATTTCTGTCGAAAATGAGTGATAGTGACTCAGAAATTAACATGAACACACCGCCAGATATCGTAAATGCAGCGACGAATGCAACTAATAACCTGTTTATTTTTTATTGCATTACACTGGTAACAATGCTGGTCATTTCCCTATGGTTCCTGAACCCATCATAGAGCCCTTATGATATTCGGGTAGATAAATTAGTGTATGCAACTATACATAATTAGGCATTACAACACTCGTGTGATGCTATTAAGAAACTCGCCTTCGGCTCGTTTCTTAAACCCACACTTGTGTTGTAATGCCCTTCATTATGCACAGTCGCATAAACTACTATTACTAACTCTCCCGCTAAAGCTAAACCATCACATCTTCTCCTCATTCCAGGCGCCGAAGCCAACGAAGTAGAACAGCTCCGCCAACGCGTCGGTCAACTGGAGGCAGAGATCGCGATGAAGAATGAGGAACTGACACAGATCACCAAGTCGAAGAAGAGCGAGCAGGTGGGTGAACGATACAACCTTTATTACTCGGCCTCGCCTGTCTGACGGCATCCAATAGTAGCGTGGAGCAGTGAGCGAATGGAGTGCTATGAGCGGTCTGCTTTCATAATGAGTATGGTATAAGTTTTTAAATTGTCATGTTCACTAGCATGAAGCAAATAACCAGTGGAGAAAGTATGGGCACGTTTTTGTTCTAAATCAAAGTCACTAATATACTGCGGGGGGAGAGGTACGTTTCGGACTCTGTGATTGGTTGACAAACTGACAACCAAATGACAACTCATTCTCTAGGGATTCCAAAAAAGTAATTCAAAAAGTATCGATATCGATAATTGTTTGACTTATGAGTATTATAACGATTTGTTTGCAATAGAGAGATTACGGGTTCGATTTTGAAATAACACAATTTGGTACAATAATTTAAAACGCCCATAACTCGGAAACGGTGCATCGTAGGACCATGCTTATCGGACCCTAAATGGTGTATATGGCGCAGGTTAACCCGATACTGCAATAAAATTAGTAATAAAGAAAATTAAGTCCTTGTTCCATAGCTAGGCTACACAATCCAACCAAATTTTTTTTATCCCTATCGTGTCAGTTTTTTCATAGGCCTTTGCCTCCGTTTTTCTGCACGCACGCCACTGCCAGCAATGTGTTCACATGCCGATGCGCGTATTGCCCACCTTTACTCCAAAACTAAAATTGATAACGTCTGTTCCATACCTACACTGGCCTATATAAAAACATTTAAAAAAACATATTTTTCTAGGATTGCAATGATTCAAATAGATTCCAAGCAACGCGTCTAAATTTTGTGTAAAAGGCAGGCAGAGATATCATACACTTAAATTTTTTACTGTTATGTACAAGTTTATGCCAGTATTATACACATTTGCGAGTAAAACCAAGGGAATAAGCATACTTGAAAATATAGCAATAATGAAACTAAAAAATGTAAGGTATTTTAAGAACTTATATTTTAAATTATATCGATACCATAAACCGTCGCGATACTGCGAACTCGAACATCACTATCATGAAAGAAAGAGACAACTGCATTAGTGCAAATCAGTGTACCAGAAAGAGACAGCAATTGTAAGATTCTTTTTTCATTGTTTTGATCAAATTGAATAGAAAACCACATAAATGTGCAATGTTATCCCATCTTTTGTGTAACTTGAAGTTGTAGTACACTTTCCACACCATTTAATTGCACAACTAGGCATTATTTTTCGTAATAAATGCTTTCAAAACGGGAGCGCGTGACGTTCGTGCGTTAGCCTACAATTTTAGCGACTGAGCAAAATTTCGCCGCGTACGCTTGTTATAGCGAATGAAAAAAAGTTATAGGAAAAAGGAGGGCGCCACTTAGCCACGTAGTGTATCGGTTCCGCGATAAATTGTGAATTAAATTTATAAAAGGGTGAAATTCGGCATAAAAACTAAGTGCAGTGAAATCATAAATAAAGGAATTGTAACTTATATTGTGGACAAAACACCAAAACCAGTGATTAATCATCTGAATACAAGTAAAACAGGGAAGTGAAAAAACGGGATTACTATTCTGCCAGAGACTTCTATGCACAAAAAAGTTGATCTCCACAACCTACGAATGACAGTACGTAAATTCAACAGTGATTTGTTTAACAATAAAGTGAAAAAAATAATCCTAACCAACAAAAAATGAGTTTTGCAATAACATCAGAATGATACATCAATATCGATCAAGGTAATAACGCCATCTAGAAGATCTACTGAAAACCAGCTTAGTTCGAGGTAGCCAGCCGTCAGCAGTCTTTAAGTCATCGTTCCGCGTACAGTACCTAACCAAACCAACAGAGGGCAGCACAAGTATCAAAACTAAAGTATTTTCTTACTAGTCGAACACATAATAACGTGCAAACCATGGAAGAAGTAATGAATATGCTCCAAAAAATACAAAGCGAACTTAACGAACAAAAACTGACTATTGTGCAATCTGCAGATAACGTTACGCAACAAGTTACGCAAAACATAAATCTCAAACTAGATGAAAAATTCAAAATAATGGAAGAAAAATACAATAACCTTGAAGAAAAGCTTGAAAACCAGGAGAAAAGATTATACTTCCTAGAGAAGCAATCAAGACAGAGGAACATCGTTATATTCGGTTTAGCGGAGACTGAAACATCTTATGAAAACTCAGAAGAAAACATCAAAAGTTTCATAAAACGCTACTTTTCAATAGAGCTAGAGAGCAGTGAAATACAAGAAATTAGGAGAATAGGAAAGAAAGGAGAAAAAACCCGACCGATTACTGTAACATTCACAACACTGGGCACAAAAATAAGAATTTATAAACAGAGAAAAATACTAAAAAATACTGAATATTATATAAATGAAGACTTTCCACAACACATTCTAGAAAAAAGAAAGGAATTACTAGAACAAATGAAAATAGAAAGGGAGAAAGGAAACTATGCCACCATCAGGTATGATAAGTTAATAATACGCCGCAATAACGCAGATACATCAGGCAATAAGAAAAGAACCCTACTAACATCACCGGACATAAACGATCCTACAGGAACATTACAAGGTACACAAATAAACAAAAAGAACAAAACTCAGACAAAACAAGGACTACAGAGATCGTCAAGTTTAACAGAAGGAGTTCTCAAACCAGGAATACTTGGTTTTTTAACCAACAAAAACCCTGGAAACCCACGAAGCGAACAAATAGATAAAAACTTAAAACAATAGCAATTACCGCCCCCCTCTCCCATGAAAACCACGACAAATACACAAATAAAGAATAAAAAACATCTTCCAAGCCGGCCGGTCACCGTGGAAGATCACGACCAAAACCCTCCAGAGAAAATAAAAACAAACAGTCCAAAAAACAGTCATCATAATACCCTAAACATAATAACGTACAATGTTAAAACTCTGTCGACATACTCACGATTATTGGAATTAACAGAATGTCTGAAAAATATAAAGTTTGATATTATTGGTCTATCAGAAATTAGAAAACTTGGAAACAAGATTGAAGAACACGACGAGTTTATTTTATACTACATTGGAGAAACGCCCGGATTGTATGGAGTCGGATTTATTGTCAAAAAACATCTAAAACGATACATCATAAGCTTCACAGGACTATCAGAAAGAGTAGCGTTGTTAAGGATGAATATCAATAACTTAAAATTAAGTATCATTCAAGTCTACGCTCCAACGGAGGCGTCGAGCGACGAGGTGTTGGAATTTTTCTACAGTACTGTCGACAAAGCTATACAACTCTCAGATAACAATATCATAGTCATGGGAGATTTTAACGCCAAAATAGGACAAACCAATCCTAATGAAACCGCTACTGGCAACCACGGCTACGGAGATAGAAACAGTAGAGGAGATAGACTCATTGATTTTGCGCACGAGAATAATCTGTCTATCATGAACACCTTCTTCAAAAAAAATAGTAAACAAAGATGGACTTGGAGATCTCCTAATGGCAAAGTAAAAAACGAAATAGACTATATCTTGACAACTTTACACAAAAACATATGCAATATACAGTCTTTAAACATCACTTACCCCTCGGATCACAGACCTGTGAGAGCGACACTTAACATTCTTCCCATAACAAAAAGTCGGGGTATGTTCGGCCAATGCTCCAGATCCCAATTAAAAAAAGAAGAAGAAATACAAGCCTACAAACAAACGCTGAAAAGTTGCACAACAGAATTACTTGCGAACTGGAGAGACGAGGACACCGTTCAAAATCACTACGATAATATTATAAACGCAATAGACACCAGCCTAAAAAAAGCTTACGAGGTTTCACCCAGTACAAATCCAGGGGGAAACCAGACACTATCAGCACGCACAAAGAAGTTAATTTACAGAAGACAAGAATTACAAAAGACCAAACCAAAATCAAGAGCCATGAAAAATGAACTAAAAGCACTCTACAAACTCATTAGTAAATGTATCTACTTAGACTACAAGGCGCACCGCACAAGAACCTTCGAAAAACACCTTAATACCACAAACAGTGTCAAGAAGGCATACAAAGAACTGAGAACACATAAACTATGGATTGAAGAGTTGAAAGACAAAACAAAAAATACCCAAAATAGATCAGAAATACTGAAAATAGCAACAAAATTCTATAAGAAACTATACAGCACACCGAGCCAATATACATACGAACTACCGGACACAAATAGAGGAGAGACGAGAGCAAGCATAGAAGATTCTGAAGTGATTAAAGGGATTAAAACACTAAAAACAGAGAAAAGCCCAGGCCCCGACGGTATCACCAATGAAATCATAACAACCGGTTGTGAGTTCCTAGCAAAACCTCTAACTCTGCTGTTTAATCAGATACTGAACAGCTCAGATACACCTCGTCAATGGTCAGAGTCAAACATTATATTGCTTTACAAAAAAGGAGACCCTAATAGCATAAACAACTACAGACCGATAAGCCTACTACCTTCACTATATAAACTGTTCTCCTCAATAATCGAGAAAAAGATAAAAGAAAGCACAGAAAAATACCAACCTATAGAACAGGCCGGCTTTAGAAGAAATTTTTCAACAGTGGATCACATACACTCGCTAGAGATGCTGATAGAAAAATACCAAGAGTTCAAGAGACCACTCTATATTGCCTTTATCGACTACCAAAAAGCATTTGACTCTCTGTTCCATTCATCAATTTGGGATACGCTACTCTCTCAAGAAGTACCACTAGACTACATAAAAATCATAAAAAACATCTATGATAACAGTACTAGTAGAGTGAAGCTGGAGACTACAGGACCACCCATACAAATAGGCAGAGGTGTACGGCAGGGAGACCCACTCTCGCCAACTATCTTCATAGCGGTGCTACAGGCCATCATTGGCAAACTAAATTGGGAAAAAGTTGGCATAAATATAAAAGGACGTTACTTGAGTCATTTGAGATTTGCTGACGACATAGTCCTGCTCTCAGAAAATACGAACCAACTACAAGAAATGATAAACGATCTATACCAAGAAAGTCGTAAAGTGGGCTTGGAAATTAACCTAACAAAAACTAATGTCATGACGAACCATACTGAAAGACCAATATACCTGGAAAAATCACCCCTAACATATGTAAACGCCTACATTTACCTGGGAAAGCAAATTTCATTTAGCCAAGGAAATAACGAACAAGAACTAAAGAGAAGAGCCAACATCACATGGAAAAAGTTCTGGAGCTTCAAAGAGATACTCAAAAGTAAAATGACCATACGAATGAAAACGAAAGTCATGAACACCTGCCTACTGCCCTCATTAACATACGCCTGCCAAACTTGGAAATTTACCAGGAAAGTAAAAAACAAAATTATATCCAGCCAAAGGAGTATGGAGAGGAGCATTATGAAAATAAGGAAAATCCAAAAGATTCGCCACACTCATATAAGACAGAAAACCCAAGCCATTGACGCTCTCAATTACTCACAAAAGCTCAAATGGCGATGGGCTGGTCACGTAGCGAGGCTAAGCGATAATAGATGGACAAGAGAGACAACACAATGGACAGGCCCACTAGGACAGAGAAAGAGAGGAAGACCAAATGCACGCTGGGTAGACGATATTACAAAAGTAGCAGGTACTCATTGGTTACGAGCGGCAGAGAATAGAGAGCACTGGTCTTCTCTGGAGGAGGCCTTTACCTTTCATGGAGAGGGTTCTTGCTAAAAAACATTAAATTAATTATTAATTACTACATTATTAGAAACTACAAAAATGAAATGGATTTGAATATATTATTATTACATTCTAAATATTTGCTAATCATAATCACATTAATTTTAATTTATTTATTTCAAATCTATTCTATATGCACACTGTAAATGAAATTGTACTGTGGAATGCAAGAAATAAAAGGCTTTTTATTTTATTTTTATTTATTTATTTTATTTAATGATTCAAATAGATTCCAAGCAACGCGTCTAAATTTTGTGTAAAAGGCAGGCAGAGATATCATACACTTAAATTTTTTACTGTTATGTACAAGTTTATGCCAGTATTATACACATTTGCGAGTAAAACCAAGGGAATAAGCATACTTGAAAATATAGCAATAATGAAACTAAAAAATGTAAGGTATTTTAAGAACTTATATTTTAAATTATATCGATACCATAAACCGTCGCGATACTGCGAACTCGAACATCACTATCATGAAAGAAAGAGACAACTGCATTAGTGCAAATCAGTGTACCAGAAAGAGACAGCAATTGTAAGATTCTTTTTTCATTGTTTTGATCAAATTGAATAGAAAACCACATAAATGTGCAATGTTATCCCATCTTTTGTGTAACTTGAAGTTGTAGTACACTTTCCACACCATTTAATTGCACAACTAGGCATTATTTTTCGTAATAAATGCTTTCAAAACGGGAGCGCGTGACGTTCGTGCGTTAGCCTACAATTTTAGCGACTGAGCAAAATTTCGCCGCGTACGCTTGTTATAGCGAATGTTTGGCGCCCGCGGTAGCCCCCGCACGCGCTCTCCACTGGTTATGTGCTTCATGTTCACTAGCAACTCGAAAGAAATAGTAAACATAGTAAATGTAGCAATCGACAACTGGTCAAAAGCTTTCTAATGGTGTTGTTTGTTGAAAGCTTCGACAATAGGGAGCGCTGAGTGTTTCCAAAAACGAAAGTATTTATTTCAAATAGACTGCACACGCTTTTTTGAAACATCAAAATTGCCTTTAACTGATCTGTCAATGTTTATACATGAATTCTAAGTCCTGACTGACATGACGGACTGATATCAACGCACATACCAAACCACGTCTAGTCCTTGAATAAGCCAATCGATGACAAGACTGCAACCTCGAGCGGTAAAGATTTCAGCAAGAAACTCCATGTCTGCTGAATAAAAGTAACAAAGACCACCATCTATGAGATTACATTTCAAAACGTTTTATTTAGTTTTGATAGTGTAATTTTAAGGGCCTAGGCGGATATCATTCCCTTCAGATGTAGTGCTCCATTCGTTCATTACTCCAGGTTTTGTAGTATTTATTAAAGTAGGGAAAAGTTTCGTTTGTGCCAAAGTGTTATAAATATTATTAATTGTGAAAAATCCGTCGGTTTTTCGATGTATCCTAATTATGTATTAATTTATTAGATATTGTCACACTTTGACACATTAAAATTATGTTTCTCAGTTAAATTTAATTTGTATATATTTTTGTATATGCATGTTTGTAAATAATCTTAGTTAAATTATAGATATTATGTTTTTTTTATATAAGTACTAAATGTGTTTTGTTAACGTTTTACTAACAAATAAAATCTAATTCTATTTTCTTTCCTTCTTTTATTTGATTTCAATCCTTTTTGCTGTTTTCTTATTTTTATGTTACTTATTGTTGGTTTTTCTAAGTCTTGAACTAAGTTTTAACTAAACTATCTCTACTAAACTTTTGTAACTATTTTTCTTCTTCAAAAATTCTTTCAAATATCTTAATTTTTTTTACTAAGCTTGGCACGAAAGCCAACTAAAAACAATCTAACAAATTGACGTCTCATGATAATACTTAAATTGCGTTAAATTACGACGTCTTGATGATTTTTGATCCAGATACTGGTATTTTTTTCCAGTTTGTTTGTCGATGCAGGATAGCACATTTAATGTAATATTAAGGCACCCTAATAACTTAAGACGTCATTGCAAAAAAAAACGTTTCAAAAGTATTTCAACTATTCTAATGTGCTATACAATACAACTAGACCTTAAAGTATAGCTACACAAAAATGCTATGATTCTTTGAGGTCTACAAGGTAACATGTACGAGCACGGGGTTGTGACCTTTGTGGACATTTTACATAAGGTTCAAATTGATGCATGCTTCAGAAACAATGAGTATTCCTAAAATTCTGCTTGACTTCATTTGTTTTTGCTCTCCTTTCTTGTGACGTGGCCTTTCTGTTCTCAGTTCTGCTAAAGCATACAAGAGTTTAACCGACAACAATTTGTCAAAGGAATTTAACACTTAATCCGCAGGATGCAGAGGCAAAACTCGCTCAGAGCCAGCTGGAGTTGGCCCTGGCTGCTCAGGATGGACAGCGGCAGGTCATACAGGCGCTCAATGATCAGCTGGCGAGGCAGCTTGATGAGCTGGTGAGTTTACAAATTGTTTTACATATATTTATATGATCTATGGTATCTATATCTATTTTTTAGGGCAAGATTGAAGTCAAGAGCAAGCCCATTTATAATAATAAAAAAAAATATCTAGAATTATATGTCAGAAATTCAGAATTAGAATCATTTATTTGTTAAACATACTTCGACATTATGAATTTGACGCCCAAATACTCAAACGTCACTCAATTATAAGTAACCCTCAAAACTCCTGCTATCTTTGTCACTCTGCGTTAAAGTAACAAAGACAGCACGAGATTTAAGTGCAACTTAAAATTGAGTGACGTTTGAGTATTTGGGCGTAAGTGACGGTTCTTGCTATGTTTTGTCGTTACTGGCATACAAATTAGTTTAACTACCAAAAAGCCAATTAAGAATATAGATACAAAATCTGGTTGTTATGGAGCCGTGAACTGCAGGTCACTCGGCCTTGTTTCGTCTTCATCATCAAATCTGAAGCACCGCTCTGTATCCCCGACAGAGCACGATCCACCGCGAGATCAACTCGGCTCTACAAACATGAGACGCGGCCCCCGCGCCGCCTGCATACGCTCACTCCCCTAGCGCGGCGCACACACACACACACACACAGGCGACACACGCGACACACGCGACACACGCGGCCAACATGCAGGCAGCGCACGCGGCGGTACAGTCGCGTCGCCTGCCGCTGCTGCTGCGCGGCGCCAACGAACCCGCCTACGTCACGGTCAAAGCTAAGAAATGAAAAGTGCTCTCGGTATTTCGCAAGGTGCACGAGTTTTTTTAAAGGGAGTCTGTTGTGTTTGTCTCTTTCGATTGTTTTCAGGTGTCAATGTGTGAGGTGAGGACGTACTTGATTTGTGATTAAAAAATTTAATGTTTTTTTATGATATAGCGTGACAATAGAGATTATTTTCCTATCAATTTGATGCCCTTGATTTCGAAAATTTAAAAAGAAACTGATGTTATCCTGAATCGACAGCAACCATATTTTTGTCAATACAACAGGACAGTGACCACTGTTGCCATTCTACAATGATTACTGGTTCTTTAATAGTTGTATACGATTGTGCTGCCACCTGTGTCTCGGACATTTTCATGTATATATGAAAGTCGGGTGGTAATTTTTTCGAAATAATTCCTTGTTTGAATTGAATGTTTTATTTAGTAGAAACGAGCCTTTAAACAAATAAACTAGAAATTACATTAAGTAATATCTCTTTTGTATTTTTTTTTGTGAAGAAGTATTTGTTTGAACTAAGTGCTTAGTATAGTTTAGAAACTACACATTGACACCGTTACAAAATTATTTCTTAGGGTGGTAATATCAGCTTATTTAGTTGGGTATCGAATATTATAAATAACACTTCTGTTTTGTATGATACAGGGTCGAAGGGACGCCCAAACGTTTACGACGTGTTCAGTAGATCATTCTGAACATAGGGATAAAATAATACTGTTATTTAAAAATAAATACTGTTCCACACTTCGGCCGTGTAGGTATTGCAATATTGTAGGAAACAACTGTTGTTTACCATGCTATTCTATGTCGGGAAGGTGCAGCATTGTTGGAAACAGCTGTTGTTTACTATGCTATTCTATGTCGGGGAGGTGCAGCATTGTAGGAAACAACTGTTGGTTACTATGCTATTCTACTTTGGGGAGGTGCAGCATTGTAGGAAACAACTGCTGTTTACTATGCTATCCTATGTCGAGGTGGTTCAGAATCGTGGGAAACAACTGTTGTGTACTATGCTATTCTACTTTGGGGAGGTGCAGCATTGTAGGAAACAACTGCTGTTTACTATGCTATTCTATTTCGGGGAGGTACAGAATCGTAGGAAACAACTGTTGTTTACTATGCTATTCTATATCGGGGAGGTGCAATCTGTTGGTCTACTGAACACAAGTGGTAAGCGTTAGTGGGTAGATGTCCCTTCCACCCTGTACAAAGAATTTTCTCGATAAATCTATTTGAAAATAGACAACATTAACATTATTTACGTTATTAATAATTGACATTATTCTGATATCTACTGTCTCAAGTGTATGAATACTTCTACCGTGATTTGTAACTAACTACTGTTTATAAGATCGTGTTGCGAAGTATTTAAGTACCAATCAATTCATATATATCTCTACGATAATCACCAATAAGGAATGAGCTTTTAGACGTCAAGCCTCTGATTGGCAATTGACAAATATTTCTACTCCAGTCTTGACAAGTGGACTTGTTCCATGAAAAACCCTCCATTTATTGCTTAACACATTCGGGTAAATATCTTCATAATTGATAACTACTTCGTGTAGATCCGGTTATGCAATAAAATTGCAAATAAAATGGTGCGAACAACCGACACGCTCCCTTCGATGTTTGTAAAATCATCGATAACTTATTTGTAACTAGGGCACATCACTTATATTATTGGTACCACCAAAATGTATAACTGAATGTCTTGTCATTTGTTGGTTGAGTAACATCACTAAATAAGTAAAAATTAAATGGATGAGAGTTGAAACCATAATATTTACTAGAAAGAGATGATTTCAGATCAAATTCATATTAATAGTATTACTGTAATCTCTCTCTAAGCCATATGTATTATCTGATCTCACCAAAAATGGTATTAAAACTCACTGTTTCATGTTTCGTGGACGATTTCATTATATTAACGCGGCAATATCGCTCCGATCTCATTCCATTATTGCTCATAGCGATTGTAAATTTTATCGATATCGATAGTGTCTTTTAAGTCATCATTTTGCCTAGCCTTTCCCCAACTACGTTGGGGTCGGCTACCAGTCTAACCAGATGCCACTGAATAGTATTTAACATGGAGCGACTGCCTATCTGACCTCCACAACCCACTTAGTACTGGGTATTACAATATGTCTAGGTTAGACTGGTTGTCAGACTTACAGGCTGACTTACGATAGTGTCTTTTAAGTCTTATATCGAAACGAAAACATCGATATTAGAGCTATGTTCGTACTTTAATCCGAATTGACGTTTTATGTCCAAATTGTACATCACTATGGGAGTTTTGAACCCAATAAATTGTATCATGCATTGTCAAATATTACGTCATAGGAAAATCGATCATTGCTTCATCAAAATAAGACATATTCTCGAACAATTTCGTTTCAAATAAAATAAGAACTTCAGCAAAGTTTGGTCGCTGAATAAAGCGGTCGGTTTGAAATGAGCGCTTGAAGCGAAAAGCTAACGGCGTATGAAATTGAATGACATTGTCATCTCAAATGTCTTTGTATAAAGTTGTTTCACGGGCTGAAGGGTAGCTCTGACGGTGATATGTGGCGATGTGAGGTCGAGTTTGAAGTGTTCTTTGTAAAGATATTTCATTATTATACATTCAAGTTCTTCCAAAACACGAAGAATATTTGTTAATATTTTTTGTGCAGACTTCCGGATCCGATAAGACGACAGTTTACCGCAGTGAAATAAGAGTGAGTGAGTGAGAGGGTGAGTGTGTGTGTATGTTGGGGAATTATTTTTTAATTAAATTAAAAAAGTGACAAATCTTAATCTTTGACATGCTTTGACACCAACACGACAAGTAAAAGGGTGGTAAATACAATTCGTACCCTTACTTTCCAGTTTTAAATAATTGGAAAAATTACTGGTTCTTTTTATTATTGAAATAATATGTTTTCAGAAACATCTACATAATTATACAGCTTTGTAATAATCGAAAATTCCGCTCCTATTCAAAGACTACATTCCAATAATACTGCCTAATACCTAAATAGACGCCAAATCGACCGCCAAACATAAAACTATGAAAACTATAACATTGGTGCGAACCGGTGCTTGCTTAAACTAGTTTAACAAAACTAACTCCCATCTTATTGTAAAACATCTAAGCTTTTTAATTGCCCAGTGCATTGAAAGTAAAGAAAATAAATACAGGAGTGATGGCTAACCCAGATGCTGATTGTTTGCAATCGTCTAATTTTGACTTTATCGCGTTTCATTGTGAACGAAATATACGTGTGACACTTCCATTTTTTACATACTCTGTGTTTCTTCCAAAAAGAGTGTGCGCTTCGGAAATCCTCGGTAATCTTCGGGTTACTCGCTGTGGTTAACGAAACGCATATACTTTGCTGGTATAACTGTAATTATATTATTATTCTCTCATCTTTTAGATTAGTATTTGACATTTTATCAAACGTTTATGTCCATCATAAATGTATATTGATAGTTTTTGAGTCAATTCGAGTCAGTGATGTCGACCCACCCTTATCTAAATGTAAATACGTTCGAAAATCGTGTGACCCCACGATACAATGCCAAAAAATAACTAATTTTATTATTATTATTAAAAAAATTAATGTATATTTTAAAACGTAGATTTTTAATATTATATTATTGTGTAAGAAAAACTGGTTGCACGGTGGAATACCGAATTAAAAAATATATAACTCTTGATTTCGACATTCGCCTGATATATTATGAGATAGTCGACAGGCCGTGCCATGTCCTAGCGTATGTGTGTATATTGAAATATTCCCTAATATAATATATCTAAAGAAAATCGGCTAATAATACGCCTCGTCGATCCCTTTCTCCTGATCACTCCAGGCCATATGCAAGTAGGCATACAGAAAGGGATTCTAATACAATGAATATTAAAGCTTCGATTTAAAAGATTTTTGAAAGCGTTAAATTTAATAATAATATTGCGTAGTATGTAAGTGTATGTATTTTACTGATGAATGTGAAGTTGACCGATTTTTTCTTTCTGTTTCGATCTGTGAACCATTTTGGTTAATGTACTGTGCATTTTATTTTGTCTCGAATACATTCTCCAATATTGTAATGTGTTAAGGTTGATTGATATTTTGCGTGTGTCTTTACTGAGGATCATACGAGGGATTGTGTGACCCTAGAGTTCCCTAGACTTTCCGTTCTTTCCTACATTTATTTATTAGCATTCTTGAGGTCATTAGAAAACTTGCAGACCGATGGACGACTCAGCATCCTGATCGGTGACCTTCGCTTTGCAGACGGCCAAGTCCGATTTTCTGAGGTCCCATAAAGACAGTATTTTTCGTTAATACTAACTAAGCCAAAATAACATGTTTGCACTGGGCTAGTCGAAAGACTAGCCCAGTGCAAACAAGTTATTTTCAAAAAGGCAAACTGACTGGTGTAACCGTCGAGGTAAAAATATGGCCCCATTTTATGCTAAAACTTTTTAGTTCTGTCTCTAGTCTTCCAAAGCTTACATTAAAGTACGCGCTATAGTTTAAAAGTTTAAACTTCTTTTTTCGAATACCGTATGATCTTCAGTGTTGACATAACGCCAACATAAAATATTCCTATGGTACATTATACTTATGACCATTTCCGTTATAACTTTCCTACTGTGTAGGTGTATTCTATTATTATAATAATATTAAATGATAATTATTAAATTGTAACGTAAAATTCCAATCTCGATGATTTTTAATTAATTAATATATTAAATATATTCATCCTTAGCTTGTAAGATGTTAGTGAGTCGCGCGAAATTATTCTGTTAGTATTTTATGTCTTTTTTGCCATTAAATTAGGCAATTTATTATTTAAATAGAAAATGCCAGTCTTCATAGTTCCTTAGAATCATAATTTCCATAAAAATAATAACTATTAATTACTAACATAAAAAAAAAAACAAAATAATTCCGCGCGAAAAAATTATGTATGAAGAAAGTAATAGATAAAAATCGTCACCAATATCCGTCTAACTCCCAAACGTTGACGTAGAAGTTAATTTCGAACTTTATTTCCATTCGTTTAAGTTCTACATTTGTTTGAAAACCCTGTAATTCATAGATCCCTTAGCAAATTAGTGATTACAACTTGACAGATAATATCGTCTGCGATATTTTGAAAGGTTATTTTAGAATAACTTTTTTTGTTGTTATGTATTTTTTTAAAAGTATTAATAATACTTTAATTTGTGTTCATCTATGTTAATTTTTTTTTTTTTTTTTTAATTATTTAGTTTTTTACAACCGTCGCAGATGTTGATTACCTGTCAAAAACCTTGAAAAAAAAATTGAAAACAAAATGATATCATTAAAAAGGCTGAGGACACAATTTTTAAGATATACAATGTCTTCTAAACAGGGTAAATTTCATTTACTGTTGCGTGGTTTTTTAAATAGTGATCGTTGTTATTCGATTTTTACTCTTTATCTTACACAAACACTTTCCGTAGCTCTTTACAATCTGTTCTCGAAAACGACGAATATACAAACGTCAAAATATACGGTGCGACGACACTAATTTATCAGTAGTTATATCGAACAAAATATATACTCTCTCAACTTCAACTTAAAACCTTTCTTTAAAAAACTCTTTGTATAAATACTACATGAACAATGTTTAATTTCGTAGGTAAATAAATACATAGCTAATAATATGTAATGTTTATAATTATATAGACACACAGTATTTATTTGTTTGTACATGTAAAAAAAAAACTGTTTAAAAACTTAATAAATTGTAGAAAAACCTGAAGGATCTGTCTGTTGGATTATAAGAAGAAATGTATAATATAATAAAATAAAAAAATAGATAATGTTTAAGTGTTATTCCCGTTTTATTTGTAAACCGAAGATGTTAAGTGTGACTACATATAAATAAATAAACATTTATAGTAAATAGATAGTTATATGTACTATATCATAGTCGTTACAATAGATGAGATTATAATTTTTAAATGTTTCTTGGCTGGGAGATGACATTATTTTTTCGTTTCTTTTTTTGTGGTCCATAATTGCGGCATGACGTGTATTGCCCACCGAATGCCATTTGGTTTGCACATTATATTGCCAGGACGTGTAGAGTGTATTGGTGTTGCATGATTCTTTTGACGCGTGGCCATAGTTGGTGGAACTAACGGCACCGTTTTGTTTTTGAATTAAATTTCATGGATGTCATACAAGCGCCAAAAGAACCATACACCATTGTGCAAACGTATACTTTTTATTGTAAAATAAAAATAACAAAAATGGCTATTATGTCGGTCAACGCCATCTATTTACAAAAGGTAGAAGCTTACTTTTGTAGTACAACGCCATCTATCGGCGAGAAGGTAATAGTTGAGTGTTTTGTCTCAAGCCGTAATTATTGGCCACTTGATATTGTTGTATTGTAATCGCATTATAGTTTTAATTGTAATTTATTATTCAAATATAAATTGTTATAGTCTGCGTTGCATTTGCTAGTTTTGATGTTGACTCGAAAGTAGATATTGACGTAAAATTTATTTATTTTTGAGGTTTTAAAGGAGCTAGAGATTAAAATGGACAAAAAATGCGTTATTTATAAATTATTTATTTATAATAGTTTGTCTCGAATTTATTTATGATCTTCCAATAGTGTAGCTATTTATTTCAAAAATGTATCTTTTAACGTTATGGATTCTGTTTCGTCCAATATTGTAATGCAAATTATAAACTTCCAGAACTACAGAAGCTTAGTTGTTTATTTTGATGTCTAAAGGTATTTTATTTGTTGATCTCAGAAAATATAAGACTCATGTGCCACTAAATGTATTAAAAGGGGTGTTGCAATTTTCTTTAGCCCAGAATTTATACTTATAATATTCTGGAATATTTAAAAAAAATTACGCAAATGACAACTTTAAAGGCATCTCGATACGATTTATTTCAGAATGATTAAAGTTTGGCAGCCATAAAGTTGAAAGCAGTGTAAATTGGAACTGTATGTAATCGAGTTATGGTTTATTTTCAAGTGCAGCGCAGACTAAGTATGTGTACTACGTTATATCTTCCATTAGCAGTAGTCGCTGTGAGCTGAGTATGCATATTAAACAATAAATAAATACAATATGGATTTCATTCGAACGAGTTTTATTTTAATATTCCTTAGAGCGTCTCTTTTCTATCTACATTCCTGATGGGGTTTTTAGAATATACTGGATTTCCTTTTAATGGGCTGTTTGTAATATATTATTCAATTTCAAACCATTTATTTCAATTGCCAACCATGACAGGCATTTTTGATTATCAGTAAAACTAATTAATTAAATTAATTAGACAGCGAAGCCACAGTTACAACACTTAATAACTTGTGAAAGTAGGTACCTCCGAGAGATCTACATCTCTATATATTATTATGGTGAAGAATGGACAATAAAGTATGAAGTGCCCATAGAGTTTCTTGCTTGTCATATATCTGAGGTCGATGTAAAGAGACGTGCAAGTTCAGAGCGTCCGGTATGCCTGTCCATATGGTTTGACTATGGTATAATATGCTACTAAAGCACTACAACCCATTGTTATAATCAAAAGCCATTTACTCAATTTGGGCAGGTAATCAGCACTTTTCGAACGTCAGATTCTACAAGAGAAAGCGTTTTAGCTGGGAAGAAGAAATGGTGGAACAAGTCGTGTGTTGCGTTGCAGCCCGGCCACAGTCGATTTCATCATTTATAGACGTGTCAATAAAGTGTTCTTAAAGAGTTCTTGTAGTACCTATGATTAGATTAATTGTACCACAAATACTTCTTGTTAAAAAAGCAGTTATTTGTGGCCGGGCTGTACCCAGTGTTGGGCATTAATCAATTAATATTTTAATCTTTTTAGTAATTGATTGAAAATGTAATTGCAATTAATTTAATCACAATTATTTTAATTGCAATTAATCTGTTAGTTGCATTTTGCAATTAATTTATTTAAATTAACTCATGTTAATTGCAAGATACAATTAAAATAATGCAACTAATATTTTTAATTGTTGTAAGAAACAATTAAAACTAACAATTAATAATCATGTTTCACTGCTGCACCCACACATATAGATGATCTTTCTTGTTGCTACTTGTTTCGCCGCGAAACTTTCCGTCCGTTTCCTAACATCGTTTGACAAAGTTGTAAGCTCTCGCTCAGTAACTTCTGTCTCTGTCTTTCTCGCGTCACGTCACGTCGTCGCTTGCCTACCTATATTATGTATAGTTTGACTGACTAAATTGAAATAAAAAATATTATCTGATGACAAACTGGCCTTTTTTTTCTATTTACGAGAAACATAAACATCATCATGTCAGCCGAAAGACGTCTACTGCTGTATATAATCCTCTCCTATTAACTCCCACAAAGAACGATTTAGCGCGGCCTGGAACCAACGGCTTCCTGCTGACTTTGCGAGATCATCAGTCAACCAGAGCCACGGTCACCCCTCCATCTTATAGTATTTCTATTTACATCATTTAAATTTGATTAAAGTTAATTGCAGGAACGATTAACAATTAACGATTGGTTAATTGTTAATTGAAAAACTAACAGTTAACAATTAATTAATTGTTAATTGAAACGTCACAGTTAACAATTAATCAATTGTTAATTGATATTTAACAATTAACAATTAATCAATTGTTATTTTTAATTGTACCTTGCAATTAAATTTTGCCCAACACTGGCTGTACCGTACGTTGCAGCCCGGCCACGTGTATATTTTCTGGTAGGATGCTCAGAATGTTCTAAAATTTAGACCAAATAAATGTTCCTTTTGTGTTATTTATTTTTTTCAATGAAATATACCAAGGGAAACGTTTGTATAAACAAAAAAAATATTTCAAATAAAAATTTGCATTAAGCGCCTGTAGAAATAAAATAACACGTCTGCTTATTTGTACAAATTTGTTAATGCATTTCTTTAGGACCAACGCCTGTAGGAGGTTGAAATATTTTTTTTGTTTATCTAAGCGTTTTCCTTAGTATATTTCATTGAAAAAAATAAATAACACAAAAGGAACATTTATTTGGTCTAAATTTTAGAACATTCTGAGCATCCTACCAGAAAATATACACGTGGCCGGGCTGCAACGTATGCGGTACAGCCCGGCCACAAATAACTGCTTTTTTAACAAGAAGTATTTGTGGTACAATTAATCTAATCATAGGTACTACAAGAACTCTATAAGAACACTTTATTGATACGTCTATAAATGATGAAATCGACTGTGGCCGGGCTGCAACTCTGTTAGATTAGAATAACTCTATACAATAATAGTAAAAAAAAACATAATATGACGGAAGCTGGTTTTGGAGAAAGGACTGCCTCATTGGTTTTTTAGTGGTCGACTGCTGAGCGCCGAGACAATGAAGCTCGACGAAGTCCCAGAGAAACGATTTAACTGTCTTGGATCCCGTAACGAAATTCAATCATAAGGCCGCGCTCAGTTTGGACGCGTTTTCGTACGAACTTTACTCGTGCGTACACGTACAAACGATCCTAACCTTCCAAGTACATGGGAGCGCTCATACTGGATGCGAGTTAGTTGTACGTATAATTAGTCTAATTTATATCGTACGTTTACGCACGATACGAATTCGTGTCCAAAGTGAGCGCGGCCTAAGGCTTATAGTCACCCAAAGGGCAATGGAGAGGGCTATGCTCGGAGTTTCCTTGCATGATCGAATCAGAAATGAAGACATCCGCATTAGAACCAAGGTTACTGACGTAGCCCGAAGAATTGCCAGACTTAAGAGGCAAAGGGCACATTGCTCCGTAGAATGGATGGCCGATGGGGCCGAAAAGTTCTGGAGTGGCGACCGCCATACCTAAGATAAACTACAATAGGTAATGTCCGTTTTCTAAACCACTAACGATTTGAATTCCAAAATTACTGCACTGTGAGATTTTCAGGTCATTGCGCCGAGCCCCGTGTTTGGTTATTCGTCAGCGCACTTTTGTGTTAGCGTCCCGACCGGTCAAAATTCCTGGTCGTAGCCGCGTCAGCCGCGAGGTAATAATTTAGAGTTCCATACCTCAAAAGGAAATACGGAACCCTTTTGTCCTTATGTCACGCGTGTGTCAGTCTGTCTGTCCGAACATTCCACCTCTCTTATCTCCAAAACTACTGAGCCTAAAATTTTGAAAATAATACAGAAATTAGTTCAACACAGGAAAACCTACTCGTATAAGAAGTCTATGGTGCTAAAATAACATGGAAAATCTCTCAATATCTACTACAATGGTACGGAACCCTTCATAATTCAAGTCCGACTTGCACTTGGCCAGTTTTTCTACAGTGAAATGCAAATGACTGCCAAGTTGGTCTAGTATATAGTAGCGCGAGCCACTGCTCAGCATGAGGTACGTTCTGAGTTCGATTCCCGGGTCAGGTTTTGTTGAGTTTTGCGGAGCCAAGCATTATGCTACATTGCTGGCAATAGGCTCGCTCTCTTTTACATGGTATTAAAACATTACTGGCGAAATGTACCTAGTGAAGTAGTGATATAATATTATTCTTTAACGTTAACTAGAGGCATTTTAAATCCCATTAGCATCACAAAATACCTAACACAAATACGACACGACCGGAGAGAGAGACCTGGCGCAGGACCAATTATCAGCTACTACTGACATTTTTTTAATGGAAAACCTAATAGATTTTTTCAACCCGGGAATCGAACCTAGATCTCCAGTGTCAGCAGTCACGCTTGCGAATACAAATACTTGGTCCCCTTTTTTTACAAAGGATCTATGTTACTTTCAATTCAGAAAGATTTTGACGAACTTTAATATTTCGATTGTATTTTTTTTTAAGTAATCTTCAACAAAACTGCTTCGTTGGTGGAGTGGTCGCTAGGGGTTGAATTCCCGGGTCGAGCTAATTATTATTGGGTTTTCCCATCAGAAATTTCTCTAGGTTGATAGTAATAGTAAAAAACGAACAGTAGGTCGTGGGTTCGAACCCAGTCAGGCGCGTTACTTTATGTAATTTATTTCATCACCGCTGCCCTCAAAACGGTGAAGGAAAACATCGTGAGGAAACCGGCATGTCTTAGAACCAAAAAAAATTCGAAGACATGTGACATCTGCCAATACTGGGCCCGCGTGGTAGATTATAGCCCATCCCTCCCGTCCCTGCAGTGGGAACATTATAGGCTGATGATGATGATAGTAATAGACTCGCCCCCTATAACATGGAATTTAAACAGCTGGTGAAATGTGGGTGTACTATTAGTAGGTACCTCTGCCTAACCCATCGGGGATTCCAGGCGTGATGTTATGTTATGACGTTGTCTCATTTTCACGAAGGATCAGTTCAGAATAGTATATTTCATTATAAGTGCGGAAAGGCTGTCATTGCAAAGAGTTCCGACAAATGTCTAACCGAGCCGAGGCACAGCCGACGGCGAGGGTTGACAGTCGGAACAAGTTGCAATGACGGTTCCGCACGTGTACTGAACAACTATTTTTAATACAGTTGCGAAAAAATGAAGCAATTTAATAAAACCGTAATTAAACTCGCAAAGAACATTTTTGGAAAATGGCGCCTACCGTAAAAGAATGTAGGCAGAGATTTTTTTTGTTTTCTTTACCCATTATGGGTAGGCAAAGGGAACTATGCCCTTAAAGCCAAGTCTTCAGTAGATTTTTTTATTGATATGAAATAAAAATGAAATTTAACGAGATCTCATTGAATCAAATAATTAAATCTGTTAATGAAACAAATTAGTAGATTCTTTAGAAATATTTGCATGAATCATAAAAACTTCTATGATTGTATTTAGTAAATACTTCGTGGTTGGTTTTTTTTTAATGGACATTATTTTGACAGTTGGGAAAGAGAACGCACGAGTTCGGGAAAGGTAAAGAAAAAGCACGAGTACGTAATAGCCCACATCCCGAACGCTATACGTCCCTGCAATACGCCACTTTTTGAGCAACTGTATTAAAAAGACATTTGGATAACTTAAATAAATGTGGTTGTATGTTTATAAACTTTAACAAAATCTACTTATTACTTATAATACCCATACATTTTATATACCTAACAGAAAGTAGCTAAATATCAAAAAGTATTTAAATAATCCAATGAGAATCAAAGTTACTCCCAACTAATTCAGTTTCACAAATCCCGTTCACGAAAAAGCGCTCGCACACAAAACCATAAAAAAATCGACATCAAAGTTTCATTAAAGTGTGAAAAATTTCGTCGGATCTAAACCGACAGGCTTGCATTTTTTATTATCATTTTATTCCATCTGCTCCACCGAACAAATCCTAATCCTTTATTTATGCAAACAGAAAAAACCTGACAAAAAAAAACAGCTGAACACGCGAAAATTTTCGTATGGACCACAGATAACGAATGAATTTTGGGCATTCGGGTTTACGGCATCGATTTCCCAGGGCGCATGTCACAATTCCCGCCATTTCGCCAGTACCGTGGCTGAGCTCACGCGATTCGCACGCGAGCCTTGACCGTGTCTCGAAAAATAATAAAATGATTATAATCTAGTGATTCTAACATAATTTTGACAGTGATTCCTCTAAATTTTTAGTGTTCTCTCCAAAATTGGTTGCTGTTCAAAGCAGTCCGGTTCAAAAAGGATCGCAGCCACATTGTTTTCGGTGAGTTTTCCACTTATTACAAATCGATATATTCGGGAATATAAATTGTCTACAATGAACGCAATATTTTCCAGACTTTCGTTTTATATATTGCAGACTGACAATCCATTCAGCTTTATGCGATAATTTATTCTGACATTGCCTTTTATTTCTTTGAAATTGTGCGGGTTTTTCGTAGTATTTTGCATAAATATTGCCTCTGTTTCTGATTCATTCATAGCTGCTTTATTAACGAAAGAAATACGTCATCTTTCTCTATATTTTTCTCCTTACAACCTACTATATTTTCCAATATATTCACTAGCTGTTACTGACCCGGGCAATTACTCCGATCTTGATACGATCGGAAACAAAAGGATCCCACACAATCTTTCACTTTTCTTTTCGTCAGTTGTGAGACTGTATCTTTTTTCTCTCATATTTAGGTCACTGGAAAATTTACGCGAGCACGTTCATACATAATGTATTAAGACTAACTCCTCCAGTGAGATGTTTTAACTCGTTTCGTTTTTTCTTTGTAAATGTAAAGCACCTACTTACGAGACCTACGAGTAGCATGAATAAGAGTACTGAATGAATTTGTAAAGGAGTTTTAGGGGTTTGTCTAGAACTAACTCATAATGCTTAGACAAAAGTTTTACGTTTGGACTGGCTTATTCGGATGACATACAACGCAGCTAAATAATAAGTTTGGGAAGACTTCAAACGGTTTAAAATTAAAAAAAAAAACATAGTTCATTCATAGGTTTAGCTCAAACTAGATGCCAGACGCGGTTAGCTGATCAGCATGAGCTAAATGAATACCGAATATTGTGTTTTAATTTACTTCAGGTCGGCTTATTCCTGAAATGAAATTGTAAATAATTGTTTGTAAGGATGTTATCAGGCTATCACGGAGTTTGAATTTGTGCCCCGTAGATGGCTATTGGTTCGCCTCCTAATACATGTAAAATGTGGGTGTACTATTTGGTACACCTCTACCTAACCCTGGGGGATTGCAGGCGTAATATTTATTATACTATATAAATAAAAAGAGAAGTCCTGACTGACTGACTGACTGATTCATCAACGCCCAGCCCAAACCCTTGGACCTAGAAAGCTGAAATTTTGAACAGAGGATCCCTCTATAACGTAGACAAGGAATAAGGAAGGATTTTTCGAAATTCAACCCCTAAGGGAGTTAAATAGGGGATGAAAGTTTGTATGGAAAATCGTAATTTTCACGCGGGCGAAGCCGCTGGCAAAAGCTAGTTATAAATACTTTTACATGTCAACGTTTTACAAATTAGATGAGTGAGGTTTTCTTACCTAACTACTCTGGCAAGGAAAAGCTGAGATCTTCTATCCTGTTCAACAAATATCTACTGCCGAATGGAACGTGCCAACCCTCAGGCAGCTAGAGGAAAAACCCTAATGAATTGGGCGCGTTACGTCAAATAAACTCGTAAACGTCGTCTGTTAATACGGCTCTGTTTATTACCGCGCCAAAATCGGGTTCTAGAGACAACTAGAAGACTTGAATGTAAATCATTCTGTTTGTTATGCATAATCAACTCTATCGTTATTCATTAGTCTATAGTCTTCTCCCAACAATTTTGAGGTCTGCTTCCAATCTCACCGGATACAGCTGAATACCAGTATTTTACAAGGAGCGACTCCTATTTGACCTCCAAGACCCAGTTGAGACTGGGTATACGATACCCCTTTGTAAAATTAGTTTTCAGACGGTAAGAGTGAACAGGGATATTCTTCGTTCCATCATAGACTTCCTCCATCGCTTTCCATCAGGCGTGATCAAGAGCTGACAGGCAATAAAAAAACACGTCTTCGATATCTAGACATGCTAGTTTCCTCACGATGCACATATTTACTAACATTCACCACCTTTATCTCATAACTCATCAGCAGACAGAAATCCTCAAAAGACTACAACTCAGCCAGAAAATTCATCTACCTAATTAAAAATTTCATCAAAACCAAAGAGTTTGCAGTTAAACTTTTTTCATGAAAGGAAAACCGCTCATTACACGGTGTTTTCCCGAAATGAGTCCGCAACGAGACTGAACCACAAACGTTGTCTGTGGTGCGTCGTTATTCGACACTGATTAAAAGAACCACCAGTCTGATAGCGAGGCTAATTAATTATCTGCTTAGCCTTTGTCTATGCTGGGGACCTGTTTGTTTCTGTTATCTATGCTGGGGACGGACTGCAGGCTAACCGGATACAGCTCAATAGTTGTGTTTTACATGGACCGACTGCTATCTGAGTGTCTAAAATAGCCCCCTATTTTTTATTATGATGAAAGTGGCCTTTTAGAACCCCTGACCTCTGCAATCAATAAACTTCAACAACTCATTATATGGCAATAGTCTCCCAAAGCAGAATCAAATATTGTGCAGTGCAATGCTTTCATTTTCAATATTTTCTTCGATCTGCTATATCATTGGTAAATTATAATAATATCTTACCATGTTATATTCAAATAATAAGCCGTTCTCAATGGGATAACAATGAACTCCTGTACAGACTTTCATCCCCTTTTAAACCCCAAGGCATTAATGTTCAAATTTCTTTATTTAATGCTCACCTTATTTATTTACGGAACTCTTGTGCAAATTAAATGCTTCTTGATCCAGTTTGGGCTGTACATGTACGGAATTAACATCACGCCTTGTAATTCCCGAAGGGATGGGCAACGGTTAAGATAGGTACCTAACAAGTACACCCACATTTCGCCATTTTCCGCCTTATTACAAAACGTAGTTAAACCTGGTTTAACTTAGACTTGGTTTTTCTCGCATGACGTCTCACTTCAATAATATTCAAAAGAAAGTGACAGCATGCGAGATAAACCAGGTCTAAGTTAAACCAGATTTAACTACCTTTTGTAATAAGGCGGATAGAGTTTAAGTCCCATGTTATAGCATCCCTTTATAGCGAGCCTTTTGCCATTAGGCGGGCACGAATTTATACTCCGTCGTTCTACCACAAGACTTACGACGCGGGCTGTACGGGTTTTGTTACCGAACGAATTCAGTAGTTTTACTTATAAAATTCAGCAAAATTAAGAAGGCTCATCCATGATTACAGTTTTATTATGCTCTCCTTACAAAATATCACAAAATGTCTGCAGACTAGTAAATGCCTTGTCTAGCGTCTTTGCCAAGCTTGCAATGGCTCCGACAAGAAGATATAACACGCATGGGTGCGTCTACAGTTTATTGCTTTCGCAGAGGGTTTACTTGCTCGCTACGTAAGCCCATTTATTTTCTACTCTGTATAACCTATAACAATTTATCAAATACTTAGGAGTGTTTTATTCTGGGTTACAAGCTTAAATAAATATGAAAACGGGCGCGAAGCCTGTTTCGTGTCGAAAAAATGGACAAAGTTGAACTGTTTTGAATAGTAATTATCATCATCTGACTAGCCACTTTTTCTATGTTGGGGTCCGCTTCTCAGCTAACTGGAGGCAGTCGAAAGGTATAACGCGGCCTCGACACAAGGGCGAAGAAGGAACATGGGTTGGGTTTTAGTCAGTAGAAGTCTGACACTCCCTTCCGCTCTGCCCAAGAGCGGGGGGGAGGGGGGGTTATTTGATGATTTTCCACACACCAAAAAAAAAGGCATCCGAATACCAATATTTTACATGGAGCTATTGCCTATCCGTCCTGCACAACCCCGTTCGTTAGTACTGGGTACCTCTAGTGTGCGATAACCCATTGGATGACTGGTTGTACGGCTTTCAGGAGTTTCAGGCTACTAACTACCTACCTGTAACGATCAAATATCTACAAATGACAGCCGGAACCAACAGTTTTACATGTTTTCCGAGGTATTGTAATGGGTGGTCACCCATCCACAGACCATCTTAGGCAAGCACGGCTTAACCTAAAGATCAACCCGAGTGGCTGTCATTATTTAGCCACGAGCTCCTCTATGGCAATGCAAAAACTTAAACACAATGCAAATTACCTACCCTAATTAAAAAAGCTTGCCAAAGCTTTATTGAACAAAATCTCACAAAGACACACAGCTCAGCTTGAAGAGTTGTCTCATAAAAATAAAAGTTATCTAAGTAACGAAGATTTAACGCGAACTGCAGGGAATGTTGCCGGTCACTCTAATTAATGAGAATTTCAGAGGAGGCGAGACTTATTTGTTTTTTTTCGGGGAGACGATGTCGTTTATCCTCCCAAGTTGTAATAAGGCTGAGATTCAGAGACAAGAACATAAGACGGGCGAAGACCGCTCTAAGCCAAGTCGTGGCTAAGCGCATCTTAGAAATTTGTATTCAGAGACAAGTCCCCGTCAAACTTACGTCGGTCTTAGCAAGGTCTTAGCTAAGCTTACACTCTCTTCTCTATGGCCATTTTTAAAAGCAAAATGTTCATCGGTGAGTTACGGTTTTTATGAAACTGTGTAGCCAGGCGTAAATAAAAATTAAAGCAGGATCGCAATAAATACAAAATGCTATTGGAGTGAGTGAAACAAAATATTTGAGACACAAACCTATTTATTTATGTTACAACCTCTTTGTAAACCGCGGGAGTTATGAAAGTTTGACAAGTGAGCGAAGATACGGTATCATGGCTGCTAGAAAGGCTCCCTTTTCATCTTACGAAAAAGAATTTCTAAAAGAGTTAATTGGTCCATATGCCGCGATATTGGAATCGAAGAAAACGGACGCAGATTACAATAAAAATAAATCGATCCTTTTTTTTTTTTTGGTGGGTGGAAAATCATCGAATGACCCCCCCCCCCCGCTCTTGGGCAGAGCGAAGGGGAGTGTCAGACTTCTACTGACTAAAAACCGAACCCATGTTCCTTCTTTGCCCTTGCGCCGAGGCCACGTAATCTAGTACAAAAATCCGCGGCCCCGACGGGCAAGAAATCGATCCTGTGGGCCGAAATAACAAGGGCATATAATAACTCGCCGAGATGCCAAGAAGTAAGTTTATTGTTCTTTACATAATTATTAATGAATTACTGGGAGGAATAAATTAAGCACAACATTGTTTTTGAATAGCTTAACATTTATTTACCTACTAGCTGACCCGCGCAACTTCGTCTGCGTCACATAATATAGATTATTCCTACCTACTACCCTCCTATGTCCTTCTCCTGGTTCTTAGCTACCTCCCTACCAATTTTCATCTAAATCCGTCCAGCCGTTCTTGAGTTATAAATGGTGTAACTAACACGACTTTCTTTTATATAATATAGATTTATTTAAAATTACCAATTAGAGCATCGTTACAGATTCCTCCAAGATGATGCCGTAGATATCAAACACAAAATTTAAATTAGTTACACCTTAGCCCACTTGGTGGCGCTAGTTCCGTCTTAAGTAGTCGATATTGACTACTTGGCTTATCTTAGTTCACGCTAAGTTTAAGACGTGTTCCGAACGTCTCTGAATACAAATTTAAGGGTAAGTCGTTGATTTTGACAGATGGAAGTGTAAGTTCAAGCTTAGACTCGTCTCTGAATCTCAGCCTAAGTGTCTTTATAGCGCTAAGATGAAGAGTTATGAGGTTTTTTGTACGAGTAATACTGGCAAAAATAGACGTGAAGCACAGAAATGCCGTGGGGCTTATTGCTAAATAATAAATACTGCAAAGGTCTCTCTTCAAAATTAGGCAACGTTTGCCAAGGTCATTCCGGCAGAAAAGTATCATCATCATTTCAGCTAAAAGACGTCCACTGCTGGTCAAAGGCCTCTCCTAAGTGTCCCCAAATTGACCGGTCCCGTGCCGTAAGGCAGCTGCTCAATATAAAATGCTGGTAAGTATACCGTATCCGGTTCGATTGAAAGTTTACCCTAAATATTTATTGAGAAAAGGTTAATCTTAAAATTGAAAGACATACAGAACTCATGCAACTTCATTATACAAACGTAAAAAGTATTCAAAGAGTTCGCAAGCAATAAGGATCCTCGGTGATTTCCCGGGGGTAGCAAGCAGGTGACATTCGTTTTTCGACAACTTGAAATTCGTGAAATTGTTTCACGTATTTTCAGTTGATGAAAAGCTTTTAAAAAGAGGATTAAACGGATAAAGACTTCTTTGGGACCATCTGAAATTAGAGTCGTCTTTTAGAGGTGCTTTCTATACCTACATCTAGATAGCATCCTATTACATGGATATTAAACATAACTAACAAAGTGTGGGTGTATTATTAGGTACACACGGCTACACATCAAGCTATACAAAACCAGTTAATCTTGGCCTCACTTTACTAGATCTTTTCGCACAATGAACGATCAGATTATACTGGTTTTGTATAGCTTGATGTGTAGCCGTGTGTACTCCACTGCTGAACCCTTTGGGGATAACAGGCATGATATTAAGTTATTTGTACAGGTAAATGACATTCGTATACGGAACCCTAAAAAGTAAATATATCTTTGAAATAATTGTAGCTGATGTTATAAGGTCTAACTTAGGCCAAACCCTTGTAATCGGTAACAAAATTCGATGTAAAGGGAAAGAATATTTTTTTTAATTTCACGCGAACGAAGGCGATGTTATGTTATGAATTTGTTATGGCTTCCAAAATGTTTAGCACAGGACCTGCCTATACCGGCCTCATCTTATGTCTGTTTGGGGCAGGGATGACGGTGACGCTAGACGTCCTGAATAGCACGATGTCTCTCCTCCCGGGGGACGGTCAAGGAAATAAGTCACGAGAAAACACACTACAATTTCCCTGAATCGGTTTCTAATGATAACAAATAGTGACGTTATGGAATGTTTTCCCCTCTGCCAATGGGTGGCACCTAATTAGCACAAGACTTTTACGATGCGAGCAATGTAATAAATGTAGCTATTTAATTAAATGAAACGACATAACTCGTTGGGATAGATTCGTCAGTGCGAAACTGATCCTTAAGATAAGTCGAATATGTTTACCATACATAGGAATACGGGATGAAACAGACATTTAGTAGGTAGTACATTTTGAAGTATCTTAAGACGTATATTGTCGGGCCCTGTTCTGTGGTCGGGCCTACGTTGTCCCCCCATCTATATATCTATCTATCTATCTAATAAATAAAGAGAGAAGTCCTGACTGACTGACTGACTGACTGACTGACTGACTCATCAACGCCCAGCCCAAACCCTTGGACCTAAAAAGCTGAAATCTTGCACAGAGGTTCCCTTTATAATGTAGACAAGGAATAAGGAAGGATTTTTCGAAATTCAACCCCTAAGGGATTTAAATAGGGGATGAAATTTTGTATGGAAAATCGTCATTTTCACACGGGCGAAGCCGCTGGCAAAAGCTAGTATTAAATAACATAAAAATTTTGTGAAACCAAAACATTTCAAAAGAGTAACCATGGAGTTCCTTGCCAGTTCTCCATAGGAAACGAGCAACTCGAACCGTGTACCTTTTTCTCGACGTTTTGTAAGTGCCCATGGAGGTTATGTAAAATAAAATAGGTATTTTGATTTTGATTTACGCGAAAACGGCAGCCTTCACGGTCAAAATGAATGGAACAACTGATTTTTCGCTCACGCCCAGCGGGTCTCTGCAACCTCCACCAGGTCATCGGTTCACTTAACGGGAAGCCTTCCAACGCAACGTTTTCGGTTTGCGATAGCCACTCCAGAACTTTTCGGCGCCATACGTTCTGCCAGCAATGTGCCCTGCCCACTGTCACTTAAGTTTAGCAATTCTTCATTTCTGATTCGATTACGCAAAGATGGATTGCCCTGTCTCCATTGCCTTTAAGCCTTTTTTTGGAGTGTGGGAAATCTTCAAATGACTCCTCCTACTCTGAGCAGAGCGATTGGGAGTGTCAGACTTTTACTGACAAAAAACCACCCATGTTCCTTCTTAGCCCTTTGTATCGTGGCCGCGGTAGCAATTCTTCATTCATGATTCGATCACGCAAGGAAACTCCGAGCATAGCCATATCCATTGCCCTTTGATTCCCTAATTGATAAAGTTGAAAACTGGCCGATCCTCAGTGAACTTTTCCTTTCCCAATATTACTTGAAAACTTTAATCCAATATCTGTGACTTCCTTTGCCAACGTTTCCATGACCCTGACTGGAGGAAGTGGGGATAAATAAAAAGTTAATGGTTCGTAATGGCAAGCGTCCAACACTTTAGTATAGCGCTATTAACATGAATCTTGTACGGTTGGATTGGAATTAGTATAGCTAACGTTTTTGGATGTTTCTATTAATGAGTTCACATACATAACATTAACTCACGCCCTTTTCCCATGGGTCTAGGCAGAAACCACAGAACGCTACCTGCTACGATCCTTACATACTCCTTTTGCCTCGACCACATTCATGCATCTGGTCATACACGTACGCAGTACCTACTACGCACCTGTCCTTTCTGAAGAACGTCACCAATAAGATCAGTGTATGTCTTTCTAGGGCGTCCCCTCCCAGCGTTGCCACTCACATCTGCCTTGTAAATACCTTTCGTTCCTTTAGTTCAATTTGTAATAAAATTGTGTTCGATAATATGCCCTTCACTGGATTGGTTAAACCGCATACGTCCTAGAACCAAAACGTTCAAAGACATGTGATATCTACCAAAACGCACGAGAGGAGACCTGAGTCCTTGCAGTGGGAACATTATTGTTGACCTTGTAGAACGTCAGTTTCGTGAAAAAATAATAAACGCAGTTAATATTGGTTTTAGAATTTATAACGAAGATGCATCGTCTGTTAATTCGAAATCCTAAAGACGTGCTACATCAACGTCAGCGTGTGCTCATACATTGTGCACAGTTGGGATAAAGTTCAGACTTCAAAGCTTTTGTATGCGCGAGTGAACACTCATCAATCTAATCGGGTTCATTTGAGATAGTCAGACAATGGAAATGTCAATGAAAATGTGAAGAGGTTATTGGATATCGTGGCGTTTTAATATGTACCCTATCCTATTGGCTTTAAAGATTGGTGATTTTCACCAACATTTCTTGAGGAATTAATTTTGATGGCTTTGAGTACTCTTTAAGCCATCATCTATAAGGCCTTCAATAGAAGGTGAAGACCATAAAACGTAGGATGACTGTGTGAAAGGAGGTGACTACTTTTACTTTTTTTTTTCCTGTGGCAACACTACAGCTAACAGCTGATTTGAATTTGTCATTGTAATTTTAATTTTAAATATTGTATTTCCTTGCTATAGAGGCATATTTCCTAGCAAATAAGTATTATAAAACAAGTATATTGTGAGATATAGTGTTTAAGTGTTGAACTAACGCACATAAAGTGTAAAAAAACCAATTGTGAAACTGACAGTTACCGGTCCGAAGGAATCTTGCATTGTCATCTTAAAACAGGTACATTATAACTTATTAAACTTGGTAGTATATTGTTTACGTTCTAATAATTTACTTCCAATTATCTGGATCACTTTTATTACGGCTACTTGATGCCGATGACCTTTTCAAAAGTAAACATAACCCTGTTTGGTTGAGTGACAGAACTTCTTATTTTTGTTGAACTAAATTTCATTTTCTTTTCAATTAACCGTTCCACATACAAATCTATCGTACTTATTCTATTCCTATCTTGTCTCTATTCTCCTTAAACATGATAATGACACGCAGTATGCGCGCTCGCCTTGAAGAGTCCAAACTCACTCAGGCTTTGAGCGAACTTAAGGCGTGTAAGGATTCCTGTGACCAGCTAACCAGGGAAATAGATGATAATGAAAGAGTGCTGTCTGAAGCTCATGATAGGAATAATAAGTTGAAAAACGAAATGGCTCAGCTTTATGTTCAACTAACTGATGCCACAGAAGACCGGGATAGGCTCCAACTCATTGTGGACGGGTTCAGCCAGTGTAGCGTAGAGTATGAACAAGCTCTGAGTTCCAAGCATATATTACAACAACAGCTACACGAGGCTAGAACTCAAATTTCAGAATTAGAAACAACAAACCTGAACATTACAGCCTCATTGAACCAAAGTCTATTCAGTGAATTGGTCCCTATTGCTCCGTCAATGGTTTCTAGTAAATACCAACCTTACACAATAGATTTGACAGGTGAAGACGATTTAAAGTCTAATAATTCAGTGCGGGTATTTACTAGTAAGAATAAACTAAAAAAGTATATTAAAATAAACAAATACATAGTTAAAACTAAGAGAATGGTAAAAAAGCAAAAGTTTTTTATTAAAAATGTAAAATTGAATAGGGAAAGATTAAACCTTTTATGTCAATTAGATAAGTATTCTTTAAATTTAGATAAAACTAATAAAAAATACCAAGTAGACACAGAAAACTTACAGTGTGAAATTGACCGTCTTCAAGGTAAATTAAGTTCACTTAATATTAAATATACAGCCTCTGAGAATCAAATGAGGGAATATGTTTTGGCTATGAATGAGCTGGTATCAAGTACACAAAATAGCAACTGTGAGCATTGCCACAATCCATCTGCTAAATCCACACCGGCCCATTCATTGTCAGTATGTAATTCAACTGTACCGCAGTCCTGTGATAGTCTTATATTTGAAAGTATTAATTGTTTATCTGAGCAGACTATCAATAAAGAAATTGTAATTTTTTCTGATGAAATTGGAAAGGAACTAGGCCACTTGTTGTCAAATAAGAATCCAGGATATTCAATCATGAACTTTTGTATGCCTGGTTGTTCCTTAAACAATATTATGAGAAAAATTATGAATTATAACTTCAACCAGGATTCCATATTACTTATATTTGTTGGAAATAGAGGTAATGTGAACAAAGGAGAATTATTTCAATATTATAGATCATTGAGTAACCTTAGTTTAAGAAAAATTGTTATGTTCACATTCCCTTATAGTCAAAGTTTGCCACAGGAAGAAAACCTCTTTAGATATGACATTAACATGACTTTACATAATTTGACATTTAATAACAATTTATTTCATGTGATTGACACTAATAATTATGTTGGTAATAACTTATTTTTGACAAAAGATAGATTCCACATAGATAGGTACTATCTTTCTAGGTACTGTAAACGACAGATAGCTGTGTCATTGTCATATTATTTTAGCATTACTGCCAAAAATTTTGCAAAAGAGATTGCTTCAATTGAGCAATGTCATGACATGTTGCATAGTCCAGTGAATAATTTAGTGCATAATATTGACTTTATAAATCATTTAAATTAGAGAATAAGACAATAGAGGCAAACTCTAGCAATAATGTACAGATTCACTCGATTATGCCTAATAAAGAGACCTTAAATACAAATACTATCAACCTGGTGCATCAAAATATTCAGGGACTTAAAAACAAAGATTTAGAAGTGGAACTATTTTTGAATTTTAATAATATTGATATACTTTGTGTTACAGAACATTGGCTTCAAAACCACCAGTTCATGATCAGTTTTACTAATCACCAGATTGGTAGTTCATTCAACAGAGTAAATGCTATTCATGGTGGATCTTTAATTTTAGTCCATAATCAGATTAAATTTAAGGACCGAAAGGACATTGTGAGCCTATCTGTTGAACGTATTATTGAAATAGCCTGTATAGAATTGGAGCAGTTCATTATATTAAGTGTGTACAGGCCACCTTCGGGATTGTATGACTGCTTTGAAAAGGTAATGGATGAAGTTTTACACAAGATCTGTAACACAAATAAGTCCATTATCACTTGCGGTGATTTTAATATAAATTTATTAGAAAAGTCTAGTTTATGCAGTAAAATTATGAGTTTGTTTCAGTCCTACAATCTCGTAAACCTATTTTCGGAGCCTACAAGAATAACGCCTACTTGTGCCACTTGTCTTGACAATATTTATACTGATGTTATTCCAATTCATAAGGAAATCATAAATGCTCTAGACTCTGATCATTGCGGACAAATGATCACCATTGAAAACCAAAAAATTAAAATGGCTAAAAATGATATCACTGTTAACCCTAAAACTGCAAGACGCTTGGAAACATTTAAATGTAAAATCATAAATAATTTACCATTATTGTCTACTGACAATTCTCATCATCAATATGATAATTTTTTTAATATGTATTGTAAGCTATTTAATTCCACATTCATTCCCAAGACTATCTCGGTAAATTGTAACGTATCTTTCAGTGACTGGGCTACCATTGGTATTCATAAGAGTAGAAAACGACTTTATGAGTTGTACAATGAAAGAGTGTTTGTAAATACTGCCGAATTTAATTTATATGTTAAAAATTACTCAAAACTATTCAAAAAAGTATGTTGTATAGCAAAGTCACATTATTTGAGCTCAAAAATTAAAAACAGCAATAATATTGTTAAAACTACATGGAATATTATTAATAATGAAACGGGAAAGTCTAGTAAACGTAATAGTGACTACAGCTTAACTATTAATGATACTGTAATTAAATCAGATTCGGACGTCGCCGCGGCTTTCGAAAGTTTCTTTTCTGACATTCCCGTTTCAACGACGAAATCTCTAAACTCGTCACCTACTGTTGCCGAATCTTTGCTAAAGGAAAATGTTAAAGCTTGCGACTCGGAATTTCATTTTGAGTATGTCACAAGTAGAGATATAGTCAAAACCTTTCACACCTTAAATGTTAAGAAGACGGCAGATCTGTGGGGTAATTCTGTAGAAGTTGTCAAGTCTATTATTGAGATTGTGGCACCTACCTTAGCTTCTATTTTTAATAATTGTATTGATTGTGGGGAGTTTCCTGACCTTATGAAAAGTAGTAAAGTTATTCCTTTATTCAAAGCGGGTAGTACTTCAGACCCCACAAATTATAGACCTATTTCAGTGCTGCCTACTTTTAGTAAAGTTTTTGAGAAATTAATACTAGACCAATTGCAAAGATTTTTTAGTAAACATAAATTATTACATAGTAAACAGTTCGGTTTTACGAAGGGTTGTTCAACGACTGATGCCGGAGTCGAACTTTTAGGACATATTTACAGTGCATGGGAAGATAAGTGCGATGCCTTGGGCATTTTTTGCGATTTGTCCAAGGCATTTGATTGTGTTCTTCATGACACGTTAATCAGGAAACTCCGCCACTACGGAATCCGGAACGGCGCTCTGGATCTTCTTATCTCATACCTGAGTAATAGGATCCAAAGAGTTGATGTCAACGGGGAAAGATCTCCCGGTTCTATTGTAACAATGGGAGTCCCACAGGGCTCGATTCTTGGTCCTTTCTTGTTTCTTATTTATATTAATGATTTGCCTTACCTCATAAAGGATAACCATGACATAGTGTTATTTGCGGATGACACTTCGCTTTTGTTTAAAGTCAAACGTCAGCAGCTAGTTATTGACGACGTAAATATCGCGATTTCGAAAGTAGTACATTGGTTTAACGCTAATAATTTGCTTCTCAATGAAAAGAAAACCAAATGCATTAGGTTTACACTACCTAACGTTAGGCAGCTGAAAACTTGTGTGTTGGTAAAGGGCGAAGAGTTGAATCCTGATGATAGCACGGTGTTCTTGGGCTTAACTTTAGACGCTAAGCTTCAGTGGGGACCTCATATAGATAAATTATCGAAAAAACTGAGTTCCGCAGCATACGCAGTTAGAAAGATTCGTAACTTAACCGATGTAGAGACAGCCCGATTAGTGTACTTCAGTTATTTTCATAGCGTAATGTCGTACGGCATTTTGTTGTGGGGGAATGCCGCCGACATTCAGACTATCTTTGTTTTGCAGAAACGGGCGGTTAGATCAATTTATAAATTGAGCCCCCGACACTCACTCAGAGAAAAGTTTAAGGAAATTAATGTAATGACTGTTCCTTCTCAGTATATTTATGAAAATCTTATGTATGCTCACAAAAATATAAAGATGTTTAAGAAATATAGTGATATTCACAATATAAATACTAGAAATAAGCATAAATTTATTGTACCCACAACAAGGCTCAAGAAAATAGGTGGATCATTTAAATGCCAATGTATTCGTTTTTATAACAAACTACCAAGCCACGTTCAAAATTTAAGCCTAAATAAATTCAAATCCTTCATAAAACGAAAACTTTGCCAGAAAGCTTTTTATGCTGTTAAAGATTATATAGAGGACAAAAAAGCTTGGGATTGAACTGCTCCAATCTGAATTGACTTTATACCTATTTTATTTTTTATTTTTACTTTTACAATTTGACATTTTATTAATTTTCTTTATACAAATTGACATTATTTACTTTTTCAAGTATGATATTATTATTTTTTGATGAATATTTACATTGTTAAATATTTTTATTATTTTTGCGTATTTTTGACATGTTTTAATAGTTTGACATTATAATTTCATATGCTTAATATTTAATTATTTAATATTGTGAATGTGAGGATCATGTGGGTCTTTCTTTAATTTTAACGACTGTCTGGCAGTTTGAGTACTATAAGCGACCCACCCAAATGTCCTTTCTTTGGTACTGTTCGTCGTGACGTTGAGCTCCTTGCGTTATAAGTTGAGCTCCACGATAACTGACAAATGCTTGCACTGACTGGACGGGTCCACTCAAATCTGTGTGGTGATTTCTTCAAAAGACCATCTCAGACACTAATCTGCATAGTCTTCATGTATTTTATTATTTTTATATTGTGAATGTGAGGACCGTGTGGGTTTTTATGTAATTTTAACGATTGTCTGGCAGTTTGAGTATTCTATGCGACCCACCCAAATGTCCTTTCTTTGGTATTGTTCGTCGTGACGTTGAGCTCCTTGAGTTATAAGTCGAGCTCCACGATAACTGACAAAAGCTTGCACTGACTGGACGGGTCCACTCAAATCTGTGTGGTGCTTTCTTCAAAAGACCATCTCAGACGCTAATTTGCATAGTCTTCATGTGTGTATTATACCAAGATTATGTCTGTACCTTCAACATATTGTAAACCCAAACGATTTTAAAAGAGTGTCCATGAAGTTTCTTGCCATTCTTCTCATGTGACCAACGCTTTGGAATGGGCAACTACAGTACAATCACGAGTTATTATGCCTTGTGACTGGGACTGTAGCTTAGTTTATTTAGCTTCAGTAGTTTACTGCCGCACTCGGAGAGCTTCAGTGGTTGCTTGGGACGTCGCTTGGTAAAGGTTTTTGGCAGTTTTGTCATACAAAAGTATGTCAAGCCTTTGCTGGGTGGCGGCTTGAGTAATCGTTGGATATCTCTGAGTGCCGCAGTTAGTTTAATTCGACTATTCAAAAGTGCCTGTAACGGCCTACTTGAAATAAATGCTTTGAAATTTGAAAATTTGAAATTTACTATGATGGCAACCATAATAGAACACCGCGCCTGGAATCCCCGAAGGGTAAGGCATAGGTGTTCTCATTAGTACACCCATATTTCACCAATTATGTATACATAATTGGCGAAATATGGGTGTCCCATGCAAACCTATCAACCGGGCACAAATATAGACTTCGTGGCTGCTACTGAGAAACTTCTGATGGAAAAACTCAATAACAGTTTGGATTTAATCATAAACTAGAGATGTACACACGGCTACACATCAAGCTATACAAAACCAGTATAATCTGATCGTTCATTGTGCGAAAAGATCTAGTAAAGTGAGGCCAAGATTAACTGGTTTTGTATAGTTTGATGTGTAGCCGTGTGTACGATAGAATACACAATAATGATAGTCCAGTTCTTTGCCCTCGCAATTTTATTTGCACACAGTGAAATGGTGTTGCTTCAATTTGAGCTTGACGAATTGCATTCACGTGATTTGTTTACCGAAAATCTTTGAACAGCGAGTCAGCATATCATCGACACATAATCAAAATTCCGAAATAGATCGACTGCAAAAAAGTGATAGATATTGACTGCCAGAGATCGTGTTGGCATGAGATTCTACATCAACATAATTATACAAAAAAACTTCAGTATGTATCAAAAGTTTTTCTCTTACCACAAAAACATAGAATTACTTTGTTATTACAGTATCAGATAGATAGAAAAGTTGCGTCGAAAGACAGGCAGAATCTCTCGTATAATTTTATTGTGAAGATAGTTTTTGGAGACGAGTCGGCAACTATAGAAAAGTTTATAAATATGGAGGTCAGACAAGAGTATTTTCGTGGGATCACAAATAACAAAGTCTGTATGGTAGAAGATAGCATCACGCCTGTAATCCCTGAAAGGTAAGGCAGTGTATCGTCGTACTATTTTTCGTGTTTACCGTCATATTAAGGGCATTTATACAAATACTTATGGTTGGTTGAAAGACAGGTCGCGTAATCGCTCGGCCAGGACCTACGCGCTCAAGCGACACGCGTGTTGCGACAGATTGCGGAGAAAACAAATGACAGAAGCCGTGTAGAGTTTGACCCACGACACTACTTGCGTAGTGTCTTTACTCACGCGAAAGAAACAAATGAAGCAGGTACATTTGCTTGACAGCTTGACTAAAGTCGCATCGTCCATAGCTGTGTACAGGCATTAGGGCGGTTTTTGGAAGCGCGTGTAAATGCGAGCCGCTAGAGACGTCTCCCCTAGTGCGTACGTTAGCCGATATGCGCAGATGAATACTCCAATCCAACCGCTCATACGTTGCAAGTTCCTTATTGGCAAAGATGGCCCCAATACTTCCTTGGAGAAGTATTGAGACCATCTTTGCCATCACAACAGTTCCCTACCATGCGGCAAATATTGAAGACTCACGCTGCGGCAAAAACTATCTCCGAATAAATAAACCAAGTTTCTGATTGATAGTATGACTCGGCATAGTTAGCATTTTGTTTATTATCTATTATTAATAGCTGTAGGTTCCACGAGCTGAACTATTTGCTTTCGGTATTTTCTATTTGCAAATTAAATTCCTTTCGGCCGTTCCTTCATAGATTGCTATCGTCTTGGCAATTATTTGCTGGGAATTGAATAGAAACAGTAGCTATGAACTATTACTTTATTATAGCCCCACGGGTCGATGTTCAATTTAAGCTACGCTTGCCTAAGTCGATGCGTTGATGAGTTATAAAACCTCTCGATGTCTTGGAAAGAACGAGAGAAGATCCAGTTGGATGCCATTCCTAGATCTTTAACAGTGGTTTCAAAAACTACAATGCTGGCTGCAGAAACTCGAATGACAAAGGGTCGTTTTGCCTATTAACTGGATCTGTTCTGACCTCCAGAAACTAGTTCATCATCATCCATCCACAGCCCGAACTCACCCACTGCTGGGCATAGGCCTCTCTTTTCTTGTGCCATTCTCCACGGTCCTGTACTAGCCTCATCCAGGTTTTGCAATTATGTCGTCTGCCCATCTCGCCGCCGGACGACCCACATTTCTTTTGCCAGTTCTTGGACGCCACTCGGTGACAGCCTTAGTCCACCTGTCATCACTGCGCCTTGCTGGTGTCCTGCCCAACTCCATTTGAGTTCCGTAACGCGATTCCCAATATCGAAAACACACACAAAAACTAGTTAACTGGGTAATATTACACACCTTGATAATACGTTGTTAGATGTTCGGGCCACTGACTACTTGTACCGATTGTCATAGATCTCAATTATTATTAACGTGCATTCCTGGGCACGGAGGAAACTCGGTATGTAAGGGGTGGTCACGCATCCACTGGTCAACCTATGTAAGCTCGTCTTGTCCTAAAGATAAACCCGAGTGACTGCTATAATTTATCCGTGAGCTCCTCGGAAAGATAATTTGATTTACATATTACTTCGGTACAAACATTAAACTGTTTAGAAATAATAATTTTAAAATATTGATAATTGAGTTAAATCGTAAAGTAACGCAATAAACATACATATATTTCGAATAACTAGCACGTACATTGATAATTTTGAATGAGGAAATTAAAATTTCATCATTTTAATGCCATTGTCGTCACCCTTTGCAATCGTAGATTTTAGGTGTCGAGGTAGTAAGCTCGCATGTCCAAGACTTTCTGGGTTTGATTCCCGGGTTGGGTAAAGTGTCATTCGGTTTTTCTATCAGGTATTTCTCACATGGCTTCAGTAGTTGATATTTTAATTAAAATGTGTGTGTTGGCGAATTTAATATCATAACTAGTGTCTACTATATTTCTATACTCAATGATTATATTTTTTCTCCAACTTTAGTAACACCTAAGCATTTTATGCAACTGGTTGCTAAAGCAACGAAAATCTCTCGCAATTACTTTCACTCTTTAAACAATCTCCAGCCCAACGGACCATAAAAATAGCCATTTCGAGCTTCACTTTCCAAAAAACATTTTCTTTGTACAAAAAGCCCTTTTTTCTCTAATTCACCCCTAATTTATTCCGTTTCAACTTTCTGTCCGCTCTGTGTGAAAGTGGAGGACCCGACGTAATTAGGTACCTACTTATTGTACGATTACCGTGTAATTGTCGCTATTTCGTATTTACCTGCCTTAGGGGGTTCAGCCACGGCGATATTTTGTTGCAATGCATTGTGATGAGGAGCTCTTGGCTAAATAATAATAAGCCGCTTGTGTCGATCTCCAGGTTATTTATTTTTATTTTGGACAAGACCGCCGTACTATTTCCAAACCACTGCAACTCCGGAAAATCAGAATCAACAGTGCAGGCGACCTCCAGGAAAGCGCCGAGATAAATAAGCTTGACGAAGCCCCAGAGAAACAATTTAACCGTCTCATCTTAAGGTTAAGCTGGTCTTGCCCAGGTTGGCCCGTGAATGGGTGATGATCTATTACATTACATCTATCTATCTATATAAATAAAGAGAGAAGTCCTGACTGACTGACTGACTGATTGACTGACTGACTCATCAACGCCCAGCCCAAACCCTTAAACCTAGAAAGCTGAAATTTTGCACAGAGGTTAACTTTATAATGTAGACAAGGAATAAGGAAGGATTTCAGATCGAAATTCAACCCATAAGGGAGTTAAATAGGGGATGAAAGTTTGTATGGAAAATCGTCATTATCACGCGGGCGAAGCCGCTGGCAAAAGCTAGTTAGTTAATAAATAATTACCGAGTTTCCTCTGTGCCACGGAAAGCACGTGAAGCCGTAGATCCCGGCTGTCATATAGATCTTGGACAGTCGTTACAGGTAGTCAGTGGTCCCAAAGTCTGATAACCAGCCTTAGTAAGGAGTATTGTATTACCCAGTAAAAAATCGGCGGTGGAGGTTAGGTAGGCTTTCTAGCTACAAGCCGACCCAATAAAGTTTTGAAAGGCGGGGCAAATGATGTTTCCTGAGCATGACTACCGTTGATTGCCATTCACTGCCTTGCTGGCGGTGGCATACTTAGATGTCAATAATTTCTTCGGTCATCTTAATATGATATACTGAATTCACCCTATCAGTCTGCCCCTTACATCCTATATGTTTTGAAATTACACAGCCGCGATTCTTTAGAATTACCATCGTTACCAAAGGTCGCGGTGTACGCGAGCCCTAAAGTAAAGTTAGAAACATAGCGCTCACGAATTTCGTTTGTGGTTCGCGGCTAAAAATATTTCAGGAAAACAAAAGGAGTTTCTCGTATATTATGAAGGTTTTAATTTCAACTAAACAAAAGGTGTAATATTTAATAGGGTTCTTTGAGGGTTGCGGCGTTGGTTAGACTTGAAAATAATTGCGAACGAGTTGTTTTTGTTATTTTGGTACGTGAGCTAAGTATGATGTAGGAGAAAATAATGATGATTTCTATAAGGGCGAAAATATTTTGGTTTACTAGCTTATGGCCGTGACTTCGAGTACGATAATTGTTTCACAGGATCGTATTACTGTGATAATAAGTTTCCTTTGTGTTAATCCAGGTTATAAGCTATACGTGTGCCGAATTTCATCCCAATCAGGTCATTCGTTTTTGCGTGAAGAATAACAAACATTCATATTATACATACATAGGATTTAACTTGACTGCGACATTGGTTTTGTGGTCGCAAGTAGGACTGCAGGGCATGTATATAGTCCTAGGTTCAATTCCTATGTCGATTTTTTCTTCAGCCATTTTTCAGTAACACCCACAGTGTTTAGATTTGTACCGAAAATTAGCAATAGGGTCGCCCTCTCTATAACATGGGACTTAAAATAAGTAACGAACAGGAGTGTACTGTTAGGTACACCTCTGCGTTATCCTTGAGGGATACCTCGGCCTCGACACAAAGGGCTAAGAAGGAACATGGGTGTTTTTTTATCAGTAGAAGTCAGACACTCCCTACCGCTCTGCCCAGAGCGGGCGGAGTCATATGATGAGTTCCCAACCTCCAAAAAACATGAAAAAATTCTCGTGTAGGTAGCACCTATGTAGGTATCGCCTAAAGAGATCAAGAGATTACTTATAATATGCGAAGCTATTGGCATCAGTATCTGTTTTATCTTTTGTCTGTCTTGATAAAATTTCCACATATACTTGCTGACTAGAGTTTTCGCCGAAGGAACTAAGTACCGACACAAAAAAATGCGTCGACTTGAGAACCTTGATAAAAAGGAGGCTTTTATTCGCCGTCTAATAAATGTAATATTCAAGGAATGTTTTCCACAAATATTTTTATTCGATTTCTTCTTGTATCGTTTTGAACTTTGTAAGAATAATTTAAAAAGAAACCTAATCAATTAGGATGATACGGCTAGGAGGTGAATGCTGAGATCACGAGTAATAGAGAAGTATGGAAAAGAAGACATGCTGTGGCGACCCCGAATGAATTGTTTGATTGTGTGACCTAATCAGTAAGGTGGCTACAGCCACAGAACGTTACAGGGCGGATATTCATAAACTCCATATGCCTAGTCTTTTCCGACTTCGAGTCTAATCGGATGCAGCTGTATAACAGTATTTTACATGGAGAGACGGCCCACCTAACCTCCACATCCCAGTAGCACTAGAATAGGTACGATCTCCCTTGGTTAGACTGGCTGCCAGACTTTCAGGCCACTGACTACCTGTAAGGACTGTCAAAGATCTACAAATAGCAGCCAGAACTAACAGCATAACGTACTTTTCGAGGCACTGGCGAAACATGAAGTAAATGGTCACCCATCTACCTTGGCGTGCGCTGCTTAACTTTGGTTACTTTGGTTATGGTACTTTGGTTCATCATCATCATCAGTCTGTAATGTGCCCACTGCAGGAACTCAGGCCTCGGAGAGGGATGGGATGTAATTCACCCACGCGGGCCTAGTGCGGGTTGGTGAGATGTCACATGTCTTCGAATATTTTGGTTCTAAGACATGCTGGTTTCCCCACGATGTTTTCCTTCACCATTTTGAGAGCAGCGGTGATGAAATAAATTACACAAAGTAATGCGCCTGCCAGGGTTCAAACCCACGACTTACTGATCGTAAGTCCTGGCCGTCACCACTGGGGAGACGCTGCGTGTACTTTGGTTGTTTAGCTCTTTATATTTCAAGAGCTCCTATAATTTTTTATCAAAATGTCTGAAGCATCATATACATCTACACTTCAAAAGGGTTTTTATTGTTCAATTATATTAATTTGATGCCATTGTAACCCCTGTTTTAACTGCACGGGGAGCATTACATCATCCCCGAGCGACAATGCGTCCCGCGGGCAATTTGCTCACATTTACATGTAAATGAAATGTTATTAAAATTATGAACACTTTTTATTCCGTTGGGGCACAGGGAGCGAGTTTATTTTCAGGATCGCTTACTTGATTAAAATAACTTGATTTAACTTAGCTTTTATTTTGGTAAACGAGCTTAAGTTGTGTGTTTAGGTATAAAAGTAACCTTGGCTAAAGGCTGCGGATTGTTCGGGGCTACGGGTTGTTCGGAGCTGCGAGTCGTTCGAAAGAGATACCGCGGACTCGTCACAAAGGGCTAAAGGGGAGTCATTTGATGATTTCACAAACCCCAAAAAAAAAAGGTAGGTATAAAAGATGTATAAAAGTAACTGCCTCGCTGATCTTGTTGGCTGCTGAGCATGAGGTCCTGGGTTTGATTCCTGGGTCGGGGTAAGTGCTCATAGGTTTTTCCATCAGAGATATGCAGCGGATCCCCGAAACCTTCATCAGACTAGTCATTGGTCCAGAACTTTTCGCCCCCATCCGACACGCACGGGTGGTCAATGTGGCGAAAGTTGTGGGAGGCCTATGTCCAGTAGAGAACGTCTTTCTGAAGTGATCAGGGACTTCTCAGTAGCAGCCACGGAGCATAGAGTTGTACCTGATTGATGGCAGTAGGCTCATACTCTAATATATAAAAGTAGGGCTTATTGAGGTTAAATATAACTTCTTTCTTTCTTTCTGTCTAGTAATTTATTTTGAAAGTTCTACAAACATCAAAGAGAATTTCTCTTTGTACAAACGAAACGCATTGAAATGTCAGTGACTCGGTGACGTCACGTCAGCGATTATAAAAAAAAACGTTGCCCCATTTCCGTTCACTGGTTGCCCCACACTAGGAATTTCTCCTGTATCGTGGGTGTGGGTGTGGGTGGATGGGTGGTGTATCTGTGTGGTGGTGTAACTGACAGAATGTGGGTGTATTATCTGGCACACCTTTGTCTAATCTCTCAGGAATTACAGGCGTGATGTTACATTAGGAACAAGTTGGTGAGTATGTTCCTCCTTTAATAATACTTAGTACAATAAACTTCGAGTACCTCAATAAAATATCCTAGAAATGATTTGAGATTCGTATCGACATAAAAAAAAAAAATATTCTACGAGTATCCGACCTTTCTTTGTCAATCATTTGGAGGTCTATATTCTATTCTTCGTCTTGTTTTTCTATTGTCTATTATTCCTCCTTTGTAAAAAGAGAAGGTATAATTGAACAAAGATCTTCTGGCTAGTTGCCAATCGCAACGTTTTTTCAAAACAAAATAATGAAAAAAAAAAACGAGATATGGGAGGGACACCGACCACATAATTATTGAGTACACCGTCAAATTCTATGTGGGCACATATATTTTTCATCGAAAAAAAATATCGATATTGGGAGGTTTCCTTCACCGTTTTGAGTGTATGGTTTTACAGAGTTATAATTTTATTAATATCAATGCAATGAAGAACAATGATAAGATTAATATATTCATAACTAGCTGATGCCCGCGACTTCGTTCACGTGGAAATTTTGATGTGTGACTGCCTCGTTGATCGAGTGGCCTCAAGTGCAACTACTGAGGACGAGGTCCGGGGTTTGATTGCAAAGTGTTTTCGTAGTAGAGGCCACGGAGCGTGGTTTTCGTGCCCGGTCGATGGCAATATTATATCTATAGACATCAAACGCCCTCTATTACATGGCGCTTGAACATTACTGTGGGTTTACGATAAGGTACACCACTGCCTAATTCTTTCGGGATTAAGGCGTAATGTTATTTTATATGTGAGACCTGACGGCTTGATCAAAATGTGATGATGTGAGTAATGATTACAAAAGGCGTCCTTATGGGCGCTGTAATTAGGAGCGGCAGCGGCTTGAATCAAAATGAAATGGAGTTGAGACGACGATGGCTTAAAAACCGTAACCGTACCTTAACTTATTTCTCAAAATGTACAAACAAATGCCTTGTTCTTTGGTGACAGCCCTCTTACATAACCACTCTTAATCATTTATATTAACCTCTCAAATTAGGAAAATCGTGCATGGTAAGTTCATCTTCTGTTGGCACTGGATGGGAAAACTCATCGGAAAGTGGAATTTTCACATCTACATCTAATTCCAGGCGACTCCCTCCTGTTTAAAGCAGCTTATTTGCAAAGACATCTGTTCCATGGCCAATCGCAGATTTTTGCTGATGTTGCAAGTTGGGGTAAGATTCAGCGGCAATTTGTAAACGGAAAGTGCAATCTGGCCGTTTGTTTAGCAAAGTTGCAGCAATGCCCGAGGATGCCACAGCGATAAGACGGCACAGTTGGCGCAGTGCCTCGGCGTTTGACTGTGGCGCTGCCATGCATGTCCTGTATTCGATTCCCGCACTGAACAAATAGATTTACGTCGTGGGTCTTATCTAATTTTAATTAGGTTTTTATTTTAAAGTTTTACAGCTGTTTTCTTACTGTGTACCGGTCAATTTGTATTTGTTGACTGTTCACGACAAATATTAACACCGCAATTCAGAAAATGGTGTCAAATGAACACTGACAGTTGTCGAAGGCGAAGTTAAACTGCCAAAATTTAATGCATGCAATGCAAACACACACCACCGGGCTTATGCTATGTAGTTTCCTGCATGAATGGCTCGCGGAGGCACTACACTGGGGGGTAACTCCACTGCCGCGGCATATTGCTGCTTGGCGGACAGACCGCCCGGGTGTGATTTCATAGCGACATGGAGAGAGTGACTGTCGCAACCCCGTGCAGGGCACAGTGGTGGTAAGTCCCCTTTTTGAGGACTGGCTTGAGAGGTGCCACGGCGCCCTCACCTTCCATCTGGCGCAAGTCCTCACCGGACACGGTTGTTTCGGCCTGCATCGAATCAGGCGGAAGGAAACGCCCGGATGCTACCATTGCAAGGATCAGCCGGAGGACACGGTGGAGCACACCACGGAGGCTTGCCCCGCTTGGGCGGTGCCCCGCTTGGGTTGAGCCCCGTCGTGTTCTCTTAGCGGCGATCGGCGGCGGCGACCTCTCGCGTCCGGCCCTGGTTCAAGCCATGGTGCGGGGCGAGAGGAAATGGGACGCCGTCGCTTCCTTCTGCGAAGCAGTGATGCTAGCGAAGGAGGTGGTGGAACGTAAGAGGGAGAGAACCTTTCGTCCCAGCTGCCGCGGGAGGCGCTCCGGGTGTCGGGGGCCACGTGATGGCTTCCGGCCACCGTAGACGCGGGCCTGTGGACGGTGAGTAATGGGCTAGCTCGCCGTCCGCCCGTCTTATGACGACGACAGGCCTTGTCAACGGCGCGTTCGTGTTCCACGCGCGCCTCAAAGAGATGTCAGCAATACGGAAGGGGCCCGCAAGGGCCGGGGCTGCGGGCTGTTCGAAAGAGATATTGCGGCCCCAGCACAAAGGGCAAAGAAGGAACATGGGTGGTTTTAGTCAGTAGAAGTCTGACATTCCCTACCGCTCTGCCCAGAGCGGGAGGAGTAATTTGATGATTTCCCACCCTCCAAAAAAAAACCCTATGTAGATTTTCGAAGCAGCGTCATTTAAACTAATCAAGAGTACCTTTTTTTATCGTAACTGTTTGAAAAAGACGATTTAAAAGTTTTCTTGTGAACACATTTATTAATTAGTACCGTTATGGTGCAATAGATGTCGTTACATGTATGTTTCTAACGATGATAAGTTCTTCATAAACACTTTAAATTCGTATATCTTTTGATAGAGAGCACCTATTACAATGAAACAAAAACCCTAATCATATTAGTTTTAAAATGTACACGTGATAATACTATAATAATAAAGTAATACATCCAAAACACACACACTACATACAAAAATTCTAAAAATGATTGTACAATAAAAGAAAACATAATTTTTTTCTAAATAATATGTTCAATAGACAGAAACTCTACGTGTACAGATTTATAATATTGTATTTAAAATTAAAAGTAGATTACATTAATCTACTCTGAATTGATTTGAAAACCATAAAGCATCAAAATAAAAACAAATACCTGGAACTTACAAAAAGTGAAAACCGATTGGAGATCGAACTCGCGAACATGATTAACATTTTTGGAAATCCTTCAACATTATAAAAAATCACAAAAAGTGGATAATACTGACTGTGATTTGAACTTGCGTACCTTTGTTTACAGGTAAGTCTCTGTACCGTTAGGCTACCTACACCATTGAGAAATAGTTTGAAATAGACCTTCTATTTTAATATATAGTATAACAGTTGACAGTTCGATTGTCGATACCGGAAATTTGAAATGCCGTAAGGGACTTCAGCTTTCTCTTGGATTTGCAACGCTCGCACCAAGCGCCTAAAGTGAAAAATTGCACAGCACGCTCGATGTCCCTTGCGTTATTTCTTATTTCCAGTATCAAGCTGTAAAACAGTTGAGGAATAAGGATAATGCAATACTGCTCACCCCCTTAAGTTATTTTGGGGATAATATATAGCCCATGTGTTATTCCAGACTATAATCTACCTCTGTGCCAAATTTCATTCAGATCTGATCAGCCGTTCTGGCGTGAAAGAGTAACAAACATCCATCCATCCTCACAAACTTTCGCATTTATAATATTATATATATATATATATATATATATATTATATATATATATATATATATAGTAGGATGTGCTGATTGTTTACCTCTCAAAGCAGTTTGTATCTAATTAGTAAATAGAGTACGTTGTCTAGCTATGAGTAATATTAGAATACAGAAGTGCTGTCTAAATGCAGGTCATGAACTTAATAGGTCATGAAGACATACCTGTCTGTTTAGCCTCTTTGAACAACTATGTTGGGAACAGCTTCCAGTTTGACTGAATATGGTAAAACTTAATGTAGCACTCCTAAAACATTGAGCTAGTGGATGCTTTTAATAGTAAACGGGTCATGGAGATAATTTAAGTAAAGCTGTGAAAAATTTTGAACTTTGACCCCCGACATCTCCGTAACTAGGGGGTTCCCAAGTTTGGTCTAGATTCTAAAACAAAAAACTATCGCAGTGACGGGCAGAATAAACGCCTTTCGGCTTTGTTAGAAGGTCTTTTACACCCTTGGTACCCGGTATCACCATGTTATTCCAAACTAAGAGTGTACCCAAAACATGTGAGTCAGCGCATTCCACGTCCATTATTATTAGGAGCTACCTAAACACCCCAGCAGAAGCACTCAATGAACACTCGTTACAGTGAAACTTGGTTAACTGGGACCTGAATAAGTGAGAAACCTCTGTAACTGGAACTCATGCTGAGGTCCCATGAGACAGATTTGGATATCTGAGACACTGGGGTAAGTGGAATACCTCTTTAAGTGAGACAAATTTTCAGGTCCCTTGAGGTCTCACATAACCAGGTTTCACTGTATATCAATGAGCTAACCTAACAAGCCTTGTACCGACTATGTAGCTACTGAGCCACATAAATTGGCTCGTTACTGCGTTGTTCCATGTACATACATAATGACATACCCCATACATGTCTGCACTAATGGGGAGCTCTCTCGCATACAAATAATTATGTTTGGAGATGGTCCCATGATATCATGCCTGTAGTCATTGAGGGGTTAGGCACAGATGGCCCTAATAGTACACACGCAGTTCTCGAATTATGTTTAAGTCTTATGAAATAGTGGGCTGGGGTATTGCCATCACTCGCACAGATCCAGACACCATGGCTGCTACTGAAAAGTTCCTAAAGAAAAGCCCCAATAATACAAACAAATGGCTGTCGCAATACTGTACAAGACAAAATTAAATGCCGCTGACGCTAAAGTTCAATATCGCCTATTCTTTTCCCAACCATGCTGGGGTTAGCTTCCCGTCAAGTGCAAGCGTTTTTAGAATTGGATTATTCTTTTCGGGGATTAGCTGACCTCCACAATCAAGTCATAAAAACGATACCTCTCGGAAAGGCTGATGAGAGAATAGGGTAGGTAGTTGACAAAAAAATCTAATAAATAGGTACGTGTAAAATCTATCTGACGTACTAAACGTCAGATAGATTTTCAAAAAATATTGGGCACGTATTTTTTCTTTTTACACGTAAACCAAAAATGAAGACGATACAGTGCTTCGAAAACTCGTGTGACGTCACATCGCACTACATTTTTTACCACGTAGTAACGTCAAAAGCCCCCTCTCCTGATCTTTGACGCGTTTTATCTTCGTCAATTTTTATTAATTTGAAAAAACAAAAAACACGTATCCAATATTTTTCGATAATCTAACTGACGGACTAAACGGAATCATAATTTTTTGACTCCGGACACATCCCTATTACCCAAACGTGTAAATACTATTAAAACCTAGGCAATCAGTTACACTTGACATGTTTTTAAACAATGCAATGAACGAACAGCAGGGCTATTGTCTATCTTTTCAAAAGTCAGTGAATAACAAGCACCAGTTGTCCACAGAACTTTGGTGTTAACTGCTAATGTCATAAAATTGGTATTGCGTATCTCATTGTGTGGATAACACGTGACAGTGAATAAAGGGTGACTAACATCCCAGCAATTGACACCTCTATTTTTTATCGACTATTATACGGCCAAGTTAAGCAGGTACTGCTTGAACGTTACAATACTTGATTGAGGATATATTTTAGATTTAGCCTCTTTATGGCACCTGACATGTCAAATGGTTATTGTCAAAGAGATTTAAAAGTAATATTTGAATGTCATTTTTGTTGTCAGCCAGTAAGAAATTGCTGTTGTACGTAGTACTAATTACTTTCATGTTTTGCATGGAAGAAGTAAAGACAAAAGGAAAATAAAATAAAATATTTTGCTCGAGATTACTAATTAAGTTTTAAAAATTAATGTCTATTGCTTATGTAAGACGATTTTGATGAAATAAACCCTAATTATTACTCAGAACATTGCAGGGCACGACACAAAAGGCCACAATGTTCACATATTCACAAAACAATACGTGAAATGAATCTATACAAAGGTAGGAAAATATTATATTCCCCGAAGGGTTAGACAGAGGTGTACCCATTATTACACTTCACCAACTACCTAAAGAATATTACAGATTGTCTCAAAAAACCATCATTGTAAAAACAAAATCCAAATTCAAGAAAAGACAGGTTTCTATATTGTACATAGTATTCACACAATATGAGCTATGCAATTATATCAAGGAATATATAATATTAAGGAGATTGAGTTTAGATAATGCAAATATAGTTATAAAATCTTTAGTAGCTCCAACAATACGGGACTTATAGAAACTAGTACCAGTATCAACCGTCATAAATCATCATAAAACACTACCCTTGAGAAGCGTCTTTCACGAAAGTCACTTTAAACTCTGTGTATAAACAATGTAATGTCAAATAAGCTTAGACAATCGCAATTTTAAAAATATCGATACAGAAACTTCTGTCAAAATGAGTTAAAGTGACTATCAACGACAATGATCTCCGATGACGTCATACGCGTTGTACTACTGGTCTTAGCCGATACCAAATTAACCTTTTGACAGTTAATGAAAGCACACAGAGCGAAAGTGATAATCAAAACAACTGTTAACAGAGATAGCCATATAGCCCTGCTGAATGGTGCTGTGATCATTTTAATTAAAAGCGAATTTCTAATTAACGATACTTCAGACTGATTGATTTGTAGACGCGCATTAACTGAACATGCAGTTTGTGGTGACAAACACATGCTCTGACACATTTACAATTACAGCGAGTGCACAAATAAGTATTGATTTTATAATGTTCGGGGGTCTAAAATAGCTATTTTAGCAGATCATACCAAATAGGCATAATTGCGTTAAAATTCATCACAGACGCAGTTATTGTTATGAATAGTCCATTTTACGAATTTTAACGCAATTCATATCATGATCCATTTATGATCTGCTAAAGTAGTCACTTTAGACATCCTGATGACTTCCAACAATAACTTATTTTTCGGGAACACATGAACATTACAAACATACATACCGGTCAAAATCATAATCTCCTTCTTGCTTCGTGTAATCGGGTGAAAATCAAATAAACTTCCTTTTGGCCAAACTCAAATATTAACAGAAAAAGCTTTGTAAAGTAATCGGCACGGCTATAAAACCCTGGAGGACCCTCCGAGCAATCGTTCAATCGTATTGAAGTTCCTCAGATATTGTCGGAAACCATTTGAACAAACTACCTGGAAAGAAAAGCGATTCGGACTGAATTTGCTCTTTGTTAAATTTCCGAATTTTTGACGGCAATTCGGCAGATGCGAATTTTCGTCACTGTTGAATTTGGGCGAAGTTAAATTTCGGAGAGCTTTCATGTTTGGAGACTGGATTGGATCTTCTTTCTCGTTGCTCTTTGAAATTGCATAGAAGAGTGTCAATTTTATTTTCACATTTCACAATGTGTTTTTGTCACAAGCTTTATTTGGAAAAACTTTTAAAGCAGCTCCCGTCCGATCTAAGCTTACTTACAAGTTTCTTATTAGCTGGAACTTCACTCTCTTATAAAGCTGACTTTAATGGCGACAGCAAATTATTGAAAAAGGTCACAGAAGCCTTTGCCTTACACTGGGTCAATAAAATGTTATAAGAAATGGCAGCCACACCTACTAATATTTCTTAGGTAACTATCAGACCTTCAGAGGACGGGGTAGGTAGTTACCTAAGTAATTTTAGGTGGTTTCTATGACTTCTTAAATACCTTACAAGCTCATAATGAAATGTCATCATCTGCTATCTGCCTAGTCTCTTCCCAAACTATGTTGTGTAGGTTTCTAGCTTCACCGGATGCAGCTGAATACCAGTATTGTACATGGAGCGACTGCTTACTTGACCTTCTCAAAACAGTAACTAAATAATACGATTTGCTTTGGTAAGACTGGATGTCTGACATTTGGCTTCTGACTATTCTTAACGACTGTTTAAGATCTGCAAATTACAGCTAGGACCAACGGCTTCAAGTAGTCAAATTCGATTGGAAACTCGGTATTTAATGGACCCATCGGCCAGGTGGACCCGTGTGGCTGCTATTATTTAGCCAGAAACTCTACATCTTCTATGTGACAAACATTATTCCACTACCTAATTTCCCGGCCAAAAAATCCAATTAGCCTCGCAAAAATTACGGCCCTTTGTCCTAATTACTTGTAACGAAGTTAAACTCACTACGGGGGTGCAATATAATCGAATCGATTCCACTAATTGAACTCGATACCAATACCGATATGTTGTCCGAGTCGAGGCGTTCCGGTAATTGCTGTGTCAATAAAAAGGGAGGTAATTGGTGGGTAGTTCAGCGGGGTGTCAATCTAACAATATTGTTTTACCTTCAATAGTTGGGTAGATATAGTTTGGACTGTGTCACCGATGCTGTTTACGGTACATCGAATTATATATATTTTTTGGAGGGTGGGGAGGAATCATCAAATGACTCCTCCCACTCTGGGCAGAGCGGTAGGGAATGTCAGACTTCTACCAACTTCTTCTTAGCGTGTCGATGGCAAATCTTCACAAAATACATTAAATAAATTTGGTCCAATATTCAGCTATACGCGAACTCCACTCGCTGATAAATCGTCATTAGATCGTCAAGTGTGCAGGTGTCAGGACATGCAGCGCAAGATGGAAGGTGAGCCATTGTCTGTGGAGATACGCCGCATACACACTTGAGATCAGAACCGTCCGTGAACCCCCATCTGAAGAGATTGTCTTTGCTACGGCCGACCTGGGTTCTACTAACTAAAAACCACCCATGTTCCTTCTTAGCTTTTTGTGCCGTGACCGGTGGTATCTTTTCGAACAACCCGCAGCCCCGACGGGATTGAATTATATCTGGCTTGCTTTTGCCTGCGGTTTTGCTCGCTTTATGGCCGGATTTTTTTCCACAGTAACGTTTTAATTACTGGGTGGAAGTGGAAGAGACCGTCCTCCGATGAGCTGTTCAATTTCTGTCTAGCGATTATTCTTATATCTAGCGAATTTGAATACTTATTTTCTCTTTTTTCATGTAAACAAAAAATGAAGACGATACAGTACCTACTTCAGAAAGCAGTGTGATGTCACATGTGGTTGGTCCATATTTTACCAGCAAGTGACGTAACCAGCCACTAGTCAGGATCTTTGACACGTTTTATTTTCGACATTTTTTATTAATTTCATCATCCTCTTTTCATCCGAAAGACGTCCACTGCTGGACATATATATGTCACGGCTTATACCCGAAGTGCGGCTGCACCTAGTTTTAGCCGGTTAGAACTAGGTGTAGCCACTTACTCTTGGTTTAACCTAGTACGAGCCGATTGTTTTGGGGTAAAATTAGGTCTATCCTTCATCATGCCGGTTACAACTAGGTTCGGCCGGATAAAACTAGGTCTATCCGATATCACGACCGTCTCGCGGCAGTATGACTTTATGGGTGGCATGGGCACCGGGCCGTAGGCCGACGAAGGAGGCCGGCGGAGGCCCGGCACTTCGGGGACAGAAGACATTAGTGTTATATATATACGCGAGCGCAGCGAGCGCGCGTCATGGAGTACATATGCGAGGATAGACCTAGTTTTACCCGAAAACAAACATTTACATCGGCTCGTACTAGGTTTAACCAAGAGTAAGTGGCTACACCTAGTTCTAGCCGTAACATATATATATCCCTAGTAGCATTTTTTGTTGGCATTTAGTTGGGCCACATACCTCTGGTTAGTTGGCAAATGCATACAATTGGCGGGCAGTTTGCGGGTTGGGCCCAAAACTGATGGCCTACGTGGATTTGCCTACGAAGGCCCAACTTGCGATAGGGCCAACGTGCATTGCCCTACGGAGGCCCGAGGAAAACGTGTTATGGGTAGGCCCAACGACACATAATACATGTAGGCAAGCGGTTGTATGTTTGTTGGTTCTATAGCTGGTTTCATAGCGACGCGTCTCGCCAGCGCCGGCCGTACGCGTGTCGCTGAACATGAACTTTATCAGCTTCATAATAAGTTTGGTTTTTGCGATGTTTTGAAAAACCAACCTTATTTTAAAGCCGATAAGGTTCATGTGCAGTGACGTGCGTGCGGCCAGCGGCGCTGGCAAGACGCGTCGCTCTGAAACCAGCCCTCTAATAGGCCAACCCAGACGACGACATACAAAAGTCACCCACCAAACAGTCGTCTCTCTTTTGCACTTTGACGTGAGTACATGAGAGGACGTTGTGTCGTCTGCGTTGACCTATTAGGTATACTTTGTGTTAATTAACTGAAATTAAATGAAATACAAATTATGATAATTGAATATTTATTTATTGTTATATTATGTTATTGACAAAATGAAGACAAATTTTACACAATTTGGAGACGGTAGCTCTGCAGTAAAACGATACACACCGTACCTACTATGATACATTGTAACATTGATAGAGTACCTACCTACTTTTACAAAGTTACACTTTGCAGCTAAGTTGTTGTCAAAGATTCGTTCAAGGATTCTTCTTGTGATAGGACCAGTTTTGTTCCCACCAATGTAGGTTATGTAGTTTATCTGCAACAAACACAACACAACCCATTATAGTAAAACAACAAATACATGCAATGCCAGTAAGGATAAATTATAGACAATTTTTTGTTAGGTTATGTGCGAATTAACTTGAGACCGGGCCGATGATTCAATTTCAATTTAGGTATGTTGTGCAAAATGATGCGTCGTACCTAGTATTTTTTTTAGCTAGAGGTTTGCACGAGATTTATTAAGAACAAAATAAGATAGTATTTCATAAATAATAGCATCTTAGTCCCAGGTCTCAAGGTAATTCGCACGGGTTCTTAGTAGATAAATACCTACTTATGAAAAACTTACCCGTTTCGTAAAATAAACGTTTTACAGGACATAATGTCCATGTTATCTTAGTTGGAGCCTCGTTACTGCTAAGGCATTTGTTGAATATTATTGCAGTTTTAGGTAGGTTTAAGGAGGCCACATGCAATGCGTCTTCCGTGGCGTCACGTCATCCAGTTTTCACGCACCACACCGAGTTCCCCACCGTAACCATCTTCATCGTCAAATTCCACAACTTTAAACATTTTTATCACTGCCTGTCAGGCTAATATTTTATATATATAAATAAAACAAATACTCCGCAGCCGCAAGCGCACCCGTCACCGCACAAATGAAATAACAAAATGCAAAATGGCGGGCGGGCCGGGCGACGAGTGCCGCCGCCCGCCCCCCGCGCACCCCGATACCACCCCGTAGGAGCAGCAAGTAACAGGGCCATTGAAGGGTATCTAAGTTGGACCGATGTTGTTATCATAACTTAAATCCCTACAAAAATCTCCCAACAGTAGCAATAGAAGCAGCAGGCCCGTCGTTAGTTGGCCCAATGTTGTTTTAATAACATAAATCCCTACAAAAATCACCCAACAGTAAGAATAGTAACGCAGGCCCGTCGTTGGCTCTTCGTAGGGCAAATAGTGCATGTTTATGACAATGGGCCTATTTTAAGTTTGGGTTGGCGGAATAACTAACCGTCTGCCAATACATTCCCAACTGTTGGCGTATGGAAGCCAACGGCAATTGCTACTAGGGATGTACTGCGTCACGCGTCTGATTTTCAGAGGGGGGAATGTGACTATCTGTCACGTACTCCTAATTATTAAAGAAATATCTTAGTTTTTATTCTCATTTAAAAATCACCACGAGCTATCGGGCCACTTACAAACACGACATGTGGTTATAAAATATTGTCACGTACCTAATAAGTCGCGTTTTTCAATATTTTTCACTTCATTGATTTAATTCATTTTCAGTTCCAATGAAGTGCAAAAAGCCCGGAGTCCTGTTATAATATTCTAAGTCAGATATTGATTTGCCCGTTATAATTATCTATAGGAGTTCACTGACCTGGGTGCGTTGGCGTATTTTTATCATCACTGTATTTTATTGAGGGTTGATTTCATACCGCGTAATTTATTTTGCTTTTCTTTTTCGAGTTTTTGTATATACGATATTTTATTCATCAAATATAGGAATCTAGGATAAAGAATCTAGAGAAGATTCTTTATTCATGTATTTTTCTCGTATGTATTTTGGTCAATGGCGGTGTTAGACGTTCATTTCAAGTACGCCTTGGGCTCGGAGTTTTTCGGCCAAAGTTAGATATGGATGACTGTAATGACAGTCAAGCTGGTCACTTGAGTACACGTGAGATCAGAGTGTATCAAAGCTCTCAAATGCGACCCTATACGAATGCAGTCACTGTGGTCGATATCATCACCAACATCGATTGGTGACGTATTTCGTATAGTAACTACAACGCACAGTGCGTTACGTTGCCTACGTTGTCATATTTTGTCGTTACCCCATACGAAAGTACAAATGCTGCAACATGAAAAAATTGTGAATCATTTTAAACATGTATTTATGGAGTTTCTTGCCAGTTCTTCTCCATATAGGAAACGACCAACCTTGCACCATATTTCCACGTTTTGTAAGTATCGATGAATTTACTGGTATCTAGACTCTGGGCTGAATTCCTTTCAGCATTTCCTACTAAAAGAATTAAAAGCCAAATACTTCGAAAATTTCCTGTTCCATTAAACATCAGCCCATTATTCATGACTCAAAAACGTACACTATCAATGGCATAAAGGCAAAGATCCAGCGCTTCATAAGAAGCTTAAGCACTACTTCTTATGTAGAGAGGAACTTGGAATTCAGCCAGCACGACCTGACGCCGACGAGGCTCATAAGTTGGTCATTAGGAGCAGCGTTATAGACCGCAAACAGAGCTGTAAAAGTATTCAGAGCTTTGTTATGTGTTTGTCAGTTATGGAGATGTACTATCAGCTCCGTTTACAATCTGACTCAAACTGTTTATTACTATTCCATGGTGTTGGTATAGTGGTCTTAAGCGAGACTGCTAAGCGTGATATTTGCAGAGTGCACAGAGAACGTCTAAATATTTTATAAAACATTTTTTAAATTTCTTAGTCTTGGTTGCAACATTGAGCTTGAATTCGTGTCCTGAAAATGGTAAAATCTTCATCCGGTAATAGACTTTTTTTAACTTACAATTCATGAAATTGAGCTTACCTCTTTATTATATCGAATTGAATCGATAAACAGATATTTTAGATAAGTTCCCTAGTTCCATCAAAATTCAAGTCTACAACGTAACAAACCTATTCTAAAGGCTCTGACTCTCAAAGCACTGTACTTAGCACGCTCAATCTTCAAGATTTATACCTCGATCGTTGGCTACTCCATCAAGCACAAAGTAATACTTCCTGACAAAGACAATGTATTAGATTACACCGTCTTTTTAACTGAGAGGAGAGTGGGGTGGCTCCGTCACGTAGCCTGACGTCAGCGCGATTGAGGAGGGATAAGGTACCTGTCACACTATTGATGAGGTAGAGAGGATCTTTTGGCTATTTTATCGCTTTAGAAAAACACAATTTCATAATTTTTGTCCTTTATTAAGTTACTGCTCGTAAGTCGTTTTATTATTAGTTTTCATTTAGCTGGTCTCAGTGTGATCCCCCTGAAATTTTGTACGCACCTTTGGTTCAGTTGAGAATATATTTTATTTTTGTTCTTGTATAAAGTTTAATTTATTTCATTTCTTCTTGTTTGTCCTGTGCGAGACCAATAAATACTTTTCCTTTTTTTCATTGTAACCGTTCATTCTAATTTCTACCTACGACAATTGTCAGACAGACAACGCCCTTCATTACTAACACTTCTCGATTCCCGCTTCTCGCCAACACTGGGACCGGAGCCCAACGATATCACGTGACTGATAGGAAGCTCCACTTAGTTACGTAACGCGTGTGACAAGTGACGCAGAGGTTCTGTGGTGAATACTAATGTTGCGGTCTGTTTATACAGGATACTTTGATGGGTAATGTAGGTTGATTTGTGGCTAAGGCGAATTAACTGAGGATTATGCATGACACTGTAAGCTTTGCTGGCTAAGGAGCAAATCTCTTTGCGGCTAAAATAAATACTGTCAGGAACTTCGCAGTAACAGCCACGGAATCTGGTTTTGTACCCGGTTAATAGCAATAAACTTCCCACATATAAAAAAATGCGTGCTAAATAAAAATTTTATTGCTTTTAATGTTGTGTTGTGTTTAATGTTATTTCTATTATGAGTCAGTGATACTTGAATTAAATGTTTTTTTTTTTAATTTTTAAGATGAGACTTACACATTTTTGGCGAAATGTGGGTTTACTATTAGGTACACCGCTGCCCAATCTTTCGGGCATTATATACGTGATTTTATATTACTGTTACTGCTGCTAGACCACCCATTACATACTGAGTTTCCTCCGAGTCACAAAGCGTTACTGAATTTTACTAACTGTAATTTCTCTGTAGCCAGGACTAGATACACACATCAACACGGTGTAGGGATATTTCATACTCAATTAAATAACTCGAAAAGTACTGGCCGCATTGGAATCTTTAATACACCGATTTGTTTGTAATTTATCTCAGACTAATTCCAAATTATTCCAATAGACTGGCCTGCTCAATCGCCAGATCTAAATCCCATTGAGCATGCGTGGGATATGCTGCAAAGAAAAGCTCTGAAGGAAGTTCCTGAAAATTTGGCTACAGAAGATCAACTTTTTGCGCACCTCAGAAGGACATGGGACAATATTCCGCAGCAAGACATTGACAACCTTGTTCTGAGCATGCCGAATCGTTGCCGATGTGTTATGAACATCATGGGCGCTTTCTCAGACTACTATCTTCAAGTTTATAAACACAAATTAAATGATTTTTCTATTTTTTTCAGTTTTTATTCACAAATAAAAAGTTAATTCATATACGGTTTCCGTCTATGCTTCATTTTTTTTTTCCATAAAATCCTGAAATTTTAATCAGTACCTTAACCATTATAACAAAATGGTAGAATATTAAATAACGTATATTTTAAATATATACATGTCATATATATATAATTAACACATTGATAGTAATTCGCTTTTTAAAAAATATCCCTAGACCGTGTTGATGTGTGTATGAGCCCAGTTTCATGACGAAATGTTCTCTTTTCAATAACAAGAAACCTATAAATGTGGATAATAAATAACAGTGAAGGTACCTACGTGAGGTGGCTCTTCTTTCCCTTTCAGAAACCACAGACCGTGTGTTTGTTGTGTTGTGTGCCGAAAATATCCATTCTGTGTTTTCATACTTTGTAGTAAATATTTTGTAAAGTTACATTTACATTCTCCGTGTTTGGCATCTTTTAATATGAATTTCATGTTTTCAATTAAATTAATAACATTGAGAAAGAGCCATCTATTTCTAAAACAATGTAACACAATAACATCACGTTTTGAAACCGCAAAAGGTTCGACAAGTGTTCTTGTGCCAATATCCATAAGATGAGTATTTTACAAGGTTTGTTGAGAACAATTTGAAATCTTTTTTTTAACATGAAATGGGTCTTCTCTTGGCCCCAATCTTGTCCTGAAATCAGAGATGAGTTCCACGATCGAACGAGTTAACCCAGAAGAAGCCTATACCGTCATACTGTATTGTTTTTAAACGTTTTTTATATGTTCGTTTATATTTTCATCAGCAACAACCCATCCGAAAACGATGAACAACTGACAAAATTCCCCAGTTCATACCTCCCGAACCCTTCAAATATGCAGAGATAAGTCCATCGCCACCGATCTGTGCCACATTGCACCGATCCCCTGCCCGTGGCGCCTCTTCAGATGTGGGTCAGCGCCACGCCGCGGGCCAAAGGCGACCTTTCACTCACTGCAGGCTGCTTTAGATACTTGTGATAGGTAGGTAGTGTGCAGGGATGTTATGGAGCTCCGTAACCGAAACTATCGGAAATCCGAAATTAATAAATATCCGTAACCGTTACCGAAAACGAATTAAAAGTTTGGGATAGTTTCGGATAATGCGGAGACTAAATTATTCGCCCACGAACAACTCTGTTTTCGAGGAAGGTTTTAGTTTAGTATAATTATAATTAACTGGCGAAGCCATTGGTGAAAACAGCATGAAAATCTGTGTAGTAGTTTTTGAGTTTATTACGAACAGACAGACAGACGCGGCAGAGGACTTTGTTTTATAATACGTAGTGATAGTGATTATTTTGACAAAAAAAAATTTTGGGTTATTTTCAAATAATTGGCTGGATTGTACCCTGATGTTAATCTTAGTTTTTTGAGTTAAATATTTTTCAGAGTTGTATCTCGGTGCTTTTTGCCCAGTCAAGCTGTCACTACTCACTAGTCAGATTCTATTGAAAGATTCTAATATTCGTAACCGAAATTATCGAAATGATTCATATCCATAGTCATATTATCCGTAAGCAGTATAATATCATTCTTATAATCGTATCCGTATCCAGATCCCAAATTTCATATCCGTAACATCCCTGGTAGATAGTGTGCAGACTTCTTTAGATATGCTAAGTAGATACAAGCTGAAAGGTGAAGACTTGGAGTCGTAGAGAATGTAGAGATGCGTTTTTGGTTGTCGTTGCGTGATGGGTTTGGGTATCTGTTCATTAAATAGAGTTGTTCTTATTGTTATTTATGTGTAGGGAAACACAAGGAAGCATGCTATTTGGAAGAAATCAGACTTCCAAAAACTGTGTAAAATAACACCGCTGTCGGAAGTCGGCGGCTTTGTAATTACACCGAGAGACATTCTCAACTGTTTTTTTTTTTATATGTCTGCCACTGTGCTCCACCAGACCACCACTGCAACTCTTGAGAAAGCCAGAATCAACAGTGATTATCAGAGATTAACTAGTTATCGACCATTACAAAAATGCTGAGACATAGAAACAATTTAACTGTCTTCGATCTCGCAAAGAAATAAATCAGAAAAGAATAACGGCGGAGGGCAGGACAAAACAGAATTTCCACTTACGTCTCTCAGCCTACTACAGCATACTGCCATAATATGGCAAATTGAATACTGTCTGTAGAAGGGATGATGATCTGTAGATGCTAGTGCGACCTCTCTGCATCTTGTACCTCACAGAAACTGGAGCACTGCAAAAGTTCTTATGTTAATTGAAATTGGTAATACTCAGCGTGGGTCTTAGTATTTCTAGACGACACTAGGAATTCCACTTACACTGAACCGACAGTGTTGCCTGAATAGGGTAGTCGACAAAAAAAAACTAATTAGTCCGTCAGATAGATTTCCAAAAAATATTGAACACGTATTTTTTCTTTTTTCACGTAAACAAAAAATGAAGACGATACAGTGCTTCGAAAAGTCGTGAAACGTCACAGCTTGGTCCAATTTTACCTAACTATGACGTCAAACGCCCCCTCTCCATGGTCTTTGACAAGCTTTATTTTCGTCAATTTTTATTAATTTGATAAAACAAAAAACACGTATCCAATATTTTTCAATAATCTGACTGACGGACTAAACAGAATCATATTTTTTTTAGTCGGTCGACTACCCTATTCTACATAAACATCACGCCCAATTTCCTCAAAAGGTTTTGTTTGTGTCTAAACTTTCGTGGAAATTGGGCGTGATGTTAGTGACCTCTAGATCACTGGCTAAATGGGATGTTTTTTTTTCATTTATTTATTTGGGACGACCCCTCGAAATCAGAATCGTCACAAATGGCGACCACCAGAAAAGCGACGAGACAAAGAAGCTTGCCAAAGTTTCAGAGAACAATTCAACTGTCTTGGATCCCTTAAAGATTAATCAAAAAAGAATAGCTTTTTCTACCAAATGCAAAAGAAGAATCCTATAGAATTCTTCTTCGAATCGGTTCATAGCTGACGGAAATATCAATAAAAAATACATTAAAAAACACATACAGCCGAACATAGAATCCTCCTTTTGTTAAAGTCAGTTAATAAAACAATAATATTACCAGAAACCCTATTACAACTAAAAACATGACTGCACAATTTCCTAAAGCCCGCACTCCGTATTATTCTTCCATCAGTTTTCACAACAAATCATAACAGGGGAGGTAGGTACCTGAGCTACCTAGCGCCATATTTCGGCCAAGCTGGTGTATTTCTGTCTCAGTTTACAAACTCACTGTGTTTCGAGCCACGTGCGGCGGTCGGGTTACGTCGGCCATGTTTTGTTAACGTTTAGGTACAGTCACCTGCAAAATTGCATGGATACTTTAGTGTCTATTTTCCTGGGAGCGTTTATTGTCGATAACAAGTTATCGTTCTTCTTCTTTGTAGTCGTATTCTTTAATACTGAAGGTCGTGTCCCTGATGAAAGTCCTTCATAGTTCTTACAATCTGTCTCCATTTTTCTCGATGTTCGGCTTAGAGCAGTTGTAACAGAGAGTCCAGTAAGTGCGGTAACTTTAACTTGGTCACACCAACGGTTAGGTGATCGGCCGCGGATCTTTCCTTCGGTCGAAGAAGATCGAATTAAAGAATTAACGTTAGGCGGCGTCATTTCTCGCTTCACACGATTTTATTTCTGAATTGTCCATGCATTATTGCAGGTAACTGTACTATGGTGTGGGGTATGAGGAAAGGAATTCAAATAAATGCTTTATATAAAATTTTAGGAGTTTTATTGTTAAGAGGAAGTCTGAAAGTTGTTCCTTTGACTGAAAAGCTGTGTGGTAATCGGTTAACGTGGTATGGACACGTGATGCGGAGGAATGAGGAAAATGTTGAGTATGAATGTAAAAGCAGAGAAAGACCAAAGAAACGATGGATGGACTGTGTGAGGGATGATGTGGTCCTGTCGGGGCCGCGGATTATAGAACGAGATGACGTGGCCTCGGCGCAAGGGCATAGAAGGAACATGGGTTCGCTTTTTAGTCAGTAGAAGTCTGACACTCCCCTTCGCTCTACCCAAGAGCGGGGGAAAATCATCAAATGACGCCCTTTTTTTTATTTTTTTTTTTGGTCGGTGGAAAATCATCGAATGACCCCCCCCGCTCTTGGGCAGAGCGAAGGGGAGTGTCAGACTTCTACTGACTAAAAACCGAACCCATGTTCCTTCTTTGCCCTTGCACCGAGGCCACGTCATCTAGTTCAAAAATCCTCGGCCCCGACGGCATTTGATGATTTTCCACCCACCAAAAAAAAAAGGGATGATGTTGTTAAACCGAGGCGACTGCTGAGATGACAGGTAATAGAGAAGTTCGGAAGCAGAAGACATGCTGCGCCGACCCCATATGCATTGGTATAAGGGCAACTCAAACTCAAACCGCCTTATTACAAAAAGTAGTTAAACCTGGTTTAGCTTAGACTTGGTTTATCTCGCATGACGTCTCACTTCAAAAATATTCAAAAGAAAGTGACGGCATGCGAGATAAACCAAGTCTAAGTTAAACCAGGTTTAATAACTTTTTGTAATAAGGCGGAAAGAATTTATTTCAATTAAACCATTAGAGGCACTTTTGAATGTCAGAAAAACAATACATAAAACGAAGTTACAGTCACAGTCATAATAACTTTGAAAGTACTGTAGTTGGCTATTCCCTGGCGTAGATCTCATGAAGAAGAACGGGCAAGAAACTCCATGGACACTCTTTTAAATCAGATTATTGTTACAAAATCTTGGTTCCTTACATCTTTCATGGCAATATTTTAAAGTATAATACCAACCTTATTATCTTGAGCTTTGGACGAATAATTGAGTGAAATCAGCTGCATTGAGCCACTACCTATGCAACACTGTTAAGTTTCGTTCGCAAAATTCCAAAGTGCTTTTCCGAAACTGTTTGATGTATTGAAAGTGCTATGTCATGTTGATGCGTTTCAGAAGACTTTGTATCAATACTGTGCACCTACTAGGATAGGAAATTGTGAATTTTAGGTAAACATAATATTAATGAAAAGTTCTGAAGTGGCGACCGCGAATCGGAGGACGTTGCGTTGGAAGGTCTCCCATTAGGTGAACCGATGACCTGGTGAAGTTTGCGGGGACCCGCTGGATGCGAGACGCACCGGACCGGTCAATGTGGCGACACCTGGGGGAGGCCTATGTCTAGCAGTGGACGTCTTTTGGCTGAAATGATGATGATGATGATAATATTACATCATGATGTGAGAGATGCACTTAATAGTTAACCCGCATTTCGTCATTTGAAGTCATATTTTATGGGAAGCGAGCTTATTATGAACTGGGGCATAACTGTTTTGCTGCTACTGAGTTATTCTTAATTATTAGCCCAACGAGGTAGTCACACAAGACAACATTTCGAATTTTAAGATCTTTAACAGTCGTGAAGTAGTCAGCCAGTCTTACCGAGGGATATCGTATTACCGAGTACGAACTAGGTAGTGATGGTCAGATCGGCAGTAACTCCATGTAATATACTGGTATTCAGCAGCATCTGGTTAAACTGGAACCTAAGGCAGATGATGACACCATTTCGGTACAATTCAAAACCTAACCAAACTTTTTTCTTTGTTTCAGCGTCCATCCTACAACGAATCATCAACCATTCCAACCAGTCCATAACCTAGTGTAACAAACAATAATGTGCGACCCAGCAGTACGAACCTCGGTCCCCGTCGCGCGCTCGGTAACCTTCGGCTGTTTCCGTGACAGCTGTCAATGAGATTCCAAGATGGCGGAGAAGGTCAGCTGATCGGAAAGTCGCCCGCGCCAGCCTCGCAGCAAGAGGCGAATTAAGCGCATCATGGTAAGAAGTACCTACATTAAAATACACACATGGGCGACACCCCAGAACACCACCTGCTACTCTCCTTTTTTTGTGGTGGGTGGGAAATCATCAAACGACTCCTCCCACTCTGGGCAGAGCGGTAAGGAGTGGCAGACTTCTACTGACTAAAAACCACTGTGTTCCTTCTTAGCCCTTTGTCGAAACCGCGGTATCTCGCGGTTCTTTTGGTATTCCTCACTATCCATCATACTACTTTTGCATTCACCATCTACCTGCCATTCTACTTGTGGTTGATCATCTTCCCGGCAATTATTTTTAACGTTGAGTTACTTATTTTGATGTACAGAACGGTTGGTTTGTGAAGAGTTCGTTACTTACACCTTGTATTATCTAAACATACACTCACTCCTGTTACGAGTACTTCGGACCCGACCTTTCCGTGGGACATCACCAATAAGGTCAACGAATATGATCCCTAAACATTCTATTCTGACCTTTTCACACAGATCTGCCTTGTCACAGGAATACTTTTTGCCGGTCGTCTTTCACTTATTTAGGTATAATTCTTTTGCCCTTATCCAAATTCAAGTCCTTCAAATTCAAATTCAAGTGCCTTGTCCAAGTACCATGTCTTCTTCTTCCATACTTCTATGTTACTAGTCATGTCACCAGACACCTCCTTTCTTGTCATATAATCATGCTTTGTACAGTCTATCCATCGTTTCTTTGGTCTGCCCTTTCACATTTTCGTCATTCCTCCGATACCTCCCATACCATCCGGCTCGAAGGACCACAAATATGTTGGAGTATCGCAGCAGGGCTGGTTCTTGGAGGGTTTGCAGGTGTAGAAACAAATAGAATAAAACAGGCCTTTTCGTAACATGTGAATGGGTCGGATTTTATTGCAGACTGAACGAATGAAAGACATTTTGACAATAGGATACGGAAACTTAAAATTAAAAAATATAATTTGTTGGTGTTGCCAACACCGACATCACACAACTTTTCTGTCACCGGCGCGCTTTCAGACTTCCTCATAAGTAATCATTTCTTATTTTATGCATTCGCGTATTTACCACACATCCCACTTAGCATTCTCATCTCGGCCACAAGCAAATGCCTTTCATTCATCCCTGCTGTGGCCCAACATTCCGATCACAAATTAAATTAATTGTGGCTAATAGTCTCCAGTGACGTCAATATATTCAGTGCCGTCAGCCATTGAGAAACTGTCCAAGTTACCTTGACCCAATTTTCTTCGGAAAAAAGTTCAAGTGGCAGATCTAAGATGGCTGGATGTTGTCAAAGTTATAAGTGGGTAATGGACGAATTAACTAATATATGTGTTTCTTGGCTAAAGATTAAGAAGATTTGGTAAAAGCCGAGACATGTAAGCTTTTAGTGAGACAAACTTCAGACTTAGCCTAAAGTTAGATACATCCCAATTTGTGTCTTCAACCGCTTGGCAAAGCGGTGATAGTCTAGTGGTGTGACCGTCGGACTGACAAGGGTCTCCAGTTCGAAACTTCGAACCCAAGACACGCACCTCTGACTTTTCGGGTTCATGTGGGTATTGTTTAATTATCACATAAGACGGCATGTAAAGCCAAGTCAGAGGCCAATGGGCGGCATAAACACTCTGTCACCAGGTTAGGCACAAATTCCACATTATGAAGAAGAAGACCGTTTGGCAACGAGCTAACTCTTGTCACGATTTGTGACGGCTGTTGTGAATAAAACAAATGAATGAAGTTGGTGACGCGTCGCTGCGACACGACGGAAAAACGTGTTGCACGCGCGTGGAATTTCACACCAGTCGCGTCGCAAGTCGCTTGTGTTCTTGAATAAATTAATGCCTGTTAATCAATTAATAATAATAATAATAATAATAATATTTTTATTGACAAGTTGTTACTCACAAACATCAGTGTAGCCCTGGCTCTTGTACTAGGAGTTCCTGTATCACAAGAGCCAGACCTCTCAATTTACAGAGAACATTTAAATTAGCGATAGACAAAAAAAGATGAAACGTGATAGGTTTTATGCATGCATTAAAAACTTTTGACAAAAAAAAAAAATAAGATAATAAAAAATAAAAAAGTAATAATAACTTATGAGTTTACATTTAAAAATTAAATTAGGTTAGGTACCACTGCGTTCTGTAGATGTGTGAATAATTGAAATGGGTGTGTATGTGTGTGGTGGAAGTGTGTGTGGTGTGGGTGTGTGTGTGCGTGTTATGAGTGTGTGTTTGCGTAAGGGTCTCATGTAATGCTGCCGATTAGATTTTCGGATTCATCATAGTCAAAATTTTCTAGCCAGTCAATAATAGTTTTTTTGAAATGGAAGTTGGTAAGTTTTTTGAGTTGTTTTATTCCCCTTTCATTGCCGATTTTGTTGTAAAGACGTGGGGCAATATAGGTGTAGTGTTTGCTAGCGAAGACGCTCTTAGTACCTTCTACTGGGCACCTGTCTATCCTCTTGGTCAAGACAGGCAAACTCGGGATGACGTATCGGTGGTATCTTCGCAGGCATTCATAATAAAATTGCTTGCGGACGCTTAGTACTTTAGCTTTACCGTATACCTCAGTTGTGGGCGTCCGGTATTTCAAAGACAAAAGTACTTTTAGGACGGCACGCTGAGCCCGCTCCAGTTCGATCATATGGATTTTGCCTGTCCCACCCCAAGCGCAAATAGCGTATCCCAAAACACAATGGCATAAGGCTTTGTATGTTTGCAACAGAAGCTTCAGACTAGCAACGTATCTCAGGGTTTTAAAAATATGTATCAACTTGCGCACTCTTTTGGCCGTAACAGAGATATGTTTTGACCATTTAAGGTTGTCGTCAATGATTACTCCTAGATACTTAATGAAGCTCACTCTGTCTAACTTGGGGCAAGTGCATGAAGAAAACTTGTTGGTATTCCTATTGCAAGGAAACGTGTGGCTGGTAATTTTAAAGTTTTTGGGGCTTCCTGCTCTGGTCTTACTAAAACATAGATATTTGGTTTTAGAGGTGTTTAGTGACAGTAGACTATCCTCCAGCCAAGCTGTTACCTTGGAAAGACCCACTTCACATACTGTTTCAAGATCTTTCCACGACCTCTCATGAAAAAGAAGAACTGTGTCGTCGGCAAACATTATGACATCAGCTTTATTAATTGGGATATCGCACAGTTCGTTGATATACACCAGGAATAGAGTAGGAGCAATTGTACTTCCCTGAGGAACTCCGTATGAACAGGAAGCGTCATCGCTAGTCGTATTATCAAGTCTAACGCATTGACTTCTGCCTGATAAATAACTCAAAAGCCAATCCTGTGGCAGTCCTCTGATTCCAATGTTTTCTAACCTGCTTATTAGAATAGGGATCGAGACAGTATCGAATGCCTTCTGAAGGTCGAGGAAAAGTCCGACACATTTTTCTCCCTTATCTATATACTTGACCAAGTTTCCGGTAAGTTTTAGAATAGCGTCATTAGTAGACCGATTCGCTCTAAAACCGAATTGGTTTGTCGAAAGTATATTATTTGTCTCTAAATAACTTATTAGTCTCTTGTTTGCTAGTTTTTCCAATATTTTTGACATTGTGCCAAGTACAGAGATGGGGCGGTAGTTACCAACGTGCCCCTTATCACCAGCCTTGAAAATAGGAGTGACGGCCGCTTTCTTAAATGTGTCAGGAAAAGCACCGCTCGAGAAACTTATATTGCAAAGATGTGCTATCGGAGATGCTAATTTAAATTTATATTTTTTTAGGATGTTAGCGGGAATATTGTCTAAACCAGGGGCACTGCCGTTTTTAAGACCGGATATCACCTGGATGACCTCGTATTCGTCCGTAGGGGATAATGTCATCGAATGAAGGAAACCATATGACCTCCGTGCCTGTGATGCCAGAGTAGCTTCATCCCGCTTAAGTTTACTTAGAGTTGTATTAGCTAAGTCTCTGCCAATTGATGTGAAATATCTGTTAACTTCATTAAGAGAGTCAGCGGGGTTTGATTTCATCTGTAACAACTCAGTAGCTCTGCTAGTGCCTTTCTTTATGTTACACATGTCCTTAATTATACTCCAGGTCTTTTTTATGTTATTTCCATTCTCTAGTAATTCCCTTTCGTAATAGGAGCGTTTCAACGTGTCTGTCAAATTATTGCAGGTGTTTCTATACCTAATGTACTGATGTCTGAGTATCTCGTCATTTGGCGATTTTTTTACTTTTAGATGCATTTTGTCCCTTTTTCGTAAACATTTCACTATGCTAACTCCAATCCATGGTTTAAGGGGCTTCTTTTTTTTTGATGATTTTGTCTTGACAGTATTTTTTGTAATGATATCGCGCAACGTGTTGACTAAGATCTCAGCAGCTACATTCACATTTTGCGAGTTATAATAGTCGTCCCATAGAATACTGTCTAGATCAGTCTCTAATTGATCATAATTAATAGTAGTTCTATAGTGTTCTGTCGTTTTTTTAGATAAGTGAATGTCCCCCATGTGTAACAAAATGGGGCTATGATCCGTCAGTGGGTCAAATACGAAGGTTTTGACAAGCTTGTGCGTTTTGACCATAAAATGATCAAGGCAGTTGCCTTGTCTAGTAGGCTTGTCAACACCTTGTCTTAGATCATGGGTAGCCAGCATAGTGATGTATTCAGCAGCGTGGCCAGTGATCTTATCCGGAAGGATGTTGATATTAATATCGCCAGCAAGAATTATATTTTCGGAGTGAATGTTGGCGAGCAGTTCGTTGACCGAGTTAATGTAGTTTGCTGGATTGGCGTAACATGGTGGTCTGTATGAAGCAATGAGCGTAAAATTATCAATATTAATAACAAGACAGTTACCATCAGTCACCAAAGGCTCTTGAGCTTGCACATTGTTAAAACATTCCCTAACGTATACTATGACACCATCGTTTTGGTTAAGGCTGCATGTGGTGTGATACGGGGTATAGTTGTCTATATGATCAATAGTCGAGTTAGTGTCTATCCAGCATTCTGTCAGTACTATGCAGTCAACATCAATGTCAATATTAGAAAGAAAAAGCATTAAGGCATCAAAATTTTTCTTGACACTACGAATGTTCACAGCGAGAATTGTCAATGATTTTTTAGAGAGGGAGGAATTAAACAATATTTTACAGGTGGAGGGGTCATCAATTACGGTACACTCGATTTCACCGCTAGCTTCTATTTCGTCACTTATATTAATACTATCGAAGTTGAATTCTGAAAATAGAAACACGAGTGACAATCTCAATAATGAAACCGGCTATAAGGCTTACCCATGTGCATGGATGTGCCAGATAATTTAGGTGATATATAGGCCAGTGAACAATGGATGAGCTTTTACGGCAACTTACCTTACGGATCAAGTGATCAGTAGGTTTAAAAAAAGGAGATGTGTTTTTTGAACAGGTGAAAGGTTGTATTATAGTGTGAGTGGTGTGGTGTGTTCTGTAGTGTGGGTATTGGTGGGTTATGTGAGTTATTATTACAAGGTGTTTGACGGATATACAAAAAACGCGTTTATAGAGTTTACATAAATAGGCATCAAGAGTTACAAAGGTTACAAAATAAAGTGGTGCGAGTATTAATATGACTGGAATCAGTCATGCTCGTTTTAGTAGAAGTGCTAAACTTTCCTCGTTGTTTATGCGGGAGGCAGTATCACCTTCTTTCTTACGAATGTAGACACTTCCGTGTGCAGTCCAGCAATATTTATAATCGTTGAATTTAGCGAAGTCACGAGCCAGCGCATACAGGCGCTTTCCCTTGGTTGTCAGATTTTCGGAGATATAGACTGGCTGGGTGGGACCGTCAACATTAATTTGTGTCGTCGTTGGTAGTTGGTTGTGCTGCTTTCGGTATGATTTAAGTGAGCTGATAACATCCTCCTTTTTAAGCACGGATGTTAATTCGACAATGATGGTGTTGTTGGACGGGCCTTTTGCGTGAATACGAAAGATGTCTCTAATGTCCGACGGTAGAATAGGCGACTTCAGGCAATTTCCTATGCTGCCCACAATCTTTACAAGGTCTTTTTTAGATTCGGTTGCTTTTTTAGGTACATTACGCACTTCTAGGCTACCAGAACGAGCATTCTTTTCAAGTGTTTCTACCTTTAGTTCTAGCTGATTTATGTAGTTGTAGTTTTCTTTGCGTTCAATCTCTAAAGACAAGAGTTTGTCTTTCATTTCGTCGTACTTCTCAGACATGAATTGTACATTCTTGTTGAGTTCCTCATTTTGTTTTTTAATTTCTGTAACTGTATCCTGCAGAGAGACTAGTTTTTGATTATGTTCAGCTATGGATTTTGATAGTGACGCCTTCATTTCATCCAATGCGTGCAGTAACTCTTGTTGATTTTCGCCAGTAAATTTGCGTTTGAAACGGCAAGTCACGTTCTTAGGAGTGTCGTCTATTTCCAATAGATTAGGCGCCGAACTAGCTGGTCCCGGCGACGTTCTACTGTGTGACGTCATGCTTTAAATGTGCAAATAATCGTCAAAGATCGTCGTAAAGATGATTTAAAAACTTACGAAAAGTTTTGCAGCTACTGGGATTAGAACGTCCGCCTTGATGCGCAGAAGTGTATGGCAAAAGCCACCGAGCCACGGCTCGCTTAGAATTGTTGGCGAAATAGGTGAGCTTATTAGTCCGAATGTTTTATTTATTGTTTTGATGAGGGTGTCTTGATTTTTTCTTTTGTTTAACTCACTGTTATTTTCACTTATTGTTTGATGATAAATTACAATTTGTTTCACTTTGTCTTGCAGATGTTTTGTTTATTGTCAATTCAAACGAATGTTTCGGTGAAAAACTTTAACACAGCGTGATTGGTAACACTTTTCTGGTTATAATAGATTACAGTTAAGTCGGATTACACCACTTTTACCTATTATTTACAAAATGTTAAGCTTAGCAACAGTAGAACACGTCTATCTCTTAGCGCGGGCGCGGGGAGAGGGATTTTAATTAGATGGAAATTAATCCAATCTAACGAAATTGCATCGAGTCAAGATAAACTTTCATACTAAAATTAATGTTCAGTATCCGAACTCTGAAGTGTATAATCCACGAGAGGAAACATGCAGGAAGCATCATTTCCCAAAGGATCCCTTCCATTTGATGCGCCAAATAATCTCGAAGCTGCTTTGTTTCCATCCATAATAGAACATGACCCAACTGCTTTTGTGAACGGCTACCTCGTGTCTGAAATTGGAGCATTATCCATTTACGGATATTGTTTATTATTTGTAAAAACGTTGATCCGATTCCGAAAATTCTTTCACTAGCGGGAAGCTATACATTATTCCCGAGTTTTATAGACTACGTTTAAACCCTTCCCGAAAGAAAACTAGTAAAAACAACATTTTTATTGCATGAGCTTTCTGACTTTCTAAATCCGATTCCATATTCATCGGTAATAATACTAATAATGATAATGATAGCCTTTACTAACAATCAAGTTTCACATATTATTTATTAAATAAGAAAATGTAATTCTGCTGAGATCAGTTGCTACAGAATGTTTTTCTTTAGCAAAGGCCTCCCCCATAATCTTTTATTTTTCTCGGTCTCGGGTTTCCCTTCCACATTGACCACTGTCGCTTTAAGACCATCATCTAACCTTCGTATCGGATCGGGCGTCCTCTCTCTCTTTTGCCTTTTCTTGGGGAAAGGAACTAAGCATTTTTGGAGTTCGTCAATAACCACTTTGTCTCACTAATTTTATGACCTGACAAATCTCCTAACCCTCATTTTCTTCCCACAGCAGGTGTTTGGCGAGTGGGCACAAGTAGAGGTGGTGGAACTGGTGAACGATGGCTCGGGGCTGGCCTTCGGGATCGTGGGGGGGCGCTCCTCGGGGGTCGTGGTCAAGAGCGTGCTGCCGGGGGGCGTTGCGGACAGGGTGAGTGTCTTTTGAGTATTAGTGGGTTCTATGGGACGAGACCAGTGTGACTCCTACAGAGAGAACTGGTTGCGCAATCTTTATGCACAGCAGTGTGACAGTAAAAGCCAAACAAAACTCTTGTATGAGAACTATAAGACTGAGACTAACTGACCAGTGAAGCCTATAAATCGTTTCCATACCAGTGCCTCCAACATTTTCTCCGTCGTGTAAAACGTAAGGCTTGCAGGAAATTTCACGCTTCGTGGAGTATTCCAGATTACTATGGTAATCGCGTCAACGTCGCCGCGTGGCGTGCATCGGAATGAAGCACGTTGCATTTTTATCAGTTTTCTGAAACTGGGCATTTGGAGCTGAACTGGAAAAGTTGGATATAGGTATTTTGTTCAGAAATGTCACTACGTAAAATACTGGTATTCAGTTGTATGTTAGATTGATAGCCAAGCCTGACGTAATTTAGAGAAGGCATAATCACTTGTGTTTAAATCTGTGCAAGGGGCTGAAATATTGACCCAAAGCATAACCTTGTCAGACCTTGCCAAGGAAGTAAAACATAATATAACCCAAGAGTAACTTTTTCGAAACGTAATTAATAGAAAGAGGAAAGAAAGAAAATGCATTTATTTGACTCGCACAGGACAAAACAATAAAACAAAACCAAATAAAAAGAACACCACCAAATCAAATTAATAATACATACCAAAACTGAACTGGCCCTGTTCGAGGTCAAAAGTAGGAATTTTCGGGCCTCCTACAGGACCAGTTTAGTTTCAGTCTTAGCATAAAGATGAATTGACTAATTGTATCAAAAATGTTATATTAGGATCCTATGAATCATATCAACTCGACTAATAGTGCTGATACGAAGGCGTTGTTGCTAAGCATTTCGGAAGAACAAAATTGCAGTATTAGTAAAGCTTGCGACTCGATTTAGCCTCGGTGACTGAAATCTAGTTCAGTCAATCAAATCAACTGCCAAAGAAGTTACCTGAACCTACATGACTGGTTGTTTTTCTTGTAGTCAACCTATCACAACAGCTATTAGAAGATTAGATAGCAAATTTTGTAATCAGGTTTTCGAGTGCTTAATACAAAGATAATTTAGTACTTTATCATGATTAATAATAATTAAATTAATTAGGGTGTAATTTATCTATAATATGTATGTATTTAGAAATATATAAGTATGTTTATCAGTTGTCTAGTACCCATAACACAAGCTCTGCTTAGCTTGGGACTAGATGGCGTTGTGTGATAGTTGTGGAATATTATTATTATTATTATTATTAATGGCGGAAAATAACGTGAGGAAAATTTTAGTATGAATGTGTAAAATACTGTACTGATATATACTCGTATTATGCTGCATCCGGTTAGTCTTGAAGTCGACCCCAGAATAGTTGGTAAAAGGTTACGCAGATGATATATAATATGTTGAAGTTTATAAAAATAGGAAAAGAAACAATGCAAGGATTGACTGATATGATATTGCTAGAAAAGGGGTAAACGGCATCGTCAAATAGAAAAGAATGGACGAAGAAGACACAATTTGGGATAGGGGTAGACGAATAAAATCACGAGGTCTTCGGTCGAATTCCCAGATCGGCAAAGTGATAATCGGTTTTTCCATCAGTAATTTCTGAGCTCACAATCTAGATTTGTACCTTGTCAATAGTAACAAGTTTAAAAATCTAAAACCCGACTACGAATAAAATATTGGTTTTTGCTCTCCAAGACCTTTCATTTGATACCAAACATGTTATGATTATCTCAATATAATATTTTTGAGGTAAGTTTTTGACATTTAAATTCCGTCATAAAAAGAATTTATAAAATTTATATAGCCTATGTCACCCGGGCTATTCTTACGAATCTATTGACACCTCATTTATTAAAATCCGTTCAGTATTTTAGGCGCTACGGTGGAACATACATACATACATACATACATAGACTGCCAAAATCATTACCCTTCCTTTTGGCTTCGCCGTAGTCGGGTAAAAAGCTCACCCCTGTCAAAGGGGACTTAACTGGTGAAATATGGATGCACATCAGATACACCTTTACCCTATACTTCGGGGATTACTGTTATGCTATGGTATCGGTAATTTCCTCTCACTTGCACAGCGTTCACAAAACGTAGTCAACAAAAGTTTCACGCTCCACAAGTCCGCAGTATTTCAGATTAAAATGGTAATCTTGCCAACGGTACAGCGTCCTTTGCATTTCATTGTAATGCATGCTTGTCCTGAAAAATTTCAATTTTGAAGCCAACTACTACATGGAAATGCTGTTTGAGTTCCATTTTACTTTATTTCATTCCGTTTTTGTTGAAATTTTCATTCGTTAAGTCAATAGTGGTAGCTTTACAGGCTTTATTTTTAAAATCAACGTGTTTTCTCATCGGAATGTGTTTGTTATGCGTCTTACTATTTTTCTTCTTTCTAGTGTTATTCTGGATGATTGCCAGAAACTCTGGCGTCTAAGTAAACAAAACCCGTATGTCTTTCTTATTATTCGCTATGTTTCGGAGGCTGGATATTATATAGTAAGTTCCTAAAAGTATGACCCACTTAGCTGAGTTCAGAAGTGGGAGATGGAATATTAGATTTTGGACGGATACTTATTAAAGCATTATTTGCTTTGTCGATAATGCTGCTTTATGAAGTTTTAGCAACTTTCAAGCAAAGACGGCAATCAAACGTGATTTGCCTCACCGGGTACGATATCCCTTGGTAAGACTGGTTGTCAAACTTTGTTGATATGATGTTTTTTTAAATACCGCTTGCACAAATATAAACCGAGTTGCCCTGCCTCTATATTAACATGCATTCGGTTACACTGGAAGCCGACCCTCACATTGGAAAAGGCTAGGCAGATAATGATGATAAATTGAATCCACTCATTCATACAGTTAACGTCCACCACAAGAATTTCCCATTCGCGATACAAAAAATGGCGTAACTGTTACTGAACTTTCAAGTAATCCAGTTTGCATATTGAACGTGCTGTCAATTTTCCCGGTTTCATTTCGAACATTGCGTGGCGTCCATCGCTCACAATTTACGAGTTCTCACATTTGGATCGAATATATTCGATATTAGATCTTATTGAGACTGAATTTCGGACGCGAAAATGTGAATTGAATAAGCTTTATCATAGCTGCACAGTTTTTACCGTAACAGAGGTTTTGAACCGTGCAATAACGCTTTTTGTCTTGCGTCGGATTTTTACAGCTCTATCAATTTTTGCTTCTCGTTCCAATATTGGATTATTTGATGTATCCATTGCTTTTTGCTTGCTGAATGCCTCGGTCTATTTTTCGCATCATGAATCGGCTGCTGAGCATGACATTCTAGGTTCGATATCTGGGTGGGGCAAAGTGTTATTGAGTTTTTCAATCAATAATTTGTCGACACCAGTCACGGAGTCAGAATTAGTGCCTAGTTAATGGCAATAGGCTCGCTCCCTGTTATATCTGACTTAATCATGATGTCGGTACCCAGTCGCGGTTGCATCCACTAGAGCAACGACGATACGAACTTCTCCCTTCATGTAAATATCCAAGTTTGTGTACTATTAATAGTAGTATTCAGATCTGGTTGTATCTCAAGACATTAGCAAACTAGTTTGTGGTCAATTTACAGGATTGTTGTTCGAGATCTGTCGGTGGAACTTGAATGGATGATGGGAAATCGAGTTATTGAGGAGTTTGTTTATCACAGTATTTGTCTAATTGTCGACGTGGAACTTGGTTATAGTATTTACTAATATGTAGATATTTGAATGATTTCGACACGATAGTTTGGGGCACGTGCGCTAGTCTAGGTTGGTCTGTAGATATGACAACCCATACCATACCGAGCTTCCGCCGTGCCTCGGATACGACTGTCATTTGCAGATCTTTGACAGTCGTTGTAGGTAGACTCATACAGTCATACTCATACACACTAACATACACAAAGTTAGAATCCTTATTCACCTAAATATATTATCAATAAACTTTTTACTTTACTTTTTAATTTAAACTTTTATTCTATTCAAATGTCATTTATTTTATGTTCGTAGATAATAAGTACCTACCTATTAATTTAAAATTAACGCAACTCTGGCCCCCAAGATACAGGCACAGCCTAGTTTGGGGACCTCTGTTTCATAACCATGTTTAATTATAACTGTTACATTTATTATTAACGTTAAGTAAGTTTAAGAATTTATTGTAACAACGATTTAATAAAGATTTATTATTATTATTATTATTTAGACAGTAACCCAAATGTCTAGACAACCAGTCTTACCAAGGGGTATTGTATTCCCGAGTACTAACCACGTAACCACTTTGTGGAGGTCAGATAGGTAGTCACTCCATTTAACATAGTCAAGAGTGGCCTGGTAGACTGACTGGTATTCAGCTGCATCCGGTTAGACTGGAAGCCAACCCCAACATACTCGTAGGGAAAAGGCTAGGATAAGACCTATTCAGAAGTCTGCAACGCTAAGTTTTCCTAAAAAAGTATTAAAGAAAATCAATAGACATCTAAAATTCACTTCTATCGCTAATTAGGGAAGCTAAGTCGCTAATAGCTAATCCAAACGGAAAAATGTCCATTTTCCTGCTCAGTTAACATCGACATCTAAAAAATCACATTTTTATCACCGTCAGTAAAAGCAGCGTTAAGAGCACTTAATGCTCTGTTTAATGGTCTTTATAAACTTCGTTACATCTCTTTCACTTATATAAACTTTGACGAAGTCATATAAATCTATCTCTCTCTAAAAGTACTTTTAAAATCGTTTTAATGTAAGTGTAAATCCGATTGATGGCCTCTCAAAGGGGCGGAAGAGGGAATACATTTCGTCTCCTTAATGTGTAGAAATGTCGTTAAAGTATTGAGAACTGGGTCAAGATCCAAAGAGGGAATTGCAAGTTCTGAGAATTTATTACTGATCTGTCTATGATAGGGAGTGGAAGGAAAGATTGTGTGGGTGTTTAATGTGGTGTGCAGAAGTGAGATTATTGCACGTAATTACGTTTATTATTATTTACAAATCCATGGTTATTGTAACATCTTTATGATACACCGTAGCGACTTAGCTACTGAGTCGATTTTATTTTGACCTATTAATCGAGGGTATAAATATTATCTTGTTTATATAGACTTCAATTTATAGGAATGTGTCATTATAACAGGCGTTGCACAGAGGGGGCTCCAGACAGGTATTTTAAGAGGAAACAGTACCTCCTCCTATGCGCGGATAGTGACCACCCGGGGTGGTTTTAGTGAGGCTACATTTTTGTCATCCAATAAAGTAAGAATTTCTGCAAAAATTTCTCACACATTTATGTTACATACCAACAAGACCCTCTGGTCAAATATACCCATCAAGAAAGCAAAATATCACTGTAAATTAAAAAAATCTATTATATGGTGTTGGTAAACGAATTACTCCATTAGCGTACATTACGAGTATTTGTGCAAAAGAAACAAATGAAAGCTCAACAAACACAGCAAGCTTTGCGCTGTGTGCATGTTTACTTTGTGACTGCTAATGAAAACTGGGAGGGTTTCACTTGATTACGTTTCAAAGCAAGCTGTGGTGGAGGACCAATCGGGTGATGGATGGGGATTGCGGTATGGTATCGTCATTGGATATTGCAGGCTCTTATGATTATTATTTTCTGCATAACATGGTTTTGGTTGTAATGTGATTATTCTACGTCACACGAACCATAGTTAAATGTCACGAGACGTTTTAAAACACCCCGTGACATTAAAATCGCTTTGTAGGTTCATAATAAACACGGTTACAAAACATGGTTTTAGTAGTAACTTTAAAGCTCATTCTACGTCACTAAAACCATGGTTTTTAAACGTGGGGTACTCCCATAGCATATTAGCGAACACCCCAGTGGGCCACACAACAACACGGCAGGCGCAACGAGTGAACTTGTAAAGTGGGACGTTTATGTTAAGTGTGCGGGGAGTTGTAACTAACCTTGTATGGGGGAATTGCGTACGTGTGATTGTGGAGTGGAATATGGTGGAGATTTTTTATAGTTGTATTTAAATTGGTGTGAGGTTCAGATTTATCCTGCAGTATTTTCTGAAGGTCATCATTACTAGGACAATATCGTATACATAATCCCCGAAGGGTTTTGGTAGAGATGTCCCCGTTAGTACACACACATGTCACCAGTTATGTTTTAAGTCCCATGTAACAGAGGAGGAGACGGAGGCGAGCCGATTGCCATCATCATCATCATTTCAGCCAAAAGACGTTCACTGCTGGACATAGGTCTCCCCCAGATGTCGTCACATTGACCAGTCCCGTGCGTCTCTCATCCAGCGGGTCCCCGTAACCATCACCAGATCATCGGTACACCTAGTGGGAGGCCTTCCAACGCAACGTCTTCCGGTTCGCGGTCGGGAACTTTCCGGCACCATCAACCGGGCACAAATCCAGGCTCTGTGGGTTTACTAAACATTTCCTGATGAAAAACCCAATAACACTTTACCCGACCTGGCTCCCCTACCCGAGAATCGAACTCAGAATCTCACGCACAGCTGTTGCGCTTGCAACCATTATACCAACGAGGCAGACAGGTACAAGTACTTCATAAAATAGCTATTTATTCACCAAGGGGAGTAATCTGTACTTACCCTCGAGTGAAATATACTGCTTTATACTACACTTAGCTTGTTTTTCACTTTTCCACTGCATAAATTAAATTGTTTGATTGCCAACGTCATCAAGACTTCAAAAAAAAAAAACAAAACGCGTTAGTAATGAACCCGTTACTACCCTGATTTTCAGGGCAGTAATGAACAGATTTCAAGCCTTTTAGTGGCGTAGTATTGGTACACTTACTAAGCAAGGTGAGTATAATAGTACATTATGATATAAGTGCGGTAAGTTGAAAATTACAGCCGAGGCGATATTGCTAGCCCGAGCCGTAGGCGAGGGCTACAAGAGAGCAGAGGCTGTAATTATCAAAGCGCACGTATGTCATACGACGTTTTATAACACATTTGCGAGGAAATAAATAAAACTCGGACTTTCTTAAACGAATAAATCTTTTATTTGTTCACAAGTTAGCGATGCGCGGGCATCAGTGCTTTTTTTTTTAAGGCAACGGTACAAAAACAGCCAGTATTACTAATAAAGTAAATTAATATTTTTTTGTTTCTGTTACAGATGTAATTTACTGTCAAAATGAATTAAATTAAAGAATTAAATGTTTATTTTTTATATTTTATCTCCCAAAGTTAATTTTATTCATAAAATATTGACCACTTTTCTGACATAAAAACTTTTTAATTTGCTTTCTTTGCTTTTTTTTTCTTAAGATTTAAAAAAGTACCGTTGGTTTTAGACGGAGCATGATAAACCGTACGTGTTACCTTATTAGAAAGAAACTCGTGCGTTTTACTTTACGATTACGCACAAGTACGTAATGACATACATTACGATATTGAAATTGGTGAAATAAGAGGCCCTTTACGAGCAAATGTGTTATAAAAGTCTATTACATGACACATCAGTGTATACCTCACAGCACAAGAAAGCTTTACATATAATGAAGTCGACAACAGCTAATGATAACATAAGGTATAATTAACATAGGAAGGCTATGTACCTGGCACGTACTTAATTACCCGTAAGTGGCGTACTAACAGAGTTACAATTTATTATTACGACGCGTGTGTGGGGCGAACTCATATTGTTTGTGGGTAGGTAAATAGGGCCTCGAGTACTGGTGGAAAGCACTCTGTCGATAGTATTGGTATATCGGTTTTTATAAATGAATTATTATTAAAATGTTACTTAAGTTTTTTTTTATTTTTTATTATTGATAGGTTCGCGATTGACCACTATCTCACCTGATGGAAAGTGATGATGCGGAGTACCCCTATTTGAGTCGTATTTTGGTAACATTTTCACGGGTTTATTTTTTTTTGCACGAAACTCTACGCTTTCTTCTAAAATAGGAGTAACCTAAGTTACTTCTTATAGCACCGGCTATCTTCTAGTAAAAAGCTCGTCGAAGTCAGTTTACAGTAGCCGTTAAGTAAAACAAAAGAAGACTGTGTCCCAGGTCCCAAAGGATAAAACAGGACCCTATTACTAAGACTCCGCTGTCCATCCATCTGTCTGTCTGTTAACAGACTGTATCTCTGTAAAATAGTCTGTAACAGTGTGAACCTGGACAAACCTGGGACAAACAGTCCAGTTAGGTAGGTCCAACTTTGAAAAAGAGGTCAATCGTCGAATCCGACTCGGCTGGGCAGCGTTTGGGAAGTTGAGAAGTATCTTCTCGTCCAACTTACCCCAGTGTCTCAAGACGAAAGTCTATGACCAGTGTGTGTTGCCAGTGATTACATATGGGACCGAAACGTGGTCGCTCACAATGGGCCTCATCAGAAGGCTTAAGGTCACCCAAAGAGCAATGGAGAGGGCTATGCTCGGAGTTTCCTTGCGTGATCGAATCAGAAATGAGGACATCCGCATGAGAACCAAGGTTGCCGACATAGCCCGAAGAATTGCCAAGCTTAAGTGGCAGTGGGCAGGGCACATTGCTCGCAGGACGGATGGCCGATGGGGCCGGAAGGTTCTGGAGTGGCGACCGCGAACCGGAAGACGTTGCGTTGGAAGGCCTCCCACTAGGTGGATCGATGACCTGGTGAAGGTTGCGGGGATCAGCTGGATGCGAGACGCACGGGACCGGTCAATGTGGCGACACTTAGGGGAGGCCTATGTCCAGCAGTGGACGTCTTTCGGCTGAAATGATGATGATGATGATGAGTGTGAACCTATTTCATGTAATTATATACTTCATCATCGGGTACCATCTATCTGGCAGAAACTTGATGCTCCGAAATTTATTTGGCATAACACACTTGGCATATTCTTCTTTGAACGAATGTGTTTATGGCAGAACAATTATTTAATAGAATACTCATTTCGCAGAATGTTTAAATAGCCGAATTTTCAATGGCATACTTTTAAGATGCAGAATTTTATTTGGTAGATTTTTGTGGTATAAAAACCGTCTCGCGAAAGTATCCTTTATGGGCGGCATGGGCACCGGGCCGAAGGTCGACGAAGGAGGCCGGCGGAGGCCCGGCACTTCGGGGACAGAAGATATTAGTGTTATTTAATATGCGAGCGAAGCGAGCGCGCGTCATGGAGTACATGCGTTGCATGTATGAGTGACGTCAATATTATTATTAATAATAATAATAATTATTATTTTTGACATACCAACATTTAATGTTCTCAGCTAGAAATTTTAGCCGGGGTGAGCTGATAATAATAATTAATAATTATTATTGCATGTTACACCACGTATGTATGAAATGAAATGCGTGCCAAAAGACGATTCTGATTATGAATTTTCGGCGAAATGATGGTTCTGGAAATGAAGTTTATGCTCAAAGATGATTCTGCCTTACAAAATTATGCGTTTTGAATTTATGGTAAATGAGTGTACCTATGCCAAATGATTTTCTGCGAAATGAAGTTTCTGCCATCCACTGTTATGCAAAACAAAATTCGGGTATAAAAAAATCTGCTAAAAAAGGTAGACCCACCTCACAGCACGAAAAAGCTTTACATATAATTAAGTCGACAACAGCTAATGATAACTTATGGTACACTGTGTACCTGCCACGTACTTAATTACCAGTAAGTGGCGTACTAACAGAGTTACAATTTACCTACTATTACGGCGCGTGTGTGTGGGGCTGAACTGATGTTGTTAGTGGGTACGTAAATAGGACCTTATTTACCTATATACAAAGTACATCAGTTCGCTCAAATAGTGTTGGAAAGCACTCTGGCGACAGATAAATAAATTGATAGATCGGTTTTATAAATGAATTGTTACAAAATTGTTACGTCCCTATTTGAGTCGGATTCGGTCACTATTTCAAATGTTATTTTTTTTTTTCACGGAACCCTAATCTTTCTTCTAAAATAGAAGTAGCCTTAGTTACTTCTTATAGCACCGGCTATCTTCCAGTAAAAAGCTCGTCAAAATCAGTGCAGCCGTCTCGGAAAGTAGCCGGAACAAACAGACAGAATCCCAGAAAGACAAAAATGAAATTACAAACAGACACTTTTTTTTTTCGATTTGGTGGAAAATCATCAAATGATCGCTCTTGGGCAGAGCAAAAGGAAGTGAAGACTTCTACTGACTAAAAATCACCCATGTTCCTGCTTAGCCCTATCGTAGTATCCTGTGAACATCTCGCAGCCCCGACGGGGACACACACTTCAATTTTATTCGTTTATGTTCTAAATGATATTGATAATACTATATTAGGATTCATTTTTGTATTCATTGGTTTTAAAAAAACTAGATAAGACCGGTGTTTCCAATTTGACTCTGTTTCAGCGGGTAGGCGTTATTTTGGTCAAGTTATCAAAATAATGCACTAAAATTAACTGCACAATACAGAAGATAACTGACATAGTACTATCTGACAATACGTAATTCGCTAATTCAAAACTAAGCACCAATTTACATAATAGTCAGTAAAAGTGTAAGGTAACAACCAGTATGTAAGTGAGCTCACGTGTGAAACGCAAAGAGGTTGCAATCAAGATTTTAAAGCGCGAGCTAAAGTAGCGAGGCTAATATAAAATAGTAGGATTTTCTTTAGCACTGCTTTTCTGTGAAGTTTTCTACAAGGTTGAATTCATTAAATAAGATATACAATATATACAAGCTTGTCACAATAGTGACCAACTAGTTAATCAGCATCACTCATGCACAGCAGAGTTAGGCAGAGGTCATTGATATAATAAAACCGTAGATGTACAGTCTCGAACAAAACAAACAGTCGAAGCTGTCGCCAAACACTCACCAATACACGCACTATAATAACAATAAGTTTATTATCGTTACACTTTAAACAATTTTTTTTGCAAGTTCAACCTTACGCAGATTCCTTCAAGTTGTTTTTACAATGCAGTTATAAAAAGCAATATAAAAAGCATTTTGTACGACCGTGCAGAGACGCGAGCGACGCGAGACTATTTGAAATGAGTTCATTGTGAACTCATTTTATGCGGAGGACGGTTTTGAGACGCGGAGTGTGTATCTTGGGTCTTATTATATCAATGGCAGAGGTGTACAAATTATGCCAGTTATTTTTCAAATCCCATGTAATAGGGGGCGAGCCTATTTCTATTAACCGGGAACAAATCCAAACTCCATGGTTGCTACTGAGAAATTCCTGGAAAAACCCAAAAACAAGTTTCACAAGAGGACCTACTCTGCAGTCACGCTTGCGAACACTAGACCAACAAGGCAGTCAGCTTTTATTTTACCCTCTACATCGAATCTGTTCCATACTCTCATAGGTTTCTGTATACAATGACCAATACTTGACTGTCACCTCTTTGGATATCACAACGTTAGGGGCTGTCGTGAATCGAACACTAAAAGTCAGCTGTGACCCGGATAAGTTCGTATTGGAGACCGGTCCGAGCCCTGTCTGTAATTCGTCGTCTGCAAACTATTGGTCGGTTTATCAGTTTCGGGTCCGGCTATGTTTTGAGGTCACATTTATAGGCTCTAACTTGCACCTTATTTCGTTTGTTTCTCTACGACGTTTTAGGAGAATCAAGAACGGAGTGTAAAGTTCTTCGTCCCCTAGAAAACGGATGTTGGGTCTGTCGGCTACTGCCAAACGGTAATAGTCGGGTTTCTATACTTATGGTCTTATGGTCCAAAAAAATAGGTAAAAAAACTTTTTAAGTTAAACGGTTTTATGTTAAACATACATTGCAATGTTTAAGATAAATGTACTAAAAACCAAAAAATAATAAAATAGATACAGTCGTGGGAAAAACCGTGGGGCACGTCAATTCGGAACTGTCGTGCTGCGGAAATTACAATTGACGTGCCCCACGGTTTTTTCCCACGACTGTATCTATTTTATTACTTTTTGGTTTTTAGTACATTTATCTTAAACATTGCAATGTATGTTTAACATAAAACCGTTTAACTTAAAAAGTTTTTTTACCTATTTTTATTTTCTAGTTTTTAGCCGCCATCTTGGATTTTAATTTTATATATTATATATTGTATTCTGCTTGTTGAGCCCTTTCATTTGATACCCATATTGATGGGATTAATAAAACACAAATTATCCGCCATTTTGTAGCGGCGGCCATCTTGAATTTATAATGATAATGAATAAACATAATTGTATTGTCACCAAAATCCAAAGTGTATACAAAATTTCAGATTAATCGGTTGACAGGAAGAGGGTGAAATTTGAATTACTAAATTTGATCCAAGAATAAAACAAACGGGGTGAGCTAAATATAAAACCGTTTAAAATACGTATAAATGTAATACGAAAGTATTGCCGTCGCCGTACGAAAAGCCCGCCCCCGTAGAGTGCTATAGCGACAACTCAGACCGATTACATCACAAAAGAAAATTGACGAGATCGACACAATATATCTTGTCAATATTACAAACATGTGGGTAGCAAATACTTAAAGTATTTTAGAATCGTTTCGTAAACGGAATCGTGTAAGCATACCAAACTTATCACTAAACCGTGAGGAAGGAGATGAATCATATCCGATCTTCGCGAATTAGAAAGCTACGGGACATTACAAGTTACCTTTCAGGGGTTAGATCCGTATGAACCAAGCGTGCCATTTTTGACTAGCTAATTCAACAGCGCTATTTTGTTACTATACAAAGAAGTTACGTTACAAAATAGACTACGGTTTTGTTTTTTAAATGTCTAGAATTGAGTTGTATCGATGTAACATTGTTGTTTCAAACAAATTAGCTTGCTACTAGGAGTATAGTAACCTCGTTAAGTATGATATCTAGGTATCGGTAGGGACTGGCCTGTTGGTCTAGTGGTTAGTGACCCTAACTGCTATGCCGGAGGTCGTGGGTTCGATTCCCACCCAGGACAAATGTTTGTGTGATGAGCACGATCATTTGTTCTGTGTCTGGGTGTAATTTATCTATAATATGTATGTATTTAGAAATATATAAGTATGTTTATCAGTTGTCTAGTACCCATAATACAAGCTCTGCTTAGCTTGGGACTAGATGGCGTTGTGTGATAGTTGTGGAGTATTATTTGGAGTATTATTTATCTATATCTGTGGGATTTACCGATTCACCGCTCTTTTGACAAGATTCCTCAACATCTCTTGGTTTTCCTTAAGGCGCTGTTAATAGACAACTCATCGCCTAAACAAATAAGGTTGAAAATGGGGATGCGTTTGGCTGCCAATATGAACGATAGTTAAAAAATTTAAAAAAAAAAAATACGCTGTAATGTTAAAATATTTTTACATATGTCTTTAGTTGGTTAAATTTCCTTTCTGATAGTAAAAAAAAAATAACAATTATCGCTCAAAATATTGAGCATTTCGAAACGAAAAAGTTTTTTCGTGTGATTTTTTTTTTGTGATTTTGTGATTTTTTTTTTCGAGGTTCTTGATTAATTTTAGAAAATATTTTTGCATAAGTCTTTTGCCTATAAATTTGACTATACACTGTAATTTTTTTGGAATTGTAGTATGTAGCAATACGGCTAACTCTGCAACGAAAAACAGGTCGTTTTTACGAGTTATTCCGGTCTGATCCCCTAAAACTGATACCCTAGGGGATCCGTTTTATTATGAATACGGTGTCCCTCTATGGCAGCGCCTTAAGCCTTATTCACATTTCGTTTCCTCTCCTCAGGATGGCCGACTCCGCAGCGGGGACATGCTCCTCCGCATCGGCGCAGTGTCAGTGGTGGGCATGTGTGCGAGGCAGGCGGCGGCAGTACTCCGGCAGTGTGGAGCCTGCGTGCGTCTGCTGGTGGCGAGACCGGCGGCCTCCAGTGGGATGCCTATGCCTGACACACGGCAGTCTATGCAGGTGAGAAATTTCATTACCTAGTCTGGAGTTTCATTACCTAGTCGAAGGTCCGGGGATGACATGGCTTTCGGCTTTGGACGGTGAGTTTTGGGCTAGCTCGCCATCCGTCCGCCATACAATGACAGGCCGCGTGTTCCACGCGCGCTTCAAGGAGGTTTCAGCAACATTAACGGGGCCCACAAGGGACGATGGGCATTTAGGGGACACTATAATATTGATTTAACAAATGTCCCATAGTTGTAGGAGCAGCACCGCAATTACACTCCAGGTCAGAGTCAACTTCACATCTTCACCTGGCTTGCTTTTCCTTGCGATAGAAAAGTGTAATTCTGTTCAGTGGTCATATATACTATAAAATATTATAAAGAGGGTTAATTATCGGAATTATCGTAATCTTCGGAACTTGTGATCCGTTTTCGAAAATTCTTTCACTAACAAAAAGCTACATTGTCCCTTAGTGTTATAAACTTATAAGCTACATTTTATAAAGAGAACGAAGCCGCGGGAAAAGGCTAGTCTAACTTAAGCTACTAAGTACACTTACCTAAGGCTCATTACTGATACTTATAAAACGAACATTATTTTATATAGTCAGTCAATAAGTAGCCGCCTACGGCAACTTGCTCACAACACTGCCACATTCCTTCTCACAGCCCGTAAGTTTGCCGCGCCCTCCGCGACTCCGCACTAATTGGCGAGCCTTGCACAAAAGCTAAGAAACTGCCGGCTCCAATTAAAGTAACTGGGTCGATGTTAAGAGACCAGGTGTGAGCTAAAGTGGTGCGCTTTTACTCAAAGAGTTGTGTTTAGTAGGATTAGGAACTGGTGAACTACTTTCGTAATTTAAGGCTTATGGCAGTACTGATATGCTATGTATTTGAAACGGCAATTAAAGGTCACTGGAAAAACTTGCGACCTACGAATGCCCTGCAAATTAAGTTAATTGTGTGTTAGGTATATTGTCGTTTTGTTATGCTTATTCAAAAAGCTCTTAGCCAATGAATTTTTAAAAATAAAAACGTTTTTCTTAAAGTGCTAGAGCTCGGTGCGAAAGCTTGAGAGGATGTATATGTATGGATGTTTGTTACTATTTCACGCAAAACCTGAACAGATATGAATGAAATTTGGCACACAGTTTATAGTCTGGATCCTATGAGACAAGAACCGAAACCCTAATTGTGCGAAGCCGTGGGCATCAGTTAGTCAAGAATATAATTGCGAACTCCCAAGCGAGATAAAAGCGGAATCATGTATAATAATATTATTGTAATATATCTTTCAGCTCGCGAATTGAATCGTTGTGGGCGTCCGCCATTCCTTACAAAAGATTTAATAACATGTCGAAATGATAAAATCTTGATAGATGTGTTTTTAAATATTGTTTAAATAAACAGGGGTTGTGCGGAGAGGGAAAGCAGCTGGGTGTTACGTCAATTTGTTTTTATTATTGTAGTGATATTGTTATAGTTTAATACTAACTGTTGCCAGCGGCTTCACCCGCTAGATAAACCCGAAGATAAAATCGGGATAACAACTATCCTGTGTGGTAATCCAGGTTATAATCTATCAGTGTACCTACCAATTTTTACTAAAATCGCTTCAGCCGTTTAGACAGGAAGAAGTAACAAACATACACACTCACACACTCACAAACTTTCGGCTTTATAATATTAGTGTGATTTATAAGTGTGATTAGGCTAGAGTATTTGCCTTGGTTACCTCGTTGGTGTAGTGGTCACAAGTGGGACTGGTGTGCAAGAAGTCGTGGGTCCAATTCCCAGGTCGGGAAACGTTTTATTGGAGTTTTCCATTAGCAATTTCTCAGCAGAAGTCTCGGTTTCTGTAATTGAAACCGGTTGATGGCAATGGACAGACAACACATTTGTCACTGTGACATAATTCTGGATCAGGCTGGCACAAGCAAACATGCATAAAACCAGAAATGAGTAGTTGGGCTGAGGATGATGATGATGATGATGACAAAAGGTTCGCCCTCTATTACACTGAACTTAAAAGGTATCTGGCGAAAGGTGGGTGTTACATAGACATCTCTGGCTAACTCTTTGGAGAATACAGGCATGATATTAATGTTATACATTATTACAAAGTCGAATATTAAAGACTATTTTTGTTTCGTGGAACTGGCTACCTTTTTCCAGGTAGCCAAATTTCTAAAACAGTTTGGGAAATAATAATAACGTCTAAATATTTTATTTTGGTCGGTACCGCGCGGTCGCTAGGCTCACAAGGTATCAATTTCTTGTTAATACAACGTTGTGTTTCAAACTTTCAATCTTATTTTATAAGATTCAAAGCTGCTTTCCGAAAACGTCTGAAATAATTATGACTACATCCTATATCTGATCTTTACGAAATCTCTTTTATGATGACATATTCCATCTTTGAAAATTGCCGAACGGTTTTTCAAAGGTAACATTCGGCGCTTAGAATAAAATACGGCGTTCTTTGATTCGATTGAATATGTCTGTTTGAATTGAAGGCGGCACCTTTTGTTATTTCATACCTTGAGAAGGGCGTTGATCAAACGTGCGGGTTTCATAGCCAATTCGGCTGAGTGGATCATATTTTATTGCGAACAGTTTCCCCGTTCTCAAGATGATTTTGTTTCCGAACTGATTTTGGGAAGAGATATTTTTTGTCTTTTTATTGGCTTAGTATGTTTACATGTCAAAGATGTTATATTGGTCTTATTTTTATGTCGTGAACTATGAATGGTGTGAGGCTCGAGTAAATAGGTTTATAGTTTCTGCCTTTTTGTCCTACGGGAAATACTCGTGATTTTTGTACGTAAAGATAAAATTAGCGATGTTTTTTAAGCTATTTGTGTTGTGACACCACCTTTCGCCGCCACATAACATCACACCTGTATTTATCTGGAGGAGCAGGTAGCGTAGCACAATAAGCCGTTGGTCCCGGCCAAAGATTATGTCCCGGCTGTCATTTGAACATCTTTAACAGTTGTTACAGGTAGTAAACGGTTCAAAAATCTGATAACCAGTCTTACAGTATTCAAATAGACCTGTACTACCTGGGTTGTGGACGTCAGATAGACAGTAGCTCCAATGTAAAATACTGGTTCAGCAGCATCCGGTTAGACTTGAAGCCGACCCCAACATAGTTCGCCACAATTGACAATAATGTAAGTCAAAAAAGGATCTAGGCAGTCTGTAGGGTAGCTCCCGTCGGGGCCGCGGATTATAGAACGAGATGACGTGGCCTCGGCGCAAGGGCAAAGAAGGAACATGGGTTCGAAAGGCAGTAGGGTAGCTCTGCAAGTGATTAAAACAAATTCCCTTGAAGCAAAAACACACACACATTTCATAACAATATTAATTTGAAACTCTCACAGTTAAAGGAAATTTAATGTAAAAGCCAAGTTTATTTTAAGTAAAAACCACTCATAGTTAAGTAACATCGTACCTCTCGGCTTGGATAAACTAAAATGTACGTAGAATTTCCATAAGCCCGCATCCTTGCATCCACTTGCACTCGACACGGTCTGGCATAACTTTGTATTTTCATCTTACTCCCAGTGGTACGCTACGCTGCATCTTAAAATAATTTGACGCTACTTGAAAAATACCTAGTTTTTTGAATACCAGCTTGCCTGAGATATATTTCTCAATAATTTAGCATTACAACTCTGTTAACTAGAGATATTCTCTAAGCACGAAACTCATAGATTCGCCCGAAGATTGAATCTGCGTATCACTTTCGGACATACATTTAGTTAGGCATCTGAACTAAAACAGAATAGTCCATTTTTTTTTTAAAACGCCTCTCCCATAGCCTTCCACTCATCCCTCTGTGCGGTTTTCTCCGTCCAACAGGGCAAAAACGCTTCTAGGTCGTCACGCCAGCGTTTTCTAGGCCTCCCTCTGCGAATAGTCCATATTTTTTCAAAACTGATGAATCCGAATGTTTAGTTTAGTTTAACGGGGCTTTTATCCGCACTTAGCCTCTTGATTGGGCCATTGTGCGGAATCCGAATGTCATTCGAGTTGGGTTCATTTTGAAGTTTCTTAGTACTTTCGAACGGGCCCGTATAATCGTTAACGTAGGTACTTAGAGAATAGACCCCAGGTAAGGCTCTAACCACACGGAAAATAAAGAACGTAGAAACCAATCTTGGAACAATACTAGTGCAGTAGCTACTCGAACGCGATGCTCGGGTAGGTACCTACCGGACATATCTGAAGTTCAATTATTTTCCGTAATAATTTAAGGCACATTGAATTTCAGAATGAAACTCGCTTGTGTAGGTATGAGAAGCGAACATGAAACTCTACAAAAGCTGAACTTTCTTTGTAAAATTCGAAGTGCCATTTTTACGGCCTCCTCCAGTACCAACCTGTTTAGAAACTTCGCCGTGAATTTTAAGGTCGTCTACACATTTAATAACATAATATATACTACTAGCCTATGACTCTTATACCTACTATTGGAATAAAAAGAATATTATGAGTTTAAATCCAGGTTAAATACTATCTTAGCCGGAGTTCGTGGAAGGCGCACTAGTTCCCATGATTCCTGATGCAAGTGTGGAAAGGGAACGCCGGCGTGGTTTTTAGCCAGTTACCTACATGCCCTTTCTCTGGCTTCAAGGTGCACTTCCATGAAGATTTTCTACCAAAAAAAATAAACATCCATCTATCCTTGCAAACTATCCTGACTGTGACTGGCCTGTTGGTCTAGTGGTTAGTGACCCTAACTGCTATGCCGGAGGTCGTGGGTTCGATTCCCACCCAGGGCAAATGTTTGTGTGATGAGCACGATCATTTGTTCTGTGTCTGGGTGTAATTTATCTATAATATGTATGTATTTAGAAATATATAAGCATGTTTATCAGTTGTCTAGTACCCATAACACAAGCTCTGCTTAGCTTGGGACTAGATGGCGTTGTGTGATAGTTGTGGAATATTATTATTATTATTATTATTATTATCGCATTTATAAAATTACGAGTAATTGTGTAGTAGTATAGAGTAAGGTATCAGTATGAAGATTTTCAGATCAATCACTCTATTACACAACAAAAATGACTGACAAACATTAATACAAGGAAAACTATCGTCAACCTCTATAGACCTCGTAAACATACATTTCTTTTGGGGGGTGGAAAATCATCAAATGACTCCTCCCGCTCGGGAGTGTCAGACTTCACTGACTAAAAACCACCCAAGTTCCTTAATAACCCTTTTTGTAGAGGTCGCGTTATCTATTTCGAACAACTCACAGCCCCGACGGGGCATTCATAAACCTCTTATCATAATAAATGCACTCAAAACCCTCATAATAAAACACATCTTTCACTAACGAAGATCGACACCTCAAGCCCCCGTTCATAATTGAGGAGACGTAGTAGCTATTAGCAAGACGTCCGTCTCAGACCGACGCCGGTTCCGGACGGATGTGACGTCATTACGTCACGCTGGTTTCATAGCCGACGCTGAGATGTTCTGCTTTTGAATTATGAAGAGATAAAAGAGGGTTGGCGTGTTCTTGCGTCGTTGTGTTTTTTTATGGTTTTGACAGTTATTTAAGTGGGTAAGTGAGATGGATGGCACACTATTTTGTACAGTACAAATTGTACTGGCTTTAGGCGACAGAAGTGGATTTTAATAAAACTCATACGGCCTAGACAAAGAGACGGCTCCATATTTGCTGTCTATTTGTTCCGGCTAATCTCTAAAATGACTGGACTGATTTTGTCGGGACTTTTACTGGCATTTATCTGATGCTCTATAATTTAAATAAGGCTACTTCAATTTTAGAAAATGGATTAAATTGGTTCCGTACAATAAAAATGTAAACCCATGAAATGATTTACAAAATCCCATTCAAATAGGAAAGTATCATTTCAACATCTAGTTTATAGTAAACTAGTGACCCGCCCCGGCTTCACACGGGTGCAAAAAAGGTATTAAAACCTTCCTCTTGAATCACCCGCATCAAAATCCGTTGCGTAGTTTTAAAGATTTAAGCATACAAAGGGACATAGGGACAAAGAAAGCGACTTTGTTTTATACTATGTAGTGATAGTGATGTAGTGAAATACCTTCAAGCTGAAATAACTGAAAACCTCTACAAGCACATTTTACTTACCCATAAGCAAAAATTAAAATGAAAGATAAAAATTAAAGTTTTAATTAAAGTGTAATGTTAAATAATTATGTATTAGTATGTTATTTCTGTATTCTTATTGTATGTATTTTACTTATGGGTCTTAGTTGCCTGAAATAAGATGATTATTATTATTATTATTAAAAAAATCTTAAACCTTATCCTAAACAACTCTTTTCATCCACAGCCTCTCGGAGCGACTCCTGCCCCAGTAGTCCCGTCCCGGCTGTTAACAGACCCCATAGAGCTGGAGCGGCGACTGTCGGAGGCAGGACATGACGGCTTTGGAGCACTGTGTGAAGACACGTCTCCACCTTCCCCGCCACCCACAATTATTGAGGAGCGGCTGCATCATAGGGTGAGTGGAACTGCATCAGGTCACTAGTGAAATTGAGTGGACTGGCACGATGGCTTCAGGCGCTGTTTGAGTATACGTCTCCGTCTGCCCTGTCGTCATCATCATTAAGGAGTGGCTGCACCATAGGGTGAGTGCAACAGGTTATACTGAAGTTATATTAAGTTTCAGACGAAAAATGTCTACTGCCGGGCATTGGCCTCCCCCGAGTGTCGCCACATTGACCAGCCCCTAAATACATATTTGAAAATGATTTCTTCGGTTGAGGTCTTTATTTCTCCCGTCGGGGCCGCGGATTTTTGTACTAGATGACGTGGCCTCGGCGCAAGGGCAAAGAAGGAACATGGGTTCGCTTTTAGTCAGTAGAAGTCTGACACTACCCTTCGCTCTGCTCGAGAGCGGGGGGGGGGGGGGGGGATGATTTTCCACCCACCAAAAAAAAAAAAGGTCTTTATTTCTCACTAACTTGTACTCGCGACTTCGTCCGCGCCGCGGAAACATAATTATCCTCTAGCACTCGCTAATAATGTGTCTTTCCTTCAGTGAAACAATTTTTGAAATTAAATGAGTAGTTTAGCAGATTACCGCTGAAATTTTAACTTACAAACTTTACCCGACTTGCACAGACTCTGAATATCAACTAATTATATTCAGAATCTGTGTAAGGTGGTCCAAAGAGATTCCCAAAGAACGTAAAGTCCTGCTGACGCAATATTCTACTCTGTAAAACTTTTATAATTGCTTTACCTTATTGCGTTCAAGACGCAATTAAATTGCTGGCTTGACAAAGAGTGGCTTTAAATCCAACAAAAAAATAAAACACGGACAAAATAAAAAGTCCCCTGTATTCCTGTATTCTCCTTTGTATAATTTACACTTTAAGTTGTCATCTTTTGGTGAAGTTTACATAATAAGATGGCTTATTTGATGTGCTTTCTTTAAAAAGTTGGCGCAGTTAAAAGAATTTTCAACTTTAAATTGCACTTAGGTAGGTAGAGTTTCCTTTAAACTTTTCTAAGCACAGGAGAAAACTAGGACTTTTTTATCGTGGGGACAAAAGTGTTCATTCTTTTGTTTGATTATCCTTCGGATCTTGGATTTGGAACTGTGCCCGATAGGTTTTTCTTTTTTAGGGTACATTGTCACCTAAAACAGCGCTTAGGCAAACAATTTTCCTTTATGATTTTCGGTATTATATTTATTACATCTATCGCCATCCACTTTGACCTCAAAATTATGCCAACAATAACAAAATTATGCCGTGCTCATGTCTGCTTCCTAATGCCGTCGGATGTCATACGTCAACAACTATTTCAGACAAAGGTCCTTTGATAAACAATATGTCATCTCTGATGATACAGGACACGACAAACAATAACATAATATACAAAACAAAGGAACGTACCGAAAATTACTAAATTATATAGGGTAATTGACTGAATAATAAAAAAATATTTTGTCTAATCCGTCAGTTAGATTAGAAATATCGAAAAATATTAGATACGTGTTTTTTGTTTAATCAAATTAATAAAAATTGACGAAAATAAAACGTGTCAAAAATTAAGAGTGGGGGGCTTGTGACGTCACTTTCTGGTAAAAAATGTACCAAACTGTGACATCACACGACTTTTCAAAGCAAAGTAAACGTGTTCACGTTTGTCGGAAAATATTTGTCGAATATTTTTTGAAAAATCTATCTGACGGACTTATTTTCTTTTTTTGTCAACTACTCTATACATGTACTTGTGTTTCATTATTAGCCTCTTCAAATAAAATCTCCAATTCATAACGAGGCTTTACCGTGATCTAGTTGGTTCGTTCGCTAACATCAGTATTCTGTCCCCAGCCGGTGGCATCAATAGTGGCGGTAGTGCCACGAGGTGCCCTGGCACCTTCCCCTCGTCCACCATCCTTCGTGCAGCCGCCGCCACAGACGCAGCCTCCACCACTCAGGTATGGAGAATAGCAGAGAGTTATGGTACCTCTGCCTAACAATTCGGTCATGGTTTTTTTTATGTTAGTCTTTCAACATTAAAATAAGACACAGCATTCGATCGCCTAAACATTTTGGCAGTTACAACTCAACCCCTAACTTGGCAAGTCTCCGACCTACAAACAAACACAATTCAGTTACAAAAGCAACTCGCATCAAATATGAACACTCTAGCATTCAATCGACTTATCTACTTATTTATTGGACGAAGGGGAAAAACAAGACACTGGGAAAGATATCTGTGCCAAAAAAGAAAAGGTTACTGAGGTCAAAGTGGAATAATTCAAAATGATAAGGGGGATTTTCGGAATGATTTTACATTCGAGTTCAGTTTTCCACCCCGAGGTATTCTCTCAGGGGGAAAAATGGAATAACTCAAAATGCCAAGGGGACTTTCTGGACATGTTTTACATCCGAGTCCAGTTTTCCCCCTGAGGGGGATTTTCTCAGGGGGGATTTGTGGAATAAGCCAATTCATGTATGAGTGACGACACTTAGATCATCATAATTATACCTAGTCTTTTCCTAAGGGTCGGCTCCCAGTCTTACCGGCTTCTGCAATATACTAGTATTTTACTTGAAGCGACTGCCTATCTGACCTCCACAACCCAGTCTACCTGATTCCCATCCACGGACTAACCTAAGCAAACGCGGCTTAACCTGAAGATCAACCCGAACGGCTATTGTTACTTAGTTCCTTAATGAAGATACCTTCGAACGAGCTGCTGGTACTAGCTGTCTTTGGTAGATCTTCAGAAGCCGATACTCTGAAAACTGGTCTTGCCAAAGGTTCTTCGTGGTACCCAGTAACTGGGTTATAGTAGTCAAATACGACGGTCCCTCCATGTACGATACCAATCCAGTGATATTGGAAGTTCACCATGTGCGTACTAACGATATATCCTCTCCATCTGCCAGGCTACCCCTGGACATGGCGGTGCGTGGCACGGGCGAGCCGGAGACCCTCAGCTATGACGTGGAGCTCAGCAAGGACTCCGCGCTAGGACTGGGCATCACGGTCGCGGGATATGTCTGTGAACAAGGTATGTGTCAGATATGCTCTACATCCTCTAGTATGCTGGACGGCTGTAGACCTTCAGCTATAAAATCGATTTCACCAAAACGACTTAGTTGGGACCTCCGATTTTCGGGATCACCTCGTATAAAATTTCATTTAAAACAAAAATAAATTAATTCCCGATAAAATGGCAAGTCATAGTAATGAACTGAATAACTATTATTAGGAATCAGAAGTGAAATACGTGAACAAAATAAACAATGTTTAATATCTTTTGAATTACACTTTTACAAAAATATCAAGACAAACATTTTAAACAATAATCAAATAGAAATAGCACTAGCAAATGGAATAATCAGTACACGAGCAAAAACATAAACCAAAATTAGCGAAGCACACGATAATAGTCGGGTAGCAAGTCCTTTCCGAGCGCCGTCCAAGCAAAAAGTGACCGTTGCACCGCCGCTCGCCTCGTTTTATGAACTTCTGTCGGTTGCCGCACGAAGACCGGATGCTAACCGCACGGCTACTGGCTGATGGCGTGACTTTGAGCCAACACTATAATAGGACGGCACGGTTGGCGCAGTGGCTGAGTGATTGGACTGCTGCGCTGCGTGTCGCGGGTTCGATCCTCGCACGGAACAAATATTTGTATGGCCTACAGATAGTTGTTTCGGGTCTGGGTGTGTTTGTGCATGTGAGTTTAATGTTTGTGAACGCACCCACGATACAGGAGAAATTCCTAGAGTGGGGCAAAGTTTTAAAGAAATAAAAAAACTACGCAAATAAATTTACTACCAACTTCATCATCATCATCAACTTGACCCACTGCTGGTTATAGGAAAATGTTCAATTCTAACCTCATGGCTTATACATGATACGCTCGATATGTAGCTTTTTATCCAAGTTTATTGTAGGTAAGCATTCCTTCTATCACCCTAACCTTAACTTATACTTAATAGCTCGAATAAACTTGAATAACCTCCTATCCATCGAAATCGTTATAACCGTCTTTGAGAATGTAGGTATCTATATAAATAAAAAGAGAAGTCCTGACTGATTGACTAACTGACTGACTCATCAACGCCCAGCCCAAACCCTTGGACCTAGAAAGCTGAAATTTTGCACAGACGTTCCCTTTATAATGTAGACAAGGAATAATGAAGGATTTTTCGAAATTCAACCCCTAAGGGAGTTAAATAGGGGATGAAAGTTTATATGGAAAATCGTAATTTTCACGCGGGCGAAGCCGCTAGCCGCTGGCAAAAGCTAGTCTATAAATATTGCTAATAGGTATAATGGGATAACAGCACTGCAGACGTTGCAAAGTCAAAAGTGTCACCGTTGTGCCCGGGCGCTACTTGGCTCTTTAAGTGCTTATTAAAACTAGGTTATTTTTATATTTATTGCTTCTCCGAATAGATTGGTACCGAGAGTTTCTTTGAAAGTAGACACAATTTTTCATAATAATGGTTGCGTGGATAAAGTTATTCAAATTGATGGTCTTACACCCATATTTAAGTATAGTGCTGACTTAAGTCCATGTTTAAACATGACTTTTGACTGAATTCTCATAAAACAGAGAGACATCGTCCACTAAATAAATCTTATAAAATATCTATCTTAGAAATAAAAAAAATTAAATATTTATCTTATCTTAGAATTTCTTGGCCGCAATTGGCGGTTCTTTGAATAAGGTATTCCTCCGTTTAAGTACGTTGGCTCCTTCATCTGCCATCCTTGTCAAACTCAAAGTTGCATTCTATTTTTTTTGACTGGCCTGTTGGTCTAGTGGTTAGTGACCCTCACTGCTATGCCGGAGGTCGTGGGTTCGATTCCCACCCAGGACAAATGTTTGTGTGATGAGCACGATCATTTGTTCTGTGTCTGGGTGTAATTTATCTATAATATGTATGTATTTAGAAATATATAAGTATGTTTATCAGTTGTCTAGTACCCATAACACAAGCTCTGCTTAGCTTGGGACTAGATGGCGTTGTGTGATAGTTGTGAAATATTATTATATTATTATTATTTTAATCAATGATAAAGATGTCATACATTATTGTAATAATCAACGTTAAAGATGTTCGTAATGTCATTCTGTATTGAAAAGTGGGTGTTTATGACAAAATAATAAACAAACTGTAGCTGTCAATATGTCTAATGGGATGAAATGTAGGCGTGTCAAGTCCCCGTCGGGGCTGCGGGTTGTTCGAAAGAGATACCGCGGCCTCGACACAAAGGGCTAAGAAGGAACATATAGGTAGTTTTTAGTCAACAGAAGTCTGACACTCCCATCCACTCTGCCCAGAGCGGGATTTCCCATGCCCCCAAAAAAAAAGGCTTGTAAGTCAGACTTCGATAGCATCAAGCACTCCGAAATATTCAAAGCTTTAACAAATCAGGAACTGGAACAACAATACATAGACCTTTTAAAAACCATCTACCAAAACAGTACAGCAAACATTAAATTAAATACCGCAGGACCTTCATTCAATGTACAGAAAGGTGTCAAACAGGGTGACCCGCTCTCTCCGAAGTTGTTCACAAGCACTCTTGAGGAGATATTTAAGACGCTGGCAGCCTCATGGACAACCAAAGGCATTGAAATCGGCAGAAAGAGGCTGACAAACCTCCGATTTGCCGACGACATTGTCCTTTTTGCCCCCACAGCCCCGGAACTGCAGACCATGCTCCAAGAACTGAGCACGGCTAGCTTTAGGGTGGGACTTAGTATGAATCGGTCTAAAACCCAGCTTATGACCAACAGCACTAAGCGTAGGGTCGAGGTAGATGGGCAAGAAATACACTATGTCGATGAGTATATCTACTTGGGCCAGTTAGTATCTTTCGAAAACAGGCAAGAAAGGGAAATCGAACGCCGAGTCGAAAACGCCTGGAAAAGCTACTGGTCCATGAAGACGCTAATGAAGGGTGATCTTCCGGTTTCCCTGAAGCGCAAACTCATCGACATGTGCATCCTGCCCGTCCTAACCTACGGTGCTCAGACATGGTCTCTCACCGAGACTCAGAAGTTCCGCCTTGGAGTATGCCAAAGGGCAATGGAGCGCAGTATTTTGGGTGTCAAAAGGCAAGACAAGATACGAAACACCACGCTGCGCTCCAAAACGGGTATAGTGGATGTGGGCAAGAAGGCTGCTAAGTTAAAGTGGGATTGGGCGGGTCACGTCAGCCGCATGCAAGATGGCCGCTGGGCAAAAGCCTCAACACGATGGATGCCGAAAGACGGACGGCGCCGCCGAGGCCGGCCTAGAAAGAGGTGGCGTGACGATTTAGACGCGTACCATAAGGGCTGGTTCGAAGCGGCACAAGATAAGAGCACTTGGAAGGAGTTGGGGGAGGCCTTTGCTCAGCAGTGGGACAGTACAGGCTAAATAAAAAAAAAAAAAGTCAGACTCAAGTTCAGTCCACGACTAACGATACCAGTGTATGTCTTTATGATACATGCTGTTAGTATAATTCATGGCTCCCATAAAACCGCTTGACCTCGCCAAGTTCACGGCTATGGCGTTATGGCGCATATCAATCAGTTGACGTCAAACATTGTGCCCGTCATGGGTCACTGGTGTTTGCACGTCGACGTCTCGTTGTGTCTCGTTATGTTGACGTGGACGCCGGATGTCATGGCGGATCGATCATCTATGGTGGTTGGCACAGGGAGAGAATAGTGCTATAAATCTTGCCTAATATTACACATACAACATGTACTTACGTCGCGTTCCCATGGGGCTGGCAGAAACCACTACGGTCCTTACATACTCCTTTTGCCTGGTCCACATTCATAAATCTGGTTACGAGTACTATTATAAGCACCTATCCTTTCTAAAGAACGTCACGGATTAGGTCAGTGTATGTCATTCTAGGGCCACCCTTCCCGCCCTTCCCGCCGTTGGCACTCACATCTGCCTTGTCATAGCCTGATATTAATGACAATTATTATTATAGTCGTCATCACCATCAGCTTATAATATTCCCACTGCAGGGACTCAAGCCTCCTCTCTAGGAGAGGGATGGTCTATAATCCACCACGCGGGTCCAGTGCGGATTAGTAGGGATTATAATATTTCCATAAAAATGTCTCATTGTCATAGACCATCAAGCTAGAAGGTTTGAACGCATTCAGTTGACTCCCACAGCCTTCACCAAGTGGGTATTTGATTTGGGAAAACTCTAACCCAATAGGTATACTTTACTTTCTACCTGGGTTATGGAGCTTCGATAGGCAGTTGCTTCCTGTGAAAATACTGGTAGTATTCAGCTGAATCCGTTTAGGCGAAAAACCGATACCAAGACAGTACTGAAAAGTCTAGGCTGACGAATGACTTTCTATAGCTGTATACCTTTATTCCTCTTTAAGGTGTAAAAGTACGCTTAACAAAGTCCAAAGGCACTTAGTCCTCCTCGTCACTGCGGTATTTCTTTTTTCTTGACCATATCTGGAAACCCCCTAGTTACGAAGATATTGGTGAGCACTGCTGTCTTTTATGCTAGTTTTTCAGGTTATAACTTTACGTAAATTATTTCCACGACCTGTTAACTATGCAAAGCATCCACTAGCACAATGCTTTAAGGGTGCTACATTGAGTTTTACCGTAAAATATGGACATAAAATTGCACCCAAAAAAAAAAGTAATTTCCCAGCAATATTTTGTGCGTAGGGGTGTACTTAGTTAGATGTTCATAATGCTTGGTTGACGGCTTCGTGAAGGCTTCGTATACACCCTGTATTTCTGTAACACAAACAAATTAAATCTGAGACGGAATTAGAACAGACAATGTCCGACAAATCACCTATGAAGGCAAGGATGGGTCGTTGACATTATCAATCGACCACGAAAAACTTTTATGGTGAGATGGACGTAAATAAAGAATGATCTAAAAGGGTGTTCACCCTTTCAGATTGGCCCGCCCGGTAGTGCCTGAAAAGAACAAAATATAGACGATAAGCCTTATTTTTTCGTCTGATATCGTGAGCATGGGCAAGCATAACGTACAAACAGAACTTTGTTATTGAGATTGGCAATAAAGTTACATCATAAAAATGTACAATCAATTGGTAGGTTAACATTTAAAAACTTTACTCATTTTTGCGCTATAATGTATTCAGTATATTTGACTTTAAATACCGCCACGGTGGTAATCGATAAAAGTAATTAATCATATAAGTTAGGAACTCTTGTAGTACCTAGCAAAGCACTCGCGTGATCAAACTAAATTACAGCCAGTCCGACAGTCGGTAAGCAACTGAATAAAGAATAGACGACCTATCGATTGGTCTACACGAAGCAATATTTTTAGACCTATCCCTTGCCCAGACGGGAATAAGGTTCAAAATAAAGATACTGATATTGAATTAGATCGAATTTTAAAGTAAGACCCCGCTGCGATAAAAATAGAGGTTGGCGTTGAGAGAGAAAACGCTACGAAAAAGATTTAATATGATGAAACACTACCTTTTTCCCGCGGGCCGCGAGATCGTTCACGGGAATGTTTTGATGAGAGAGAGTTAAAACAGCAGCCTACGTACAAACTGTGATCTATCTCTGAGACAAATTGCATTCCGATTCTTTCAGCCGTCTATCAAAACTTTACAATATACTTAGCTTGGCCCGCGGCATTCGGAAATTGTAATACGGGAACTAAGTTACTTCAAAGTATCCTGTAAGTATCCGTATTAGTATTGGTTCATGGTGTACCCGTTTGTCATAATTCATTTAAATACCTTTCGCCATCAATGTTTAAAGACTTAACTAAGTGACAGACAGGCTGAGTTACTTCTGCATTTATTATAATATTGGTAACATCATCATCATCCATAGCCCGAATTCACCTACTGCTGGGTGCAGGTCTCTCGTTTCTCGTGCTATTAAGTTTCTGTGTCAGACTCATCCAGGTTTTCCTCCGATTGCAATGTGCAATGTTTTCTGTCCATCTCACCGCTGGACGACCCATATTTCTTATCTTATTTCTTGGACGCCATTCGGTGACGGCCTTAATTTAATACAACTGTCATCACTGCACCATGTTAGGTGTCTAGCCCAACTCCATTTGAGTTCCGTAATGCGATTTCCAATATCGAAAACCTTTGTATGTTTTCGTATTTCGACATAACATTGGTATGCATACGATCAAATCTCTTGACATCTCACTTTTACCGTTTGTCAATTTCAAAACAGTACCAAACGAAAATACCTCGAAATGTTTAATAAAATTAAAGATGACACTCCTTTTGACTGCACCTTTTCCGTAATAAATTAATGTAGTTTATGTAATTACAAGCTGACGACAGGTACATTAGGAACTGTCATTCCTTGCCCTCAGTAGCGATAAGTAAGTTATCTTTTAACTTTAGCTTACACTTCAACAGTTAAACAATGAGTGTCCATGGAATTTCTACACCATTTTTCTTCATAGAAATCTGCGTTTTGGAATGGACAACTACAGTACTTTCACAAGATGTTATACCTTGTGACTGTATTTTTTTAAATTATTTTTTTATTTGAAATGGGCTTACTCTTGACCTCAATCTTGCCCTAAGGGCAAAGATGAGGTCGATGATGGAACGACATTACCCAGAAGAAGCTTGTTTACTCGCTTTCTTTGTTTTTCTGACATTATAAAGTGCCTGTAATGGTCTCATCATCATCATCATCAGCCTATAATGTTCCCACTGCAGGGACTCAGGCCTCCTCTCTAGGAGAGGGATAGGCTTAATCAACCACGCGGGCCCAGTGCGGATTGGTAGATGTCATATGTCTTCGAATTTTTGGTTCTAAGACATGCCGGTTTCCTCACGATGTTTTCCTTCACCGTTTTGAGAGCAGTGGTGATGAAATTAATTACACAAAGTAATGCGCCTGACGGGGTTCGAACCCACGACTCTCTGTTCGTAAGTCGGGGCCGCCACCACTGGGCCACCACTGCTGAAATGTAATGGTCTAATTGAAATAAATGCTTTGAATTTGAGTTGTGGTTACGAACACCAGACTAACAAGGCACCAAAATACAAAGGCTTCAGAAATAGCAGCACATCTATAGACCCAGACAGACGGAATACGCGGGGCTGATATTTTTGACTGCCCTAGATACCGCGGGCAGGCAATAATACCGAAATATTTTTTGACGAAAACATTTTTTGCTGGTCAAAATGTTTTTTACACAACAAATTGTGCCCTGGTTTTCTATGGAGGTAATTAGGGGTGTATAGATAAAGTAATGGTGTATGTTTTTCTGTGTTACGAATAGGGTAGAGGGAGAGCATTTAAGATGAAAGGGCGCATTTAAGAGGGTCGTAATGTTTTAGAATTAAATGTGTATGAACTGGAGTGGTTCCATTAGGGAGAGAAGTGGTTCCATCAGGGTGTTCCCATGGGAGAGAGAAAAATATTGTTGATGTTATAGTGCAGTATCACCTAAATTATTTAAATAGAAAGAACTTGTAACTTTGTAAGGCGATACTATGATAACAAACAATTGACCTATGAAATAACACTGGGCGCAAAAGCATTTTATAAATATGAAAAGCTATAAGCATAATGAATGAATAGAGGATGACAGATACAATGGATGGACTGAGTGAAGGAAGAAAGAAAGGAGGTGACTGCTGAGATGACAGATAATTGAGAAGTATACAAGTAGAATGCTGCGACGACTCATAAAGACAGGGGAATGATGATAATGACTTTCGACGAGAATTCGAACTCTGAATACTATTCAAACTATATTTTACGTGTGGTTTTGTCAGTCCCTCACAACACAAAGTTAAAATATTGCTTTTAGGCAACCTACATCCCATAGGGAACAAGATTTTTTACTCAAACAATGTTTTACTGAATGCTCGTAACGTCTGCATATATCAAGGAAATGGTCTAAAAGTTTCCTTTGTAGAGCATATTGCTCAAAAACTTGGTCACGATGAAAAAATAGATAAGTTTCGATAAGTTTCTCAATGGTATTTTAAGTTTTATCACTCCTAGTGATCTCTAAACTCCTAGTACTTCTAAGGAAGATTTTCTGAATATTGTACGCGGTTTTGCAACTTCAAAAACTTGTCAAAATGCTCTAGAACAAAAACATGATCGCAAAATGGCCGTGAGAACTTTGCCCTTCGGCTTCGTTAGGGGTACTTTTATACGTGAATCCAAAATTAGTTTAGTTGTTATTTAATAAACTAGTCTATTACATAGGGAAGGGAAGCCTTAGCCCTGCAGTAGGACACATAAGGCTCATAAAAAAAACATAACAATAATGTTCTTATTTTGAAACCAGGTAAAATACCGTTAACATTTTGCGTTCCAAATAACAACACTCGAAAAAACGTTTTTAAGTAACAAAAGTCCACCTTAAATTAAAAATGGAAGACTTCAATCATTGTTCATTCGCGCCGTTCTTTGATCTGGAAAATCAATTTCACTTGAATTTTATTGAACGAGATTTTTCTTTGAACTTACTTGATTACTGTTAAAAGGTCAATGTTAGTTACGTCTTCAGTTAAACTCGTTAATTTTACACTTTATTGGATGAATCTGGATCTTTTACATCGTTAAAAGTTTTATGCTTTAAAGGTTTCATAACTTTTTTATGTTTAGGCTGATTTTTGATTGCCTTGTGTGCAATGAGTGAGAAAAATTTTGTTAAAACTTTTTTAACGAAGATAGTTATTTGATTGGCTCTTTGGTTTAGTGATTACATTCTTATGGCAGATTCAACCAAACTAAAGTAAGTTTTTACTCGAGAGTAAGCTACTGCTTTATTTATTTATTTATTTAACACTAATTATAGCAGCATTACAGAATATTCCAATTCGATGCTATAAAACACAAAAAAGAATATGAATGAATAAATGCTTTGTATGACAATTCTTATTCTCGAATAAACAATTGCATAGTAAGTGGTAGTTTACTCACGAGTAAAAACTTACTCTAGTTTGTTCGAATCCATCCTTAGTGTGAGAGCCTGGGTGCGATGCTCAGGTCAGACAAAGACTTATTAGTTTTTCTACTAGGAATATCTAATCAGCCACGGATTCTAGATTTGTGCCCACTTTATGGGGCTCCGCCCCATATTACACTATGATATAACGAGCGAACTAATACTGTCATTACGGGATATCTTCCGTGACTATCCTTTGTTATGAGCTCCCGGTATTTTGAAGCTGTTACAAGCAGCATGATCGCGGGAAGACTGAAGAATGCGGTTGGATGGTACTTTTAAATAGATTATTAGGATCACGGAAGATAATTTTGGCATTATTAGTTTAGTTATAAACCGTGAAAGCTTAAAATTGTGTTTGGTAACTGTCAAAATGTGGGTCTTCTTACACTTTACACCTCCGCCTAACCCGTCAGGGATTATAGTCTTGATGTTATAAACGTTGTGTTATGAAACCTATTTACATACATAGAGAAAGGGTCCACAACTATAAACATTCCACTAAACCCACTTCAATTCAACTCCAGACTGGTTACGCAAATATAACAATCAACAATAGGCCACAAGAAAGTAATAACAGTACTTGTGTTACCGGGTGTACGCAACTTCTAATAAACAATAAGAGCGTGGGTACACCCGCGGGCGCAGGTCACGCGTCCCCGAACTTTCCTAATATAGGAGCGGCCGGGCGAAATTAACCCTTATCGCCCTGATGTATTGAAGGGATCGAGATAAGGGTATATGAAGGGTGTAGCGAATAAGGGTTAGACGAAAAACAATGTGCCCTCAGAAGCAGTGTTTATGTGAAAGGGCTTGGCTCAAGTTTTGATTAGGCTCGCCCAATTTGGTGTGTTGCTGGAATATGAATAAGGTAGGTCTACCGTTTTAGGGCAAGGTTGGGTCCTATGTCTAGAGGTATAATATATTATTTGATGGTGTCAGGATCACGCAGATCCTTGCTAATATTAGAAATGCGGAAATAACTCAATCAATTTTGCATACGAATGAAGCGGGTGCTTGTGGGTACTTTGTGCGTGGTTAATGGCAATTGGCTCGACCCTTATTAATGCATGGGCCTTAAATATAACTGGCGAGATGTAGGTGTATTATTAGGTATATATCTGCCTAACTCTTTGGATAGCAAGCGTGATGCCATGTTTATGTTATGACAGAGATACACAGACTGATATACGAGATAATAATATTTATACCCGACTACGGCCAAAAGGAAGGGTAATGTTTTTTCAGTCTATGTATGTTTGTATATTCCAACATAGAGCCTAAACTACTGAACGGATTTTGATTTTAGCCAACTTCTGTATCAATGAGAACGCCATGAAGGAGAATCAGGTATCAGTGGCTTGCGAGTTTGCGACTACGGCTGTCCTCTCTGATAATTATACTAAGATAATCAATTATTTGGATAAGGCGTTGATAGATAAGAATATCAGACAATTCTTTACTTGTTTTTTAACTTTTAAGATCGCGGTTTTATTAGTCTGATTTTATTCGTAGTCTGGTTTTATTATACTTTATTACGATCTCATTCCTAAGGAAAAGGTTCTACCAAGTCATTCCACATCATTTCTCGCGCCATCTTTACTTCAAAACTCTTTTAATAACAAAAACTTCAAACTATCGTCTAAACATCATTGAAAGTTTTAAGTGCCTTACAGAACGGGAGCTAGTACATTACAAAAAATCGAGTACTGCGTTCAGATAATGTAATTTTACATTGAAATAAAGGTAGCTTCTGAAACTAGGTCTCGAGAATTACCATGTAGGTTTTAGACCCAAAACCTTATAGGGTACATTCGCCAATTTTGGTTAAAAGCAAGGCAGTACAAGTAAAGCGAAAATTCCGAATTATAAATTATAATAATCTGGTAAAAATTTGTACTTGCTAAGTTCACCCGTTCCTGAGAAAATCGGTAGTGCCACACGGAGAGACAGACGGACAAGAGAGTGGTATTTTAAGGGTTTATTTTTTACCTTTTGAGGTACGGAACCCTCCAAATGAATAAAAAAATTTAATTAGTCCGTTAGATAGATTTCCTAAAAATATTAAACACGTATTTTTTCTTTTTTCAGTCAGATCAGTCGCTTCATGTAAAATAATGTAGTGATTCAATCATTTATAACCATAGTCACTTCCTCGTTGGTGTGGTAGCATAAATACCGATAGCCTAACAGTCAACGAGCCCAAAATATAACCATTTCAATTAACCAAGGTTTCGCCGCGTCGAAAACGAGGGTAGTGGTAACGTTATGATAGCTTTCTAATTAATATCGTGCGGGTAGACCAACATTGGAGGGGTATTAAAATACAATCAACAAATTATTAACAGGTTTGGTTTGGTTATTAAGCTCTACGAGGAAATGGTCTATTAATAGGTTTTGGTATGACTCGTAGTGGAATGTTTATGGTGATTCAAAGAAAATGTTTTTTTCTTAACATAACACCTGAAGGACGCACCTTTCGCAGAGATAGTTCCCTCACATTTCGCAAGTTATGTTAAGCTTAAAAATGGTAAATAAGTATTAGGTATCCCGTTTTTTAGCGTTAATGATAAATGTTAGTGTCCTTGTCGGTTTAAAAACTTAGGTATATGCAGTGTCTGTTGCGATCATCCGGGCACAAATTTAGACTCCATAGCTACTACTGAAAAATTCTTGAAGGAAAAACCTATAACAATTAGCCCGATCTGAGAATTGAACCCAAGTCTTCGTGCTAAGTCAATGAGAATTATTGCCCAATAATAGATTTACAATTAACTGCATTAAAACTAGATGATTGAGATTAAGATTGCAAAAACATTATGTAGCTACTTAATCCGCCACGTGAGCCCAACGCGGGTTCTTATTTACCGGCAAAACTCTAATACAATCCAACTACCCAAATACGATTACCGCTATCAACACTAATCTTAATCTGATAACATTCCCCTAAACACATTAACACAACATATTTACCCTCAACATATATCGTTCGATAGATATCCAAGATGGCCGCCGTGCTATCTAAATAGTCTAACTTAGCTTTCAGACGTTCCCTAAGCTTTCTCCGATAGTGATAGTAAATCCTAATGGTTGGTGGAACTTTGATCGTGTTTCTACTTAAAGTTAGGTCGAGATTCTAGATTTTTGTAACATAACATAACATCACGTATGTAGTCTCCAAAGGGTTAGCAGATGTATACCTAATCGCACACCCACTTTTCACCAGTTATTTTTAAGTCACATGTAATACGGGATAATGCGGGAGCCTATTGCCAGCCACCGAACACAAATTTAGACTCCAGGCTGCTTCTGAAAAACACTGTAGAAACCCTAGCCACTGAACAATTGTTCGGTGGAAACGGATCCCGGGATCCGTGGTTAATTCAGTCGGATCCCGGGATCGGTGGAGACAATCCCACCACTAACGCTAGTGAATACTCGACAAACGAGACTGTGTGTATGTGTTGTTTGTATTGAATTATCTTCTGTAAGATCTTTTGGCTATAAAACTCCTAACAAAACAACAATGCCTTACTTCCTACAATAAAATTTATTGTATTTTTTGTCAACAGAGGAGCTGAGCGGTATCTTCGTGAAGAGCATCAGCGAGGGCAGCTCCGCTGACTTGTGCGGGAAGATACAAGTCAACGACAGGATCGTAGAGGTTAGTATCTTATCTAGCGTACATCGGTACTGTTAAGGTTCGTATAGATACTCGTAACGCCGCAGAAATGGACAGTATTATAGCAACGAGAAAAATGCTGGTGTGGTATATGTGCGTAAAACTGCCAACCTTGCTTATAACACAGCTCAGAAGTGTGTTAACAATGCAGTCACGGTATTTTCGTCTTGCTATAGTAATAAGAGTAGGAGTGGAACGCCTTGGCGGAATCTGTGTGTTCTGGAGACGTCAATTTATAATCAGAAAGTGTTCAAAGTCCGAATGAATATCATCACTTAAAACTAAAGCATCTAGAAAAGGTGGGGTTCTCTCAGCGATAATTGTGACGGAAATTAAAAATATGAATTGGTTTAAAATTATGGTATCTTAAAATATGTATTATACAATGTCAAGCACCAATTCTTTAGAGTTTTGATCCCTAGCGATCTGTCGGCCAACCAATAAACGATTTAAGATGTATTATAATGTCTACTTTCGAATAAACTTATCTCAGTGGTAATTTTATAAAACAAACTCTACGTTTCTAAAATTAATTTCTTGTTGGCGCCCAACTGATAAAATAATGGCACCCAACTGACAAATGGCGCCCAACAGGGACACTTATCCTGATAGGGAAGTTTAATAAGAAAAATACAATTTTAAATAAAGGTTTGAGGTCTTCTTTCGAATAAACTCCTCTGTGGTAAAATTATAAAACAAATTCAATGTTTCTGAAATGCATTTCTTGTTGGCGCCCAACAACTGACAAATGGCGCCCAACAGGGACACAACAAATGAAAAGTGTCCTCATACGTTAAAGAAAAACATTGAAGTGGAAAATTCATTGCTGCACTTTCTACACCAATTTATTACAGTCAACACAGGAAAATAGGATGCTCTCATGTTTCTTGATAAAGTGTGGGCATCCTTTACAAACTTTGCACGTAAACAATGAATGTGTGGGTAGTTTGATAAAGTAGGATGAACGGAGCTTCATCTTCTTAATTACAGGGATGTAAGGATCTTTTGGCGTTAGGATGTATGTGCCAGTTGGCGTTGTTGGTGATTTTGTTTAGAGTAATAATAACAAATAGGTTGACGACAATAGGCTCTACCCTTATTACATGGGACCTAAACATAACTAGCGAAATGTGGGTGTACTAACTATTGGGTACACCTCTGTCTCACCCATCCATGATGTTATGTTACGTTAAGCGGTAAAGGTGGCCTTATATCCTCTGGGATCTAAAGCCACCCAGTGTAGGTCTGATTGGCAGTCACTCCATGGGATATTATAAGATATCAGCTGCCTCCGGTTATTTGAAAGCCAACCTCAATAATTCTAGACTGGTGGTCTAAAACGGCCCGTAATATACTATCCACCCAAGTTGAGTAACTGAATTAAGTGAAACAGATCCCTCTAGTGTCCACATATTATAAGTTAGTTCTATGTTCGCAAGCTACTCCATTTCAATCCATGTCAAGTGACAAAGTTATCCCCTCGTTATGTAGTTTAACAACAAAACTATGTTTTACGATGCCGGAGTAAAGCAATAAAATAATATACGCTGTAGTTAAATTAGATATGGCTTCTATTAAACACTGGACCACTTTTATTATCTTTTTTGCAACTACTTTGACCTGAATTTTCGTTTGCTGATGTGGATTTATGTTTTGACATCGTCTTCTTACTTGTTTTCACCGTATTTTGGTTCTCAAAATCAGTAGTCATTTAAATTAGGCTTAAAATCTGCACTTTCCGAACGTCATATAATTTTAGTTTTAATTTTATCGCCAATAGTGCGGGTTTTAGTACAAATTCAACCGAGATTGAGTTTAATTTGTACTTAAACCCGCACTATTGGTAACTATCCCATGTGATAGTTTACAACTACGTTTCATGACTAAATTATCCAGTGGGTTATTAATTAAACATATTAAAACTTCATGCCCAGAACTGTCACAAATGCCGCTACTTTCTCTTGCAACTGCAACTGAACTGCTAACAGCCGTCCCCTGCTCGGAAACTATTAGCTCGGTTGATTTGTCACGCGGCGCCTCGCTGACTATTGATGTTTTCATTCCATTTGCCTCGATCATGTTGTTGGGGTTGGGACACATGGTTGCAATTCAGTATACATGTGACGCAAGTCACACGGGGACTGAATTGGAAATGCATTTTATAGTAGCTCTAGACTGGCTTGGTGATTAAACATCGCAAGTTATGATCGATTTCAATACTCAATCATTTATTGTATTCCGTAGTGTGCAACTTCTATAACTGATTATATCAGAGAAGAAGGTTTAAAGCTAAACTTTTCTGTTTTCTTAACGGATAGAAAATATTTAATAAATCACAGCTAATTATTGAGCAGCGGTGACCCATTGGTGGTGGCCCCGACTTACGAGCTTTGGCTATATAATGGGTTCGAATACGAACTCAGGCAGGCGCATTACTTTGTGCCATTTATTTATTTTGAAACGGTGACGGGAAACATCATGAGGAAACCGGATGTCTTTTGACCAAAAATTCGAAAAAATGTGACTTCTACCGACTCGCACTTGACTGGGCACACGTGGTGAAATAACCCATTCCCTCACATAGAGAGTACCATACTTACTATCATAATTATGCAGTCAGTGTATAATAGAGTTTCAAGCTTCCAAATATACCCGCCGCGATCACCCGCTGACGGAGGAACATCGCGCAACCATTAGTGCGACTAATTTGTCACGCGTCACGACATGCACTGCTGAAGTTTCACGTCGATACTGTTTGTTCACGCTGGGTGACGTGTTGTGTGCTGCAAGTCTTTTGTGTGAGGGTTGACTAGGCTAGATATAAGTGTTGCGGAATTTGTTCAAAAAAGTCATCACGACCCTGGAACACAAAAGGCTTTAGGAGAAACACGGAACGGTTTTGGCAATCAAGAGTCTGACACTCACTTCTGCTCCACCCAGAGCGGGAGGAGTTATGTGACGAAGAATCCCAAAAAAAATTGGTTTTGATTGGGGTCGAGTCTATTGCCATCAATCGGGCTCAACTCCGGACTGCAAGAAAATTATTATTAGCACTGAAAACGGAATATTTACCATTATTACTATTTGTTTTGAGTTGCCGATAATTTGGCACTGTTGCAAGCACTATGATCACGGATAAACTGAAGTGTTGGAATACAAGTTTTTAAACTGAAAAACTTAGATTGCAACAAAATTCGTGACCTCTTTTTATTTCACTGAGGCAATTCAACTTTTTCTGGAAGCTTCTCTCAGAAACCGTTGACAACTTAAAGTTGTGTAGTGAAAATCCCACAGCTAAGCCTCTCTAATTGGCATCGTACGACGACGCGAGTTTTAGCAATAGGAGAACTTCCTGTATAAGAGTTCGTCCCCTGATACTTGCAACATTTTATACGGTTTAGAAAATAATTGCTCGACTTTGCAAATTCAGTGTGAATACCGAAAGTTTGGTGGCTTTCGAAATGATTAAATTTCTTAGCTAAGAGAAATGAGCTTTCTGTGAAATTACAAGCTGACGTTAAAATGTCAAAAAGAAAATGCTCTTGGGGTTTTTCGCGTGTAACCTCGTTTTTGGAAGCGCGTGTAGGCTCGTAACCGCGGAATTCCTGCGATGGTTGACGCGCGTTAAAGCTTACATTTTAGCGCAAGCTTATCGCTGGTTGAACCCATCGTTTCGATCGAATACGTTGTAATAAGTTTACGTAAGCGCGTTCGGTTGTTTGAAGCGCAAAATAAGGCGCGCGTGTAACCGCGTCTTCCGATAAATACGCTAGTTTGAAACCTCTCTAAGTACTTCAATTTCTTTTACTAACATTTAAATACCAGATCTGTTGCCTTGGGGAACCCTTCGGGGAAGCCTTCAGGGGATGTAAAGCTTATTAATGTATAGGTACTGTACCCTCATATTATAGCAAGTTAAGTACGGTTGTGTTTATACTATGAGAGAGTAGTGTATAAATATTTTATTTCTTTACCCTACACTTCCTGAAATAGAGATGTTTACTAACAAAAAAAATACTGTTTCGTTCGATTTAGATTATTGAAAAATATTGTGACGTGTTTTTTGTTTTATAAAATTAATGAAATATTATGAAGGTAAAACGCGTCAAAGATCATGAGTCGGGGCTTATGACGTTACTCACCGGTAAAAATGTCCTGAACTGTGACATCACACGAGTTTCCAAAGCACTGAATCGCCTTCATTTTTTGTTTAGGTAGGTAGGTACGTGAAAAAAGAAAAAAAATGTGTCCAATATTTTTCGATATTCTAACTGAAGTACTAAACAGTTTCTTTTTTGTTTTTTATCAGGAAACATCCCTGTTTAGAAATACTTTGAAAATATTCGGCTGTTTCTAATGGACTTCCCTGAAAACCTTTAACCTCCCGTTGTTTCAACATCAACTCCTAATTGAATGTCCCTTCCCTTTTCCTTAGCACACGTGTTTCCTGCCGGACACGCACGTGACAACACATGACTTCCTGTACCGGCCGCGGTAGGAAATGATTACCGACAGAATTAACACATAAAGTCTTTTCATTGTAAGTTTACGTGTGAAGGCAGCAATCCAACAACAACCTTATTTTGATAAATGTAAAGATTACTGTTAATTGGCAGACTTGATAGTAGCAGCAATAGAACTGCAACCTTATTGTAACTATGATAAACGTCACTGTCATTTGACAGTGATGCCCAATGAGAAGTAAACTAACTATCAAAGAATTCTTTACACGCGATTTCATTGGTTGACTGATGTATGCTACGTTCTTAAAACGCGACGTCATTGGTTGTTTTGTGGTGTGCTCTGCCATAACGTGATGTCATTGGATATGAACGACACACTCAAGCAACAAGAGTGTAGCGAAAGCTTCTGCGTAGAAAACAAATGAAAGTAGGTATGTTTAGAACTTGCCGTGGTCAGTACACCGTGGCTTGCAACGTGACTGTTCTCTAGGGATGAAAACAAGAGATACACTCTCTGGTGTCGCTTCAATCGAGGCACATATAAAATTTTGCTATTCTCTTTTGATTGATTTCGTTGCGGGATCCAATATAGTTAAGTTGTTTCTTTGAAACTTCGTTGAGCTTCATTGTCTCGGCGTTTTTTTATAAGTAAAGTAAAGTCACATATGCCGTGAACGGAATAGTCTGCCTTTCCACCAGATATAGAAACTCGTTCTACATAAGATCCAGCCCATGGTATGAAACGATATTTACTCCTAATTTTCGTGACGGAAAGGGTAGTTTTTCTGACTGACGAGGTTAAACATGTCTGCTCCGTTTCACTGTAAAGCTGTGTGTGATGGATGGAAGGTAGACTTCTTGTAGGAAAGATTGATGGAGTTAGGAAAGTAGTGCGCCCGTAAAAACTTAACTACCTTCTGTATTTCTCGAAAGAGTTCAAGGCGAGGGGTCAAAGTTTACAGACATCCGAAAACTGAAAGAGGGTTCTCAATTTTCGGAATGTGTATTTTTAGATAAAGTTCTCAAATCTCTATCTTGCTGTAATATCGATACTAATAAATAAAATTGAATTGTCTGTTTGTAATTTCAAAATAACTTTTTTTCCGCCTGCGTGTTTGTTTCGGCTAATCTCCCAAATTTCTGGGACGATTTTAACGGGAGTTTTACTAACAGATTTGATGTTATAAGAAGTAACTTGGCATACTTTTATTTAAGGCGGTATTAAGTTTCCGGGCAAAAAAATAAAACCCTTGAAATTAGTAAAAACATACGATTCAACCGATAAGACAACTAGCTGTTGTCTTATCGGTTGAATCGGTAGTACGAATAAACACAAAATAAAACTCCCAGAAAGAATCTTCTTTAAGCAAACACGGTCCCAAGACTGGCCAACCCTTCCCACAATCGATATAAATTGTATCGTTTCTCCTCACTATCACTCGCTTTAACTCGATCAGTAGCTCCCTGACCTCTAGTCGTCTAGATGTCAAATCTGATTACACGCTCAACTTTATAAATCTGCAATCACTAAGATAGGTATCAGAAGTTTAGGAAGATACAACCAAAAGAAAGAAAGTTTTATTTATTTGGCATTAAAAACAAAAAACCTTTTTTTCCATTTTTTTTTTCACAAAATAAATTAATAATCAAACAAATCTAATACTACCAAACGCCTAACGAGCTAAAACGCACGCACACATAGACATATAGTTATGGAATTTTAAACAAAAGACGGTCGTGAGAGCGAATATTATTATCCTGCACACCAATCAATTGATTTTGAATTATAGAATGAATGCCTCCTTGAATTAATTCAAGCTTATTACGTTTTGTTGGCGATTAAACAAAATGACGATTATAGCGTTCCTTGCATTCAATTTTTTTTTTTTAATATCTTACGATGTGTTACGGTGTCCAATGTCCCCCTGTCTAACTGTGTGTGTGTGCGTTTTCACTTTAAAGAACTGTACTTCTGTATTAGTCTGTCGCTGAACTTTATATCTGCAATCTTTGCCAGCCATTTGCCCCGCGACGGTGTTGACCGAAATCCCAATCTTTTCGTCTCGAAGATTCGTTAGGTTCTTGTATCAGTATTTGGGATTGAGACAAATTGAATGTCGTGTTCATTTTTGTACAACAAATATCCATACTTTTTTGTGATTTCATTCACTCTGTTAGTGATTCAGTCTATGTTGTTTTATTAGCTGCAGTGAAGCCCGCTTTTTCCTATTTCTATCCCAATTAGTTCTTTTCCCAGTACTACTTGTACTGAAACTCCATATTTGCACTGCTAAAACGTTTAACATAATCAGCATAATCAAAACTTCACAATCAGCATCGTCATCAGAAAACATAACACACAAAAAACTTTACAAAAAGCAAAAGCTTTTTGTTTATTTATTTATTGTTAAATAAATAAATAAACAAAAAGTTCTTCGACCACATACCAACAGCTGTGAATCTGTGATATTACTAAACGGCCCATAAACACACCAGCAGTGCAAGTACGTAGCACTCGATTCGCTTCGATTCGATAAATCTGACAGTTATTCTCGATAAAATGAGCTTTTATCGAATCGAATCGATGTCGCAAGTACGTAAATAATATTTTAACGATCGGTAGATAACTCTAAAATTTAAACAATTTTATCGAAAATGCAAGTACGAAACGACATTTTGACAGTTGAGATCGACATATTTCAGGTCATTTTCAGGTCCCGAGGGCGAGGTCCTTATTGGCGAGCATGTAATTAACCAATGCTGTTTTTTGGTTAAAGTTACAGCGCCGTCTGTATGTAAACATTAAAGAGATTAAGTATTATTATTAATCTTATTGAATGAACCTATAAAAATACGTACCTTGCTGATTCAGCCATCTCGGAGAACCAAAGAACACTATTTATTTTTAATAATAATTTTTAAAGTTTTATTGTGATTCACTACGATATTATAAATCTTTCTCAAGAAACTAGAAAGTAATGTCATCTGTCAACAGTGTCAACGACAATGTTTTTTTGGCAAAGGTAAACACGACGACGCTCAGAAGATGGAATATTTTCTGTATTTTTACTAAAATAAACGGCAATTTTGGTAAATACTAGTAGTTTCTCTGAAATAAACCCTTAAACATTGTTTACAATGCCGAACATCTATGAAAAAATGGATTTTATAGATTTCTCGGACATTAGTCGTGCCACCGGTGCCACTGAAATTCCACCTTAAATGTTCTGCCGTAGTACTAATATAGTAATCTGTGGTTTTGTCTTCGGACGTCATCATGTTGCCATTTGACTGTCGATCCTTATCGACTCGATTCCGCCCACGATAAATCTTGTCGACGCGTGTTACGTACTTCCAAATTCGATAACAAGCTCGATAAAACTGACAACGATAACGATCTCAATGTCTTATCGATGCAAAGTTCGTACTTGCACTGCAGAACCTTTTATATCAAAACAACACTCGGGAAACAATAGAGAATACAACAGCAGAATATACTTGAAAGCACCCCATTGTAGGATCATCCGAACATTTTAATATTTAGTAGCAACTCGCAGTACTGCTGATGAAAGAAAGTTTAAACCTACCGGAATAAATCTACTATATAAAAATAAGTCGAGTTTTCCTTCCTGACGCTATAACTCCAGAACGCACGAACCGATTTTCACGGTTTTGCATTCGTTGGAAAGGTCTCGGGCTCCGTGAGGTTTATAGCAAAGAAAATTCAGGAAAAATTTCAACAGAAAAGCGGGAAAATCTTTTTTCATTTTTCACTTATAGCGCCATCTCTGATACATAGCATGTACTACAAACCAATATTTTAAGTAGATGGTGCCGGTGCGTGATACATTGTTTGACAGCTACTCATTGATGGAAAGTGCACAAAACGATATCCGCGACCGTTAGTTGCTGAAACAGTCACAGGGAACGATGGATATCCAGTTTATCGTCGGCGTTCAAAAGAAGATAATGGTAGAACTATCAAAGTTAAAGTTCAAAATCAAGAGATTGAGATCGGAAATGAATTCATTGTACCATATTACCATATCCATTCGCAGCGACGCTGATGTACGTTCAAATGCCCAAGTATTACACTTGGAATCAATCAACAAAGAAATCCCAACGTCGCAAACAAGGAACCCCAGTTCCAGATTGGCCACAGGTGTTTTCCACTGATGCACTAGGTCGTATGTATACTGTTCATCCTAGAAATGATGAATGTTTTTATTTGCGACTGCTGTTGGTAAATGTACGTGGACCAAAATCATTTGCGCATTTGAAAACTGTGAATGACCACCAATGCCAAACATATCGAGAAGCATGTCAACTATTGGGTTTGCTGGAGAACGATTCTCATTGGGATTTAACACTTGCGGATTCAGTTGTTTCATCAAATGCGTACCAAATACGAACGCTGTTCGCAATTATTATCACAACATGTTTTCCTTCACAACCAATTCAGTTATGGAACAAATACAAAGACGACATATGTGAAGATATCTTGCATCGCTTGCGCATTCAAACGAATAATTCAGACATCCAAATAACCGATGAAATCTACAATGAAGGATTGATTCTGATTGAGGATCAATGCTTGACTATTGCAAACAAGCAACTGATTGAAATAGGAATGATTGCGACAAATCGATCGATGCACGATGCATTCAACCAAGAATTAAATCGAGAGCTGCAATACAATGTTGATACATTGCAGGAATTCGTTCGAAATAATGTGCCGTTGCTGAATGAACAGCAAAAACAAGTATACGAAACATTAATGCAAGCGGTGGACAATAATACTGGTGGTCTATTCTTCCTGGACGCACCTGGAGGAACAGGGAAAACATTTGTCATTTCATTGATTTTGGCCACTATTCGATCAAGATGTGACATAGCTTTGGCGTTAGCATCATCTGGAATTGCGGCGACTCTTCTAGATGGCGGTCGTAATGCACATTCTGCGCTTAAGTTGCCACTCAATTTAAACACAATTGATACTCCAACATGCAATATTTCCCGATCCAGTGCAATGGGAAAATTGTTGATGCAATGCAAGCTCATTGTTTGGGATGAGTGCACAATGGCACATAAGAAATCACTTGAAGCACTTAACTTCACACTGAAGGATCTTCGGCCAAATAACAACATCTTTGGCGGCTTGATGATATTGTTGGCAGGCGATTTCAGGCAGACGTTGCCAGTAATTCCCCGTGGAACGCCTGCAGATGAATTGAATGCTTGCCTGAAGGCATCACCTTTATGGAATAACGTAAAAACATTATCGAAAACCACTAATATGAGAGTTCAACTTCAAAATGATCAAAGTGCTGCACAATTTTCAAAACAATTGTTAGCTGTTGGAAATGGAAAAGTCCCAGTTGATGACATCTGGATTAATTACTCTTACCAACGACTTTTGCCGATTTGTAGACTCTCAATTAGCTCTTATTGAAAATGTTTTCCCAAACATTAGTGAGAATTATCAGAATTATGCTTGGTTAAGTCAACGAGCAATTCTTGCCGCAAAGAATAATGATGTACACGCACTGAATTTCACCATTCAATCAAAAATTGCTGGCGATTTGGTGACATACAAATCCGTTGATTCCATAACAAATCCCGATGATGTAGTAAATTATCCAACGGAGTTTTTGAACTCTCTGGAGTTACCAGGATTTCCACCACATAACTTGCAACTCAAAGTTGGTGCAGTTATTATGATATTGCGTAATTTGAATCCACCGCGACTTTGCAACGGTACTCGACTTTCGGTAAAAAGACTTATGCCGAATTTGATTGAGGCAGCCATTATTAACGGAAAGTACGCAGGTGAAAATGTATGTATTCCTCGAATAATTCCGTCTGATCTTCCGTTTGATTTCAAACGATTGCAATTTCCAGTTCGCCTTGCGTTCGCAATGACAATTAACAAGTCGCAAGGCCAATCGCTTAGTGTTTGCGGGATAAATTTAGAAAATCATTGTTTTTCACATGGGCAGTTATACGTTGCGTGTTCACGAGTTGGGAAACCATCCGCTTTGTTTGTGTTAACGTCAGACAAAAAAAAAAAATGTGGTTTACCAAAGAGCACTTCAATGAAACGGATAATTTGCGGACACGTATAACGTTTCGATTCAGTATTTACTTTGGATTCACTTTCATTTACTTAGAGAAGTTCAACTAAATAACATCATCATTCATTTCATTTTTGTAATCGAAATGAATTCATTACTGTTGTGAAATGAAATAAAATTTTTCCTTTTCAAATATAAAACAAAAAAAAAAAATATTAATTTTTTAATCACCAAACGAAATGTTACATAAAACGAAGCCATCTGGTGGCGAAACGGAGTTCGCCGGGTTTGCTAGTATTGTATAAGAAGATGAAAAGGAATGAAACGCAACAGGCATTTGGGATGGAAATAATATTCATAGAGTTCTTAGGTTAGAAATTGATACAATGAAATATGAAGATTCTGTTTTACATTTCGCGTGGTAAGGTGAAAGTATGGACATAGATTTCGAAGCGTGCATAGTAAGAGCGCTTCTTGTTCTTTCGTATCAGAGGTGTCATCATATGTCTAGTAGAGATGAAACGGATAGTAGTTTGGCCGGATACCGGATACCGGATATTCGGCAAGCTACTAGGCCGGAGCGCCGGATATCCGGCTGCCGGATATTCGGCCCTTTATTGGGTTGACGCGATCAGTTTGATTTGAATATTGGCGAGGTGAACGAGATCGGAAATATTCAGGCGCATTCGGGTCGCACGTAAGCGGAGATCGGGTCGACTCGGGGGCGTTCGAGTGTTATCGCGCGTGTCAGTTTGTGTTTGTTTCTCAGTTCGTTTGTTGTTTATTTCATTGTTTATCACTTGTAGTCGTGATTTTATGTTTGAATTCTGATAGATTAACAAGAAATGCTGTCATCAAAATCACGATCGCCAATATGGCAATATTTTGATTTAAATGGCAATATTTTTTTAAAATTTTACTATCCGGTATCCGGCCGGATACTGTATTACTATCCGGTATCCGGCCGGATAGTAAATACAAGGCCGGATAGGCCGGATACCGGATAGTTACCGGATATCCGTTTCATCTCTAATGTCTAGCCTTTTCCCAACAATGTTGGGGTTGGCTTCCAGTCTAACCGGATGCAACTGACTAATAACATTTTACATGGAGCGCCTGCCTATTATGATCTCCATAACCCAGTCATTACTAACTGGGTAATACTATACCCCTTGGTAAGACTGGTGGTCAGACTTTCGGGCCACTAACAAATGACAGCCGGGACCAACGGCTTAACGTACTTTCCGAGTCACGGAGCGAATTCGGTATTAAATGGGTGGTCACCCATCTACAGGTCAACCTAGGTAAGCGCAGCTTAACCTGAAGGTTGATCGGAGCCACGAGTTTCTCTGGCAATTTAAAACCTAGAAGCAACAAAACAAAATACGGCTAGTTTTTACGTCAAGCAAAATTGATGTTTATATTCCGGGTTGTAAATCCATGAATTTGCAACGAAGCTGCTTCCCGGTCTCTCCGCTATGTACGAGAAGTTGATACAGCTGAGTTTTCCACTTGCGCTCTGATTGGTCTCAAGTATTCTCAGTTTTGCTGCATTCTTCAGCGCTTTACTTTTGTATTTTTAAATAAAGGATGTTTTTGTTTTTTTGATGATTTGATGAAAGCTTGTGTATTGATAACCTATGAATAAGATCATTTAAAGGATCTTGATAGTAAAATCATACCTATCAACATTGCCCTTGTAACAAATCTACTGGATTTAGAGGAATAAAAGAGTTGAGACAGTAGACTTGAACATTATAATATTGAGGGGAAAGTAAAAAATACAAAAGTAGTTATAAAAAGGGCACACTCTCAGAAGGGAGGAGGGAGGAGGTTTTAAAGAACTTTACGGTTGTGGTTATCCTTGGCTTCCCTCCGGCCGTGGGTTCCACGGCAGTGCAGGTCACTCTGGTTGTGATTAAGATGGTCCTCTTTAGTGTCAGCGTCACCTTGAGTAGGAGGACCAGCAGCAGTATCAGCGTCACCTTGAGTAGGAGGACCAGCAGCAACAATGAATCAGTGTAGAACTTAGAGTATTGGAGATGTTTCCTCGATCAGATTCAGATTAGAAGTCCCGCGTGTGAAATCATTTCAGCTTTTATAGATCCACAGCTTGTCATTTTCTTTTTCTTTTTCAGAAGTTTAAATTCGTGACTTCATAATGTCATAAAAATGCAACTTGCCAGTATTCAAAACAGCCAGTAATATTTAATCCAAAACCTTTACGTAGAATTCTGAGAGCGTGTTAATTTATTATTATAAAATACAATATTTATGCTAACATATTGATAAAAAGAATTTAAAATTATATAAATCAAAAGTAACCTTCATAGACTAAGCCAGTAAGAAACTATGACAGAAAAATTAAAAGAAAAAGTATTGACAGTTTGACAACCTGACGTATAGTGTCATAACAATGAAAAATATGAGAATTATTTACTTTATTTTTAGATAAATAAACAAGAAAACGAATCGTTTTAGACCGATTCGCAGAATAGTAATGTAAAATCCTTAATGGATTTTACATTACTATTCTGCGAATCGGTCGTATGCGCGTATGATAGATGTGAAGTGTAAGTATATAATGTAAAATGTAAATGTAAGTATTAAAGTGTGGATTAGATGAGAACACTACAGCTCACTCAGTGAAATAAATAAAATACGTGGTTTAGAATAGCGAAATACCACATTTCCCCAACAACCCCGGAAAATTTTCAACTCCAATGAAAATTTTGAAGGTTAAAATAAGTCTTTGATCTTATACACAACATCTTTCATGCTTTCATCAAACACTCAGTCAATCACACGTAGGAGATATGGTTCACATTCAATGACGCATACTCCAACAAAGAAATATTTATTGTAATTACGAAGGCTTTTTTTTTAAATTAGGTGTCGTAACCCGCACCTGTTTGAAAACCCAATTTAGAAGAGGGCATTAAGGCTTATTTAACGAGTTGCTAATCCGCTCGATAAGGTATAAGAAAAACCTCCAGTTTAAGAGAAAACTTAAGTGTAAGAGACACTCAAGTTTCAAGAGACACAAGTTTTAGAGATACTTGAGTTTATAAGAGCTCAAGAGGAACTTGAGTTTAAGTTTAGAGGGTTTGAATACCTCTAAATAAAGATAATGCATTAGGGGCTTATTTAATGAGTTGCTACCGCTCAAAAAAAATAAAATAAAAAGGGGAACTAAATAAGCCAAAAGTTTTTAGGGAAAATAAAAACTGAAAGTCGAAAAGAACTATACAGTTAGAAGAAAGAAAGAAGATAGAGATGAGTCATGAGTAGTATATGAAGAATGAAATTATTTTACAAACACCTATATACATTATATTTTAAAATCTTTAATATGCCATTTAGCTTGGTTGCCATTAGGATCCTCTAATATATAAACTAATGGGGATAGTTTCTGCAACACAGTGGACTTCACATATTTCGGCGCTAATTTTGCGCTGAAATAAGTCCCAGCCTGACTATTTACATAGTTTCTTCGCCAGACTGTATCTCCTACGTTATATTCTTTAAAAGAATGACTTTCGTTGTAACGAGAAGAGTTACGAGCATGAGCAATATGAAGGGCTGTCTGAACTTTATCAAAAGTTGCAGACAATAAACCTATGTTAGTAGCATATATATCCCTAGGTAAAAACACGATTTCGTCAAGATTATTAGTTGGCGTATAAAGTGAGCCAGAAGTAACTGTTTCTCGTCCAAAGAGCAAAAAGTTAGGAGAGAAACCAGTGGTAGTATTTATTGTACTATTCATAGCAAATTGGACTTTAGGTAGATGGATGTCCCAAGATCTATGATCTTCACCAACCAAAGATGACAAAGCTGTGATTATAGTACGATTGTATCTTTCAGTGGGATTTACTTGAGGGCAATAGTGAGGAGAGAAAAATATGAATGGTATGTTATATCTGCCCAGGAAGTTGCGAAATTCTTGAGATTGGAATTGCGATCCATTGTCCATAATAATAGATTGCTAATAATAGTGAGGTATTCCATGAGTTAGAAAAACAAAATTTTCTAAGTTCGAGATGATGTTAGCACTAGTAGCTCGTTTTAGTGGAAAGATCAGGGAATATTTAGTAAAACAACAGTTAATCACTAAAATAAATTGATTTCTACGTCTAGTCATAGGTAGAGGACCCATTAGATCCAAAGAAATTGTTTGAAAGGGCCTGGAACAAATTTTTGGTTTACCCATAAGGCCAAAGGGAGAGTGATTTGCGTGTTTGTAAGTTAAGCAATTTTCACAGATAGAAATTATTTTAGCGATATCTTTAAACATAGCTGGCCAGTAATATAGAAGTGATAATTTTTTATAAGTTTTAAAAATTCCTAAATGTGGCTGATCTGGGGACCCGTGGTTATCTTTGACAAGGGTTTCCCGGAGATTAGGATGAGGAACTTCTTTCCACGCGAAATCTTCAGTTAATGCGTAGGGAGATTGAGAATAGCGGAATAATTTATTTTCGCGAATAGTATAATTGGGATATTGATCAGGATTGTTACGACATTCCAAAAATAGTTTGTTATAGTGTTCCAATACTGGATTTTCGGGTTGGGAATTAAGTAAGATAGGATTAACACCAAGTGGACATGGTGTAGAATTACGAGAGAGTAAATCAGGGACTAAATTGTCTTTACCTCTTTTATGTTTTAGAATAAAATTAAAAGACGACAACCTGAGAGCCCACCGCGCGAGCCTACCGGATGGATTGGATAATTTTAGAAACCATTTAAGTGCTGCGTGATCTGTATAAACAGTGAATTGTTTACCATTATCGATATAACAACGCCAATGCTCTAAAGCTGAAATTACCGCAAGAGTTTCTCTTTCTGTAGTTGAGTAATTGCGCTCGTTTTTATTAAGAGATTTGCTCATATAAGCTATAACTACTTCTTTATCGTCCTTTATTTGTGTTAACATACCACCTATGCCAAAGTTAGAAGCATCGCAATGTACAGAGAAAGGAAGATTATAGTCAGGACAAGCTAGTATAGGAGTAGTAACAAGAGCTTCTTTTAGTTTATTAAAAGCTAGAGTAGCATCTTTATCCCAAATGAAGTTAGGGGCGTTTTTACCGGAAGAAGTTAATTTATTAAGTGGAGTTGCAATTGTGCTGAAGTTAGGAATAAAACGACGAAACCAGCTACAAGTTCCGATAAATTTCCTCACTTCTTTACGAGTAGTGGGAGTAGGAAATTCGAGTATTGCTTTAATTTTAGCCGGATCTGAGCGTAAACCGTTTTCATCAACAATGTAACCTAAGTATTTTAGTTCATTTTTAAAGAATTGACTTTTATCGAAGTTAATAGTTAATTTAGCAAACGTTAATTTCTCAAGAACTTTAACTAGATAAGAGATATGCTCTTCAAATGATTCAGAAATGATTATTATATCATCAAGATAACAAAAGACCTTATTGTCAAATTCAGGAGTAAAAAGCATGTCCATAAGTCTTTGCTGAGTAGCCGGAGCATTAGTTAAACCAAAGGGCATGATAACAAAGCGATACATGCCTCGACCAGGGACATAAAAAGCTGTTTTATCTTTATCTGCTTCTTCTTTCAAAGGAATTTCCCAAAATGCCTTAGCAATATCGATGCTTGAAAGAAATTTAGCGTTTTTAAGGTTATCTAAAATTTCATTAACAAATGGAAGGCTGTACGCGTCTCTACGAGTAACTGAGTTCAATTTACGACTATCAACACAGAAACGCCGTTCGCCATTATTTTTAGGTGTAATGATAACCGGAGAAAGCCAAGGACTTTCGCATTTTTCAATAACACCCCATTCTAACATTTTATCGACTTCTATAATGAGAGCTTTTTGTTTTTCAGGAGAAAGACGATAACAACGTTGTTTTATAAGAGGAGTATCACCAGTATCGATATGGTGACTAATAAGATGAGTGCGGCCCAGTACTCCTCTACTTTCGAAAGATATAGCTTTAAATCGTTTAATCATGTCATCAGCGATAGTTTTTTGCTCTAAAGAGAGATTATTATAAGGAAGTACTTGTTTAGTAGTTTCAGTAACCACTGAGCATTTAGTATTTGTTTTAAAAGCTGAAGAAAGTATATGTGGAATAAGATTAAACTTTTCCAAAAGTCGACTCCTAAGATAATTGAAGGAGATATATTTGGGAATACGAAGGCTTGGATTAGATGAGTTTGATTATTATATCTAATTGGAATGTCAATTGAGCCAAGGGATTTACTTTTATGATTACTGGCAGTAGTAATCGTCATTGAAACGGACTTGGATAACGTGAAGCCTAATTTTAAAATTTCTAGGTGGGAGTTATTACCAAGTATTGTAATAGAACTACCACTATCTAGTAAGCCGGAAAATATTTTGTTATTAATAGAAATATCAATAAAAGGACGATTAAAATCTTTTTCATTATCGTATAGTGAAGTTATTTTGTAACAATGAAAGAATTTTTTTATGATTTGTAACCAATCATGCCAGTCTGATTGATTAAAGTTTTTATTACCCAAGTCGTTGTTTAGTTTTTTGAATTATTAGTTTTATTACAATTAGGGCAATCAGTAGATTTAACATCTTTTAAACCACATTTAAAACAAATAATTAATGTACGAGGTTGCGAGCAATTATTTAGTGTATGACCATTAGTGCGGCAGCGTACACAAAAAGCATTATTATTAACTTTATTAATTGTGTTTACTTGAGGTTTATTGTTAAAACGATTAAAATTTGTTTTAGGTGAAAACGCGTTAGAAGTTGAGCTAAAAGATTTATAGTTAAATTCGGCAGTTAAAGGATTATTTGTATTTTGAGGTTCACTGAAACGTTTCTCTTTGTCTAGGAATTCTTCATATTTTTGACAACATGAAATAAGCGCAAGAATAGAATTAATATTATTATTCGCGATATAAGGTGAGTAACAAGGTCGGATGTTACGAATAATAATTTGGAGTTTTTTCGTTTCCGTTAGTTTTTCTGAAAGTCTGGAAAACATGCCAGTTAGTATAGAAACAAAAATAACTATAGGTTCATCCTTGCCTTGAGTTCGTTTATTAATGGCTTCTAATAATTTATGGTCATAGTCAAAACCACCAAAGTCTGTTATCAAAGCTTCGCAAAGTTCGTCCCATGTTAACAAAGAGTCACGTTTAAAACGGTACCAGTGTAAAGCGTTATCGGTAAGTAATTCGAACGCATGATCCAATAATTTATTAGAAGTAATATTCCTAGAAATACTAAATTCCTGAATTTTCTGGATAAATGAGCGCGGACAAGAGTTTCCGTCGTATTTTATTCGTTTTAATTCGTTAAGGGAATTATTGGGAATAGAGTTTAGAGATTGAGACTGAATGTCGGGGAGCATAGTATGAAACATCGTCTCATTAGGGCTATTAGGAGTAGAAGAGGGACGGTTGACTACTATAGGTTGAGGGTTGATGTCGTTGGAAAAAGTTGTTAAAGAATTAAATTTTGATTCCAAGGTGAGAAATCTCTCTTTAGTTTTAGATAAACGATTTACCTCTGAGGGATCTGAATCAGTATCAATCCTCTCTAATCGATGAAATAGATGATTAATAAAAGTTTTAATTTTTTTGTTGAGTCTTTGGTTGCCCTGTTCTAATGATAATATTTTTGATTCGATATAATTTAGTGTAGTGGTAAGTTCGTCCAAATCAGTTTTAACTTCCAATATCGAGTCTAAAATATCTTCAGAGGGAGTAAGAGGTGCGAGTTGGAGAATTTGTTTTTTAAGCTGTATTACTGTATCTTTTGGTTCCTCTAATCTTATTTTGATTTCATATTCAAGCTCTGCTTTGTTTAAAAGTTCAAACAAAATAATTCTATCCATGATTAAAAGATGTTAAAGAGGATAAAAATGTTAAAGGGTGGTTAATGAGGGTTAATGAGTGCTAAAGGCGACTCAAGAGAGTAGTGTTAAAGAGGTCAAGAGTTACAGAAAACTCAAGTTAAAGAGGTCAAGAGTTACAGAAAACTCAAGTTTAAGAGGTCAAGAGTGTTTAAGAGGACTCAGAGTATTTAAGGAGTATTTAAGAGGACTCCCAGAGTGCATAAGAGGACTCCCAGAGTGCATAAGAGGACTCCAGAGTGCATAAGAGGAAAATTGTGTGTGTAGGGTAGTGTAGTGAAGTATTAGAAATATTGTGAGTTTTGTATAAACAACTACAGAATATTGTCCTGTAGCTGTCGTGGAGTGTCCCAGCCCCCAACTTGTAAATGACCACGAGTGGTTTTAAAAACATTCACAAGCAAAGACTGGGTACGATTACCCGTGAGTAAACGTAGTGGTGTGCAAGTGTGTGGGGTGCAGAGTAGTGAGGTATAAGTAGAGAGTTAAGTTAGTAAGTAAGTGGTAAGTTGGTAACGACTATAGGATATTGTCCTACAGTACGTCGTAGAGTAAGCCAAACCCCAACTTGTAAGTGACCACGAATGGTTTTAAAAACACTCCCAAGCGAAGAATGGATGCCAATACCCAGTGGGTAAAGGAATGTGTGTGGGGGTGTAGAATAGTGAGATATGAAGAGTGTTGAGTAGTGTGAGTTGTTGAGTAGTACGAGTAGTCTTTAAGTAGAGTGCTGAAGAGGAAAAGAGTAAATTAATAAAGTTATAAAAAAGAGACTAAGCCAAATAAGAGTCCAAAAGATAATAAACTTAGATAGTTTGTTTTAGAATTTTGAAAAGAGGGAAAGCTTTGAATTTACGTTGGGCGCCAAACTGTAACAAATCTACTGGATTTAGAGGAATAAAAGAGTTGAGACAGTAGACTTGAACATTATAATATTGAGGGGAAAGTAAAAAATACAAAAGTAGTTATAAAAAGGGCACACTCTCAGAAGGGAGGAGGGAGGAGGTTTTAAAGAACTTTACGGTTGTGGTTATCCTTGGCTTCCCTCCGGCCGTGGGTTCCACGGCAGTGCAGGTCACTCTGGTTGTGATTAAGATGGTCCTCTTTAGTGTCAGCGTCACCTTGAGTAGGAGGACCAGCAGCAGTATCAGCGTCACCTTGAGTAGGAGGACCAGCAGCAACAATGAATCAGTGTAGAACTTAGAGTATTGGAGATGTTTCCTCGATCAGATTCAGATTAGAAGTCCCGCGTGTGAAATCATTTCAGCTTTTATAGATCCACAGCTTGTCATTTTCTTTTTCTTTTTCAGAAGTTTAAATTCGTGACTTCATAATGTCATAAAAATGCAACTTGCCAGTATTCAAAACAGCCAGTAATATTTAATCCAAAACCTTTACGTAGAATTCTGAGAGCGTGTTAATTAATTATTATAAAATACAATATTTATGCTAACATATTGATAAAAAGAATTTAAAATTATATAAATCAAAAGTAACCTTCATAGACTAAGCCAGTAAGAAACTATGACAGAAAAATTAAAAGAAAAAGTATTGACAGTTTGACAACCTGACGTATAGTGTCATAACAATGAAAAATATGAGAATTATTTACTTTATTTTTAGATAAATAAACAAGAAAACGAATCGTTTTAGACCGATTCGCAGAATAGTAATGTAAAATCCTTAATGGATTTTACATTACTATTCTGCGAATCGGTCGTATGCGCGTATGATAGATGTGAAGTGTAAGTATATAATGTAAAATGTAAATGTAAGTATTAAAGTGTGGATTAGATGAGAACACTACAGCTCACTCAGTGAAATAAATAAAATACGTGGTTTAGAATAGCGAAATACCACACCCTGCAGGTTTAAGAGATCCCTAAAATACACCCGGTCCACATTTTGCTAGCTATGTCTAATTAATATCGTGCGGGTAGACCAACATTGGAGGGGTATTAAAATCCAATCAACAAATTATTAACAAGTTTGGTTTGGTTATTACGCTCCATGAGGAAATGATCGTTTCCATTAATAGATTCGTAGGACAATTGTTTACGACGAATCAATAAAAATGTATTTTTTTTTCATAACAAAACATTACACCTTTAATCCTGAAGGGTTAATCAGAGGTGTTTAAGCCATTTATATTTATTTTAAGTTCCATGTAATAGGGAGTGAGCTTATTGCCAACAACCGGGCACAAATTCTCGACAACTACTGAAAAACTCCGGATACCAATATAACTTTGCCTGAACCGGGAATAGAACCTCATCACCCTATCAAGTTCAGTAGTCGCGTTTGCCACCATTAGACCAACGAGAAGTCAGACTTAAGACGCAGTTAACGGGGGAACCGTAAAAACGACCTGTTTTTCGTCGCAGAGTTAGCCGTATTGCTACTTATTACAATTCCAAAAAAAATACAGTGTATAGTCAAAGGTAAAAGACTTATGCAATAATATTTTCTAAAAGTAATCAAGAACCTCGAAAAAAAAAATCGGATATAACTCCAATCTCCTTTTAACGTCCAATCCCTTTAAGGAGAACGATCATAAAGGAGGAATCGTCAAACGACTCTTTATTACACTTCCCTAACGTCGTGTCCTTGGCCTATTTCATGACGTCACGTCCTGCCCTGCTTTCGAGAATATTAATATGAGGATAATCGTGGGGTGTACTTGTCTGATCCGGGGGTTTTGGTTAGATGTCCTGGTTCTGATTAACGCTTGAATTGTATTGAAAGGAGGCCTAATTTGGAAGGGTTACACATGTACTGGTAATGCAAATACAGAAAATGTACTAATTATTTGTGGCCGCTGAAATAACAAATGAAAAAAATAAATTAAAAGTAAAGGGGCCTGCCCTACTACGATTGTACGGAACGATTCATACGGGACTCCAATTATTTCTAAAATCTAGATCCAGTTTTTTCGTGATATTTACTCTTGTACTCAAGTTGTGACTTTGTTTGTTCAAACTGCGATATCGAACAAACGTCAAAACTTGATCAACTGTGCAAAACATTTTAGCTTGAAATATTGCCTTGTTCCCCAGCTGGCCATCCAATCACGTCTAGGGATTGCAGCTGCGTTTGTAATCCTGTAGGATTTATTGGGATTGGAGCCATCCCACTGGCTCTCGTATTGTTGGATAATCTCTCATTATTTGTTGCAAACCTTATATTTTTCATTTCTTTCTTTATGGTGTTGTTAGTGACTAATCTGGTGTCAGTAGTTTATACCACTCAGGGACCGAGAGAGCGGTAGGGAGTGTCAGAGTTTTACTGACTAATAACCACCCGTGTTCCTTTTTAGCCCTTTGTGTCTAAGGCCGCAGTATCTCTTTCGAACACCTCTGACAGCTCTGACTTGACTTACATACCGTCGAGAAATATCTTCGCGACGCTCACACCATAAGATTATCACTGCTATAAACTTTTCTTCATAAGGCCTAGTTTTGCACAAGTCTGTGCAATATTTATCCTAAAACCCTAATTATCTTTGGTCCCTAGGTTGCATTACAGTTCATCTACAATAAAAACAGGAACGCAGACATTTGCAATGCAGCCAAAATTAGATAATCCATTAGAATCCCCCAGTTTTGGCTAGAATTTTAAAGAAATTGAATTTTCGGTAATTCGGCCCGCGGCAACATTGGCCCCGTGCCCAGTACGTGTCGATATGTTTGCTCCTATTACATTGACACGCCGTTCTGACTGCCATTTGCCAAACCTTTCAGGGTTTCACTTTATACAACGTTGTTTTCTTGGCTTATGGTGACTTTTCGTTGACTTTCTTATTTGTTCCAAAAGTTACGACGAGAGCTTTAGTTCGTAAGTATTGCGTATTTTGATTTTGATGCTAGCAGTTAACTTTGCTAACTACAAATCATCATCTGCTAAGCCTCTTCACAAATACGACTGCCTGTCTGAGCTCTACAATCCAGTATAATACCCCTTGATAAGACTGCTTGACAGACTTTCAGGCCACTGACTCACACACCTGTATTATCATCGGCACGATTCTTGAGCGCTGACGCAAAAATGAGTTATTGGGTCCCTTTGGTGGTATGAAGTGAGACGCGGGGCGGGGGAAGTGCAGTGATTGGCCCGTAGCGCATCGCGTCATAGCCGTCACTCGGGATTTGTTCTTTACTCCTGCTGCACTTACCTCACGACCAATAAATATTAAACGGGTGTGCGTTTTATTTGTCATATAGTCTACGATGCGCACAGCGATCCCCACTCTTCCGCCGAGCGCTCAAGAACCGTGCCGGTATTTATAACGACTGTCATTTGTAGATCTTAACGTGCTTTCCGAGACACGATGATAACTCGATATACCTAATTAATCAGTGGTCACCCATTACAGATCAACCTAGGCAAGTCGTTTAACTTAAAGATTGATCAAAGCAGCTGTTATTATACAGTCACGAGCCACCGTTATGTAGGTACCTATCTCTGTAATGGCAAATATAAAACCAGAATGGACAATATGTTTTGTAAAACAGCACAATAAATGTGCGGACATTAAAACGGTACACGCGTATAAAGTAATGTCCCGATTAAGTCTGTTGTCGCCAGTGTCATGGGACTGCTCAGTTGGTGCGAGATGACAGTGTTAGTGGAAGAGGGTTACGGAAATGTTATTCTGGCATATTATACTATTAGCTGACCAGCGCAACTTCTTTTGCCTATAACCTTTTCTGATAAATTGACTATCCAACACAAAAATAATGTATTAATTCTAAACTCTGCAGCTTTATAATATTAGTCGTATGATGGTCCGTCGAAATTAAAGCTAGAAGTCGACGTCGTTGTATAAGGCGATTTGATGTTCCTGAAAATGCGGTAGGCGAACAACTTGCCTAGAAGCAAGCTACAGTGAAACCTGGTTAAGTGAGACCTCAAGGGACCTAAAAATTTGTCTCACTTAAAGTTGTGGAAGTGTGGTGTTATTGCCAAATAAACACAATTTTCTTTCTTTCTTTCTTTCTTACCCAGTGTCTCAGATATCCAAATCTGTCTCATGGGACCTCAACATGAGTTCCAGTTATAGAGGTTTCTCACTTATCCAGGTCCCAGTTAACCAAGTTTCACTGTATTAGCTCGTAATATGTATTATGATTATTTATTTAAACGTCATGTACGAGAGTGGTAAATAGGCGGACATAATACCATCTCTATTTTTCACCCGCGTTGCGGTTGGAAATTATCCTACAAAAATTATTTATACAGAGTCAGGGATAGTGTAGCTTCCTCTTGTCTTGGACATTTAGGACACCACTATTTCTTCACGATCCATGTTTTCCTCACTGAAAGGTATAATTGCTTTCGCAAAATCATTAGTGTGATATCTAATTTAGTAAACCATCCAAGCCAACTGGAATCTAATTAGGTAAGTCTCTTGCACAATCTTCTGCCTTATTTCAAACCATTATAGAACCCAGTACATTTGAATATTATTTCCTCTAATAAAATATTCTTCGTTCGCCGCAATGTCGTCACGTCTCCTTCGTGATTTACTCAAGAAAACTACGGTTTTATTTAATGTCGCCTCTCTGTCACAGTGCACTCACAGAAATGAGAACGTTGAGAAAATAGTAAAAGTTCGTAGCAGTAGAAAAGGAGATGTAAGTCAAAAAGTTCAACTAACTTTAACTAGTCGACAAGAATGAGTAAAGATGTAGAAAATTACGATGAAGTTTATGTAAATTCAGACTTAGTTGGAAATCTTTTATTTCATTTTGTAAATTGAGCGTTTTATTGAGTGTTAGTACTCCTGAACTTGTCATCCCCAATAGAAAAGGACCCAAAAGGGTGTTTGGTGGGCTACTACGATCTCACGATTTTTGCCGAGGTTTATACAATATATATCTTAATCTCGAAGATGACTATGATGGCGTGATGTACTATAAACAAGACGTACTTGCACATGAAGAGTTCCGTACCATCGTAGTAAGGAAGTTTTACCCTTTGGGTACGGAACCTTAAAATGGACCTGAGAACAACAGCTGTCCCCATACCCGTCTGATCGGAGAAGCCTCCCTTTTCTATAGGGGATGAAGAATTCTACACTCCTGTTCTTCGTACCCCTAAATCTTCCATTGATTAAAATCACGCACAGTTCACAAATTAGGGCATCTGAAACATCCTTTGTTTTTCCAAATTGCTTCACCCCCAAACAATGCCTTCTTCATCAATATCTCCAATTATCCGCAGAGGTTGGAAGCTGCCTCTTAATTAGCGAGATCAATTGGCTCGCAGTAATTAAGGCAGCCTTAATGTGCACTAATCAATTTAATGAGGTCGCTTTGTAAGGGCGGAGGTGCGAGATAGGTATGTATACCAACCAGACACTGCTTGGTACTGATTGGGCGGAAGAGTGGTAATTTGGAACTTTGGAAGTGGTAATGGTGATTTGAATTACGAGCCCTGGGCTCACCAACCAGGCGCTTTGTCTCTGTGTAATTTATTTCATCACCACTACTTTCAAAACGACGAAAGAACCAAAAACTTCGAAGACGTGATACAAATCCGTACTGTCCGGCGGCGGCGGTGGTGGATTATTGCCCATTCCCTCTGGTAAAGAGGAGGCGAGGAGGCCTGTGTACCATCAGTGGGAACATTATAAGCAGATTATGCTAATCAAGGCAGGTTTAATGGGCACTAATTATATTAACGCGGTCCCTTAGGTATAGTTAGGTTGGTGCCCAGTACAAACGGTGGTAATTGATAGTTGCATACCGTACCGTGCAATATTTTAAACGGTACAGGAATACATCGTGAAGAAAACAGAATCTCCTAGACGTTGGATAATTACCAACCCGCACGGGGTCCACCCGATGGATTAACATGGAAAAATGAGATTCCGTGCTGATAGTTGTGACCTAAGAATCTCGTAATTACCCGACTGCCTTATTACCCGTGCTAAAATGTTCTAAAAGATAATGTTTCCTCTTCACAGGTTGACGGTGTTTCTCTACACGGAGTAACAAATCATCGCGCAGTAGCGTTGCTAAGAGACGCGAAAGGACCCGTAGTACGGCTGAAAGCGCTGAGGTAAGATGTGACACCACTGGATAATATCCTGGACTAAAATATCGTATGAGACTTAGAGCTTGCTATTGGTATTTCAACTTTAGGCGCTGAGTCGACAGTTGCAACTTCAACAGCACGTTCTATGTTCTATATCCGCACATCATTCTCATGCCCTTAATCCAATTTATTTCGGGTCGGCGCACCATGCCTTCTTCTTTCATGTTTCTCTATAATACTCGTCATCTCCGCAGTCACCTCCTTTCTAGTCATATCATCCTTCACACAGTTTATTCACCGTTTCTTATGTCTTCCTCTACTCATTATAGCCACCTACAGCACTTGCGATGTCCGCACTTCCACGTTTCATTTCGAATATGCACCGTCGAAATTTTGAAGAGTACACTGATTATAATGGAATAATATTTCTAGGAATTACATTGAGAATTTGTGTTCTTAAATCCTTTCTAATTTCAGTAATAAATCTTCTAGGTATCTTCGTGGGGCGGGGTTTGAGAAACTCCAGAAAGCGTTGGCTGCTCAGGATGGTCGGAGATCACCGATTGCTCCGCCTAGCCCTTCTGTCACCTCGCTTGCCAAGTATAGCTTTAGTGTGGTAAGTAACCTGTTATTGGTCCTCTTTTGAAGGAAAATTATGAATCTTCTCGTCCAGAGAAGATAGATGAACGTGAAACGGACTGAATACGTAATGATGATAGGGTGCCGCGTGATGCAGATGCACTGAGGTCTATGACATGCCTATGACCAACAGTGGAAAGTGAGAAATTGAGTTGATTAATTGACAGAGATGAAACAAGTCTCTTCAGGTTATTCGCATAGGTTCTTGAAGGAATTATTATTTTCCTACAGCGGTGACAAAGCTCATGTTAGAAGTTACTGTGATCGGTTGACTAAATAAGATAACAATAAGACTTGCTATCAACAGCAAGTCTTATTGTTATTATGGAGATAATCTTTATCAAGCAGCAGAGTCTTTTGTTATAAAATAAAATTGAGAGATTTGACAAAAAATCTGATTCGCTTTTAGAATTGGAGTAGATCTTCGTTTTCTTACAATATTTTCGTTCTGTTTCTTTTATAATTATCTAAATTGTGTCGGCCCAGAACAGAAATGAGTTTGACGCAGTTTCTGTAGTGAACAAACAACAAGACGCGCAGGACACGATATTATGTGCCCCATAATTTGTGCAACAGTACCACGTATATACTTCAATTTTCCTTGAATTCGTTTATATCATTTTGCAGTACGACGAATCAACAGTAATCGAAGCAGAACCCGAATCCGAAATCCATCACTTGCCATCACCGATGTCTCCTTCCGAAGAGGCAGAGATCGTGATAGGAAGAGACGACGAAGTGTCAGAGCGAGAGGCAAGACGCATCCAGGACAAGTGGCGGGACATACTGCGGCAGGAGAACGATTGGCCGGGGCATCAGTACCAGTATGATATTGTGGTAAGTGCGAGGGGGACGGCACGAGGTAAAACAAGTGGCATACATTGATAGAACGCAGACATTGACTTTTTTACCATGTTTGGCTACTGCTAAAGATGATTTTTTAAGCTGCTTAAGTACCTTGTAGCAGGAAACTGCAGGAAACTCCTCAGTGTGCAAAATTAAATGGATAGAAATGAACTACTGTTATGGGCCTACTACAAGCACGCACTTCCCCACAGTTTTGCCTGCGGGATTACACGGTGCACACAGTACATCGCGCGTGTGGTTTGTAATGGTAATACAGTTTTACCAACCATACGCGCGATGTACTGTGAAGTGTGAACGAAAACTGTGGGGAAGTGCGTGCGTGTAGTAGGCCCATTAGTCTGTAACTCTACGTCTAGTTTTATGATCCTCCTCTCCTAAAAATGTATAGATGAATTATTTTGATGCAAAGTCGTCTAAGTATCCCTTACATTTCGTTCCGTGTGGTCATGAACGCTAATTGAAAATACTTAAATTGATTTTAATAAATGATTCTGGTTTTATACCATTACAATCATCAATTTCTTGTTTCCTCAGGTCAGCACTATAATAAAAGAGAAGGACAGCGGTCTGGGCATCTCGCTGGAAGGCACAGTGCGCGTGGTGGCAGGGAAGGAGGTGCAGGCGAGACATTACATCCGCGCGATAGCACCCAACGGACCTGTGGCTCGGCTCGGGATGTACAGGGTCGGAGATGAGCTGCTGGAGGTACGGTATTATTGGTTGATTTATTGAGGATTTGATTGTTTGTGGTTAATGCTGACCCGCGACCTTCGTTCGCGTGAAATTATTATTTAAAAAAAGTAAAAGTTACGTCACAATCGTCTAGCCGTTTAGGAGATTAGTCGGAACAAACAGACAGACATAACATTGATAGTTTGTTTTTGTGACGTGTATGTAATTTTTACTATGCATTCAGTATAAAACTGTAATTTTCACTTATTTTCTAATTTCAGGTGAACGGCTGGCGAGTACTAGGCGCCCACCACGTCGAGGTGGTGACCAGACTACGAGCAGTGACGTCACCAGTCATACTTGTAGTAGTGAGAAAGAGAGACCAACAGTACGTCATCAATGAACGAGTAGCAGATGCTGGGTTTGCTAGGGTAAGGAGAATAATTGTACCCTTTTCAAATGACATTATCCGTAAGATTCTATGCAAATGAAACGTATTGTACTCTGACTATAGTTGAACAGGCTTAAATAAAATAAAACAACCCAATGTGAGTTCCGTAATATTGTTTAACATTTATTTCAAGAGAACAGCAACGCCATCTCTGTTGATCTACTAATGTTCATGCAAATAACGCCATCTACCTTTGATACTTTATAAAGTTTATAACACTGTCCATTGATGGCGATCTGCCGTGCTTAATTTTAAAATTATCATGATTGAATTTTATATTATTTTATTTATTAGGGACAAAAAAACAGTTACATGTTAAGTTTGAATGAATTTGAATTGGAGCGTACTGTACGAAAATTTCTACTGCAACGTAGTACGTTTGTCATTTCAATCATTCAATCATTTATTTTGTTAAACATAGGTATTTACAGATAGTGTTTTGTCAAATGCACTATGTTTCGCCAAAATAATATTATTATGGCGTACAAAATTACATAAAAAACTATTTTGATCCCAGCAGTCATTTTGTAGATCATAGAAGGTTACCCTAAAACCTTTAAAGTCAGACGCCCAACCTTACCAAGCGGTAACGTATTACGTGGTTGTAGTGGTCGGAGGTAGGCAATTAACGAAAAATAATGGTATTTAGCTGACTGATGGAAACTTACTCCAACACAAGGAAGCAGACTGATTATCTTCAATAATTTCTCTCAACTAATACTATGCCTGTTTTTTTACAGAGTAACATCCTCGGTGGCAGTTTACAAGACCTGCTGCTTCCTCCACAGCGACTGATCAAGGCGAAGTCAGAGAGTTCTGTCGCATCGCTCTGTAGTGCTACCACTGTTATGTCGGCTTCGCATGATCATGATGGTGAGATTAATAAAGGATTGTGATTAACTGTTTCATTTTAATGGTTTTTTTTTACTTCTGTGTGTGATACAACGTAAGAGACCACGTTCCACCTAAAGTAAAATCGATAGTGACTTTCATCTTTATGTGCAATGCTAAGAAATGTTTTTTTTTAATTAACGAGTGACGTTGATAATTATCAAGAATAATGTATTGACCCATACACGAATAGGTTTCCTGTTATTCGAATTTTGCCCCATGAGTATAATTTCTAAAACTTTACTCGTTCTAATGCCCGGTTTCAGAGGCACTTTATCTGTGGTTTATCTATTCATATGCGTACATTTGAATAGATAAACCACTGATAAAGTGCCTCAGAAACCGGGCATTAAGCATCGATTTTGAGCGATACATTTAATTTAAAGATGCCAACTGCCACTACAGGTTCAAAGTAGATCGCTATTTATTCATGTTACTATCGCATTTCCAGAATTCTGCACAGAAGACCTAGAACGCGTACGATCGCGTTCACTAGAGCCTTTGAGTGGGTTGGCGATGTGGAGTGACCACGTAGACTATATCCAGCTCGTGAAAGAAGATAGAGGGCTTGGGTTCTCCATACTGGATTACTTGGTAAGGATATTTTTTTTTTCTAGAAGTACATTATTTTTGTTTTGATGCTAATTATCTTTGGCGTTCTGCAAGGTCGTAGGGTCATACTCAGAAAAAGTGTACATTTGGTGTCTTTTCTTGTCCCGCAACTTCATATTTACGTAAATATTTAGTATTATGATATATTTTCTTTTATCCCCCCTTTTTGTTATATTAGTCTAATTCTACGATGATTTCTCTGGTATTTTCAATTAAATTTACAATATAAGATTACATTTTTTGACTGTCAAAACATTGATAAAAATATCGCCATACATTTTTTTGGTGTCCCAATGACGATTACACATTTTCAGAGATGAATTGTTACGAATTTTCATCGCTTTTTTTACCATTGACTGTGGTTATATTATTCTTGATGTATCAAGTAACTAAATAAGACCAATTTTATCCGTAAATCATATACAGAAGGATTTATTTTAATTAAACAAATGTTGTCCCAAAATTATGAAGTTTCGTTACTCAGGGTTAGTAACGCGTGATAAAATTTGAAACGCAATGACTTAAGGTGGTTTAGATAGTTTTTTTCTAATCTGGCAACGTTATTACTTACGTCAAAATCACTGTCACGGCAGCCATCTAGTTTTCGCCGCAGTCGTGAAGTCAAGACGTTTAGCAAGTGAAAATTTACAAAAAATACCTCAGGGTGATAAACGACTATTATTTTGGTAAGTTTAATGTTTTTTGTTTACTTACCATGTTTTCTTCATATCTTTTGTATTATCTAAAAGAATACACTCAGTGCTTGCGTGGTAAAACCGTGGTTTACGTAAAAACATTTTTAGAGGTTATTATTTCTCAGATTTTATTATCATTTTCGTTATATTGCGTAAAATTGCGTTACGTTACGAAACTGAGAAATTGTTAAGCTTAGTTCACAAAAACTAAAAGTGCATATCTATATACCTGTGTATTAATACACAGGTATAGTTGCCGGCAGGTTTTTTAATGGAATTTAATTAAATAATTACCAATGTTTATGATACTTTTATTTTTATTAATCTAAATAAGACTGATAAGCCAAATATAATCAGGTGTTTTATTCGCCCAATCCATGTGCACCATACCTTATGACATCAGTTTCGTGACGGAGATTCTCAGTATCGTTACCTATCAGTTTAGTTACAAATTCAAAATGTACACTTTTTCTGAGTATGACCCCGTATGCGTAGCCCCAAACTATTTCTGATTTATAACCTTTAATTTTTGAAGTGAAAACTTCTTTAGCGGCGTTGAGCACTTTGGGAAATTGTTCTGTGATGGGTATAAAATCTTAAACTCGCGTCAGGACAAGTGACCACGTGACCCTGATCGAAAATTCGTCAGGACACGTGACCACGTGACCCTGATCGAAAAAGCGTAAGACGGATGGAGAGTAGACAGCTATCCCCTCTCTACGGCGCGGCGAAAATGTATGCCTGGGCCTACTGTTTCGTTTAGGCAGCGCAGGGCGCTTAATAATAATAATAATTATTATTAATAATAATATAATTAATATTAATAATAATATAATTAATAATAATAATAATAAAATTATTAATAATAATAATATAATTAATAATAATAATAATATAATTAATAATAATAATAATAATGATGACAGCTGTCAAAATTGAAACAGCTATATCTCGGAAACTATCGACCTTAGACTAGTTGTGTGTAGGGACAATTGATAGGTCTCAATGAGATCTACATTTCGGATGACAGCTGTCAAAATTGAAACGGCTATATCTCGGAAACTATCGACCTTAGACTAGTTGTGTGTAGGGACAAGTGATAGGTCTCAATGAGATCTACATTTCAGATGACAGCTGTCAAAATTGAAACGGCTATATCTCGGAAACTATCGACCTTAGACTAGTTGTGTGTAGGGACAAGTGATAGGTCTCAATGAGATCTACATTTCGGATGACAGCTGTCAAAATTGAAACAGCTATATCTCGGAAACTATCGACCTTAGACTAGTTGTGTGTAGGGACAAGTGATAGGTCTCAATGAGATCTACATTTCGGATGACAGCTGTCAAAATTGAAACGGCTATATCTCGGAAACTATCGACCTAAGACTAGTTGTGTGTAGGGACAAGTGATAGGTCTCAATGAGATCTACATTTCGGATGACAGCTGTCAAAATTGAAACGGCTATATCTCGGAAACTATCGACCTTAGACTAGTTGTGTGTAGGGACAAGTGATAGGTCTCAATGAGATCTACATTTCAGATGACAGCTGTCAAAATTGAAACGGCTATATCTCGGAAACTATCGACCTTAGACTAGTTGTGTGTAGGGACAAGTGATAGGTCTCAATGAGATCTACATTTCGGATGACAGCTGTCAAAATTGAAACAGCTATATCTCGGAAACTATCGACCTTAGACTAGTTGTGTGTAGGGACAAGTGATAGATCTCAATGAGATCTACATTTCGGATGACAGCTGTCAAAATTGAAACGGCTATATCTCGGAAACTATCGATCTTAGACTAGTCGTGTGGGAGTTGGACATTTTGACCCTGAACGTTAACGATGTCGACTGTACAGTCAATAAAATACAAAAATAATTTATTTTGAACTAGACTGTACAATGTTTTTATGATGCTTAATCGGAGGCATGGGAAAAAATATTCCCGCTCCTCCTACCAATCGGAGTTCCGATCGGAGGACAGGGAAAGACAAAATAAATGGGTTAGCATAGTTATGGCGGAATAATTGAATTTTTAAATAATGAATTTGGTTTAACTATGTCGAATGATCGCAATCTTAGCACAACGAAATACAAAACTACTATTGATGCGGTCTTTATTAGACATTTAAATAGGTTCGAATCAAAACTGTTCGTTTCTTACTTCAGCTACCATAAACCTATCGTATCAGTTTTAGAGATTGGCGATGATAGTTCTGGTAATGATGATGGTGAAAAAGTCGTTGAAATTATGGATGAAAGTTGATTTTTCGGAGAGATAAACTTTTTAATGTAAAATAATTGTAATAGTTTTAAAGTGTTAAATTTTTAATGTAATATAAATTGTCATGTTTGTGTACGATAGCGCAATAAATCAATATTGTATTCTACCACATAAATGATAGTACTTTTATACTGTTATAGCAATTGGTGCAAAATTATTCCCTAACCATTCCAAAATATCAAACATGCTCAACGTTAATAATCAAGTTTTCACTTCTGCCGGCACTCCCGGAGTGCAACCCGTCTTTTTTTTTTTATTCGGTGTAATCCTAAATGTATTTCGACCGTGTTGGTGTAATTTTTGAAAACTTAGAATCAGAATCAGAATCTTTATTTGTTAAACATCGGTATTTACATATTGGTGTTAGTTTAACATATTTTAGCGCTATGTTTTACCGTGTAGGCATACAAATTTTAAAATCAAAATAAAACAAAAATACTTAAACACTAAATAAAACAATCAATAAACAACAAGACTAAAATTAAACAAACAAATTAAATTAAAAATTATCATTTATAAAATCTTGAACTGTCATAATAACATTTTTCTCTTAATAGAGCGGCAAGAACTTTCTTAAATTTTGTTAATGGCATGTTTTTAATACTATCAGGTATTTTGTTGAAAAGAACAATGGCCAAATTTCTATAGGAGCTGGACCTGACTTTTATTTTTCATGTCCCAAAACAAGCTGTAATATATATCATCCCGGTCGGGCCTGAGAGGTTAATTGGTTTGTTTTTATGTTGTAAACACCATCCTGTTGAAAAATCGTATCTAAATAGCCACGATTTTTTATAATAACGTCAACAATACTTTTGAGGTTAGAATCAACAACTACCTTTAACCCGACTGCGAAGTAGCCTAAAAGTGTAGTTAGCGATAAGCGAAGAGGCTTATTAGCGATCTTATTAAAACCCTGACGAAGCAGTACTTCTTTTCAACAAGACCCTGACAGACATTATTAATAAACACACCTCCCAAATCAAAATCAGTCGCTCAAAATTTAGCCTGAAGCCCTGGATTACGCCTGGCCTTCTTAGGTGCATCCGCCACCGAGACTTCCTTCATGCTCAAACAAACAAGCAACCGAACAACGATGCGCTTAAAATTGTCTACTCGAGATACAGGAACTACTGCAACCGCATCCTGCGGCATCGCAAAGCTGATCACGACAGGAAAGAACTAGAAAAAAACAGCAATGCACCAAAACGGCTCTGGCGGACCATAAAAGAAATATGTCAAGTCCCGAAACGAACTAGTAGCAATCAAGAACTGTTAAGTCGTAAAGGAAACTGCAACATAACTATTGACAAGTGCAACGAATATTTTGTGTCAGTTGGCCAGAACCTTGCAACTAACATCCTAAAGAAGCGGCAGCGCACGGGAGTCGAGCAATGTCTCGTGGCTAAAAGTAAAAACTCACCTAAAGACTCACTGTTCCTAAATCCCACTGACAATCAAGAATTAAGTGACATTATAGATAAACTCAAAGACGACAGTGCCCCAGGCCTCGACGAATTTCGGCCTCAGCTCCTAAAACAAATAAAGATACATATCCTGGTACCCTTAAAACACATATGCAATCTGAGCATGGAAACTGGAGTCGTTCCCACTTGCTGGAAAACAGCTGTTATTACGCCCATACACAAAAGTGGTGCCAAAGATGCGCCGGATAACTACAGGCCAATTTCATTGCTTTGCGTGACGTCGAAAATACTCGAAAAACTTGTAAACAAGCGCCTTGTTAGTTTTCTGGACAAAAACTCTTTACTCTCGGATAGGCAGTTCGGTTTTCGACGAGGGAAATCTACTGAGCAAGCTGTGAGTCTCCTAACTAGCATCATTACCTCAAACATTGAAAGAGGCCATCGGTCGGCTGGTGTATTTCTGGACCTTGCCAAGGCCTTCGACACAGTATCAATTCCTTTACTGCTAGGAAAGCTCGAATCCTTCGGTGTCAGAGGCGTTTCCTTGGATTGGTTCGGCAATTATCTGTCCGATCGACATCAGTGTGTTAAAATCGGGGATACTCTTAGCGGGAGCCTTCCGGTGGTCTTTGGCGTGCCTCAGGGTAGTATATTGGGACCTACACTTTTCACTTTGTACATGGACGATATTATGAGGCTCGAAATGGCGCAGTCGGAAGTCATTTGCTATGCAGATGACACTGCCATAATTTTTTACGGTGCTACTTGGGGAGAGGCAATGGATGCAGCTGAAAAGGGGATGAGGATAATAAGGACATGGCTGGAACAAAATCTATTAACTCTAAACTTAACTAAAACAAACTTATTAACTTTTCATGTCACTCAATCAAGTAGGCCAAATATAAACTCTCTTAAAATACATAGCAACAAGTGCAGTGTCTCAGCAGCAGCAACCGACTCCGCCACCCACTGTGACTGCAGCGCTATGGACAGAGTGGAAACGACGAAATATCTAGGCGTCATAATTGACCAGAACCTGAACTTCAAAGCACACATTCGGACGCTCGCAAAAAAGACTCGCAAATTCATTTACGTCGCTAAACTCCTACGAGCCAGTGCTCCAAAACACATCTGTTTGCAAGTTTATATCTCACTATGCCAGTCTGTTCTGCAATACTGTGTAGTCATCTGGGGTAGCGCTGGAAAGTCGTGCATGCTGGAGTTGGAACGCGCTCAGCGGGCCGTCCTCAAGGTGCTTTTGGGAAAGCCACGTCGTTTTTCCACGGACGCTTTGTATAAAGAGGCCGGAGTCTTACGCGTACGGCAACTGTTTGTCTTAGGGTCACTTTTAAACCTTATAAAAAGCAACAAAAATCGCTCTTGTTACAGTAAGAGAGGTAGGAAAGTCGCGGAAAGAATACCCCTCCCAAAAACAAAAACCCTTTTCGCAGCCCGACTTTCGTCGTACTTCCCTATAAGAGTTTTTAACGCTATTAGCAAAAGCTTCTGTGTTCCCGACAACTACTCTGAGGCCAAAATAAAACTCAAGGACTGGTTGCTGGGCCGGACTTATGAGGAAACAGAAGGTTTAATGAGTAGCTGAAGTTAAAAATATCCTGTACTCACACACTAAGATGCAACACATACACACTCTCACAATCACTCACTCACACGCACACATCCCACAACCCCACTCACCCTACACCCCACACCTACTCACCGCAACTGTTTGTTTGTATGCAAATTATGATTCATTATTCTATTTTTTTTTGTATGTCTCAATATTATTAATTATTATTTGATCTTCATGTATTGTTTTTTCATAAGTATTGTTTTCATTTCAATGTTTTCTAAAAATTCCTAATTAATGTTAGATATTTCGCTTGCGCTAGCAGAACTAAGAGAATGTTAACTCTGTGAAGTGTCTGGGTCACCAAGATACAGGCTGTGCCTAGTTTGGGACCCGTTGTTAATCCTATCAGTTTTCTGTTGTAAGCTAAATAAATGAATTTGAACTTGAATTTGAATTTGAATTTGATCTCGTTCCCGTTTATTTCGATTTCTCTCAGATAATTACCCAAAAAATGGATGTGTGTAATGGATGCCTCATTTGGTATACCGTCTGGTCCTGGGCTTTTTTCTCGTTTAAGTTTCTTGATATGCTCCGCTACCTCCATCGCATTTACCTCTACGGGTTCGTCTTCGGTATCGCTATAGTTGATTGATAGAGTATTTGGTCTTATTTTCACTATTGTAGGTTCCAGCGTTGTTGTATAGTTCTTTGTAAAACTCTGTAGCACTATCTATAATGTCTTTCCTCGTGTTTGTTCCTGTAATTGTTTTTAGGTTTTGTATCCAATTTTTATGTGTAGTCAGTAATTGTTTACGTGCTCTCTTCGTGCTCCTGTATTGTTTGAGGTTGTTTTCTAATGATCTGTTTTCTGTAGTCTAAGTAGTCCTGTTTGGTTGCCTTAATGGTTTTTTTAAATAGGCTTTTTAGCTCTTCCTTCATTTAATTTGTTTTTTGTTTCGTTTTCAAAAGTTCTGAGCGTCTTTATATTAGTTCTAGCGTAGGTTTTGACATATTTTGTTCACCTTTGTTTGTTTTTCTGTTTTTTGTTCCTTTGACATGCTTCTCTTGATGACGTTTTCTATTTTGTTATACATGGTCTGGGACGTTATCGTCTCCATTTAGTGCCTGGAGTTCTTTTATATGATTTTCTAGAGCTTTAGTATATAATGTTATTTCTTCTTCTGTTTGAAACGTATTTGGAGAGGATTTGAATGTCTGCCTGCTTTTTTTAATGTTTTGTAGAACATAAGTGGCTCTCACCAGTCTGTGATCAGAACTGAATCTTAGACCATGTAGAATTTCTAAATTTCTTATTTGTTTTGGCTGTTCAGACAAGATGTAATCCACTTCATTCTTTGTTTTTTCATCTGGTGAAATCCAGGTCCATTTACGATTGCGTCTCATTTTGAAAAGTGTATTCATGATCGATAGTTTGTGTTCGAAAGCATATTCTATCAGCTTTTGTCCTCGTTCATTTCTTTTTCCGTGACCAAATTTCCCTAGAATTGTATCTTCATTTGTTTTGGCTAGGCCTACTTTGGCATTGAAATCTCCAATGACTAGTACGCTGTCTCCAGCCATGGTTTGGGCTTCTTGTAGGGTCTCGTAGAATTTATTCTCCTAACTTCCGCTAAGCCTATTAGAACCTTAAATTACTCTTATCGATTTTTATTTTTTCTAGCGAATAGATGAGTTCTATGTATCTTCTTGTGGATGCTAAGGATCTGACGTTCAATGTTCCAATGAGTAGTTTTTGAGTTGGTTCTCTCTTTATAACTGGAGGGTTTTGGAGGGTTTTGGTCGTTGTCCCCCACGGGGACCAGCCGGCTTGGGGGAGTGTTTGATTTCTTGGTTGTTTGTTGAAAGTTTGGGTTGCTGTAGTTGTTTTTCCGGTTTCGAATGTGCGGTGATTGCTATGCATTGTTTTTCTCTTTTAGTGAGTTCGATCTTGCACGTGCCATGTACTCGAATGCATTGGTTGTGTTCTAGCTTTCTTCGGCGCTACGTAAGACGGTTTTTCTGTCTCTGGTGTGCTGGGATTGGGCGAGGAGGATGAATCGCTTTTTCTTTTTTCTCGGTTTGTATCAGCTTGATTTTTGACTATAGGTTTATCTACCTTAAAATAGGCAATGTTGCCCTTCTTTCGCTCTTCTTCCAGTTTTGGTTGCAATGCTTTGCGGGCTTCTAATACTTCTTTTGTGTAGTCTTCTTTGATATAAATGCCTTTTGGTAATCTTCTTTTTGATTTCATTATTTCAATTTTCCTCCAGTGCTAGCCAATTAAGAGCACATAAAAGAGCAGTTCACCAATGATATCGGCCCTAAAAATCCTTCAAATTCAGACGCTGTGACTGAAATCGGCTAGATGGCATCATCATTTAAGAGACCCAAAACCAAATTGACATTCTTTACTCATGTTTAAGCACCATGTAACAAATGATGAACCTCTGTCTCCAGGACCCGTCGGAGCCGGGCAGCTCAGTGATAGTGGTGCGCTCAGTGGTGGCGGGCGGCGCGGCGGCACGTGACGCGCGCCTGCAGCCGGGGGACCGCCTCGTGTCAGTGAACGGGCTCACTGTGGCGCGCAGTCCGCTCGCCGCTGCTGTTGCTGCCATCAAGAGTGCTCCTAGAGGTATCATACTATAGTAGCAGGCGGCGCGGCGGCACGTGACGC